>OY740804.1:38496421-39696421 GCA_963514005.1 Raja brachyura | reverse complement strand
TCGTTAAACGTTGCGATAGTACATGCCTCAATTACCTGCTCTGGCAGCTTGCTCCATACCTACCATGCTTTGTGTGGAAAGGGTACACTTAAGATGATTAAATCTTTGCCTCCTCACCTTAAACCTATGTCCACTTGCTCTCGATTCCCCATACACTGGGCAAGAGATCTATTCCTCTCATGATTTTGTGCACCCCTCATCCTCCTGCTCTCCAAGGAATAGTCCCAGCCTACTCAACCTGTCCCTATAGTTCAGGCCCTCTAGTCCTGGCAACATCCTCGTAAATCTTCTCTGTACCCTTTCCAGCTTGACATCATCTTTCCTATAACATGGTGCCCAGAACTGAACACAATATTCTAAATGCAGCCTCCCCATACTTGTTCTACTAATTCCTGTTGACTATTTTGGGGTCTGTAGTACACATCCAGCAAGGTGATCATCCCTTTGTTGTTCCTCGGCTCCACCCATATAGCTTCAGTCGATGAATGGTCTGTAATGTCACCTCTGGCCACTGCCGTGTCATCCTCCTTAACCAATAACGCAACCCCCCCCCCGCCCCCCACCTATCTATTTTACCCTCACCCCTGTCGCTCCTGTACCCTGGAACATTGAGCTGCAAGTCCAGCCCCTGCCTTAAGCAGGTTTCCGTAATGGCTATAACACCTTGTCACATGTACCTGTCCAAGCCCGAAGCTCATCTGCCTTACCCATCAGGCCTCTTGCATTATAATACGTGCAATTTAAACCAACCTTCCTTCCTTGCACTCCGCCTTTCGCCTGCCTATCTTGTCCTCTACACTTTCTCTCATCACTCTCCATACCAACTTCTAACCTCTCACCGACCTCAGTCCTCCAGTTACGGTGCAACCTGTCCCTTTTGTACAGGTCACCCCTGCCCCAGAAGAGATCCCAATGGTCTAGATACGTGAATCTCTGCCCCCCCCCCCCCCCGCCCCAACTCCTCAACGACACATTCATCTCCCCTGTCTTCCTGTTCACACCCTCACTATCACGAGGCACAGGAAGCAATCACATGGTCACTACCGTGAAGGTTCTATCTTTCAGCCTTTTACCCATCTCCCTCGATTCACACTGCAGAACTGCCCTCCTTTTCTTACCTACATCTATCTTCTTCTTTCGTGTGGCGTGCACAGCCTAAAGTTGTTGGACAACTTGTTCTACTTGATCTTCCGTTTGCGCACGTCAAGTTGATTGCATTAGTCAAAACTGGGCGGACCACGTGAAAATTGCAATCTTCCACCCCACCTATATCCATCAACATAGCTTAATTTTCGTTGAGTTTCCTTCCACTCGAATCTCCAGAATATGAAAAGACCCGGAAATTAATGTTACTGCATTTCACTCCATCAAAAGCCTATTTTCTAAGCCAAAGTTTTACTGAAATCTTCTAATATTTATTCTGCATCATATTGAAGGATTTGGGCACTAGTGCTGGCCTTGGGGATTATAAAACCTTGATGGATTGTGCAATTCCATCTGGCACTGGCTCCTGTTGGCTGTTGCCTATCAGATTCTGTTGTTGTGTTTTGGTAATAAGTCAGCTATGTTTCAGTGTGGAAGTATGCAGTTCTATAAAACTGTAACGACTGCCCTTTATCCCCCTCGGGGCCTTTGCCCAACCTAATGAAAGGAATCATGTAATTACTGATGTCATGTTAGAAACATAGAAAAAAAATAGGTGGAGGAGTGGGCCATTCGGCCCTTAGGGCCAGCACCGCCATTCAATATGATCACAGCTGGTCATATAAAATAGTAAGATTAAACGAGAACTTACCAGTTTGAAGTTTGATCTTTATTTTATGAGGTGTTACGATGAGGGATTACGTGAAGACCCCGCCAGCACGCATGCGCGACATTCTTCAAAGCAGTGGTGTGAAATCACAGAACAAACAGTCACAATGACTGACATAGTAAGAGAAAAAGAGAACTTTCATACCAGGTGATCTTTATAATAGAGGGTTGGGAGCGGAGGGCACGTAATCCCTCATCGTAACACCTCATAAAATAAAGATCAAACTTCAAACTGGTAAGTTCTCGTTTAATCTTACTATTTTACTTCGGAGTCACGTGAGTGACTACGTGGAGATTTCAAAGCTCTGTGATTTCATGCCCTGGAAGCTCCATGCTCACACACCGCTAAAGCTGGGATAAGAGGATGGACGTGATTCAGACAAGACACTGGCTGAAAAACAAAACAGGTATTTATTCATACCAAACACAATATTATGTCCCATAAGGGTTATTTATCTGGCAGCACTTAAAATCCTCCCTGCATAATTGCCAGGGGAGGTCACGGGTTTGTTGTAAAAGCGGTGGAAGGTTTTCTCATTGTTCCAACCCGCTGTGGCCAGGATGTGATCCAGTGGTACCTCCATCCTTCTAGCCGCCGAGGTGGATGCTGCCCTGGTGGAATGAGATTTATACACATTAGTATCCACCCCCGCCGCATCCAGTACCACCCTTAACCATCTGGAAATGGTTTGCACCGTGACCCTGTGATGAGGCTTCTTGTGACTGACAAGCAAAGCTGTTTCCGTGCCTCTTAGATCTTTAGTGACTGAAATGTATCGCAGAATCAATGTAACGATACAAAGACGGGTGTCCGCTGGGTAAGCCAGGAACTCCAACGTATGTCCAGACACTCCGGGTCGATCTTGCTTCAATAGTCCCTGCACCTGGAATGTGATCTTCCCACTGGTAATTGCCATGGCATCCAGACTGAGTTTGTGCAGGGACTGGACCCGTTGCGCCGTGATCAGTGCCATAATCATGACCATTTTGTAGGTTAATTTGGCCAAAGGGAGTCCCGTGTTCGGTGTCCATCCTCTCAGCATCGTCAATACCGTGCTGATGTCCCAGGTATGGCTATATCTGGGCCTGGGGGGATTGGAATTAAATATTCCCCTCATAAATTTGGATACTAGGGGATGTGACCCAATTCCCAATTGGTCACTCCCCTTGCCCAAGTAAGACGATAGGGCACTCCTGGCACAGTTAATGGCGCTGTAGCTTAGACCCTCATCGTAATGAAGGGTAGCCAGAAACTCCAGCACTTCTGTGATGGTGGCGGTTTCGTATGTTGTTTTGTTAGTCACGCAGAATCCTTCCCATTTCCTGATGTAGGTCAGGTACTGCTTCCTTGTGGACTCTCTGCAGGCTGCCGTGATGGTATCAATGGTCCTGTTGGAGAGTCCGAATCCATGAAGTGGCCGTTTTAAAATCTGCAAATTAATAATCCCATGCGGTCATGACATGGATGACATTCTCCTGTAACAGGATGAACAAGCAGGCTAGGTCTTTTATTCACCCTGATACAGGGTTCCGTGGCCATCTTCTGTACCAGAGGGAACCATGGTTGAGTAGGCCAGTCGGGCACTACCAAGATACCCGATGCGGAGTCTTGCTTGATTTTTTGCAAGACCCGACTGATGAGGCAGAAAGGGGGGAAAGCGTAGCAGAATAAATCCCCCCAGTGTAGCGAGAAAGCATCCATCGCTACTGCCCCCGGGTCTGGCTCCCAAGCAACATACGTTGGTAGTTGGTGATTTAGCCTGGACGCGAAAAGGTCGATATCTGGTGTCCCATAACGTTCTACAATATCTGCGAACACATTCCGATCCAACATCCATTCTATGTTGTCGTTGAATTTCCGTGACCTGGTGTCTGCCACTGTGTTTAATTTACCTGGAAGGTAAGTTGCAGAGATCCAAATTTCTCTTTGCAGACACCAGTGCCAGATATTGTTGGCCAATTCATCACACGATATCGACTTTACACCGCCCATGTGGTTATTATAGGCTACCACCGTGGTGTTGTCAATCTGTATTCTAACATGAACTTTGTGCATGTTAGTGCAGTATGCCTTAAGGCCGTGAAATGCTGCCAGCATTTCTGAATAGTTAATCCCTAAGTTTTTAAATAGGGTTAACTCTGGTGCACTCCATCTACTTCCACAGCTAGAGGTAGTGTTAGTAGCTCCCCACCCTATGGCACTGGCATCCGTTTGTAAGGTGATCGAGGGATTGGTGATAGTAATGGGTTTGGAACAATTTTGGGCATTAGCCATCCACCAATATAATTCGGCTTTTGCCTTTTCTGGAATTTTCATGGGCCTATCAAAATGGCCAGCATGATTTTTGAGCGCTGTAATTTTGGCTCTTTGTAAGTTTTGGTAATGTAAGGGCCCATATTGTGCTGCAGGAAATGCAGCTACTATCTTCCCAATCACCCTGGCCACCTGCCGAATGGATAGGACCTTAATGCCAATGAGGCTCCTGCAAGCCTCTATCAGGTCTTCCACCTTGCTGGGTGGTAACGTGACAGACATTTGCACTGAGTCAATAATGAACCCCAAATATTTCATGGTGGTAGAGGGTTCCAATATTGATTTATCTGGATGTATCGTAAACCCCAGTTTCTGAAAAAGATGTTTCGTGGCTGTGACTGCCAAAGTAACCATTTCCAAATTCTCCCCCACTATGAGGATGTCATCAAGATAGGCCATAACAGTATGATTCTGTTTCCTTAAATAGGCCAAAGCTGGTTTCAATATCTTGGTAAACAATCTGGGTGCTGACGATAACCCATTAGGCAAAGCTTTGTATTGCCATAATTGTCCCATCCAGATAAATTTTAAGTATTTCCTATGATCCTTGTGTATGGGTACTGAATAATATGCATCTTTGAGGTCAACGCATGCCATGTAGTACCCATTGGCTATAAGCTGTATAGCAGTGTCGAAGGTGTCCATTTTAAAATGAATATACTGGACAGAAGTATTCAGGTCGGTCAAATCTATGATGATGCGGCAACCGCCATCTTTTTTTGTAGCCCTGAATACTCCTGAGTATATAAGGATCAGAGGTAAAAGTGAGCCAATTCTCGAGGAACATGTGCAACCTGCCCCCTAAGCAGAGTGAATTTGGGCCAGTAGTGTTCTTGGGGATCCCAGACCCACCTACCTCCATGGTTACTGCCGGTGTGGTGGTTTCTGCCCTTGCTTCCTCGGCTGGTTGTAGGTGTTCTGGGAGTGGCGCATCTTCCAAGGAGGCCGGCCTGGGCCTTGGCCTAAAAAAGACCGCTGAGCAGGTATGCCGGCCTTCGAGCTTTCACCTCCGGCAGACCTGTTAGGGTAACTCTGCCCGGTGGGTGCGTAGGGGTGCGTTCTGTGTGGGTGATGAGGCTTAGTGTACCCAGGTACTTTAATAAGGCCCAAAGCCTTAGCCTCCTCGTCCAGATCTTTAACCTGTTTGGGGAGATCCTCCCCGAATAGCAGGCTTGGAGGCTGCGTCTTCCCAGGCTTACACAACCCCGCGAACTTGGGGTTAAGCGCCGGCTTTATAATGCTTTTCCTGAAATTATTTATTTCATACTGTGTGTTGCACAGTAAGGCCAAAGCATCTTGTAGTTCTTCCGGCATATCCACTCCCACTGCTGTTCTGGCTACTGCAGTAATCCCTGCGGTTAGGAGCTTCAGGATCTTCTGAAGTTTCATCTCCTGCCCTCTACTCGAGGGGCTCATGTTTCCCCATATCGGGTTGTTTACCGCGGGTACATTTAATGACTTGCAGTTTTCTGGCGCCATGTATTTGTCTGCTGTGGCATTGATGGCCTGTTCCTGAAGTTGGTTAGTGGCCATATAATCAATGCTGGCAGCCAGCTTGGGGTGGATGGGTAGGCCCTTCTGGTTGGGCATGGCATGTTTGCTCACCACATCCATGTAATCTTCACACACCCCTGACGCTGCAGGTGCTTCAGCCAACTCCCCTTCTTCTGGGTCAGCCCAGTTCTGACCCTCAATGCTCCCCTGTAAAGAAGGGGATACATTTGGCAGTCCTCTAAGGGAACTTGCCGTGGGCCTACTAGGGGTCCCACTGTGATCCTGCCCCTGCTTTAGCAGGTCACGTTGGAGCAGCTGCTCCATCATCCGCTCAATGCGGTCAAGGCGACCTCCGTCGCTGCCTGCGAGCGGGGTGCCCTCGGGACCGGACTCCGCTGAGTCGGCCCCGGCCGACTTCCGGGTAGTTTTCCCCGACCGTGGCGTACCAACGGTCTCAAAGTCCGAAAAGTCGGGAGCTGCAGGTAGAACCTGTAGCTCTGGAGAGGCGGTTCTCCGTTGGCTGCTGTCCTTAGCCGCTGATTTGGCCGCCGCTCTCTTAGATTTTCTCCCTTCCATAATGGTCGACTCACTCCTTCGGTGAGACTTACCTGGCGTGAGCTTTTTAAACTCACGCTGGAGGAGCCCCGCTCCTCCCGACCGTCGCTTCCGCATGCGTACGACGATATGTCGCGCATGCGTGCTGGCGGGGTCTTCACGTAGTCACTCACGTGACTCCGAAGTAAAATCAGTATCCGGCTTTTACCCCATATTCCTTGATTCCTTTAGCTGTAAGAGCTAAATCTAACTCTCTCTTGAAAACTGACATTTTAATTCATGGGCCCTCTCTGTCCCTATCCATAACTATCTTAAACATAATCAGACCTTTATGTTCCGTTATGTAAATATTTGAGATCGCTGTTCGTGTGTCCAGGGCCATTTTGAGCGCTGCTTTGTTTTAATTGGTGTTATGTTTTTACAAACATCGGAAACAAAAATAACTGAAAAATAGTTATTTTAATTAAAAGAAGAATAATCCTGAACATATAATATGACACTGGCAGAGGTTAATGATTTCCTCCTGGACGTCAAGCTCCCTTTCCTGACTCTTGTCCCTGTGCGGTGATCTAGGGGGCAGGTGTTGTAAGCTGGAAAGTACTTGATAGAAAATTGGCTGAATGGCGTAAGGCAAAGAGTGGGAATAAAGGGGAAACGCTTACTGGTTGGCTGTTGGTGTATCGTGGTTTTCCGCAGGGGTCGGTGTTGGGTCCACTACTTTTCACGTTGTATATTAATGATATGGATGATGGAGTAGCTGGCTTTGTTGCCAAGTCTGTGGATGATATGAAGATAGGTGGAGGGGCAGCTAGTGTGGAGAGAGCAGGGACCCTGCAAAAGGACTTGGACAGGTTGGGAGAGTGGGCAAATCACAATTACAATCACAATACTACGTTATTAGCCAAGTATGTTTTGCAACATTCGAGGAATTTCATTTGCCAAGTCAGTCATACAAATAAAAAACAAGGGAACACACAAAATATATTTAACATAAACATCCACCACAGTGCCTCCTCCGCATTCCTTTCTGTGATGGAAGGCAAAAAAAAGTTCAAATCTCTTCCCTTCTTTGCTCTGTCAACGGGGGGCCTCGAGCCCTCCGTTGACGGGACGATCTTGACTCCCGTAGCCGGCGTTGTTTGGTCACCCTGCATGAGGTGATCCAGCTCCTGCATCGGGGGCATGTCAGCTCCTCAGACGATCGGACCCCGCATTGGGGCTGATCGAGCCTGTGAGCATTGGAGCTCCCGACTAGCCTCCCCCGAGGCTGCGAGCCCTTGATGGTAAGTCCGCAGGCAGCGGTTGGAGCGATCCCAGGGAAGGATCGGCTCCGATGTAAGTCCATGTCCCGCGTCGAGGCCCAAAGTCAGTCCAAGGAGGCCTCCAGCTCCGTAGTCAGCCGTAGAACACCTGGAGATGCAAACAGAAAATTAATCGCAACTCTGGCAAGGTAAGAAACAGGAAAATAAAGTTTCCCCCGGCCCCTCTCCCCCCCCCCCCCCCCACATAAAACAAACTGGAGAATACGTACACAGACTTTTAACACACACTAAAAATTAGAAAAAAGACGAAAAAACAGACAGAATGTTGGCAGGGTTGCCAATCATGCGACGGTCCTGGTGGTGGGTGGACAATGTGGCGAAGTGTGCAGTCATGCACTTTGGTTGTAGGAATAAAGACATAGGCTGTTTTCCAAATGGGAAGAGGATTCAGAAATCAAGCCTGCAAAGGGACTTTGGAGTGAGTGCCTGCACCGGATTCCCAAAAAGTTCATTTGCAGGTAGTAAGAAATAATTGGAAGTAAGAAAGGCAAATGCAATGTTAGCGTTCATTTTGTTTGGACTAGAATATAACAGCAGTATCCAATGCTGAGGCTACATAGCACACCAGACAGACCACATTTGGAGTATTGTGTGCGGGTTTGGGCCACATAGCTGAAGAGGGATGTGCTGGCGCTGGAGGGGGTCCAGAGATGGTTTACGAGAATGATCCTGGGGATGATTGGGTTAAAGTACGATCAGCATTTGATGACACTCGACCTGTACTCGCTGGAATTTAGAAGAATGAGACGTCATTGAAACGTATCGACTAATGATAGGCCTAAAGTCATATGAAGCTTCTATAAAGAAGCTATAAAGACTTTGGTTTGGCAGCATTTGGAGTATTGTGTGCAGTCACCCTTTCCCGGAAGGATGTGGAGGCTGTGGAAAGGGTGCAGAGGAGGTTTACCAGAATGATGCCTGGATTTGAGGGTATTAGCTACAGGGAGATGTCGACAGACTTGGAATGTTTTGTCTGAAATGCCCAAGATTGGAGGGAGACCTGATAGAGGTATATGCAATGATGATAGGGTAGACAGTCACAATCGGAGTTACTTCCATACTTTGTATCTTTTTATAATCATTAATGAGCTGTGTAGCAGTTGCGGGCTGGAATTAACTTATTCCATTATAGTAGTGCTATTCGACATTTTCTAAGTTCCTGAAAATGGAAACTAAACTGCGTGTGTTTTCTAAGTTTTATCAACTTACAGTTATATTCCACTGTTGCAATGGAAAAAATCTCCACACCTGTGTTGCTTTCTTGCCTTGGAGAATTAATCTCAGACAATGATGAACAACTTTTTGTTCATCATTTCTCCCAAGAACACAAAGATTGCAGCTCTGTGTCTCCAAATATTGCAAACGCTGGAAATCTGAAATAAAAACTAGATTTAGTTTAGAGATACAGTGTGGTAACAGGCCCTTTGGCCCATCAAGTCTGCTCCGGCAGACCAGCAATCCCCACAAGGCTACACACACTAGGGACAATTTACACTTATACCAAGTATACAAACCCAAGCGCGTTAACCTACAAACCTGTACATCTTTGGAGTGTGTGAGGAAACGGAGATCGTAGAGGAAACCCACGCGGTCACGGGGAGAACGTACAAACTCCGTATAGACAAGCTCCCATAGTCGGGATCGAACCCGGGACTCTGGCAGTGCAAGCGCTGTAAGGCAGCAGCAACACTACCGCTGCGCCACCTCTTTGATGTTTGACCTGCTGAATGTTTTGACTCATTTTTTTGTATTTAATCTAAAACTGGTAACATCTGGGAATTAAACTCCCCCAGTTGTGATATATTTAGTGCAGCGTTGGTTCTTAAACCCTGATTCTGCCTATTTAAATGCACTAATTAGCCCATTTATTTGAAATACTCGTTGACATCTTGAAGCAGGACATTTGGGATTGTTTAGAAGCAAAATTAATGAAATAAAACTGCAAGTTATGCCAAGTAATTTGAAGAGCATCACTGGAGAGAAAAAATGATTTTAACTTTTTAGGTTAATGATCTTTCATCAGCGGTAAAACAGGTTCTAAGATAATGCGAAGGCGCAGATTTGAATTATCAAATATAATTGAACTTGTGTTTACCAAACATTCTGTGATGGGAGGAGAGGCAGGAAGATGAATCAACAAAAGAGATGATGATCCAAAATATTAGGCGGTGTAAATGGGGCAGGAAACACGAGAAGGAGTAAATGGTCATAGATCGCTGTTTAAAATGTAGGCTGCAAATATGAAGCAGATGCCCTTTGGCCCACACTATTTGTGCTGAGCCTGATGCCAGCTTAAACTGATCTCATCTGCATGGTCATAGTCATAGAGCATTGAAGCAGGCCCTTCGGCCCAGCTTGCACAAGCTGACCTAGGATGAGGATGCGAAAGACCTACAAACTCCCACTAGACAGCACCAGTAGTCAGGATCGAACCTGGGTCTCTGGCGCTGTGAGGCAGCAACTCTACCGCTGCACCACTGTGCCATCCAGTGTTGTTCAGCTGGGAAAGGAGCAGAAAAGATTTACGAGGATGTTGCCAGGATGGCCTGAGCTATATGGAGAGGTTCCTCATATACACGTGTTCTACCTGCCCACGTTTGGACCATCCCCCTCCAAACCTTTCCTATCCAAATGTCTTTAAATCTTGTTATAGTTTCTATAACTACCTCCTCCGACAGCTGATTCCATACACCAACCTTCCTCTGTGAAAAAATTGTCCCTCAGATTCCCATTAAATCTTTCCCCTCTCACCTTAAACCTGGTTCATGAATGCCCCACTCTGGGTAAAATACCCGGTGCATCTGCCCTGCCTCATGTCTCTTTGCCCACCGTTCAGGAGAAGGGTTAAGAGGGAGAGATAGATCAGCCATGATTGAATGGCAGAGTAGACTTGATGGGCCAAGTGGCCTAACTCTGCTCCGATGACCTAATGACCCTCAATTTGACATCCTCCCCATCCAACCCACTCATTTAGATCATATTTTTTGGCAACGACCAATTGCCTGCTGAACCCAAAGATTAATTAGGAAAGTTCGGACCTAATTGTTCGACTGAATGATCCTGTTACTATTTGGCAGGATTTTCAATAACAATATTTCCCATTATAGTTAAGAATATGCCTATTGTTATATTTGCGTCACCTACATCTCATATTGCAAAGATCAAGAGGCCGACAATCTATATTTCAATTTTTAGATGTCTTCTTAACAAATGATTTGGGTTTAACGGCCCCTTGAGGGCCTGTCCCACTGACGTGACTTTTACGGTGACACCGATTTGGTGGTGAGTAGTCGCCCCATGACTCGTACCTTTTTATGGTCATCGCTCTATTTTCAACGTTTTGAAATTTTTTGGCAACCTGCTGCAACTATGACGGGTGCCGGTAACGCACTGTAAAAATCACGTAAGTGGGACAGGCCCTTTAGTTTATTAGCTGCAAGGTTTGAAATGAAGCCGGACGAACTAGTTGAGGCCTAGGTATAATATGACCCATACTTTGACATTTTAGGAATTTTAGTTAGAAGGAGCGTTAGATCGCAGGGTATCCAGGCAGGTTGGGCAATCAAGCACCAGATGGCACAGGTTTAAGGTGAGAGGAAAAAAGATTTAAGAGCAGTTTGAGGGGCAACTTTTTCACTCAGAGGTTGGTGGCGATACGAATGAGCTAGCAGAGGAGGTAGTTGAGATGGGTAGAAGAGCCACATTTTAAAGACCCTTGGACAAGTACATGGATAGGAAAGGTTTGGATGGATCTGAACCAAATGCAGGCAGCTTTGATGGGGCAGTTTGGTCAGCATGGACAAATTGAGCCGAAGGGCCTGTTTCCATGCGGTATGAAGATGATTCTGTGCCGAACCCTGGTCTCTTCCCTTAAAGTGTTTGAAATTACATTGTGGAAAGATTATATTTAAAGATTGACACAATGTGCTGGAGTAACTCAGTCTGATGAAGGGTCTCGACCTTAAAGGTCACCTATTCCTTCTCTCCAAAGATGCTGTCTGACCCGCTGAGTTACTCCAGCACTTTGCGTCTATCTTCGGTGTAAACAAGCATTTGCAGTTTCTTCCTACACAGTTTTATATTTAATTTGTGTTTTACTGACCTTGGTAGTGTGTAATGATGTGTAGGCAAGATTTTATCTGGTGCACTGAATTTCTTTTGAGGAAATTTCACTGTGAGGGTTCAACCTGGTCATCCTACCACAACCAGAGAGCAGTCGTGAACTACTGTCTATGTCTTTGGTGACGCTCGGACTATCCTCACTGGCTTTACCTTGCACTAAACGTTGTTCCTTTATCATGTGTCTATACACTGTGAATGGTTTGATTGTAATGATGTATTGTCTTTCTGCTGACTGGATAGCACGCAACAATAGCTTTCCACTGTACCTCGGTACACGTGACAATAAACTAAGCGAAACTACTGTGAGTGGTGACAAAGTGTTCCTGCCTTCCAGGTTATGAAGACGTATCATATGGACAATGCTGACAGCATTACTGCAGAGGGCAAACTGAAAGAGGCAGAGAAGCAGGAAGAGAAACACATTGGCCGCTGTGTGAAGCAGGAGGACCGCCTCATCGGCCGCTCACCAGACCCAGTGGCCAACATCCGATTTGAGGAGAAGCACCAGAGGCGTAGCTCAGTCCGAAAGATTGAGAAGATGAAGGAGAAGGTTTGGCGTCTTATCTCCTTTCCCCGCCCAATCCGCCTTCCACCTACATTTTCACTTCCACATATTCTTCCCTCTCACTTATTTCGCCTTTTTATCCTTTTTCTATTTTTTTTTGTCTGACCCATAATTACATTATGATCTCAGATAACGAGTGTTAGCAGATTGACATGGAACCCTTCAGTCACCTCTCACTACTTTGAGTAACGTAACGGGGCAGAATTCTGGGCTGAGTGAAGTCATTAACAATTAACCAAACTGTAATTCCTCAGACATAAGGTCAGAAGTGATAGGAGCAGAATTGGACCATTCGGCCCATCAAGTCTACTTTGCCATTCAATCATGGCTGATCTATCTCTCCCTCCTAAACCCATTCTCCTGTCTTCTCCCCGTAACCCCTGACACCCGCACTAATCAAGAATCTATCTATCTCTGCCTTAAAACTATCCACTGGCGGCCTCCACAGCCTTCTGTGGCAAAGAATTCCACAGATTCACCACCCTCTGACTAAAGAAATTCCTCGTCATCTCCTTCTTAAAGGAAAGTTCTTTAATTCTGAGGCAATGACCGCTGGTCCTAGACTCTCCCACTCGTGGAAACATACACTTCACATCGTCTCTCTCCAGGCCTTTCACTATTCAGTACGTTTCAATGAGGTCCCCCTCATCCTTCTAAACTCCAGCGAGTACAGGCCCAATGCCAGCAAACGCCCTCATACACACATCTCATATTTAGAGTCATAGTGGCATGAAGAACAGTTAATGCAGCCAAAGTTAAAGAAGGTCCTCGCCCTTATTTGCCATTACATGCTGTGCACTACCCAGTAGAGGTATTTGGGCACACATTTGAAATGGGACTGCTATCACAGTTCAGTATGGGTGACAGGGTCCTGAGGAGTGTTGTGGACAGAGGGCTATAGGTGTACAGGTACATAGTTCCTTGAAAGTGGCATCACAGTTCAATAGGGTGGTCAAGAAGTCTTTCACAGTGGCGGCACGGTGGCGCAGCGGTAGAGTTGCTGCCTTACGGGGAATGCAGCGCCGGAGACCCGGGTTCGATCCCCACAATGGGTGCTGTCTGTATGGAGTTTGTACGTTCTCCCCGTGACCTGCGTGGGCTTTCTCCAAAATCTCCGGTTTCCTCCCACACTCCAAGACGTACAGGTTTGTAGGCTAATTGGTTTGGTATAAATGTAAATTGTCCCTAGTGGGTGTGGGGTAGTGTTAATGTGTGGAGAGCGCTGGTCGGTGCGTACTCGGTGGGCCGAAGGGCCTGTTTCCTCACCGTGCTGCCCAGAATGAAGAGGGACCACAGGGAACTATATGGAACATTTTGTGATACAGTCTGTGCTCTATACATGTCGACTCTTTGCATATTTGTGTACACAAAACTAAGAATTTTACTGTGACATGTTTCATTCATTCAAGTTCTTGGGATAGAAAAGGTTTAGAGGGATTTGGGCCAAATGTGGGCAGGTGGGACTAGTGTAGGTGGGACACCTTGGCCAACAAATTGGGCTGTTTCCACGCTGTGTGGCACTATAACAAGTGTACAATAATATCTATTGAATATGACTGGGTTTGTTTATAGTTATGGTGCCCAACTGAGTCCTGAGTTTGAAATTCCAGCCTACGATTCCCTACCAGGCAGCGATTATTCATTATCGAATTTTGCGATTTTATAAAATGCTTCGACGCCTTGCACTGTATATCGGAGTTTAATTTTGTACTTTTTTTTCTCCCAGCGTCAGGCAAAATACACTGAAAATAAACTCAAAGCAATCAAGGCACGAAATGAATACATCCTGGTAATGGAAGCGACCAACAGCTCTGTCTTTAAGTACTACATCCATGATCTGTCTGATCTACTTGATGTGAGCCAGTTTACTAACTTTTCTAGACAATGTATCTCCTTTCTAATCTTTTTAACTTCCTCAAAATGTTTTGATCAGGTGCCTTATGGTGGGCTGCTCTGGAAGTCTAGATCGCCCAGTATCCAGAGAGAGCTAGCTGGCTGGAGAGAGAATTGGCTTCATTCAACTCAATTCAATTCAAATTTAATGTCATTGCACAAATACAAGTGTAGGTACAACAAAATGCAGTTTAGCGTCAGTTTGTAGTGATAGCAATATAGAAAAATAAATACAGAATACAGACAATGTGGACGGAGAGACTGGAGAAATCTATCGGCGGGACTCCGAGTTCAGCAGTGTGATGGTGTTATTGTAGAAGCTGTTCCTCATCCTACTAGTGCGGGACCTGAGGCTCCTGTACCGCCTCCCTGATGGTAGGAGGGCAAACAGTCCATGGTTAGGGTGTGAGGGGTCCTTGATGATCTTCCCGTCCCGTTTCAGACACCGTTTTCGGTGGAGGGCATCGATGGAAGGAAGCACAGTGAGGAAGGTTGTTCCTGAGGCTTGTTTTTCAGACGGGAGGTCTATGACCAGTGGTGTGCCTCAGGGATCAGTGCTGGGACATTTACTGTTTGTGGTTGGATGAGATTTGGATGAGAATGTACGAAGCTCGATTGGCAAGTTTGCAGACGTCACAAAAGTGGGTGGCATTGTAGACAGTGGAGATGGCTGTCAAAAATTGCCGCAGGATCATGGTTGGTTGGGCAGGTGGGCTGAGAAATGGAGAATGGAGCTTAATACAGATAAGTGCGAAGTACAGCATGTCCCAACATTGCCAACTGTCCCATATTAGCCGGGACATCCCGTATTTGGACCGCCCTTGTCCCGTATTTGACTGCTACTACTCAGGTCGCGGGGACTGTCGGGTCGAAACGCCATGTCCGGCCCCGCCTCACCCGCCCATGGAGTGCAGCAGCAGCAGTGCCTCGCCCATAGCCCCATCACTCGGCAGCCCAGCCAGCTGTCCGACCTTCCGACCTTCGCTTACCGCCTACACCACCACCACCCCTCCTCCTCACGGCCGATCATCGGTTCATGAGTTGGACGGGGCGCCGGACTTTGCGAGCGACGTCGCGCGGGACAAAACTCTTCAGCTGGCCCGCCGGCCGGGGTTTGTGTGCAGTCCAGCACCCGGGCCAACTCATCATTCACCCAGCCACGGCCGAGTCGGTCAACGAAGTGCCGTCGGGAATTTGTCCCTTAGTTTGACCCTTTGTTCCTTATTTGGGAGTGAGAAAGTTGGCATCCCTACTGAGGAGCATTGTTCAGCAGCGGGATCTAGGAGTGCAGGTACCTTTAATGTAGCATCACAGGTTGATAGGGTAGCCAAGAAGGCTTTTGGCACATTGGACTTCATCAGTCAGTGTATTGAGTATAGAAGATAGGAGGTTATGTTACAGTTGCAAAATACATTGGTGAGGAAACACTTGGAGTAAGGTAGACAAAAATGCTGGAGAAACTCAGCGGGTGAGGCAGCATCTATGGAGAGAAGAAATAGGTGACGTTTCAGGTCGAGACCCTTCTTCAGACTGATGTGGGGTGGTGGGGGGAAGTGTGTAATTTTGAGTATGGTGTTCAGTTTTGGTCACATTGTTATAGGAAAGATGTTATGAAGCTGGAAAGAGTGTGAGAAGAATGATGAAGATGTTGCCAGGGCTCGAGGGCCTGAGCTATAAGGAGAGGTTGAGCAGGTTAGGACTTTATTCCTTGGAACACAGAAAGATGAAGTATTTTATCCAAAGTAGGGGAATTAAGAACCATAGGAAATAGGTTTAAGGTGAGGGGGGAGGGATTTAAAAGGAACCTGAGGGTCAACCTGGTTATATAAAGGGTGGTGGGTTTATTGAACATGCAGCCGGAGGAGGAAGTTGAGGCAGATACCATCACAAATTTTAAAAGACACTTGGGCAGGTACATGGATAGGATAGGTTTAGAAGGATCTGGGCCAAACACAGGCAGGTGAGACTAGAGCAGATAGGGCATGTTGGTCGGCATGGGCAAATTGGGCCTGTATGGCTTTATGAAAAAGGATGAAAGGGTTAAAATCTGTCAGTGGATTTGGTTAAATGGGTTCTTCATCCTCCAGCAATAAAGGCTGGGACGTTTACTAACCAATTAAAACAGCTCAGAGTTTAAATTGGAATAAACAATTTATTCCATGAATGTCAGAACAAAAGGCCATGATCTTAAAATTTGAATCAGGCCATTCGGGGTTGATGGACAATCAGAAAATGCTACAAACAATCAAGGTCAGATGGCATCCATGGAAAGAGAAGTAGTTAATGACACGTTTGTTAGAACTGTTTCCCTTTCCACAGATATTGCTTGACGTGAGGAGTTGCAGTATTTCCCTTTTCTCTCTCAGATTTTCATCATCTCCAGCTTTTATGATATTCTGTTCTGAGAAGTCAGGAAATAGTGGTGTAGAGAAAAGCTACAGGAAATCGTGAAACACTTGCCCAAAAGATGTTGAGGATGGGCTTGAACTGAAAATGTCAACCGAAAGGGCCTGTCCCACTTGGGTGTAATTTACGCGTAATTTACCCAACATAATTTATGCATCGTGGCGCATGGTGCGCATTACGAGCGCATGGTGCGTGGTGACGTAGGCCGTGTCGCGCGCGGCCTACCAGGATTTTGGGATGTTCAAAATCTACGCGCGCCATCCGCGTGATGCGCAAATGACGCCCAAGTGGGACAGGCCCTTAAGATTCATTGATCTGGTTCTAAGGCAAATTGCGTGGTCTAATTGAATGGCAGCACAAAATCGTCATTTATTAATTGAAATAATGGTTAGATATGGTACATTTGTGGCAGCCTTCTCAGCTTATCTTAACATCTTCGATGTTCACCCTGGTCATTGACTTTGCTGTTTTCATATTTTGGGATCAGTGCGGCAGCAAATCTAATTTCTGCTATTTATTTTAGTGTTGTGACCTTGGGTACCATGCCAGTGTGAACCGAGCAATGAGGACATTTCTTTCAGCTGAGATTAATGTCGAGCAATCCAAGCACGAAGGGCTGGAGATCATTGAAAATGCCATCGACAACCTCGATGCCACCAACGACAAACAGCGCCTTATGGAGTTGTACCACACTGTCTTCTGCTTGCCACCAAAGTTTGACTTTCAACCACACATGGGTGATGGGGTCAGTATATGGTTTAATCTCCATCTTGACGTAATGCTTGCCTAGCTGGTTAGTAAGCAATAATCTTGTTATTTCTGATAGACCTGCACCCCTAATATTATAATACTGTTTTAGTTTTTAGAGTTATAGCGGGGAATAAGGCCCTTCGGCCCACCGAGTCCGCCCCGACCAGCAATCCCCACACACTAACACTATCCCACAGGCCCTTACTGGTCTGGGCGGCATGGTGGCGCAGCGGTAGAGTTACTGCCTTTCGGTGCCGGAGACCCGGGTTAGAACCTGACTACGGGTGCTTGCCTGTATGAAGTTTGTACGTTCTGCCCGTGACCTGCATGAGTTTCTCCGAGATCTTTGGTTTCCTCCCACACTCCAAAGATGTGCAGGTTTGTAGGTTAATTGGCTTGGTATAAATGTAAATTGTCGCTAGTGTGTGTAGGATAGTGTCAATGTGCAGGGATCGCTGTTTGGTGCAGGCTCGGTGCGCCGAAGGGCCTGTTTCCGCACTGTATCTCTAAACTAAACTACACACACACACTAGGGACAATTAACCTACAAACTTGTACGCCTTTGGAGTGTGGGAGGTAACCGGAGATTTCGGAGAAAACTCACAGCAGTCACGGGGAGAACGTACAAAGTCCGTACAAACAGCACCCATAGTCAGGATCAAACCCGAGTCTCCGGCACTGTCAGGCAGCAACTCTACCGCTGCACCACCGTGCCGCGCAGACTTGCTACAGACCTGTCATCTCTTGCCAACATTGGCAAAACCAACACCGAATCCGAGAGCTCGGTGTGAAATTGAGGTTTGAGAAGAAAGCACAAACTCACTTCACAACTGGCAAATCTGCAATTAATTCCATGGCTGGCAACAAGGTTGACACCCTGAGAAAAAAATACGAGAAAACCCTCAAAATAAATGTCAGTGCGAAATAGCGGGAAGTTTCTGCGCCAGTGTCTATTTGGAATTTAATTAAGAGCACCCAATTGTGTGGCAACTTGGGGCAACACACCCATTAAGAACAAGGTCAGTGTATGATGCCTCACATCCCAAGGGAAAGGAAATGATCAAAATCTTTGCGGTCCAACAAGCATTCCCTCAAGCTCAATGTAGTTCTTTTGGTGAATGGAGACATTTACTTACTCACAGCTTTGGGTAGAAGTGAGATGCCAATTGCTTCTTGTTCCCGGCGTAGGGGAAGTGTCATGGGGGGTGGGGGGGAGGAGGGTGAAGGTGGGGGGGGGGGGGAGGAAGGTAGAGGAGGACAAAGGAGGACCCGGAGTGGGATACTTTGTAACTGCATCAGCGCCCTTTATGTGGCGACTCTTTGCATACCTTGGGTTTCACTGTGACTCGTCACATGTGACAATAATGTATCATTCATTCATTCTTTCATTCATTCAGCTGCAGGTTAATGTTTTGTGAGGCTCTCTTCTTCCCATTAACACCAACAAAAAGTGCTGTCTTTTTTTACTGTACAGGTTTCTCATCTGTGTGCTCAGCAGCCACTGCAAGGAGAATTGGTACTGCGGTGCCAGAAACTCCAGTCCAGACTGGCAACTCTGAAGATTGAGAATGAGGAGGTGAGTTGCTCGGTATAACGGCTGTCAAACAATTGCCTGGGTTGCTTCTCGCAACTGACCCCATCCATTGCTGAAAGGCATCTTCCTGTGGCTGAATGGGCTACATATAGACACAAAAAGCTGGAGTAACTCAGCCAGGACAGGCAGCATCTCTGGAGAGAAGGAATGGGTGATGTTTTGGGTCGAGACCCTTCTTCAGGCTGCTAACTGACTCTTTGTGGCGGTCTCTCATTATTGCTGGAGGGAGAAGAACCCAGTTGACTAAATCCACTGTCAGAATTTAACCCTTTCATCCTTTTCATAAAGCCAAACGGTGTGTTAGAGCCGTTCGGCCCAACTTGACCATGCTGACCAACATGCATCTCTCCGGAGATGCTGCCTGTCTCGCTGAGTTACTCCAGCATTTTGTGTCTATCTTCAGTTTAAACCAGCATCTACAGTTGCTTCCTACACGGGCTACATGTAAAACCAGCTGAACCAAACTCTCTACAGAGGCTGATTAGGAAAAGGGGAGATGCAACGAGACCTGGGTGTCATGGTACACCAGTCATTGAAAGTAGCCATGCAGGTGCAGCAGGCAGTGAAGAAAGCGAATGGTATGTTAGCATTCATAGCAAAAGGATTTGAGTATAGGAGCAGGGAGGTTCTACTGCAGTTGAACAAGGTCTTGGTGAGACCACATCTGGAGTACTGCATACAGTTTTGGTCTCCTAATCTGAGGAAAGACATTCTTGCCATAAAGGGAGTACAGAGAAGGTTCACCAGACTGATTCCTGGGATGTCAGGACTTTCATATGAAGAAAGACTGGATAGCCTCGGCTTGTACTCGCTAGAATTTGGAAGATTGAGGGGGGATCTTACAGAAACTTACAAAATTCTTGAGGGGTTGGACAGGCTAGATGCAGTAAGATTGTTCCTGATGTTGGGGAGGTCCAGAACAAGGGGTCACAGTTTAAGGATAAGCGGAAAATCTTTTAGGACTGAGCTGAGAAAAATATTTTTCACACAGAGAGTGGTGAGTCTCTGGAATTCTCTGCCACAGAAGGTAGTTGAGGCCAGTTCATTGGCTATATTTAAGAGGGAGTTAGTTGTGGCCCTTGTGGCTAAAGGGATCAGGAGGTATGGAGAGAAGGCAGGTACGGGATACTGAGTTGGATGATCAGCCATGATCATATTGAATGGCGGTGCAGGCTCGAAGGGCCGAATGGCCTACTCCTGCACCTATTGTCTATGTTTCTATGTTACAGCCCAGACCTACATGGACTGAGGTCAATAGGATCAAAACAAACATTTTCTGGGAAATGGAGTCTGCCGTTACTTTCCATTGAAAGTGAACATTTGTCTTCTATGTGAACAGGTGCTTCCTGACATCAGCCCAAAGCTCTGACTTTGTACCTGTAACTTTAGACTGTAGTGATACGGGGAGGAAACAGGCCCTTCAGCCCACCGAGTCCACGTCAATCAGTGATTGCCTCGTACACTAGCACTATCCTACACCTTAGGGTCAATTTGACAAACTGCAGCCAATTAACATTGCATCTCCACTGTTAATCCTTTAAGTATAATTTGCTAGTCGATCCTAGCCAATACCCGTCTCATACCTTCAAATGCTGGTCGGCATGGGCACGTTGAGCTGAAGAACCCGTTACCAGTATGACTATGAAACTACTGGTCTTGCATTTATTTTAAGATTACATCCCCTCTTGCCTAATTCTGCCCCAGATGAACTAGTTACTCTGTAATTCTGAATTCTGATCAGGTAATCCCACAAGCCGCAGCTGGTACACAGTGGTAGAGACCCAGGTTCGATCCTGACCTCAGGTACAGTCTGTGTGGAGTTTGCACGTTCTCCCTGTGACCGCGTGGGTTTCCTACGGGTGTTCCAGTTTCCTCCCACATCACAAAGACGTGCGGGGTTATAGGTTAATTGGGCTCTCGTGTGTAATGCAGAGCTAGTGTCAATAGTTGGCCAGTGGTCGGCATGGACTCGGTGGGCCGAAGGGTCTGTTTCTCTAAAGAAAAGCATCTAAACTCAAGGAAATATACATTACGTTTATGAAAGTGTTTTCTTAATTTAACCTTTCAGCTCAGTTATCATTCTGATTTTTGGTACATGTCTGCTCCAACCCCTCCAAGCCCTTCATGCGAAACTCCAAACTGAACGTCACACACCAAGTGGGGAGATGTAATAAAAGGCATTCTGAGGCTTTTTCTCCCAATCACCTCATATAGCATCATTCCCTGGGTACACCTCATTCAGCACCTTTATCTGGCCTGACCCATTTAAATATCATCAGACAGCTGTAGACACAAAGGCTGCAGATGCCGGTTTACAAAAAATGACACAAAGCGCAGGAGTTACTCAGCAGGTCAGGCAGCATCTGTGGAGGTGGGTCAGGCAGCATCTGTGGAGGTGGGTCAGGCAGCATCTGTGGAGGTGGGTCAGGCAACACCTCTGGAGTTACAAGCACTGCATATTCCGGGCTTCCAGAGTTGCTACCTGACCCACTGTGTTACTTTAGCACTAAATGTCTTTAAAAAAATAAACTCAATTGCTTCCTTCTTTCAATATTTGTTACCACATTCCAGTTTTAGCCAGACCTCCATTGCCTTACACTTCTGAAGCCAAGCATTCATACTGAGTGTTACAGAAGGTGTTCAAGAAGAATAGCTTCACTGTATCGAAGCTTTCCAGTGTATACTTTAGCTGTCACTTCCTCAAAAATATTTAAGAATTTGATCAGACAGGATCTGCTGTAACTGAAACCATGTTGGTTACCACTGACTGAGCTATTTTGACTTAGACTCTTGGCATTTACTATATAGCCCTTTAGCTCCCTAGGTCTGTTTGTTCACAATAGTTGAAAGTAGTCATATTAATTTCATACAAAGTTTAATGGGGCTGTCCCACTGTGCAAGTTCATTCAAGAGTTCTCTCGAGTTTCCTCTGATTCGAACTCGGAGAATTACGGTAATAGTCACTCGGGGCTCTCGTGGACATTTGAAAAATCTTCCCGAGTCTTCCCGACCGTACCGCGTTTCCCAAGTACCTGCCGTTAGCGTTACGAGCCGCTAAGAGATGTCCCGAGCTCCGACGTACCCGCTACGTACATTCCACGTGCTTCCACGAGTTTGATTTTTTTTTAAAAACTCGGGAGAGCTCTTGGGTGAAATCATACAGTGGGACAGCCCCATAACCTACACTCCAATTCTGGGGTATTTTGAGCCATTTAACTATTTCTAACTGATGAATGCAAATAATAAATAGTAAATGATAACAATGAAATAATTTATGTTGAAGATAGAGACAAAAAGCTGGAGTAACTCAGCGGCACAGGCAGCATCTCTGGAGAGATGGAATTGGTGACGTTTCGGGTCGAGATCCTTCTTCAGACATTCCTTCTCTCCAGAGATGCTGCCTGAGTTACTCCAGCGTTTTGTGTCTATCTTCAGTGTAAACCAGCATCTGCAGTTCCTTCCTCCACAAAGAATGCTTCTGAATGGCTACATTTTCAGAATGAACCTTCTTGTCCAATAGTAGGTTCCCAGTAAGTAACAGGTAGCAGTCCTGCAATGGATTTCCTTCCGTTGATTAAAGCATTCGGTTTGTCTTCACAGGTGAAGAAGACCATGGAAGCCACACTGCAAACGATTCAGGATATTGTCACCATTGAGGACTTTGATGTGGCCGACTGCTTCCAGTACACCAACTCCACTGAGTCCGTCAAGTCCACCCTTTCAGAGACGTTCATGAGCAAGCCCAGCATTGCCAAGAGACGAGCTAATCAGCAAGAGACGGAGCAGTTCCTCTTCACGGTATAGTGTTAAGGGCCTGTCCCACCAGCATGCAACTCTATGCGATGAGCGCCACGTAACGTGGTCGCTTGAGCCATCCGGCGATGCGGGGCCGGTCTCACTTTGATCGCCGGAGCCGTGCGGAATTGTGCGGAGTTCGTCCCGACATCGCGCGGGGCTCCGAAAAACTGACCATGTTCAAAAATTCCGCGTGGCAACGGCATGTCGGCTCGCTGTCGCCTCGACGCATTACACACCGCCTCAACGTCGTGCCTTCGTGACCCTCTCTGTAGGTGCCTCCATGACCCTCTATGTGTGTGGCTCCGTGGCCCTGTGTGTGTGTGCCTCTGTGCCCCTCTCTATGTGCCCCTCTCTGTCCTGGCGAACTTACCTTTAAGACTTCGCTCCAAATTCGCCTCACTTTGCGCCGCGTTGCGCCACTCACCCCTCGCTGCCGGTTTGGTCGCGCTTGCCGCATGCAGGCGCATGCTGGTGGGAACGGCCCTGTACAGGGATCACCCGACCTCCACGGCCCCCGCTTCTAGTTTGATTGCACTCACCGCATGGAGTCGGATGCTGGTAGGACAGGCCCTTTAGGATGATGACGCGACCTTCACATAACTTTGTGATGTGGACTTTGCCTTTAAGCCATTTATTTACCTGGGGATGGATGTCACTTCAGCACAGGTGTGTGGCTACAGCAGAGCCACTAGAGCTAATTCTTTATAGCTCTGACAACCCAGGTTCAACTCCAACTATACGTGTGTGTTCTCCCTGACTGTGTGGGTTTCCCTCAGGTATTCTAGTTTCCACCCAAATACCAAAGATGTGTACATAATTGGGTTGATTAGCCTCTGAAAATGTCTGGTATTGTGTATGTGCAAGAAAACATGGGGGGGGGGGGGGGGTAGTTTTATGAGGCAACGGTTGCATGGAAAATTTAATTAAGGGA
Organism: Raja brachyura; assembly: GCA_963514005.1. The sequence goes on along the minus strand of OY740804.1, from coordinate 39,672,865 downwards.
TTGGATGACTGAGCAGGCATGCACTCAAGCAACTGAGATGTCCTCCTCCTCTGTCATTAGAAAATATGTGTCCATGTTGGTCGGTGTGGGCAAGTTGGGCCGATGGGCCTGTTTCCACACTGTATCACTCCATATCTCCACACAGGGCTGGATCAACCATTAAGCAAAATAAGCACGTGCTTAGGGCATCAAGGGAAGGTGGGCACCACAGAAATGGTTTAAGGCACAAGTAGGAGAAAACTTCAAATATAAATAAAGTGGACGTATACAAAAATAAACATTATTTTCCATCTTTCTGTTAGTTTTATTTCATTTTGAAAAATAAAAATGTATTTTATGGTTTATTATTGTTTATATTTTGAATTACATATATATGGGGGCACCAAAATCTTTGAAGTGCTTAGGGCCTCTATGGGTCTTAATCCGGCCCTGCCTCCACAGATTGAGATCTCGGCATCCTCATGCATGGGATGGGGTGCGTAGGTTTCTCTCCATGGGTTGGAGCTTGTATGTCCCTCTCCTTGCACTGCCTCAGTGTTCTTGGCCATTGTTCCCCTCTCTAGATTGGAGTGCTGTATATCATTGTCCAAAGATTGAACCCCTCCATGGTCTGTAGTTTATGCATCCCACTGTATGGGCTGGATCCTGGGCACCAGGCCTCTTCCCCCTTTATGGAATGGGGCCCATGCGTTGCTCTCCATAGTCTAGTCTATGTGTCTCTGGCCAAACATTGGAGTCTGTGTGTTCCGTGTTCGGGTTGGGTTAGATTGTCGTTGGGGTTAGGGTGGGTCCACCCCTCGCTTTGGCCTGGGACTTTTGCATTCTTTTTTTGCAGCTTGGGTCAATATATCCCTGTTCCCATCTATGATTTGGACCTTTTACACCTCCCTCCATTTAAGAGGGAGTTAGATGTGGCCCTTGTGGCTAAAGGGATCAGGGGGTATGGAGAGAAGGCAGGGACAGGATACTGAGTTGTATGATCAGCCATGATCATATTGAATGGTGGTGCCGACTCGAAGGGCCGAATGGCCTACTCCTGCACCTATTTTCCATGTTTCTATGAATGCACTGTGCGTTGCTGTTCAGAGGTTCATCCCCTTCCACTCGGGCTTAAGAATCCCCTCGATGAATTTACACTGCGTGTTGCTATCCGAAAGCTTGGGCCTTTGTGTCACCTCCGCCTATCCCTATCCCTACCCCCGGTGTATAAGGTTGGTAGTTCCCCCTCCCATCCCATCAGGAAGTTCCCAAAGATTGCTCTGCCACTTCAGGATAGGACGGGGCATGAACAATTAACACAGAGGGCATTCAGCACAACATAAGGTAGACAAAATTGCTGGAGAAACTCAGCGGGTGCGGCAGCATCCATGGAGCGAAGGAAATAGGCGACGTTTCGGGCCGAAACCCTTCCGGGTTTCGTCCCGAAACGTTGCCTATTTCCTTCAGGGTTTCGGCCTGAAACGTTGCCTACTTCCTTCGCTCCATAGATGCTGCTGCACCCGCTGAGTTTCTCCAGCACTTTTGTCTGCCTTCAGCTCATCATAAAGTGCTTGGTATTTTTGGTGATAGCTCACAATTGTTTTCCTGTCATTTTCTTAGAAACTGAAAGAGTATTTTGAAGGCAGAAACCTGATCACCAAACTGCAAGCAAAACTTGACCTTCTGCAGAGGACCCTGGGTGAAAGTAGGCAATATTCTGAATCTTTGACGTAATTTAGTCAATTGATGGTGGTGTAAAGTATAATTTACTGCAGATAGGATCGTAGAGTCATACAGTATGGATACAGGCCATTTGGCCCAACTCGTGCAGTCTGTCCAAGTTACCTTATCGAAGCGAGTGCCATTTGCCTGTGTTTGGCCCATATCTCTCCAAACCATTCCAATCCAAGTACCTGTCCAAATCACATTGGCCTTCATAACAAGAGTATTTCAGTATAGGAGTAAAGAGGTTCTTCTGCAGTTGTATAGCGCTCTGGTGAGACCACATCTGGAGTATTGTGTACAGTTTTGGTCTCCTAATTTGAGGAAGGGCATCCTTGTGGTTGAGGCAGTGCAGCGTAGGTTCACGAGATTGATCCCTGGGATGGCGGAACTGTCATATGAGGAAAGATTGAAAAAACTAGGCTTGTATACACTGGAGTTTAGATAGATGAGGAGGGATCTTATAGAAACATATAAAATTATAAATGGACTGGACAAGCTAGATGCAGGAAAAACGTTCCCAATGTTGGGTGAGTCCAGAACCAGGGGCCACAGTCTTAGAATAAAAGGGAGGTCATTTAAGACTGAGGTGAGAAAAACTTTTTCACCCAGAGAGTTGTGAATTTGTGGAATTCCCTGCCACAGAGGGCAGTGGAGGCCAAGTCACTGGATGGATTTAAGAGAGAGTTAGATAGAGCTCTAGGGGCTAGTGGAGTCATGGGATATGGGGAGAAGGCAGGCACGGGTTATTGATAGGGGACGATCAGCCATGATCACAATGAATGGCCGGTGCTGGCTCAAAGGGCCGAATGGCCTCCTCCTGCACCTATTTTCTATGTATCTAAATGTTGTTATAGTACCTGTCTCAACTACCCCACTCTGGCAGCTCGTTCCATACACCCACCACCTTCAAAGTGAAAAAGTTGCTCCTCTGGTTCCTATTAAATCATTCTCCTCTCACCTTAAACCTATATCTGGTCCTTTATTTCCCTACCCTGGGTAAAAGTATACATTCACCCTATCAATTCTCATCATGATTTTAACCACTTGCATAAGATCACCCTGTAGCCTGTGCTCCAAGGAATTAAGTCCTATCTTTCCCCATCTCCCTTAGTAGCTCAGGCCCACAAGTCCTGACTAAATCCTCGTAAATCTTCGCTGCAATCATTCCAGCTGAACAACATCCCTCTTATAGTAGGACGACCCAAACTGCACAATACTCCACATGTTTACTCACCAACATCTTGTACAACTGGAACAGAATGTTCCAATTTCTATACCCAATTCCCTGACTGATGAAGGCCAATGTATCAAAATACCTCTTTACCACCCTGTCTCCTTGTGATATGAAATTCAGGGAACTAAATACAATAGACAATAGGTGCAGGAGTAGGCCATTTGGCCCTTCGAGCCAATGTGATCATGGCTGATCATCCCCAATCAGTACCCCGTACCTGCCTTCTCCCCATATCCCCTGACTCCGCTATCTTAAAGAGCCCTCTAGCTCTCTCTTGAAAGCATCCAGAGAACCTGCCTCCACCGTCCTCTGAGGCAGAGAATTCCACAAACTCACAACTCTCTGTGAGAAAAAGTGTTTCCTTGTCTCCGTTCTAAATGGCTTACCCCTTATTCTTAAACTGTGGCCCCTGGTTCTCTATGATACCAACTACTTTGATGTCATCTGCAAACTTACCAATCTTGCCTCGTACATTCTCTTCTAAACCGTTGATATAAACCACAAACAGCAATGGACCCAGAACCATTTCTTGTGGCACATCTCTGGGTAAAGACAACCTTCCACCACCACCCCCATGTATTCCTCCATGAAGCCAATTCTGTATGCAGTTAGCTAGCTCTCCCTGGATCACGTGTGATCTAACCTTCCAGAAAAGTCTACCATGCAGAATTTTATCAAGGGCCCTGCATGACAGCACCTGAGACCATGTCGTTGGCAACCTTCTTTGTAACCTCTTCAAGAAGATCAATGAGACACCATCACCCAAGTACAACGTCATGCTTACTATCCCTAATCACCCCTGTCTATCCAAATGCACATGTATATCATTATCCCCGAGAATCCGCTCCAATCATTTATTTATCACAGAGGTTAGGCTCATTGGTCTATAATTCCCAGGCTTTCCCTTGCAGTCTTTCTTAAATAGGCACACAACATTAGCTACCCTCCAGTCATCTGGCACGTCACCTTTGCCTAACGATGATTCCACAGGAAGCTGGTTCAATATGCCCGCATTTGGCCCCTATCCCTCAAAACCTTTCCAATCCATGTACCTCGACCAAGGGCTCCTGAAATGTCCAGGATTGGGATTTAATCAGAGTTGCTCATCATGGTTCAGCTTGTGGCCAGCTTTACTGAAGTCTGCCCGTTGGGGTCTGAGCTCCTGGATCTTTCTGTCGCTGGTCTGCTTTCCTCCCACGTTTCTTTTTTTTTTTTTTTTTTAACTCTTCAGTAAAACTTCCCGTGAAGTTCCCATCTAAAAATTCATCCCCTCGACAATAATCGGAAAAGTCCTACCTGTATCATTCTTTGGAATGCTTTTCCACTTTGCAGGAACATTGACACCCGAATCAAGCCCCCATCTTTTAAGTTCCCCTGAAACTTGTGTATAGAGTTACGTCAGGATGGAACTGCAGATGCTGGTTTAAACCGAAGATAGACACAAGAACGCTGGAGTAACTCAGCGGGACAGGCAGCATCTCTGGAGAGAAGGAATGTGTGATGTTTCAGGTCGAGACCCTTTGTCAGTCTGAAGATGGGTCTCGACATGAAAAAATCACCCATTCCTTCTCTCCAGAGATGCTCCCTGTCCCGCTGAGTTACTCCAGCTTTCTTGTGTCTATCTATAGAGTTATGTCACTTGGTTCATTCCCAAAACACCTCCTTGATGACAGAGCACAAGCAGGCAGAACTCAGAGGATGAAACCTTGAACCTCAGCCTTGGGCATTCCAGAAAAGTCCCTGGAGAGAATACATACCGTCCTTTGAATGTTAATAAACAAGGCACAGATTGAGGGCAGGAGGAGTATTTGCTTCAAATTTATTCAAATACTTAAAAAAAAAACTAGTATGTTCAGAATCAAACGTATTTATCATTCATGAAAATCAAAAGACCCGCAGATGTTGGAAATCTGAAATGAAACAAAACATCCTGGCAATGCAGATCAGATCATGGCGTGAGATCGGGAAAAGCAACAATTAAAATCAGAACTGCTAAAGAGTTGCATTTCCGTGGAGGAGAATGTTGGGAAGCATTAAACACCTTCCTCCCTGCTACTGGAACTAACTCGTTTTCTCTCTCTGGCGCTGAGAAATATCAATGTTGTTTCTCTTCCCACAGTTGCTTTATGAGCTGCCGAGTGTTTCCAGCATTTTCCAATTAGAATTTTTCCCAGGCACCTTAAATGCTTTCACCCAATCTGCTCCACTTGATGTGTTTTTCTTCACAGTTAACTCTTTCTTCGCATGTAAAATGCAAAGTGCTGGTGTAACTCAGCGGGTCAAACAGCACCTCTGGAGGAATGGCCAGGCAACATTTTGGCTCGAGGCCCTTCTTCAGACTGATTGTGGTAGGGAGATAGGGCTGGAAAAGAAGCAGGGGCGAGATGAAGGTGGACACAGATGAACACAGCCTCTTGTGTATTGACCAGATGGAGGGGGGGGGGGTTAATTGGCAGAAGATTAGAGTTGAAAATTAGATAAAAGGAGACAGGGAGACAAAAGGATGTTAGGCAAGGAGAGAAGAGGAGTGACATATACAACCAGTGGCTAAGGATATAGGTGTAATTGTGCAGGGATGGTATAGTGGGAGAAATAGCTGTGCACTGTGGTGGGGGGAGGGGTGGGGAGGAAACAAGGGCTTGTAACCTAAAATTGGAGAATTCAGTGTTCTTACTGAAGAAGGGTTTCGGCCTGAAACGTCGCCTATTTCATTCGCTCCATAGATGCTGCCTCACCCGCTGAGTTTCTCCAGCATTTTTGTCTCCCTTCAGTGTTCGTACCGTTGTGTTGTAAGCTACTCTTGGGGAAAATGTGGTGCTGTTTGTCCAGTTTGCATGTGACCTCACACTGGCAATGAGGTGGGTGGCGGGGGGGGGGGAAGAAAGGACAGAAAGGTTGGCTTTGCGAACGGGCGTTAACATGGATAGCAACTGGGAGATTTAGTAGGCCTTGGCGGTCATAGCAACGGTGTTTGTCAAAACAGTCTATGCTTACTCGTGCCAATGTAAGGTAGGTGACACCGGGATCACCAAATCTAGTACTTAGAGCATGGAACATAGAACAGTGCAGGCCACGAACGGACAGGGCCTCGACCCACACTGATTGTGCCCACTTGATGGCTAACTACATGATCCGTATCCCTCTATCCCCTGCACTTCCATGTGCCTATCTAAAAGCCTCTTAACCACCACTATTGTATCTCCTCCACCACCACCACCACCACCCCTGGCAATGCTTTCCAGGCCCCCACCAAAAATCTGCCCCCCACATCACATTAAACTTTCCCCTTCTCACCTGATAGCTATGCCCTCTAGTTTTGGACATTTCTATCCATTTCCACCCAATACCTTATTGATGCCTTTCATAATGTTATCTACTTCTACCGTCTCTCCTGAACCTCCGACATTCCAGAGAAAACAGTCCGAATCTATCCGACCTCTCCCTGTAGCTAGAACCGCATCTTCCTGTAATGGGGCGACGTGACGCAGAGCAGCAGTAGAGTTGCTGCCTCACAGTGCCAGAGACCAGGGTTCCATCCTATGATTGCTGAGTGTACAGAGTTTGTACGTTTTCCCCGTGACCTGCGTAGGTTTTCTCTGGGATCTCCGGTTTCCTCCCACACTCCAAAGACGTACAGGTTTGGGAGGTTAAATGACTTGGTAAAATTGTAAATTGTCCCTTGTGTGTGTGGGATAGTGTGAGTGTGTGGGGATCGCTGGTCGGTGCGGTCATGGTGGGCCGAATGGCCTGTTTCCGCGCTGTATCTCTAAACTAAACTGAACTGCACACAATACTCCAAATGGAGCCCAACCAGTATCCAAATGGATGCAGGTGGGACTAGTGTAGATGGGCCGGTGTGGGCAAGTTGGGCCGAAGGGCCTGTTACCATGCTGTAAGTCTCCATAACTCAATGACTTTGACTCTATTACACTGCCCTGCCTTCACCAGTCTCCTTTGTCACGCATGTCCTTAAAAAACTCAATCAAGTCAGTGAGGCACGCCTTTCCGCATACCAGGCCATGCTGGCTATCCCCAATTTTCCCATTCTCCTCCAGATGGGAGTGAATCCTATCTTGAAGAATCCTCTCCGATATTTTCCCAACCACTGATGTGAGGCTCACTGGCCTATAGTTCCCTGGATTTTCTCCACTTCCTTCCTTAAACAAAGGAACAACTTTGGCCGCTCTCCAACCCCCCAGGTCCTGGCCTGTGGAATAAGGAACAAAGACATTGTTACAGACTCCACCATCTCCTCTCTTACGCCCCTCAATAACCCGGGATAGATCCCATCTGGGGACTTATCCACCTTAATGTTCTCCACGAGTCTCAACACCACCTCCTCATCAAATCTAAAACTGCTTTAATATAATTGTATTCGCCACATAGAATCATAGATAATAGGTGCAGGAGGAGGCCATTCGGCCCTTCGTGCCTGCACCGCCATTCAATATGATCACGGCTGATCATCCCTCAGTATCCCGTTCCTGCCTTCTCTCCATACCCCCTGATCCCTTTAGCCACAAGGGCCACATCTACTCCCTCTTAAATATAGCCAATGAACTGGCCTTTGAACATGATCTTGCTATCCTCCAGGTTCTTCTCCTCAGTAACTACAGATGCCAAATACTCGTTTAGTAGCTTAGATGTCCTCTTTTATCTTAGAGTCCTACCTTCTCCCTGATCACCCTCTTATTTTTAACATACATACATGAGGATAGAGGAGGTGCATGTGAAGGGCCACAGAGGTCCCTGGATGGAGATAAGGCAGAAGGTGTAGGGACAGGTGTAACATTGCAGGTGCAGGTTGGGTGGTAAGGGAACCAAGGAGTTATGAAAGTGCATTTTATGGAAAGAAACAAGGGGTGGAGATGGGAAGGTGTGACTGGTGGTGGGATCACATTGCAAGTGGAGGAAATGTCAGGGAATTATGTAGTACGTGCTTCCTCTCTGCTACGGTCTGTCCAAAAATAGGGTCCCTACACATTGCCTACCTATGTCCTCCAGAGATGCTGCCTGACCCGCTGAATTACTCCAGCACGTTGCGTTCTACACAAGATTCCAGAGTCTACATTCCCCTGTCTATCTTTATTCTCACAACTGAGTCTGGTGGGTGAATCCTGTGCCCATTGTGGTACTGAACATTTGAGACCAAACCTTAATTAGTGGGCTGTGGGGCAAGCCCTTGTGCAATAACGTCACTAATTCAGTGCCTCTGCCACTTGCCATGTTCCCTTCGCTGGCCAACAGAACTAACATTTTTGTTTAAAAAAACAAAGGTGCTGGAGTGACTCGATGGGTCAGGCAGCATGTGTGGAGGGAATGGACGGGTGACATTTCAGGTCGGGACCCTTCCTCAGAGTGGAGAAAGGTGCTGTATAAAACCTCCGCCTGCCATTCACCCCCACTATTAACTCTGTCCCGCTGAGTTACTCCAGCACTTTTGTTTTGCTCAAGATTCCAGCATCTGCAGTTCCTTGTGCCTAACATTCCCGTCATATTTTCACTCCGGAAATAGAACTAGGAGGTAAAAAGTCAGGAACACAATGTGAGGTAGAGCTAGGGGTGACAAATCTGTTCAGAGAGTCCAGCTGTGAGTCACACACCTGCCATCTGCTGAGCTAGTGCTCAGCTTCTGGTGTCATCCCAGATTTTTCCACCCGGTTACACCTGATCCGGCTCATCCCGCTGAGCTCATTGCATCTCCATCTGCCGACGCTGACCAATAAGTTGGGAAAGACGCAGCAAGATGTTTGACAAACAAGTTCCTTACTTGCACCACTTTGTCCTTCCATTTTAGTGTTTCAGTGTTTGCTGTCTATTGCGTATGCCATGTCCACTGCTAGAGTGGCGTGCAGGTGAATTGAAAGTTTTGCTTGCAGTAAAGCGCCTGTCCCACTCAGGCGATTTTTTAGGCGACTGCCGCAAAATTTCCAACATGTTGAAAACATTTTGGTGACAGTGGCGACAATTTTTGCTGTCGTAGGTTGACGTAGGTGTTGTCACCAGGTGTCATAAGTGAATTCCATTGAAACTAGTCCCTGGCAGTGGCCTAAGTGAGACAGGCCCTTTGCAACATCACAGGCACATGGACTCAGACAACACACAAGACCGTGAATTATAATCTCCACAATACATAAGGTAGCGAGTGTTTGGGATGGCTAAGCGGCAAACATTTAGGTAAATTGAGTCAACACTTGTCAGAAATTCAGGTGTGTCAGTTTCTGGGGCCAGTCTAAAGGGGCTGTCCCACTTGGGCGACCTAATTGGCGAGTTTAGAACAGTTTCAAAAAAATGACATGTTGAAGACCTCCTTTGAGTATGTTGAAGACTAGCTACAACTAGCTACTACTAACTTCGGGAAAATTGGACACTGAATAGTGGAGAGTGAAGACGATCTCCTTCGACCTCCCTTCGACTATGATGAAGACTACCTTTGACTAACCTCGATTACCTACGACTAACATGCCGACCTACTATGACTAAACCTACGAGTAAAAAAAGTATCGACTTTTTCCATGGCGACCATTTTTTACTCTAGGACATTTTTTAACATGTTGAAAAAAACGGCGCGACCTAGCTGGGGCCTCGAGTACGCGGAGACCACTCTCGTGCATGAAGGAGAGTTACGAAGACCTCCTGCGACCCCGTATCGACCATGTTGCAAGTATGAGTCGTGGGCAAACTCACCAGAACTCACGGATTAGGTCGCCCAAGTGGGACAGGCCCCTTAATGGTCAACTGCAGATTACAGTTATTACAGTTTTGCATTGATTGCTCTCAAAGGTTGATTGCACCTTCCCCAAAACCCCCAGTCTCACTCAGACAGGCCTTTCAGTATACCGTATCCACAATGGCCATACTGTCGTTTATAGGCACTGATCCGTGGTCTAATATGGCTTGCTGATTCAAAGGTTCATCCGGATATGTTTTAAATGTGGTGAGGATCCTTGTTTCTCAGTCACTGCATTCCAGATTACAACCACTCCTCGAGTGGGAAACAATTCCTCAGATCCTCTCTAATCTTCTTGCTCCTTATTTCAAACTTCTGTCCTCTGATCCTGGGCACCTCTGTCTGAAGAAGGGTCTCAACCTGAAACACCACCCATTCCTTCTCTCCAGGGATGCTGCCTGAGCCACTGAGTTACTCCAGCATTTTGTGTCTAACCTCTGTTACGAAGATATTTCTCATCATGCACTCCCTCTGCGACCCGTATAATGTTGTATACCTCTTTCAGGTCCCTCTTACCTTCCTCTGCTCAAGAGAAAAACGCAGCCCTTCTAATCACTCACCATTACTGAAATGTTCCATTTCAGGCAAAATCTTGGTAAACCTCCTGGTAAATGTGTCCTCAAGTAGTTCCACAAATAAACTGAATATGTTCCATTTCTATGGGGATCATGGGGACTTTAAACAAGTCAAGTCACTTTTATTTCTATAGCACATTTACAAAACAACTTTCGTTGGCCAAAGTGCTTTACATTGGTGGAGGTACTAACGTTGTACAACAGTGGTTCATAGATTAAGTACATATATAAATACACACATATAGCCCTCCCTCAGAGGACGTCAAGAAAGGCTTGGGAGTAGAGTTGAGTTTTAAGTCTCGACTTAAAGGAGTCGATGGAGGGGGCAGTTCTGATGGGAAGAGGGATGCTGTTCCACAGTCTAGGAGCTGCAACCGCAAAGGCGTGGTCGCCCCTGAGCTTATGCCTGGACCGCGGGATGTTCAGCAACTCCAAGTTCACCAGTCTGAGGGACCTGGAGGTGGTGTGGTGGGTGAGAAGGCTTTTGATGTAGGTGGGGGCGAGCCCGTTAAGGGCTTTGTAGACAAAGAGGAGGATCTTGAAATTGATGCAGAACCGCACAGGGAGCCAGTGGAGAGAGGCCAGGATCGGGGTGATGTGGTCCCTTTATCGGGTGCCCGTCAGGAGTCTCGCTGCGGTGAAGTCAACAGTGTGAACATGCTTTCCTTAATGTGAACCAGCCTGCCAGTACTTTACAACATTTTTCAATCTATTACTAATATTTTCTTTTTTCTCCTCCTTCATCAATTTTAGGCCAGCGGGCAGGCTATTCCATTGCCAGGTGGGTGCAGTTGTTATACTGTGCAGTTTCTGAACTTCCTCTCTTTCATGCTGTTTTCATCTTTCCGCGCAGCCACGTTGACATCTGGTTTGGTTAATGAATGGAAATTGAATGCTTTAAAACTGCCTTTCAACTGAGAAGATCCTTTTGACACTCGTGGTGTTCAGGGCCAGTTCTGTGCGAAGGTCGGCAGTCCTGCCACTGAGGACTTGTTGCACTTTCACCTGCTGCAATGAGGGAGTATGAGCATCCCATTGGACGTTGTGCCCCTTTCATTCGAAAACAGTGCGTTCAACCAAAGGTGGATCAGGCAACTGGCGCAGTGGAAATATCTGCCAAGCTGCCATCCACCTTGGACACCTTAACATGATGGCATGATTAAAAACAGAATTATATAGTGCTAACATTTGACTTTCCCTGTAGTCAAGGCAGCAATTGTGCATGTTGCTCCGTTTTAACTCATGGTAGATGATTCTGCTTTGTGGGATTATCAAAGCAAGAGGTTGTTCTGCCACAGTAAAGGATTGATTTAGATTTGTGAGCATTAGGTTTCTGTAAGCATCCCGGGATGGTGGGACTGACATACGATGAAAGAATGGATCGACTGGGCTTGTATTCAAAAGAATTTAGAAGGATGAGAGGGAATCTTATAGAAATATATTAAATTCTTACGGGATTGGACAGGCTAGATGCAGGAAAAATGTTCCCCGATGTTGGGGGAGTCCAGAACCAGCAGTCACAGTCTAAGAATAAGGGACAGGCCATTTAGGGCTGAGTTGAGGGAAAACTTTTTCACCCAGAGAGTTGTGAATCTGGAATTCTCTGCCGCAGAAGGCAGCGGAGGCCAATTCACTGGATGTTTTCAAGAGAGAGTTAGATTTAGCTCTTAGGACTAACGGAATCAAGGGATATGGGGAGAAAGCAGGAACGGGGTACTGATTTTGGATGATCAGCCATGATCATGTTGAATGGCGCTGCTGGCTCGAAGGGCCGAATGGCCTACTCCTGCACCTATGTTTCTATACGGCTCCGAGTTAGCATTTGGCTTGCAATGTTTAATGTTAATGTGTATTATCTTTTTCTCACCATATCCCGTGCAGTGGCCGTCAGAACTCCAGCGTGAAAAAACAGGTAACTGACACGCCAGCTACTATTCATTCTGTTTAAACTATTGTCATTAATTGTGGCTTTGGAAGGGTATATCTTCTAGAAGCTTCTGGACCTGGCATTTTGGGAAATCTATTGCAGAATCTCCTTTACCCACGAGAAAACTATTTTGTAACAAATAAGGGCGTTCCTTCCTTTCCATTTCCTCTGCAGTTTATACCCAGCTACCATCAAACAATCAGTTATCTTTATTGCAGGCAATTGGATATAATGTAATTAAGCCATCTTGATAATGACTACTGATAAAAATACTCAGAAATGCAATACAGAATTAAAGGCCATAATTTAATAATGTGGCGGCTCCTTAAAGTCAGGACAACGGTCGTGATAGAAGAATTCTGCTTCACTCAGAGTCGTGCACTGGGATAAACATTCGAGAAGTGAATGAGCTCAAGTTGAGAGAAGGAATGGTATGTCTTCACCTCAATATAGAATGGATCGAAAGGGAAATTGAAGACTTTGAGTATGGAAAAAAAATTGGAGCAAAGGATAAGAAAGTTTCAGTAAGAGGATAGACTGCAATGGTATCTAAAGAGAAAATAAATAATAGTCATGGAATCATCCAGCATGGAAAAAGTACCTTAGACCCAACTTGCCCACTCCGAGCAACATGTCCCATCTACACTAGTGCCACCTGCCTGCGGAAATGGTCCATATCCTTATAAACCTTTCCTATCCATTTACCTGGCCAAATCTTGTAAAACGTTGTGCTAGTACCTGCCTCAACTACCTCCTCGGCAGTATGTTCCATACCCAACCACCCTTTAGAAAATATCTTTATTAAATCTGCCTATTAAATCTTACCTCCTGAAGCCCATGTCCTCTGGTTTTTGATTCCCCTGCTCTGGGTAAAATACTGTACATTTAGCCTATCTATTCTTCTTGTGATCTTATACACCTCCTTGAGATCACTCCTCATCCTCTTGCACTCCAAGGAATAAAGTCTCAGCCTGCTCAACCTCTCCCTATAGCTCAGGCCCCTGAGTCCTGGCAACAGCCTCGTAAATCTCTTCTCACTTTTTCCAGCTTAGCAACATCTTTCCTATAACTGGGTGACAAAAACTGAACACAATGCACTTGTACATGTCTTGCACAACTGTGACATGCCCTCCAACAGCTGCGTGTAGGAAGGAACTGCAGATGCTGGTTTACACGGGAGAAGGGTCTCGGCCCTAAACGTTACCTATTCATATGTTCATAAGTGATAAGAGCAGAATTAGGCTGATATATCCCTCTTAATCCCATTCTCCTGCCTTCTCCCCATAATGCCTGACACCTGTACTAAATAAGAATCTCTATCTCTTCCATAAAAATATCCATTGATGGCCTCCACAGCCGTCTGTGGCAATCATTCCACAGTTTCACCACCCCCTGACTAAAGAAATTCCTCCTCATCTCCTTGCTAAAATCTCCTTTAATCCTGTGGCTGTGGCCTCTGGTCCCAGACTCTCCCACTAGTGGAAACAACCTCTCCCCAAGCACTCTTATCCAGATCTTTTCCTATTCGGTAAGTTTCAATCAGTTCCCTTCATCCTTCCAAACTCCAGCGAGTGGAGGCCCAGTGCCGTCAAACATTATTCCTTTTCTCCAGAAATGCTCCTTGACCCGCTGAGTTACTCCAGCACTTTTGTATCTATCTGCCAACTTCTATACTCAATACTCTGACTGATGAAGGCCAAAGAGCCGAAAGCCACCTTGACCTCATCTACCTGGGATACCTGGACTGCTAGATCCCTTTGCTCTTTAACACTCCCCAGAGCCCTGCCATTCACTGCGAAGGTCCTGCCTTGCTTTGATTTCCCAAAAGATTTCGCACCTCGCACTTATCTGTATTAAATGCCATCAACCATTCCTCAGCCCACCTGCCCAACTGATCAAGATCCTGCTGCAATATTTGAGAACCATCTTCACCCACTATAGCAAACTTAGTTAATCATGCCTTGTACGTTCTCATCCAAATCATTGATGTAGATGACAAACAGCAATGGGCCAAGCACCGAGCCCCAAGGTGCACCGCTAGTCACAGGCCTCCAGTCCAAGAAGCAACCTTCCACCATCGCCCTCTGATGCATTTCCTATCCCGTCAGGTCTCTCTCCTTGCTTCCCATACAATCTAACCTTCCAGAGCAGCCTACCATGCAGAACTTTGCCAAATGCCTTGCTAAGATCCATATATACATCCACAGTTCTGCCCTCATCAACCTTTTTGGTGTCATCTTCAAAATATTTAAGTGGCGAGAAGTTAGATATTCAAGGTGTAGAAATAGTAAGCAAATTGGACGTTTGTTTTTCTTGTGTATATTGGCCAAGAGTCTGAGGAAGAGTTCCATTTTGTTTCAGGGTAGCATTCAAGCTAATTGTCAGGAAATACTTATTTAAAAATACATTTGATGGAGAAAAAAAAGTGTCAGTTAATGGGTGGTACTCCAGATACTTCTCGTTATTTGGAGGAATTCCAGGCTAATGGAGTCATAAGAATCCACAGTGTTTACTGTGGCCTGGCAACGGAACGCTGTTTGTGGGAAGGAACTGCAGATGATGGTATCTTCAGAACAAAGTGGTTCTTGCTTTCTGCAGCTCCACAGACCCACAATACCACAAACAAATATACAATGATCAATAAGCCAATCAATTAACAATCAGTAATACTGGGTAACCAGACCATGATGGTGCAAAATTGAAGTCAGGAGTGCAACCAAACCAAATTCCAAAGAAGATCAGTGGAACTACAGATGCTGGTGTAAACCGAAGGTAGACACAAAAAGCTGGAGTAACTTTAGCGGGACAGGCAGCATCTCTGGATAGAAGGAAAAGGTGACGTTGCGGGGAAAGACCCTTCTACACATCCAAAACGTCACCTATTCCTTTTCTCCAGAGATGTTGTCTGACCTGCTGAGTTGCTCCAGCTTTATGTGTCTATCCATAGAAGATCAGATGGTTCTTGTTGTGCAGTGCTCAAGAGTCTGATGGTTGCTGAGAAGAACCTGTTCTTGAAGCTGGAGATCGTGGTATTCCAGCTTATAGAAATATCAAACTATGAGGCATCGATAGGATACACAAAACCTTTTTTCCCAGGATGGAAAGATCAAATACTAGAGGGTATAGCTTGAAGATAAGAGGGGCAAAGTTAAATGAGCTGTGATGGGCAAGTTTGTTTACGTCAAGGCTGTGTGGTTGTGAGCAGTCGCCCAAAGAGTCGTACCTTTTTCTGGTCGCCGCTGGATTTTCACCATGTTGAACATTTCCAGCGACCTGCTGCGACTATGGCGGGTGCCGGCAAGTTGCTGAAAAAATCGCGTAAGTGGGACAGGCCCTTAATAGATCAGATGTGGGAATATGCAGAGAAATGACAGGTGGAATTTAACCCAAACCTTAAGATACTGCACTTGGAAAGTTGAATGTAAGGGGGAAGTACACAGTTAATGGCAAGGCTCTTAACATCACCGATGTGCAGTGGGATCTTAGATTCCAAGTTCATAGCTCACTGAAGGTGGCAGCACAAGTAGATAGGGTCGTAAAGAAGGCATATGGTGTGCTTGCCATCATTGCAATGCTTACAGTATAAGAGTATAATAATATATGCAGCTCTGTAGGACTTTGGTTAGGCCGCATTTGGAGTTTTGCGTGCAGTTCTGGTCGCCCCGTTACAGGGAAGATGGAGACGTGATGGAGAGGGTACAGAGGAGGTTCACCAGAATGCTGTCTGGATCAGAGAGTTTTTGGCCACAGGGCGAAGTTGCACAGACTTAGATAGTTTTCTCTGAATCGTCCGAGGTTGAGGGGAGTCTTGATAGAAGTATTATGAGTGACACAGGTGGGGTAGCCAACCCAAGTGGTTTCCCCATGCTTCTCAGGGTGGAAATGTCCAACGCTAGAGGCCACAGCTGACAGGTGAGAGAGGGAAAGTTTAATGGAGGTGTGTGGGGCAGGTTTCTTTCACAGAGAGTAGTGGGGGCCTGGAACACATTGCCAGGGGTGGTGGTGGAGGCAGCTAGGATAGTGGCATCTAAGAGGCTTTTAGATAGGCACATGGAACATGCACAGAATACAGGGATACATGGTACAGGCAGATGAGATCAATTTAATTTGCATCATGTTTGCTACAAACATACTGGGCCGCAGGTCCCATTTGTGCTCTGTGTTCTATGTTGAGAATGTCAGAATCCTTGATGGACCAAGCAGTGTCTCTCACTTTCTGCAGCCTGCCTTGTTGCTGGACATTTCAGTTACCAAACCAAGCCACGATGCATCCAGTTGTTATATTCTCTACCATACACCTGTAGAAATGCGATACGGTATTTGGCGATTTGCAAAATGTCCTCGATCTTCTAAGGATGAAAAGGCGTTAATGAGTTATCTTTGTGATTTCATCAGTGTGCTGGGACAGATTGCCAGACATATGCATGCTCAGGAACTTGACGCACTTGACTCTTGTTGAGTTGTGAAGGAATCAAGAAATCTGCAG
The DNA here is from genome assembly GCA_963514005.1 of Raja brachyura. Next base: position 39,656,209 of record OY740804.1, on the reverse strand, counting down.
AGTTCAGGATGGTCTATCTGCTGGATTTACCTGTCTACGCTGAGATTTACTTTCCTTTCTTTCCAGGGTGGAAGCCACGTCATTCCCCTCGTGGTGGAGAGTTGCATCCGCTTTATCAGCCGGCACGGTATGTGGAGGGCCCAAACATGGAACGATTACGAATGGACAAATAACACACAATGGGGCGGTTTGCGTTGTTAATCTCACTTTCCAGCGCGTTGTATTTAGCCCACTAAATTTGACAATCAAAATATGTCATACGTGCAGTCGGACATAGAACAGTACAACACAAGAACGGGCTATTCGGCCCATAACACCTGTGCTGAACGTGATGCTAACACCATCATTTAAGGGCCTGTCCCACTTGGCGATATTTTTTGGCGACTGCCAGCATCATATCAGTGTCGCCAAAAGATTTTGAACATTTGAAAATCCAGCGGCGACAAAATCAATTTTGTGACACTCGAAAAAACACCGCGCGTCAATACGTCGTCACGCCACGTCACGCCGCAAATGTTTCGATGACCTGATATGTCAGTCAACGATGCCGGCAGTCGCCACGTGAGACAGGCCCTTTATCTGCCTGCACATAATCCATATCGCTCCATTACCTGCAGATACATAGGCCTATCCAAAAGCCTTCTAAGTGCCATTAATATTTCTGCTTCCACCACTACCCGACGCAGTGTATTCCAATCACTCACCACTATCTGTGTAAAAACAACGTGCCCCACATATCTCCTTTAAACTTTGTCCCTGTCGCTGTAAACCTGTGCACACCGTTGATTTTTCCATCTTGGACACCCTGTCCTTGGATCAAGGTACCCCATTCTACATGAGCCACACCTGCCTGCACTGGCCCACATCCCTCTGAACCTGAAGAAAGAACTGCAAATGCTGGTAAAATCGAAGGTAGACACAAAATGCTGGAGAAACTCAGCGGGTGAGACAGCTATGGAGAGAAGGAATAGGTGACCTTTCGGGTCGAGACCCATAGACACATAGAAAATAGGTGCAGGAGGAGGCCATTGGGGGTCTGTAGATAACACCAATTAGTGTCTTCTTGCCTTTACAATTCCTCAACTCAATCCACAGTGACTCTACCTCGTCAGTGCCTATGTCTTCCCTCGCAAGGGACTGAATTCCATCCATCATCAGCAGAGCTACCCCTCCTCCTCTGCCCACCTGCCAGTCCTTTCTACAGGATGTATAACACTGAATATTAAGTTCCCAGGCCCGATCTTCTTGCAGCCACGTCTCAGTAATCCCCACAATGTTATATCTACCAACCTCTAACTGAGCCTCAAGCTCATCTACTTTACTTCTTATACTTTGCGCATTCATATACAATACTTTTAATTCCTTACGCATCTCACCTTTCACATCGATCCCCATTACACTTGGCCATACAGCGCCTTGTACAGCTGTAATATAACATCCCAACGTCTATACTCAATACTCGTGGAATACTCAAAAACAGTCCGTTTCGCTGGGTTCAATCTCGGCAAGAGTATGAAAGAGGTTGTTTGTGGGAAATCCCTTCGCTGTTTGGTGGAGGAGGTAGTGGTGGAGTTGTTGGTGGCCGCCCTTTATGTACATGTATGTTTCTATTTTTCTATTTTTCCCAAAGGGCTGGAACATGAGGGAATTTTCCGTGTATCAGGATCACAAATTGAAGTTATTGACATCAAAAAGGCCTTTGAAAGAGGTTAGTACCAGAACGAATTATTCCTTCACATCACCACACAATAGTATTTCTGGTGATATTTCTCAGCAGTGTTCGGTTGAAGAAATTGCAATTATAACCATGATCCATGTAATCTCCTGAATGATTGCTTCTGTGGGAAATTAAGCTCTTGTCTGATAATGGGATGGTTTAGGATGATATAATCTGCAGAACCAAGGTGATAAACATGTTGATGAGAGAGTCTTTCATCGCTCTGCTGGAGCGTTGTCCTTTCCTGTTTGGTCTACACTGAGGGCATATTAGAAATTGAAACAGTGAAAATGAATCTTTAACCCCCTGGCCACAATGTGCTGCCCAAAGCAATCCAGCTGTCAGGAATCTGTGAAGACACAGTGGCGCAGTGGTAGAGTTGCCACCTTGCAGCGCCAGTGACCCGGGTTCAATCCTGACTACGGGTGTTGGCTGTACATTCCCCCTGTGGCAGCGTGGGTTTTCTCCGGGTGCCCCGGTTTCCGCCCACATTCCAAAGAGGTGCAGGTTTGTAAATTAATTGGTTTCTGTAAATTGTTCTCAGTGCGTAGGATAGAACTAGTGTATTGGTGGCTGTTGGTTGGTGTGGACTCGGTGGGCCAAAGGGCCTGTTTCCATGCTGTATCTCTGAAAACTAAAACCAGTCAAGAGCCGAGAGTGTTTTATTGTTTATACGTCCCAAATAGGACAGTGAAGTTGTCACTTGCAGCAGCACAACAGAATATGTAAACAATATGATGAACGAGATATGGAAGTTCAGTGTGTGTGTACACACACACACACACACACACACACACACACACACACACACACACACACACACACACACACGTATGGAAAACAAACAAACAATAATAGTGCAGAAAGACAAAAGCATTGCCTCCAAGTCAAAGTAATTCAGAGCTTATTTGGAGGTTGTCATATTTAATAGCCTGAAGGCTGTAGGGAAGAACTAAAAACTGATGCAGTTACTACTCAAGACAGGGTGGCATTTGGTGGAGAGGTCAGTGGACATGGTCTATTCATTCCCCTGCACTCTCAGGCCTGTTTTGAGATTGCAATGGTCCAATGTATAGTGTCTCACATGGATAACAAACCACTTTCGGCACATGGTCAGTTATTAATATCAAGGGATAGAAAATATAGCAAAATTGCAGTTTTACATTTGGATGGGAACACAAGGTATGATAGTGCTCTGGCCACCTTGAACTGTCTTTATTATGCCTCATTGTATATGCCTATATTATGCCTATATTGGTTTAAAGTTGGAAACTAATTCCTTTTCTCATTTTAATCCATTGTGTTGTTTTGTACAAAGGTGAGGACCCTTTGGCAGGAGATCCGAATGACCATGACATGGACTCGATAGCAGGAGTGCTGAAACTATATTTCAGAGGCCTGAACAGCCCACTCTTCCCCAAAGAAATTTTTCATGACTTAATGTCCTGTGTCAGTAAGTTGACTTTTTTGCTGGTCATGGATTTTGATTTTCTATCTACAGGACACGTGCGATTTCTTGGTTGATTACAATCCCTGATGTTTTAAAAGTTGAATGAGAATCGGACGGGAAGGATTAAAGCATAAAGAGAAGCCTATTGAAAGGGCGACTGAATCAGAGAAGAGAGTTTGCCAAAATGGACAAAGCGTAACTTTCTGTAAAAGAGTTAACAGCTTCATCACTTTGCATCAATATTGCTAGGATAATGCAGACCTGGCAATGGTCTCCAATTGATCTGTCCTCCTGAGTCACAGCTTGATGCCACTCAGGACTGTTTATATTTTAAGGGGCCATGTAATTGGTGCAAGATTTATTTTTAAAAAGGCATAAATTTACTCCAACCTTATTTCTGGGTCAGTAATTATTGACATCTAAGCCTATTCCGTAGAAAGGGGTTGGGGAGATTTATTGGAAAGTATGGAGCTCCGTTGACTCCATTTCACCCAGAGAGTTGTGAATCTGTGGAATTCTCTGTAAATTCACTGGATGTATTCAAGGGAGAGTTAGATTTAGCTCTTAGGGCCAACAGAATTAAGGGATATGGGGAGAAGGCAGGAACGGGGTACTGATTTTGGATGATCAGCCATGATCATATTGATTGGCGGTGCTGGCTCGAAGGGCCGAATGGCCTACTCCTGCACCTATTGTCTATGTTTCCATTAGCAAAAGGTCCAGTGACCAAGAGATTGCAGATATTGAAGAGAGTTCAGAATTGTCTTTCTTTTAAGCATGTTGAGTTGTGATCTGCATTGCAGTGTCCAAACGGTTATTGGAAGCAGAATCAACAGTAACTTTCAAAGGGGCAGAATGGGGATTATTTCAATTGCTTCTCAAATAGCCAGCATTGGCCACTTCATCTTAAGATCCTATGTTTCTTAGGATCTAGTGCTCCCGCTTAACAGTTATCTTGTTTTTAAACATGGCATCGTTGTTTGCCCCAAAAGAGATGAATAAAAAACAAAGATAGTCGGGGATAGACACAAAATGCTGGAGTAACTCAGCGGGACAGGCAGCATCTCTGGAGAGAAGGAATGGGTGACGGGGCAGGAGAGGTGAGACTGAGTGAGCAGCTGGATCATAACCAACAGCCATGCTATGAGGCCTGTGTTAAGTGTCAGATTTTCTCTGTGTGTTGGAAGATAAAAAGCAGAGTCCCAGCAGCTGGGGTTCTGACTCGACCTCCTCCCAAGTTAATGCAGGAGCTCTCAGTGACAGGAGTCAATTGCTGATTGATCTTTCGGGGCATCTGGGAACTGAGGGGGTGATTGTGACGGAGGTTCAGGACACCGACCCCCTTTGCTGGGACAGTACTTAATTCCCTTAAATTGGAACTTTCTACGGCATGGTCCATTGTTCTAATAATCCCGAGGTTAGATGTCTAATTGACCCGTACATGAATACCACAAGCTTGTGTCACACTTAGGAATTTTTGTTGATGAGACATTTTTTGAGACTTTAAGGAAGGCAAGGGACCCTTTCAACAATCTATAATAAACTGTGAGAAGAAATTTTTCTGCCAGTTTTACTTAAATCCATATTATTCCCTCAGTGTTCTTTCTTTGCCCCGATCTCATTCTCTGTTCTTACACGATGTTATTTGCCTTCCTATTCACCACACTTTACAAAACTTTCTTCTCTATTCTATTTGCAGTTCATTCTCAGTGTTTGCTTCACTCTGTCTTCTGTCTCACTCATTTGTTTTCTTTTTCTCTTTCTCTGTCTCCCTGCAACCTTCAGTTCTTCAAGCCGCTGAGATATCTGCCAAGGATTAAGCTCTGGCGTTTATTCATTAAACCTCTCTACCATTTTCTTTCCATTTGGACAATGCTCCTTACAAAAGATCACTTTAACAAGTTTTAATATTCATCCTTTCGGGAATTTCCCGTTTCCTGAGATAGTTGCTACATTATTAGTGCAATAAAAATAAACAAGTTATTTTGCCACCCCTCTGTTCCCCTTTTTCCCCCCTTTTTCATGCTTCACATGTTTTCTCTCCCTCTCGCACATGCACACGCACACATGCACGCGCACCTCCTTCCCACCTCAATTTCCTGCTCCTATACCTTCCTTTAGACTGGGGTGTTCAGTTTAGTTTATTGTCACGTGTAACGAGGTACAGTGAAAAGCTTTTGTTGCGTGCTAACTAGTCAGCAGAAAGACAACACACGATTACATTCGATCCATTTACTGTGTAGAGATACATGATGACGGAATAACGTTTCATGCAAGGGAAAGTCAGCAAAGTCAAAGTATACTTTGAGAAAGTATCCTCAAAGACCGTCGTGAGGGGAGAGGGCAATGTGGGGGGGGGGGGGGGGGTGCAAAGGACAATGGGGACCCGGCGTGGTGGGGGGGGGAGGGGGGACAAAAGGGGGAGCCGATATGCTTCGTAACTTGGTCAGCACCCTAGAACAATAAAGTATTCCTATCCCTATTCCCGCACCCCTCCCCCTATACTTTCCCCCCTCTGTTTCACTTCAAACATTCACACTCTGTCTCATTATTATCCTCGAGCAAAATACAATCTGCTGATGGAACTCAATGTCCCAGACAACATCTGTGAGAGAAATGGACAGTCAACACTTGGGGACTGGAGAGGGAGGACGGAGATCTGAGGAAAGGTCTCAACCTGAATCCTTGACTGTCCATTGCCACCCTCAGCACACTGTAGAAGAATGAGTCCACAGCCTCTTTTATTTTCAGTTTTGTTCCTCATTTATTTTAAGTTCCATGATTCTTACTTCTTTTCCTGAACTTCCAATTAGTTACAGATTAAGTGGTGCAATTGAATTTTCTGCTTGTGTTCATTCTGCACTCCAAACCACAGACTTAACAGTTGAAACAAATTGATTTTTTTTTTAAAGATTCAATTAAGCGAAAAAGAGAGTCCTGTTTAGTTCTGTGTGGGTTTTATTTCCACTGATTGCTCTCTTCAGGCATTTTGTATGACTATCAAAGTGTCTTTAGAAGCAGCAGCAGGATCAGAGGGTTTGCATTTGTCATCCACCCAGACTACCACGCACTACTATACCATGCACTGGATGTGAAGGTTGGTGTGTACCCCATTGAGTTCAGCCTCTAAACCCACTGCCTCTTCCGACAGTTACTGCTAATTACAGTCCACAAGAGCAAGGTATAAGGTCCAGTGACCAGTGGAGTTCTGCAGGGGTCGGTGCTGGGGACCGCTACTCTTCACGTTGTTTATGAATGATTTGGACGAGGGGATTGACGGCTTTCTGGCCAGGTTTGTGGATGATACGGAAATTGGTGGAGGGGCGGGTAGTGTAGAGAAAGCAGGGACTCTGCAGAAGGATTGGGAGAGTGGGCAGAGAAGTGTCAGATGGAATGTGAGCAGCAAAGTGTGGAGTCATGCATTTTGATAGTAGGTATAAAGGTGTATAGAGGGGAGAGAATCCAGAAATCGGAGGTGCAAAGGGACTTGGGACATGGTGGCTTTGTGCACAGCAAAGTTAGTGACAATAGACAATGGACAATAGGTGCAGGAGTAGGCCATTCGGCCCTTCGAGCCAGCACCGCCATTCAATGTGATCATGGCTGATCATCCGCAATCCGTACCCCGTTCCTGCCGTCTCCCCATATCCCCTGACTCCGCTATCTTTAAGAGCCCTATCTAGCTCTCTCTTGAAAGCATCCAGAGAACCGGCCTCCACCGCCCTCTGAAGCAGAGAATTCCACAGACTCACAACTCTCTGTGCGAAAAAGTGTTTCCTCGTCTCCGTTCTAAATGGCTTACCCTTTATTCGTAAACTGTGGCCCCTGTGTCACACCATACTGATATGTAAGGCCTCAGGTCCCAGAGTGTGCCTCAAACCACCAACGTTCAGAAAAGGACACGAGGTAATAAAATTAGTAAGAACTAGTGGCTTGAGAAAGATTGATGCAAATCATTGACAAATTGAAGAAAGAGAAAGAGAGACCACGAGGATTGAGGTAAGTGAAACAACGGTTAAATGTGACAAATAATTCCCTTGGTACATCACAGCAAAAAAGACTGTGCTGGGTCAGGCAGCATCTGTATTGTGAGTGGAGAGACAAAGTTTTGGCTCAGGACTTCTTCTTCAGATCAGTCTGAAGAAGAGACTCAACTCAAAATGCACCCATCCATTCCCTCCACAGATGCTGCCTGACCCAGCACAGTCTTTTTTGCTCAAGTGCAATTGGGAATTCTTGATGCTGGAATCTAACAGGCCTTTTAACAAATGTATTGAATTGAAATTATGCAATGAGAAGAAATCAGATGTGGTAAATTAATTTGTGATTGTTGAAAATTGAATTAGATCTGGAATTTGTTGAAGCTTTGTGTGATGAGCACACAGAGTGGGCAAAGATATCCCTGTAGCCTCCCTGATGTCATGGGTGGGGACTTTGCAATTGCTGAGATTTTTGTCAACTAGGTTTGGATACTTGCAGCTGTTGCTGTAGAATTCAAACAATGTGCATTAGATTGAGATTTGTGTGTCCTTTAGAGATTAGGAATGAACCGGATCCTAGGAATAAACCTATCATTATCCCGAAACATGGTCTGGCATCTGTCTGGGTCCGAGCCGATTCCTTTTATCAATAATTTTTCCATAATTTACAATCACATCCCTTTGGACTGGATCTCATTCCCCCTTGGGCCACACAGTTTGAATCTTCTATCCTAGTGCGTCATTGAGCTAGACAGTTCAGGTCATTCCAGTTAGTAAGGAAAATCAGCAGGCAGGGTTGCTTGTGACTGATCACTATTGCAATCACACATACACAGTTTTGGCTCCAACTCAAACTTTTGCCCTCTGTGTGCAAGTGGCCAATTATCATTTGCTGGTTGTGCTCTGACATACAATGTCACATAATGCCCTTGATTAGATGGATGAGAATGCAGGATGCATGAGGTGAGGAGTGCTGTACAAGAAGCGTCTTCAAGTTGAATTAACTGTCAACCATTGAGCATAACCTGCATTTCTGTAACATAGTTTGCTTCTGCTCTTTACAGCTATTGAAAACCTTGATGAGAAAGCTCTTCAAATCCGCAAAGTCCTTCTGACTTTACCAAAGCCCACCATCATCTTAATGCGCTACCTCTTTGGTTTCCTCAGTCAGTAAGTATTAATGTGCATGTCAATAGGATGTTAGATTTCCCCTCAGTGCCTGAAGTTATTCATGTTATTAACTTGTGGAGTAAGCCTATTATGGGCAGCACAATGGCGCAGTGGTAGAGCTGCTGCCTTCAAGCGGCAGAGACCCGGGTTCGATCCTGACTACAGGCGCTGTCTGTACAGAATTTGTACATTCTCCCTGTGACTGCGTGGGTTTCCTCCAGGTGCCCTGGTTTCCACCCACATTCCAAAGAGGTGCAGGTTTGTCGGTTAATTGGCTTCCGTAAAATGTGGATAGCGTGTCGAGGAGAACTAGTGTGCGGGTGATCACTGGTTGATGAGGACTCAGTGGCCCAGAGAGCATGTTCCCACGATGTATCTTTAAACTAAATTATACTATACAAGAGTGTGTGTAGGAAGGAAATGCAGACGCTGGTTTAAACCGAAGATAGACACAAGAAGCTGGAGAAACTCAATGGGTCAGACATCTTCTCTGGGGGAAAGGAATAGGTGACGTTTTGGGTCGAGACCTTTTTTGTGTCTATCTTCTATACAAAAGTTTCTTAATCCCTTGGAATGACTCATCTTTGATTGATTCACTTTGCTCAGTAGTTTGGTATCTTACATAACCCTGGAGGAATGTGACAGTAAGCAGCCTCTGCACTGCATGGCAGTGTGTTACTTGGAATGGACCTTTCACTTAGGTTCCTACTACATCTGTTATCCTTGAACTTTCAAGTGGTGGAAGCTGCATTTTTTAGGGGCTGTTGGAGAGGCTTGTATTCGTTCCTGCAGTGCATTCTGTAGGAGATGTACATGGTCGGCACTGTGCACCAGTGGTTAAAGGAATGTTTTTTGCTGATTTCAATCAAACATATCGTCAGATTCCTTGGGTGTTGTTGGAACTGTCCTCATCCAGTCAGGTTAGCCACAAATTCTCCAGCCAAAGATTCCTCCTTCAAAGTGTCCCTCTAGAAGTACATTAACTGGTCAGTAATATCACCGTCCCTTCCAGCTCCAGTATTTTACAGGGCAGTGTAAAGGTTAACTCAATGTTAGCTTTTCTGCAGCCATCTTGGTGTCGTCTGGAATGAAGATGTTTTCCATTGCCTCGCAAACTATTGGCACAAAGAAAAATCCAGTAAAAAAATTGATTAAATTGCTACCATGTGTTTACTGCGCACTAGCCACTCATGGGGAGGCCAGATGTACTGTGCACACACAATGGGTAGCCAAGCTCACTGGATAACCAAACCAGATGCAGCTGCACCATGTTGATAGTCACAGCCCTGACTCAGTACATGTTCCACCGAGTTCCTGTACATCTGGTAGTTGCCGCCAGAGTGAATTAGGGTTGTATTGCCCCTCGATGGTATGAAGAGTGCTTTGTAAATGAAATTAGACACAAAATGCTGGAGTACCTCAGCGAGACGGGCAGCATCTATGGAGAGAATGAATGGGTGATGTTTCAGGTTGTGGCCCTTCAGACTGAAGAAGGGTCTCGACCTGAAACGTCACCCATTCCTATCCAGAGTTATTCCAGCATTTTGTGTCTATCTTCGGTGTAAGCCAGCATCTGCATATATAAATCAAATTGGTGTTTTTCTTACCGGCTTCCCATTTTTGTATGGTTAAAGTACATCAGGATTGATGCCATTTTCTCTAATGTTTGCATAATTAGATTGAAAAGAGAACAACCAATTTCCATGTGTTTCTGTTTTGTGTGAAGCTTGTCTCAGTTCAGTGAGGAAAACATGATGGACCCGTACAACCTGGCTATCTGCTTTGGACCCACACTAATGTCCGTGCCTGAAGGCCATGATCAGGTGTCCTGCCAGTCTCATGTCAATGAACTCATGAAGTCCATCATCCTGCACCATGACACTATCTTCCCGGCACAAAAGGAGCTGGATGGGCCTGTGTACAACAAGGGGTTGACAGTGGAAGATTACTGGTGAGTCTTTACCCAATCTGAGGTAGATAGTAGTTCAGGACTGCTCTCTGGTTGTGGCATCAGGCAACGGAAGCATCCTACCGCAACCAGACAACAGTCCTGAGCTACTATCTACCTCTTTGAGGACCCTCGGACTATCGTTGATCGGACTTTATTGGCTTTACCTTGCACCAAATGCTATTCTCTTACCATGGATCTGTACATTGCGAATGGCGCGATTGTAATCATGTATTGCCTTTCTGCTGGCTGGTTAGCACGCAACATTAGCTTTTCACTGTACCACGGCATATGTGACAATAAACTAAACTGAGAACTGAGAACAATGCCTATTCATGTCCTGAAAGGTTTGAAATTGCCCTTCCTTGGTCCTTGGGTGGTATGATGGTAAACAGAGCAGAGGAGGAACTAAACTAGCTAAATCGACTTGACACTTCCCACTACTCTCCCGCCCAACGCCATTGGACAGGTACATGGATAAGAAAGGTTTAGAGGAACATAGACCAAACACAGGCAAATGAGACTAGTGTTGATGAGGCATCTTGGTGGCCGTGGGCAAATTGGGTTGAAGGACATGTTTCCATGCTGTGAGACTCTGTGACTATTTCTACTTCCCTATGGAGTTCAAAGTAACAGTGACAAATGCTAGAATTGTCCTCTCTGGCAGCGCAGAGTGTGTTTGGGTGGAATTTCCAAATCTTTGCACTATCAATAGGGCAGCACGGTGGCGCAGCGGTAGAGTTGCTGCCTCACAGCGCCAGAGACCTGGGTTCGATCCTGACTATGGGTGCTGTCTGTACGGAGTTTGCACGTTCTCCCCGTGACCTGCGTGGGTTTTCTCCGAGATCTTTACGTGGATCTCTCCGAGTGCTGACGTGGATCTCAGAGAAGCAGCAACCAAAGAGAAGCAGGGAGAAGAGCTTATTGGCTGAAACCCGTGGGAAATAAGGTGAGTCAGAGGGAAAAAGTTTAAAACTGAGGAATTTGACTTGAAAATTGGCAAATTAGGCAATTTATCAGTCAATATAAGCAAGGCTGCTCTAGGGGAGCGGCCTTGTCAGTAAAGTGTGAGTCATTGATGGGACAAATGAGACAGTGTGAGGCTGGCAGGATGTGGGAGCCCAGGGACAGGGATGGGGCCTCTGGCTGCTACAACTGTGCCAAGTGCGTCCAACTTCAGTTCCTGAAGGACCGTGTTGGGGCACTGGAGAAGCAGCTGGATGACCTCAGGGCCATCCGTGAAAATGAGACTTTCCTGGACAGGACCCACAGTGAGGTTGTCACGCCGAGGTTACGGGAAGAACCAAGGTGTGTGACGGAGAGAAAGGGTGGTAATCGTGGAGTGCAGGAGACCCAGGTGGCTGTGCCTAATGAAGACAGGTTCGCCCTCTTGGGAACTGTCCGGGGAGATGACGCTTCCAGCCCGAGCGGCGGACACGTCGGTGGCTCCAATCCCGAAGTTTGGACTCAACCGGCGAGACCGATGTCGGGCAGAACCCTAGTGGCGGGTAACTCCATTGTGCGAGGAACAGACAGGAGATCCTGTGGCGGCAGACGAGACGCGTGGATGGTCTGTTGCCTCCCTGGTGCCAGGGTTCAGGATGTCACGAGCCAAATTCTGAACATCCTCGAGGGGGAAGGTGAACAGCCGGCACTAGTTATGCACGTAGGCACAAACGATATCGGGAAGAAGAGGAAGGAGATTGTCTGACGTTAGTTCAGAGAGTTAGGAAGAAAACTGAAAAGCAGGAATTCTAGGGTGGTGATCTCTGGATTGCTTCCAGTACCTCGTGCTAATGAAGACAGGGACAGGGAGATAGGGGATCTGAATGTGTGGCTGAGGGGCTGGTGCAGGGAGCAAGGATTTAGATTTATACACCACTGGGATCTCTTCTGGGGAAGGGTTGACCTGTACAAAAGGGACGGGTTACACCTTAACTGGAGGGGGACCGACTTCTGGCAGGCAGGTTTGCTAGGGCTACACGTGTGGGTTTAAACTAAATAGTGGGGGGGAGGAATCGACAAATTGGGAATATAAAGATGGAGCTAAAGGGGAAGTGACTACAGGAAAAATTACAAAAGATTCTCAAATTAATGGGAAGGAAATTTTGTGACGGGATAACAGAGTAAGGTCGGGGCCAATTGTGAGCGGTGTGAGAGGGGACGTGAATACGGAGGTCAAAGTGCTGTATATGAATGCGCGAAGTATAAGGAATAAAGTGGACGAGCTTGAGGCTCAGTTAGAAATTGGCAAGTATGATGTTGTGGGAATTACAGAGACATGGCTGTAAGAGGGCCAGGGCTGGGAACTGAATATCCGTATCCCTCCTATCGAAAAGACAGACAGGTGGGCAGAGGGGGTGGGGTAGCTCTGTTGGTGAGGAATGAAATTCAGCCCCTTGCAAGGGGTGACATTAAAACAGGAGATGTAGTCAGTATGGATAGAACTAAGGAATTGTAAGGGTAAAAAGACCCTAATGGGACTTATCTACAGGCCCCCAAACAGTAGCCTGGACATAGGGTGCAAGTTGAATCAAGAGTTAAAATTGGCATGTAGTAAAAGTAATGCTGTGGTTGTTATGGGAGATTTCAACATGCAGGTAGACTAGGAAAATCAGGTTAGTACTGGACCCCAAGAAAGGGAGTTTGTAGAGTGCCTTCATGATGGATTCTTAGAGCAGCTTGTATTGGAGCCTAGCAGGGAGAAGGCAATTCTGGATTTAGTGTTGTGTAATGAACCGGATTTGAAAGAGGAACTTGAGGTTAAGGAGCCATTAGGAGGCAGTGACCAGGGTTAATGTACAATTGGAGAGGGAGAAGAGTAGATCGGAGGTGTCAGTTTTACAGTTGAATAAAGGGGACTATGGAGCCAAAGTTGACTGGAAAGATACACTAGCAGGAATGACAGTGGTACAACAATGGCAGGTATTTCTGGGAATAATACAGAAGGTGCAGGATCAGTTCATTCCAAAGAGGAAGAAAGATTCCAAGGGGAGAAAGGGGCGACCGTGGCTGACAAGGGACGTCAGGGACAGTATAAAAATGAAAAAGAAGAAGTACAACGTAGCAAAGATGAGCGGGAAGCAAGAGGATTGGGTAATGGTTAAAGAGCAACAGAAGATAACCAAAAAGGCAATACGGGGAGAAACGATGAGGTACGAAGGTAAGATAGCCAAGAATATAAAGGAGGAAAGTAAAAGCTTCTTTAGGTATGTGAAGAGGAAAAAATTAGTTAAGACCAAAGTTGGACCCTTAAAGACTGAAAAGGGTGAATTTGTTATGGGGAACAAGGAAATGGCAGATAAGGTGAACAGGTACTTTGGATCCGTCTTCACTAAGGAGGACACAAACAATCCTGATATACTAGTGGCCAGAGGATCTGGGGTGATGGTAGAACTGAAGGAAATCCACATTCGGCAGGAAATGGTGTTGGGTAGACTGATGGGACTGAAGGCTGAAAAATCCCCAGGGCCTGATGGTCTGCATCCCAGGGTACTTAGTGAAGTGGCTCTAGAAATCGTGGATGCATTAGTGATCGTTTTCCAATGTTCTATAGATTCAGGATCAGTTCCTGTGGATTGGAGGGTAGCTAATGTTATCCCACTTTTTAAGAAAGGAGGGAGAGAGAAAAGGGAATTATAGACCAGTTAGCCTGACATCGGTGGTGGGGAAGATGCTGGAGTCAATTATAAAAGATGAAATAGCCGCACATTTGGATAGCAGTAACATGATCAGTCTGAGTCAGCATGGATTTACGAAGGGGAAATCATGCTTGACTAATCTTCTGGAATTTTTTGAGAATGTAACTAGGAAAATGGATAAGGGAGAGCCAGTGGATGTAGTGTACCTGGACTTTCAGAAAGCATTTGATAAGTTAATGCATAGGAGATTAGTGGACAAAATTAGGGCACATGGTATTGGGGGTAGAGTGCTGACATGGATAGAAAATTGGTTGGCAGACAGGAAACAAAGAGTAGGGATTAACGGATCCCTTTCAGAATGGCAGACAGTGACTAGTGGGGTACCGCAAGGCTCGGTGCTGGGACCGCAGCTATTTACAATATACATCAATGATTTAGGTGAAGGGATTCAAAGTAACATTAGCAAATTTGCAGATGACACAAAGCTGGGTGGCATTGTGAACTGTGAGGAGGATGCTATGAGAATGTAGGGTGACATACAGGTTGGGGGAGTGGGCAGATGCATGGCAGATGAAGTTTAATGTGGATAAATGTGAGGTTATCCACTTTGCTAGCAACAAAGGAAGGCAGATTACTATCTAAATAGTGTCAAGTTGGGAAAAGGGGAAGTACAACGGGATCTGGGGGTCCTTGTTCATCAGTCAATGAAAGTAAGCATGCAGGTACAGCAGGCAGTGAAGAAAGCGAATGACATGTTGGCCTTCATAACAAGAGGAGTTGAGTATGGGAACAAAGAAGCCCTTCTGCAGTTGTACAGGGCCCTAGTGAGACCACACCTGGAGTATTGTGTGCAGTTTTGGTCCCCTAATTTGAGGAAGAGCATTCTTTCTATTGAGGGAGTGCAGCGTAGGTTTACAAGGTTAATTCCCCGGATGGCGGGTCTGTCATATGCTGAGAGAATGGAGCAGCTGGGCTTGCATACTCTGGAGTTTAGAAGAATGAAAGGGGATCTTATTGAAACATATAAGATTATTAAGGGTTTGGACATATGTTCCCAAAGTTGGGGAGTCCAGAACCAGGGGCCACAGTTTAAGAATAAGGGGTAAGCCATTTAGAACGGAGACAAGGAAACACTTTTTCTCAAAGAGAGTGGTGAGTCTGTGGAATTCTCTGCTTCAGAGGGCGGTGGAGGCCAATTCTCTGGATACTTTCAAGAGAGAGCTAGATAGGGCTCTTAAAGATAGCGGAATCAGAGGATATGGGGAGAAGGCAGGAACGGGGTACTGAGTGTGGATGATTGAATGGCGTGCTGGCTCGAAGGGCCCAATGGCCTACTCCTGCACCTATTGGCTATTGTCTATCTTCGGTTTCCTCCCACATTCCAAAGACGTTCAGGTTTGTAGGTTAATTGGCTTGGAGTAACTGTAAATTGTCCCTAGTGTGTGTAGGGTAATGTTAATGTGGGGGATCGCTGGTCGACGTGGACTCGGTGGGCCGAAGGGCCTGTTTACGTGCTGTATCTCTAAACTAAACTAAAGAACCCCACAACCATCGAGTAAAGAGTGCGTGGGTGAGACCACCGATGAAATATCAGGCCCCTGCCCGACAAGAATGATGTTAGGTGGGTTTCAGGTAGAAAAATGATCTCAGAGCTCACGCCATCAACAAGCTTATTAATAAACAAAGGGCATGCTCAGATTAACATTCAGATGTCGTGACGTTATTGGCACCACAGGGCATAATCAACCAGATACTGGGGAATGCTGTTTTGCTGGCAGAATGTCCACAGCAGGACATACGGACCAGACGAGAACACTGCGAAATATATGCTGCATTCAGGACACTTCTGTGATGTTTGGTGGACCGTGTGCTAGAAAATGGACCATTCCCCGCACAAGTTCATTATCCTTTCAAACTACAGCTTCCCTTACAATTAACTGGATCATACTCACACTCTGGTCTCCTCCAAAAACATATCTTATGCTCTGACTACCTGGGTCCCTACAGGTTCCCACCAGCTTCGACTTGCCATTAAATGCCTGCTCCCATTCTGCTTTCAGGCAGGCAGATTAAGCAGATATTAGGAAAGAATCAATTATGGGTTTAAGTTTGGTCAGGCCTGCACATCCCTGACTTCCTAGCTTATTTATAAGATCACCTGCATCTTTAACATCCTTCCATTAACCTCAAGGACTTTGACACAAGCATGCATACTTCCTGCATTCATTGCAAGATGCCTTTGTTTTTCAGTGAGAGCCCTCACGGGGATAGCCCTGCGTCTGCTGAAGATGTCGTGCGGGAAGTTGGAACAGAAACGCACACCAGTGAAGATGGTATGTAGTTGGCTTTTGACTTGATTTGTGGATTCACAATGAAAGAGAGGGAGAGGGGGTGAGAGGAAGCGAGGGAGATAATATCGAGCACGCAATTGGAGGAGAAGTGTACTTCCTCATGCACCATGTACTCAAGGTTTTAACATGTGTGGATATGGTGCTGATAGCTCTTACTCATCCAAAGTTAATCTAACAAAGCTGCACTCACCACCTTAGCCCAGCTTTTGTGCTTGTCCATGGAGAACGGATTTGAACCTGAAATCTTTTATCTCAAGGTCAGATCTTCACCACAAGGATTTGTTTTGACTGGAGATGATAGACACCACCATCCTCTCAATGAGACCTAAAAATAAGCAATAAATACCATACCTGTGATGCCCATACCTGTGAAAGTAAATGTCTGAAATAGGGCACAGGTGGAAAATGTTGCATATTGTTCTTTCCAACAGTAGTTACGCATTGGTTTGGAGATTATGATTCAGACAGGATGCATGCATCAGAGTGCATTAATATTTAGGAGTCACTGTTGGTGCTGCCTAACTGCATCAAGGGCTTGGGGATGATGCTGTCCTCACACATCTTCTCACCCTTCTTCACGAAGGTAGAAGCTTTAGCCATTCCCACCTTTGGGAATACACTCCCTAAAAGCATCTCTTCAGATACTCTCTACTGGACCATATCTTCCATCCATACTTTCTGTCCTCAGCCACCTCCATTGTCAGAGTGAGGCCCAGTGCAAATTGGAGGAACAGCATCTCATATTTCTCTTGGGCAGCTTTCAACCCAGTGGTATGAATATTGATTTCTCTAACTTCGAGTAACCCCTGTATTCCTTCTCTCTCTCCCTCCCTCACCAATATCGCACCAGGTTCCCGTTCTCACCGAACAACGGCCCTGCTTCCTTTATCATCGTTACTTTTTTTCATATCTTTCATTAATTTGTTCTATATCTCACGACATCACCGTCTATATCTCTTATTTCCCTTTCCCCTGACTAGTCTGGAGAAGGGTCTCAACCCGAAACGCCACCCATTCCTTCTATCCAGAGATGCTGCCTGTCCCACTGAGTTACTCCAGTGTCTTGTGTCTATCTTTGGTTTAAACCAGCATCTGCAATTCCTTCCTACACATATTTTGAATCATCTGTGTAAATTTGTCTCTTCATGGCCAGCCCTTGCCCTGTTAAATGACTTACAGTGGTTTCTGCAGTAAAGATGTGTAAATTGAAGATGTGGTGAACAAAGTATAATATTAAATGGTACAGATAATTTAAAGTGGTAGTGTTACTTTGAGACCAGTGAGACTACTATAGTTGGATCTTGTGACTATTTAGCAGATATTTCCAGGAAGCTGTGTCTTCAGAATGTCTTGCCTCACAGATAGTCATTCTCAATTCACGATGAGAGTAAACCAAACCGTGTGAGCAGGACAACACCACTGCAGTGTGAATGTTTGAGAACGCTGTCCATTTGTTTAGATAGTATGAAAGGAACAGATTACATGCCATTTATAAATGTAAATAAATAGTGAATCCCTGGCAATGTAGAGAAGTGAACAATATTGCCTATATATATGTAAAATACAGTAGACAATTCTGTTATATTATGTCACGTGCTTTACCCAAGTGTTCCAGAGCATTATACTGTCACTGATCCGTTCCAGAGATAACATTGAGTCCCATTTCCATGAGTTTAGTTAAGCATTGTTATTATTGCCACATGTACCAAGGTACAGTTAAAAGGTTTTGTTTGTGTGATATCCAGTCAAAGAGAAGACTATACATGCATACGATCAAGCAGTCCATGGTGCATAGATGAAGTGTAAAGGGAACAGCATTCAGTGCATGGTGCAACATTGAAGTTGGAATAAGAATAGTTCCAAGTTTTCCATTGAGGTAGATGGGTGGTCAGGACCCGACTCTAGCTGATGAGAGGAACATTCATCTGCCTGAGAACAGCTGGGAAGAAACTGTCCCTGAATCTGGACATTTACAAACTGTACCTCTTGCCTGGTGGGTGGGGAGAGAAGATGGAATGACCAGAGTGAGACTGATCCTTGGTTATGTTGGTGGCCTTGACGAGGCAGCGGGAAGTGGAGATGGAATCAATGGAAGGTTTGGATTGCGTGACGGTCTGGGCTGCGTCCACAACTCTCTGCAATTTATTGCGTCTTGGATGGAGCTGTTCCCAAACCAAGCTGTGATGCATCCTGAGAAAACGCTTTTTACACCACACCTGTAGATGTTGGTGAGGGTTGCTGGGGACATGCCGAACTTCCTAAGGTTTCTAAGGAAGTAGAGAATGTTGGTGTGCTTTCTTGACCATAGCTTCGATGTTGATGGTCCAGGCCAAATTGCTGGACATATTTGTCCCAGAAAACTTGTAGCTATCCCCATCTGTACTTTGGCACTGTCAATGTAGGCCAGGGATTAACAAAAAAAGCTGGAGTAACTCAGCGGGACAGGCAGCATCTCTGGAAGGAAGGAATGGGTGATGTTTCGGGTCGAGACCTTTCTTCAGACTGATGTCTGCTTTGCTTCTTGAAGTCTATCACAATCTCCTTTGACTTGCTAACATTGAGGGAGAGATCGTTGCCCTGGCACCAAGTTACAAGATTCTCAATCTCCTTTCTGTACTCCATAATTCATTTGGGCACATTGAGATTTAGAACGTGGCGAAGTTCAGCATAGAAACTGGCCCTCAGGTGCACAATGTCTGTGCTGGGCATGATGCCAAATAAACTCATCCTGACTGCCTGCACATGACCCATATCCCTTCACTCCCTGCATATCCAGATGCCTGCCTATCTAAAACTCTTTCATCATCACTTTTATTAGGTCAAGAGGAGGCTATTCAACTTATAGTGGCAGCACCTTGCTCACACACTCCCAACCTGACGGCAGTCTCTGTTCCAAGCAGTCGTGAACTGAGGCTTGGGGTTGAGGTGGTTACTGGGAGGAAGGGGTGCAAGAATGGTAGTTAGTATGAAGGATGCCAGACATAAGGACCGGGAGCCTCTTTGGTCCCTGCTATCATCATGAATTACTATTCACACCATTACCAATATCCCTTCTGGACAGCGAGAAACTTGATTGTCTACCTATAAGCTCCAATGACATAGTTGCACATTATTAAAGTCCACAAATACAAGAGAACGCAAACAAGAGTAGAAACGGAACAATCAGGTAAATAAGTGATGGTCTTAGCATCATGTGTAGGAAGGAACTGCAGACCAAAGATAGACACAAAATGCTGGAGTAAAACTTTGTCCCCTTTGATGTCTCATTTTCACACCTTACCCTTCCATATCTCTGTGTCTCCCTCTCCCCTGGCTCTCAGCCTGAAGAAGTGTCTTGACTTGAAACGTCACCCATTCCTTCTCTGCAGAGATGCTGACTGTCTCGCTGAGTTACTCCAGCATTTCGTGTTTATCTCAGTAAGTGATTTACGGTTTAATGAAGTTCTTGCCCAAAAGTTAAGACGCCGATCTAATATTATTTTTCTTTAAATGCTGCCTCAGCCAAATGTTCGCAAACAGAATCAAAACCTCCTACTGATTTCAAGGGAACAAGTTAGTGTCACAGGAACATCATGAACAATAGGAGCAATTTCTTATGAGCCTGTCCCACTTGGACGACTTTTTAGGTGACTGCAGGAGACTATGCGGTCGCCACATGTTCGCGGGTGGTTGCCGGGGAGTCGCCTTCATGGCCGCATTGTGGGAACTAGTCGCGGTCCCATTATGGTCGCCGTTGACAGTTGCCGACAGTCACGTGAAAAATCGCCTAAGTGGGACAGGCCCCTTAGCATCGTGTCCAGCACAGATATTATGGCCCAAAGGGCCTGCTCTTGTGCTCTGCTGTTCTATATTCTATGTAGTTGAAAAACTTTTCCTCATCTCTTCACCATTGCAGCAACTCCCAACCCAACAACACAATTGAAAAACAAGCTGTCCATTGCTTTTCTTTGTACCTTCCAAGACTAAAACAACAGGTCTCTAAAGATATGCAGTGAAAACTGGTAATAGAGGGCAGATCAGCATTCACTTAATTAAAGGGTCAAGAATGTTCTAGCAATTGAGTAGCTGCTATCATTCACAATGTTCCTGTGATGACCCTATCTTTTTTCCTTGATTTCACTGGGAAGTTTTGATGCTGTTTGTGAACATTTGGCTGAGGCAGTGCTTCAAGAACAATAATGTTGTATTTGCTGCTTGCCATTTGGCCAAGAGCTTCATTACACCATAAATCACATACTGAGATGGACACAAAATGCTGGAGTAACTCAGCGGGACGGGCAGCATCACTGGACAGAAGGAATGGGGAAGGAATCCACTTACTGAGGATGATTTTTGAGAAATTATGTGCACTACAATAACAAAATGGAAAGACTTCAAACACAGGCTGCCCCCAGGATGAGTGTATTGGTGTATTAACTGGCATGTTTGCAAATCTGGTTTCTTCCGGCATTAAGCCTTGCAATGGAAGTAAGCTAAAATAATGAGGCTTTGAGTTCAGGCATTACACACACGCACACACACACAGCTGTACCAAAACTGATTTATTTTTCCCAAGGTGATAAGCAGTAGGGCAGAATCTTTGGTGAGGAGGTGCTCTCTCACACAGGACTTTTCCTTGAGTCAGTAGATTTTGAGACCTCTCCAAGACTTGAACCCGTACATGTTCAAAATTACAGGGGATTACCTTTTGCTAAAATGAAGATAAATAATTTGTATGAGCTGTGAGTCTGTAAAAATGTTACTCCAGCGTTTTGTGTCTGTCTTCAGAAAAGTCGAAACACAGTTTTAAAGTAATTGGAACAGCCACATGTTGGCGTAGTGTTAAAGCTACTGCCTCACAGCGCCAGAAACTTTGGTTCGATCCTGACTACGGGCGCTGTCTGTACGGAGTTTGTACGTTCTCCCCGTGACCGCGTGGGTTTTCTCTGAGATCTTCGGTTTCCTCCCACACTGCAAAGACGTACAGGTATGTACGTTAATTGGCTTGGTAGACAGTAATTGTAAATTGGCCCTAGTGTGTGTAGGGTCGTATTAGTGTGGGCATTGCTGGTCGGTACCGACTCGGTGGGCTGAAGGGCCTGTTTCTGCATGGTATCTCTAAATTAAACTAAACTAAAAAAAACACCCGATGAGAAATTATTTATTTTTTAAATAAGTTGTTGAGCTGCAGTATACTACCTGCTGAGGTGCTGGGGAGAAGAGAATTGGAGTACGAGGTCCTTGGGTCTCGTCAAATTTAAAATTGGTATTGACATGTTCATAGTACATCATGCCTTTATCACAATCTCTCTCCAATCTGTATTGATCTGACTTCAGAGAACCCTGTGCCCTTCCAGTTCTCCGTCTACACTTTTCATCGCTCCATTATGGGCATTCATCTCAACTGCCTGAGATCCAGATTGTGAAATGACCT
This sequence comes from Raja brachyura, assembly GCA_963514005.1. The sequence continues at coordinate 39,634,539 of OY740804.1, read as the reverse complement.
TTTGTGACATTTCTCTGTCGCTCCTCCTTTGCAATCCTTTATTCACCTCACAGGGCCAAGTTCTGGTCACTGGCTCTCAGTTGCCCCTGGGTCAACTTGTAGAATTACTACCAAGAAGCACCTTGAAGGGGCTGTCCCACTTGGGCGACCTAATTGGCGAGTTTAGAAGAGTTTAGGAGAGTTTGAAAAAAAATGACTAGCTACGACTAACTTTGGGAAAATTGGTCACCGAATACTGGAGAGTGAAGTTCGATCTACTCCTTCGATCTACTTCGACCTCCCTTCGACTATGATGAAGACTATCTATGATTACCTTCGACTACCTTCGATTACCTACGAATAACATGCCGACCTACTACGACTAAAAAAATAATCAATTTTTTTTCCATGGCAACTTTTTTTTATGTTGAAAAAAAGCGCCGTGACCTAGCTGAGGCCTCGAGTACACGGGGACCACTCTCGAGCATGAAGGAGAGCTACAAAGACCTCCTACGACCTCGTGTCGACCATACTGCGAGTATGAGTCGAGGACAAACTCGCCAGAACTCGCGGATTAGGTCGCCCAAGTGGGACAGTTCCTTTACTTTAATTTGGTGGAGAGATACAGCATGTGAGCAGGCCCTTCAGCCCACACTGACCATTGATCACCCATACTATGTTATCCCACCTTTGCATCCATACACACTAGGGGCAATTTACAGAAGCCAATTAACCTGTACGTCTTTGGAATGTGGGAGGTAACCGGAGTTCCCGGAGAGAATGCACGCAGGTCACAGGGAGACTGCGCCACTGTGCCACCAAACCTCAGGGTCTTTTCCTACTACAAGGACCTATAATAAATGCATGCTGTTGTTGTATTTGATCTGGGCATAATGACTGCTCTGGTTTGGTCTGCCTCAACTGCTGGAGGCTCTGCTGCATCTTGGCACGGTTCCAGGGTCACAGGAGGAGCTGAGGATATTGGGTATCGCAGAACCACAGGGGGCTTCTCTGCAGCTGCTCTATCACAGAAGCCAAGAAGGGGATTCAGCCTTTCGAAGCTGTGTCTGTTCTGCTTTATAAAACCCGCGGTCATTTCAGAATTATCAGTTTCATCTTTTGTGAAAGCTGTCAGGGTTGTTGAAAGTTTTTCTCCTGCGCTCTCCGGCTCGGATCTCATTGTGTGTGAAGGGGGAAGGGAAGAACGTGTATGTGAAAGTGTGTGCAACAGTATATGTGTCCATTTTCATGCGAATATGTGCTTGCAAGCCACAGCAAGGGTTTGGTCACTGCTTGCGATGTAGAGTTTACCCTGTGCTGAAAGCCATGTGATCTTCTTACGTGCAGTTTAGCAGCACAAGCAAGGCTATTTTCCTTATAATTGCCCCACTCTGAAGGAAAGGTTGGCCTTCCTACAACTTGGTCGTATTCCTGTCTCTCTCCTGCTGCAGTCTGACTGTGAATGAACTGCTGTGGTCAGCCCTGTTCCTTTCCATTCGATTCCTCATTACCTTCTATGCCATTTAGTAGGAAGGAACTGCAGATGCTGCTTTAAACCGAAGATAGACACAAAAAGCTGAAGTAACGCAGTGGGATCGACAGTATCTGAAGAAGGGTCTCAGCTCGAAATGTCCTCCATTCCTTCTCTCCATAGATGCTGCCTGTCCCGCTGAGTTACTCCAGCTTTTGGTGTCTATGCAATTAAGTCAGGCAGAGCTGTTTGCATGCTGCAGATCTATTGATGTTGGCTCACCAAGGACTTGTTTGGTCCTTAACTCTGATCCTGTGAAGTATGGGAAGACGAGCAATATTCTGAAGGAATAATGTCACACTGAACATCCAATGGTGAATGGACATAACAGATTGCTGTAAGTTTCAGTTGAACGTACATTCAGGCAGCATTGAAGTGGGGCAGAGTGTAAGAGGGGCATTTTTAAAAACAAATTCTTAATCTGGTTCAGTCGCCACCAGATTTGGTAGGTTTCCACGTATTTATAAATTTAATAATCATTTAACATTTTTTATTCCATTTTATGTCCAATGCTTGTTGGTTTGGGTGGCATGGTGGCGCAGCGGTAGAGTTGCTGCCTCACAGCGCCAGAGACCCGGGTTCAATCTACGGTCATCACAAATGTCCTCATTCTTCAGAGAACGTGGATTCCCCTCCCCCACTATAGATGAGGCTCGCACCAGGGTCTCCTCCATACCCCGCAACACTGCCCTCTCTCCCCATCCCCCCACTCGCAACAAGGGCAGAGTCCCTATGGTCCTCACCTTTCACCCCACCAGCCAGCGCATGCAACAGATAGTCCTCCGCCAGTTTCACCACCTCCAACGTGACCCCACCACTCGCCACATCTTCCCATCTCACCCCCTGTCTGCCTTCCGCAAAGACCGCACCCTCCGTAACTCCCTGGTCAATTCCACCCTACCCTCCCGCTCCACCCCTTCCCCGGGCACTTTCCCTTGCAACCGCAAGAGATGCTACACTTGTCCCTTCACCTCCCCCCTCCACTCCTTTCAGGGACCCAAGCAGTCCTTCCAGGTCCGACAGAGGTTCACCTGCACCTCCTCCAACCTCATCTACTGCATCCGCTGCTCCAGATGCCAGCTGATCTATATCGGTGAGACCAAGCGGAGGCTTGGCGATCGTTTCGCGGAACACCTCCGCTCGGTCCGCAATAACCAACCCGACCTCCCGGTGGCTCAACACTTCAACTCCTCCTCTCATTCCGTGTCCGACGTCTCTGTCCTGGGCCTCCTCCATGGCTAGAGTGAGCAACACCGCAAATTAGAGGAACCGCACCTCGTATTCCGCTTGGGGAGTCTGCATCCTCTGGGCTTGAACATTGAATGTTCTCAATTCTGTTAACCCTTGCTGTCTCCTCCCCTTCCAACCTCTCCCTCAGCCCTCGGGCTCCTCCTCCTTTTTCCTTTCGTCTCCCCGCCCCCCCCACCTCCCATCATTCTGAAGGAGGGTTTCGGCCCGAAACGTTGCCTATCTCCTTCGCTCCTTAGATGCTGCTGCACCCGCTGAATTTCTCCAGCCTTTTGTGTACCCTCTTAAATATAGCCAATGAACTGGCCTCAAGTACCTTCTGTGGCAGAGAATTCCAGAGACTCACCACTCTGTGTGAAAAATGTTTTTCTCATCTCGGTCCTAAAAGATTTCCCCCTTATCCTTAAATTGTGACCCCTTGTTCTGGACTTCCCCAACATCAGTAACAATCTTCCTGCATCTAGCCTGTCCAACCCTTCAAGAATTGTGTAAGTTTCTACAAGATCCCCCCTCAATCTTTTAAAGTCTAGCGAACACAAGCCGAGTCTATCCAGTCTTTCTTCATTTGAAAGTCCTGACATCCCAGGAATCAGTCTGGTGAACCTTCTCTGTACTCCCTCCATGGCAAGAATGTCTTTCCTCAGATTTGGAGACCAAAACTATATGCAATCCTCCAGGGGTGGTCTCACCAAGACCCTGTACAACTGCTGTAGAACCTCCCTGCTCCTATACTCAAATCCTTTTGCTATGAATGCCAACATACCATTCGCTTTCTTCACAGCCTGCTGCACCTGCATGCCTACTTTCAATGACTGGTATACCATGACACCCAGGTCTCGTTGCATCTCCCCTTTTCCTAATCGGCCACCATTCAGATAATAGTCTGCTTTCCTGTTTTTGCCACCAAAGTGGATAACCTCACATTTATCCACATTATACTGCATCTGCCATGCATTTGCCCACTCACCCAACTTACCCAAGTCACTTTGCAGCCTCCTAGCATCCTCCTCACAGCTAACACTGCCCCCCAGCTTTGTGTCATCCGCAAAAAGAATAAAGTCCTAGCCTGTCCCACCTAGCAACATCCTCTTATATATTCTCTGCACTCTTTACAACTTCATGACATCCTTTCTGTAGCAGGTTGACCAAAACTGGACAAGGTACCTCATACGTGGCCTCACCAATGTCTGATACAACTACAAGGAAAGATCCCAACTTCTACACTCAATCCCTTCACTGATGAAAGCCGATGTACCATATACTGTCCTGATCACCCAATCTACCTGTTTCGCCACCTTCAGGGAACCATATACCGAAACTCCAAAAATCCATCTGCCCTACAACACCCACCAGGTAGGGCCCTACCATTCACTGTGAAGGTCCTGCCATGGTTTGTCTTCCCTTAACGTATCACCTCGCATTAAACTCCATAAGCCATTTCTCAACCCTTGCCCAGCTGATCAGGATCCTGCTGTGGTGTCTGATATCCAGCTTCACTCGATACCACTGTACCCAGTTTAGTTTAGCCTACAAACTTACTAATCATGCCTTGTGCATTCTCATGCAAATTGTTAATATAATCCACAAACAGCAATCAGTTTAGTTTATTGGCACATGTATCAAGGTACAATGGAACCAGTTGTTTTGTTGCGAGCTAACCAGTCAGCAAATGGACAATTTAGCCGTTTACAGTGTACAGATACATATTAAGGGAATAACGTTTAGTGCTAGATAAAGCCAGTAAAGCCCCATTAAAGATAGTTCGAGGCTCTCCAGTGAGATAGATAGTAGTTCCGGACTGCTCTCTGGTTGTGGTTAATCTCTGAGGTACTTGCCACACGACTCCACTCTGAAAAACACCCTTCCACCACCACCCTCTGCTTCCTTCCATGAAGCCTATCTGTATCCAGTTTGCAACCTCTTCCTGGATCCCATGCAGTGTAGTTCATCAAGTGGAACCTTTTCAAGGGCCTTGCTGAAGTCCACATAGACAATGTCTATGGCCTTATCCTTGTCAACCTTTTTAGTTATATGTTCAAAAAACTCCATTCAAATTCGTATGGCGCTATCTATTCAAATGCACCTATATCTTGTTACTGGAAAACTTCTGAGGGATAAGATATATCTGCATTTGTATACACGGGCTGACAAGGGACAATCAGCATGCTTTTGTATGTGGGAGATTGTGTCTTACAAATTAGAATGAGTTTTTTGAAGAACCTACCACAGTTGTTAGTCTCATGGGTCTATAGTGCACTGTTTTTTCTTACAGCCCTTCTGAAATGGAGACACAACATTAGCCACCCTCCAGTTATCCGGCACCTCACTCATGTCTAACGATGATTCATATACTTCATACAGGGCTCCTGCAATTCCCTCTCTAGCTTCCCATAATATCCTCAGATATACCCAATCATGCCCAAAAGATCTATCTACCATCATGCACCCTAGGATGTCCATTACTCCTCGACCGTAGCACGGATGTCCTCAAGACATCTCCATTGGAAGTCCCAAGTTCACTTGCCTTCATGTTTTTCTCCATGGTATAAACAGTGGAGAAATATTAATTGAGTTTTCTGAATTCTCTCCCCATTTAGAAAATAGTCTACACCTTTATTCCTGCTACCAAAATACATACCTCCACACATTGCTACATTGTATCCCATTTGTCACTATCCCTACCTGTGCATGTCCTTCTGCAGAGGGAGTGGTCTCCGCGGAAAACCGAAAGGGGAGGAGATAGGAAGATGTGGCAAGTGGTGGGATCACGTTGGAGGTGGCGAAAATGTTTTCTAGAGCAGCGGATGCAATAGATGAGGATGGTTTTGCCACCTCCAATGTGATCCCACCACGTGCCACCTATTGTCTATTGTCTATTGCCACATCTTCCCATCTCCTCCCCTGTCTGCTTTCCGCCAAGACCGCTCTCTCCGTAACTCCATTGGCAACTGGGCAACCATTAATTTTGATCCTGCGAAAGGAATTCCTCCACAACTCCTTTCTAAAAGAGCACCCTTTCATTCTGACGCTATGACCTCTGATCCTAGACTCTCCCACCAGTGGAAACATCTTTTCCACATCCACTCTATATGCTTTTCATTGTCCTCAAAATATATTTGGATTGGCTGGGCTCGGATAAACTTCAGATCAGGTTTTAATTGTATACAAGACAAAACCACTATTTAGTCATAGTGCACACATTGATACATCTGGACCATGTATCTGCAAATGAAATGTGTCTCCTTTTCTTGGCAGTGGAAGGGATGAGAAAGGGGGGAGGGATTGGCAGGAAAACAATCCTATCGAGGAAAAGTGAGCATAGACTGGGTGTTCATCAAGGGACTTCCCATTTTATTAGTAACTTGCCCTAATTCTTATTTTGACACATATGTAACTTTGCCCAAGTGATGTAATTTATGCATTGACTTTAATCTGAATGAATGAGGTCAGCCAGAAAGAATGTGTGGAGCACTCAGGTCACCCGAGTGCTGGTAAATACTGTAATACAGACCCAAAATGCTGGAGTAACTCAGCGGGTGAGGCAGCATCTCAGGAGAGAAGGACTGGTGACGTTTCGGGTCGGGACCCTTCTTCTGACTGATGTCAGGGGAGGGGGCGGGACAAATTTAGAATGTAGGCAGAGACGGTAAGAGTAGTGGGGGAACTGGGGAGGGGGAGGGGGGGGAGGGGGTGGAGGTGGAAAGCAAGGACTATCTGAAGATAGAGAAGTCAATGTTCATACCGCTGGGGTGCAATGTAGACAAATGTGTTGAAATGGATATTGGGCACAGGAATGCAACGAGCTGGACTTTTGAACTTGGCAAACTACTACTGGATGACAGCCCACACAATAAAACAAAGGCACCAGTTTTCTGTTGTGATATATGCATCCAGCTGCTTATTCCTGCCTCCCCAGCATGTCCCCGTCACACTCCCACTGTACTCCCAAGGGAACATCTATTTGTCAACTATTCCAGAGACCCATGTGTAGGCACCAGTCCACCAAGAACTGTTTCACATATCTCCATTTAGAAACGTAGAAAATAGGTGCAGAGTATGCCACTCGGCCCTTCGAGTCAGCACCGCTATTCAATATGATCATGGCTGATCATCCAAACTCAGTACCCGGTTCCATCTTTCTCCCCTTATCTCTTGATTCAGTTAGCCCTAAGACCTATATCTAAGTCTATTATCAAAGGGGCACCCATAAAAATATAGTGCATAAGTTCATAAGTGATTTGAGCAGAATTATGCCATTTGGCCCATCAAGTCTACTCTGCCATTCAATCATGGCATATATATCTCTCCCTCCTAAACCCCATTCTCCTGCCTTCTCCCCATAACCCTGACACCTGTTGTATCAAGAATCTATCTATCTTAGCCTTAAAAATATCCACTGACTTGGCCTCCACAGATTTCTGTGGCAAAGAATTCCACAGATTCACCACCCTCATAATGTGAACATCACTGACAACATTGATATTTTCCCTCTTGAGGGGATGGTTACAATTTTCTTACATTTTAACAGTCCCCAATACTAAGGATTGCAGCCCAGTTAAGAGTGGTTCAGATTTATAAGTCAGGCACGGTGGTGCAGCGGTAGAGTTGCTGCTGCCTTACAGTGCCAAAGACCTGAGTTTGATCCTGACTACGGGTGCTGTCAGTACGGAGTTTGTACGTTCTCCCCGCAACCTGCGTGGGTTTCTCCGACATCTTCGGATTCCTCCCACTCTCCAAAGACGTACAGGTTTGTAGTTTAATTGGCTTGGTATAAATGTAAATTGTCCCTAATGTGTGTAGGATAGTGTCATTCCGGGATCACACGCACGCACACAGTGTCATTGTGCGGGGATCACTGGTCGGCGCGGACTTGGTGGGCCGAAGGGCCTGTTTCCATTGTACCTCTGGACCAAACTAAACTAAAGAGGGTGGGTCAGTTGGAAACTATAATGCTGTCAAGTCATTACTATTCTCAAACAAAGAGGTTATAAGGGAAGGAGGTGATCGAGACATACAGCACGGAGACAGGACTTTGGGCCCAGCTTGCCCATGCTGACCAAGATGCCTCATCCACACTAGTCCCATCCCATCTGTCTGAAGAAGGGTCTCGACCCGAAACATCACCATTCTTTCTCTAAAGAGATGCTGCCTGTCCCGCTGAGTTACTCCAGCATTTTGTATCTATCTTTCATCAGCCAATATTTGGCCCATATACATCTAAAACTTGCCCATATGTAACTACCCAAATGTCTTCTAAATGTTGCTACAGTACCTGCCTCAATTACCTATTCTGGCAGATCATTCGAAGTCCTGTGTGAAAATGTTGCCACTCAGTTTCCTATTAGATCTTTCCCCTCTCACCTTAAACCTATGTCCTCTGGTTTTTGATTCCCCAACTCTGAATAAAAGACTCTGGCCATTCACCCTATCTATACACATGTGTGTTTTTTCTGTGGTTGCCTCTACATCTTACTGATTAAATGTTTAAAGCAAATCAAAAGACTTTGAATTTAAAACGACCAGCTTCAACTCATGATGTCACAAAGGCTCGGCTAGCAGTGATCAGCTTCATTTGAAGATTTCATCCCATATTTGACGTTATTCACGATTAAGGTTTTAAAAATACCAACTTTAACAAGATTTTTACATATTCTGATTCACATTTTCCCCCTCTAGGCAGAGAACACCTTCGCTGAACATTTTATGCTTTATTTCTCAACATTACTGATTAAAATTTTAAAAAATCAAAAGATTTCAATTTAAAACGACCAGCTTCAACTGATGACGTCACAATGGCTCGGCTAGCAGTGGTCAGCTTCACTGAAGATTTCATCCTATATTTCACGTTATTCGCGAATAAAGCTTTAAAAATGCCAACTTTCACAAGATTTTTACTGTTAAAATCATTCCTGCCAGCTTCCAACACACCGAGACAATGTTGCGACACACGAACATTATGAACTTTTCACCTCACAGGAGGGGGGAGGGAGAATTGCTATTGCAATGCAGGGCAAGTGTAATTGTAATTTTTTTTAAAGCCCACTGTTGATGGAGGCTGGGGAGTGCTGGAATCTTATGTTCGGGAACGGCTTGAGTTGGAGGACCAGGCCTCCGGCGGGGTCTACGGGTAGGGAAGGGTGCATTTGGGGAGCCGACCCAACGGGTCTGCACTTGGCCTAGTATATTACAAAATAAACCATCTTGTTTATTTCTATGTGTGTGTATGTGATCCCGGAACTACGCCAAAACGGTACACGATAGCACTACAATTTTTGGACCACGTTACTCACAATTGTCTTGTGTTGTCTTTTTTTATCAAGTTTCGTTCACGTTGATGTTATATGTTACAAGTTATTCACATTTTTAACTTTACAAAACCACACTTTGAGAAAAATTACTTGACCACTGCAGTGTTAGTTACAGCTATGACATCACAATGGGATTGTAGCCCTGCCCGCTACAATGTTGCAAATCCCAGGACATTGAGTCCTGGCAGCAAGTGCAAGTGCAATTGGATTTTGTTTTAAAGTTTCATGAGGGAGGGTGAATAAGGGGAAATGCGCTGCCCCAGTTGGGGGCTACGGGTGACTGCTGGAATATTGCGTTGGGGAAAAAGGTTGCGTTGGGGGAACGGGTGAGTAGTGGAATATGGCTTTGGGGAACGGGTTGTGTTGGGGGACCAGGCCTCCCGTGGAAGCTATGGGTGAGTGGTTGAATATTGCGTTGGGAGAATGGGTTGCATTGAGGGACCAGGCCTCCCATGTGACAGGGTCCCAACGGGTCCCACTTGGTCTAGTATATAACTCTAAAACTCTCATCTTGTACGAGTGTATATGTGTGTGTCTTTACATCTTCGCAAAAACACTATGCGATAACGATAACATTTTTATATATTCTGATTCAGATTTTTCCCTAGGCAGAGATTACCTTCACTGAACATTTTATACTTTATTTCTCGACATTACTGAAAAAGTTTAAAAACATCAAAAGACTTTGAATGTAAAACGACTGGCTTTCATTGATGACGTCACAATGGCTCGGCTTGGAGCCATCTCTCGCTCTTAATCTTCCACGCGCCTTGAGTGACGTCCCCCCCCCCCACCACCCCGACACCACTGCCCCGCCCCCCACCAGGTGGAACAAAGGTGGAGCCCGGGGATGAAGTTGGGGCTATTGGAGTGTTTTTTTTCCAAGCTTACATTTCAGAGGAAATGAGTGAGACCAAGCAGTGAAGCAATGTATCTGAGGAGCTATGATGGCACAACAAACTCATAGGGCGTGGCTTGAGTATCTCTCCGCACGGCCAGCATGGGTTATTCCCACCTCTGCACCCTACCCCCAGGTGTATTCACCCCCCCCGCTGCCTCAAAAAAGCAGTTGGGGACTATGCATGAGTGGAAGAGGGCAGGTATGGGGCAAAGGAGCGAATTAATAATGTTGGTATAATATCAAGGGGGGACTAGTGTATGTGTGTGTGTGTGGGGGGGGGGGTGGTTAGTGTGTGTGATGCTTTCAGAATTTGAAGAGATGTATTCCACAATTTTCCATCTTTTTGGTCACACACATAACTAAGAATGGGTCTTATACACTATAAGATCACCTCTCATTCTCCTGCGCTCGAAGGAATAAAGTCCTAGCGTGACCAACCTCTCACTATAGTTCAGACCCTCAAGTCCTATCTACATGTGATGCCACTTTAAAGGAACTCTGTACCTGCACTCCTAGATCTCTCAGCTCGAAAGCACACTCCAGGGCTCTACCAGTCACTATGAATGTCCTGGTTTGACTTCCTAAAATGCGACACCTCACACTTTTCTGCATTAAACTCTATTATCCATTCCTCAGCACACTTGCCCAAATTATCAAGATCGTGCAGTAATTTTTGATAACCATCTTCACTATCTACGATACCACCCACTTTAGTAACGTCTGCAAACTTACTAAACGTGCCTCTACATTCTCATCCAAATCATTGATGTAAACCACAAACAGCACCAGAGCCCGGTTGGCTAGCTCGCCCTGGATCCCATGTGATTCAACCTTCCAGAACCTTCCAGAACAGCCTACCAAGTGGAACCTCCTCAAATCCTAGGTATTCTCTACATTTCTGTCATATTTTACTGCCCGTATCCATATGACCAGTTTTCTAAGACGCTCACCCAATGGATGGCACCAGATAGATACACCGACTATAATATTTAAAATGACGAAAAAGCTTCAGGTAACTGATGTTGTCGGGTGTAAAGGTCCGAGCTGAGCAAGTGAAAAATTATCAGAATCACTTCACTTAATTGCTGTCCGTCCTTGTGTTGAATCCATGGGAGAGAACATTGCTGCTTCCATGGCCCATCAGTCCAATATTTAGTGTTTATTTAGAGATATGGTGTGGAAACAGGCCCTTCGGCCCACCGAGTCCGCGCCGACCAGCTATCCCCGCACACTAACGCTATCCTACACACACTAGAGTCAATTTATATTTATACCAAGCCCATTAGCCTACAAACCTGTATGTCTTTGGAGCGTGGGAGGAAACCAGAGTACCTTGAGAAAATCCGCGCAGGTCACGGGGAGAACGGAAACTCCATACAGACAGCACCCGTCCGTAGTCAGGTTCAAACCCGGGTCTCCGGCACTATACAGCTCTACCGTTGTCAGTATTCAGGAGGCACTCATATTGGAAGTATCAGGACCCGGTAACGCACCTAGAAGAGAATGGTAGGGAGACTTATGGTAGGGACAAGTGGGTCAATGTAAATAGTTAATTTACCTCAATAATGATGTCAGTTCTGTTCCTTTTGCAGAAGGCGAGCCAATAGAAGCCATTGCAAAGTTTGATTACACTGGACGCACAGCCCGTGAGCTCTCCTTTAAGAAAGGCGCAAGCCTGCTGCTCTATCACAGAGCTTCGGAGGACTGGTGGGAAGGCCGACATAATGGAATAGATGGACTCGTCCCACATCAGTACATTGTGGTCCAAGACACGTAGGTTTTCATCAGTGTCATAATTCAATTGCTATTAAAAATCTGAGGGACACATCCCATCATAGTTGTGTGCTAAATCAATGCAAAGATGGCACTCCTGCGATGCATTCTCATCGTGGACTTGCACAAATCTCTGTACTAAATTTGAGTTTGTTTCCCTCAAATGATGTCGTTGTTTCCGTCTCCATTAACTGTGTTATGAAGTTTCTCTCAATCTCTCCACTGTTAGGTGAAAAAGTTATCACTAAATCCCCCATCAATGAAATAATTGTTCCTTGTTCACCATGTCAAAGGTTTTCTTGCTGTTTAAAAATAAAACATTAGAAACATTAAAAAGAATGCATGTGCGGCACGGTGGCGCAGCGGTAGAGTTGCTGCCTTGCAGCTCTTGTAGCAACGGAGGCCCGGGTTCGATCCCAACTATGGGTGCTGTCTGTACGGAGTTTGTATGTTCTCCCTGTGACTGCGTGGGCTTAATTGGCTTGGTGTGTGTGTAAATTGTATCTAGTGTGCGTAGGATAGTGTTAATGCGCGGGGACCGCTGATCGGCGCGGACTCGGTGGGCCGAAGGGCCTGTTTCCGCGCTGTATCGCTAAACTAAACTAAACATTAGGAATCTCTTCTGCATTTCTGGATATCAACCCACTGTACGAATCTTTCTTCATAACCTCTGCAGAATCCAAATATGTTTTAAAGGTATATTAAGGGAAAATGGGTAACTAGAGAGAGGGAATAGGACCCGTCAGAACCAAAAATGCCATCTCTATGTGGAGCTGCGAGAGATGGGCAAGGAGGAAGCCATTAAGACAAGGAAATTCAGGACAGTTAGTGGAGGTGTTTTGAGGACAGTGCATTATAATCAAAGAGGTTGTGGAGATGTAGGAAGGTAGATACATTTCATATATACCCGAGAACACTGTGAGAAGCACAAGAAGAAGTAAGATGATTATGGATTAAAACAGGGAGGACCCACGAGTTAAAATTGTAAATTGAGGTAAGGCCAACTTTGAAAGTATTGGGTCTCCAATGAGGTAGATGATAAGTCAGGACCACTCTCTCGTTGGTGATAGGATGGTTCACATGCCTGATCTTCTTGTCGAGTCCACGCACAAGATTAGAAGTTGTTCAGCCAGAGTTGAACACACTTCCCAGCGTCTGCATCCAATGTTGTCTGTCTTGAGCGCAGTGGTGGAGAGATTGGTGGAGACAGGGCGGCGAAGTGAACGCTCTTTCCTTGCCTGATAAAAGCTGGGAAGAAACTGTCCTTGAATCTGGAGCTGTCCGTTTTCACACTTCTGTACTTCTTGTTGGGTAGGAGAGGAGAGAAGAGGGAGTGTCCAGGGTGATACTCATCCTTGATTAACATCTGGAATGATTGGGCAGGTGGACAGAGGAATGGTTAATACAGACAAGTGCGAGGTGTGGCATTTTGGGAAGTCTAACCAAGGCGGGACCTATGAAGCAAATGTCTAGGCTCTGGGAGAGCAAAGGGATCGAGGAGTACAGGCATTTAGCTCTTTGAAAGTGGTGTCACAGGTAAACAAGGTAATCAAGAAGGCGTTCGACACATTGGCCTTCATCAGCCAGAGTACTGAGTACAGAAGTTGGGAGGTTATGTTACAGTTGTACAAGACATTGCTGACGCCACATTTAAAGTATTGTGTACATAGTTTCTATACTCAAGATAGGCACAAAGTGCTGGAGTAACTCAATGGGTCGGGCACCAGTCTGAAGAAGGGTCCCGACCCGAAACATCCAGCAGATACTGCCTGACCCACTCAGTTACTCTAGTACTTTGTGTCTACCTTTAGAATATTGTGTTCAGTATTGATCACCCTATTCTAGGAATTATGTGGTAACGTTCTCACACAAAGGGTGGTAGGTACATGGAACGTGCTGCCAGAGGTACTTGAGGCAAGTCCTATCACAACATTTAAAAAAGATTTGCACAGGTACATGGATAGGGTAGGTTTAGAAAGATATGGGCCAAATGCAGGCAGGTGGGACTAGTGTAGATAGGGCATGTTAGTCGGTGTGGGTAAGTTGGGCCTAAGGGCCTGTTTCAATCTAGGCTCTGTAGCAATCTCAATCTATATTGGGAAAGTTAAAATCCACTAACTATGCTTACAGATTTGTAGGTTAATTAGGGGGAACCTAACTAGAACAACCTGGAAAGTTGTTTTTCCATTAACCCTATTTGTTAAATAGGGTAAATAAATTTGTTAACCCTATTTGTTCTTCGAATTCCTGAGGAGCATTTCACTACCCTACCTGCCATCCCTACAACGGCAATAAAACTAGGATAAATTACACGGAAATTACCAGGAAAAGACCTTACCTTAACCTGCTATTTCCCTTTACTCAGCTCTATCATCAGAGCCTCTTGAGCCAAAGGCTCGGCACTTCACCTCAACACAACACTTCACCTCAACACGGACGTATTGCCAAACCTTTCCAGCCTTTCCTTGACTGCTGTGCCACTTCCTCAACCAATTTAATGTCTGTTTTTCAAAATGTACCACCTTAATTTGAAACAGAGCCACTTTTCAAACAAAACACAGCTTTCTCTCCACTCTCCTGCCGATTTTTCCAAGATGCCTCTCGCATCTCAAAATGGCTGCTCACCAACTCTCTTCTCAACTTCTTTGCATTTATTCATAGTTTATTCTTCAACATATTTAATGTATGTTGATACATAAATGCAGTGGCAAGTTAATTATGGTTATCTGTCTCTTGCACCCTCTCATAAAACATTTTATCCACTCAACGTAAATGTTCATCTATTTTTATTTTTTGCCTCTTTTCCCCTTCTCCACGCTAATTCCTGAATTCTCTGTCCAATTGTGTACTTGGACAGCCACACTATCCGATGTACACCTCCTCATGGTTTTCCCATCTCTCTTCATCCCCTTTCACATCATACTCCTATCTTCTTCACCTCTCTCTATCCCTATCTCAATGCCGAAGACCTGGGTTTGATCCTGACTATGGGTGCTGTCTGTACAGAGTTTGTACGTTCTCCCCGTGACCTGCGTGAGTTTTCTCCCGGGTGCTCCAGTTTCCTCCCACACTCCAAGGACGTACAGGTTTGCAGGTTATTTGTCTTCGATAAGGATTGTAAATTGTCCCTAAGTATGTAGAATAATGCAAGATCGCTGGTGGGTGCGGTCATGGTGGGCCAAAGGGCCTGTTTCTAGGCTGTATCTCTGGACTAAACTAAACTAACCCACTCTCACCATCTTTTTCCTTTTCCCCTTCCTCCCCTCCCCTCTCTACCCATCTTCTGCACACTCTCTCTCTATCTCTTTCATCCTTCCCTCTCTCACTCCTCTTCCATTACTTGTCCACCCCTTCCCCTCGCCATCCTTCTCCTCCCTTCCCCTCTCTCTATCCCTACCCTTCTCCTGTCTTTATTTTTATTGTGATTTGTTCCATTATTAGTGACGATACATTCTCTGATCGACTGAGTCCAAAAGGAGACATTGAGCCCAGCAATGCACCACCCCCGGATGAGAGACCCCTGTCCAAGACCAGCATCAGTTCACCAACAGGACACGTGGCAGACATTTACTTAGCAAACCTTAGCAGGTCAGTATCGCTGTCCTCAATCTATGTTTTGTTCAACGTAAATGCTATGAAGTACCGTGCCTCTATTCTATCAACAATCTCCTGAACAGTCTCATGAGGAACATTTATGAATGCCTCTTGTAGCTCTGGAGAAGGGTTTGCCAGAGAGTTGTTGAGGACTGTGTTCAGAAATGGTGATGTTTGAGAAGAGTTAAAATTGTTTTTGTTCTTTGAAAGTGAGTGATCCTTTTTTGTTTTGTTTTTTTCTTTCTCTTTTAGAAACATAGACAATAGGTGCAGGAGTAGGCCATTCGGCCCTTCGAGCCTGCACCGCCATTCAATGTGATCATGGCTGATCATCCAGCTCAGTATCCTGTACCTGCCTTCTCTCCATACCCCCTGATCCCTTTAGCCACAAGGGCCACATCTAACTCCCTCTTAATATTTAGTCAATGAACTGGCCTCAACTACCTTCTGTGGCAGAGAATTCCAGAGACTCACCACTCTCTGTGTGAAAAATGATTTTCTCATCTTGGTCCTAAAAGATTTCCCCCTTATCCTTAAACTGTGACCCCTTGTTCTGGACTTCCCCAACATCGGGAACAATCTTCCTGCATCTAGCCTGTCCAACCCCTAAAGAATTTTGTAAGTTTCTATAAGATCCCCCCTCAATCTTCTAAATTCTAGCGAGTACAAGCCGAGTCTATCCAGTCTTTCTTCGTATGAAAGTCCTGACATCCCAGGAATCAGTCTGGTGAACCTTCTCTGTACTCCCTCTATGGCAAGAATGTCTTTCCTCAGATTTGGAGACCAAAACTGTATGCAATACTCCAGGTGTGGTCTCACCAAGACCCTGTACAACTGCAGTAAACCTCCCTGCTCTTATACTCAAATCCTTTCGCTATGAATGCTAACATACCATTCGCTTTCTTCATAGCCTGCTGCACCTGCATGCTTACTTTCAATGAATGGTGCACCATGACACCCAGGTGTCGTTGCATCTCCCATTTTCCTTGTCGGCCACCATTCAGATAATAGTCTACTCTCCTGTTTTTGCCACCAAAGTGGATAACCTGACATTTATCCACATTTTTCTCTTTTCTCTTTGCTTTTTCTTTGGTGCTGTTGGTCTTGGTGAGTGATTCTTTTGCATTGTCGATCCCAGGCAGAAGAAGAAGCAGGAGTCTGGGAGTATCCGGAGGTCCTTCCGAACCGCCGACGGTTACAGCCTCACGGGACACGGGCTGGCTTCCCCGCCCGCAGACGGAGCGCCCCAGGGCTCTGCCAGTCCCAAGAGCTCTCCGCAAGTGGCCCAAAGCACTGCCAAGGAAACGGCGGACAAACGACCGGTGGTGACACACAGCAGCCTGAACTCGATCACCCGCCGGCCCTCGGCAAACAGAGCCGACAGCCCGCAGATCCGTAAAGTGGTCGCGGCGGGAAGGTCCAAAAGCTTCAGTAACCACAAGCCACTCGACCCGGAATCCATTGCACAGGTACAGTGCTCTCCAGTGACCACCTTTCAAGTGGCTATAGACACAAGATGCTGGAGTAATTCAGCGGTGCAGGCAACATCTCCGGAGAGAAGGAATGGGTGACATTTCGGGTCGAGACCCTTCTTCAGACTTGAGGGGCAGGAGAGAGGGAGATACAGAGATATGGAAGGGCATGGTGTGAAAGCGACAGATCAAAGCAGACGATGCTCGAGCATATGTAGCATGGTTCATTGTGTAGGAAGGAACTGCAGATGCTGGTTTAAACCAAAGATAGGCACACAAAAAGCTGGAGTAACTCAGCGGGTCTGGCAGCATATCTGGGGAAAAGGAATAGGTGACGTTTCGGGTTAAGACTCTTCATCGGACTAAGAGTCAAGAAGAGTCTCGACCCAAAATGTCATCTATTCCATTTCTCTAGAATGGATAATTGTTGACCGAGGGTAAGGTAGCAACGAGGCATACAAACAGTAACATTAATCAGGAGGGCAGTGAAACTAGCCAGAGAACTAGGGTGGCGGAGGGGTGGAGAGAGAGGGCGGTGCTGGCTCAAGGGGCCGAATGGCCTAATCCTGCACCTAGTGTCTATTGGCAAAGGTTACGTGACCATGAAGGAGGTGGATCAGTGCTGCCCCTTCTTGGTCATATTCCTTGTGGATTGGCTGTCCTAACTCAGGCATAAAGAGTGTCCAACGGGGGAGGTATTCAGGGAATGACTGCACATATTGGCCTTTGCCCAACATGTGCTCAGGAGAACACACAATCACTGGAACAAAAAGCAAAAATAATGTTTATAGGCACTTGGTGTTTACATTTCAACACTTTAGGCCATGCGTCTCAGCAGCTCAACTTCATTTTCCCATCGTCACTCTATATCCTTTGAATCAGATAACAAGGAAACTTAGCGTGCAAAAATCTACTGCAATTAAGTCTTTAAAGCTCAGATTGAACTGCAACTGCTGCCTTTTGGGGGACGAGTGTTCAGACATCCCATAAATGAGCAACAAATTGCAAGTCAGACTATTTTCCAAATGTTAATATTGACTCCCCATTAAGTTTCCCTCTTCCATCCCTGTGCTTTTTTTTATTTTCCTTCCCCTTTTTAATCTGCCCTCCCTCTCCTAACTAACCCTCCCAGCGCACTCCTCGTCTTCCCTCCCCCCCTACTTCTCCGAGGTTTTGTGGCTGCCTGTTCATTGTGCAAGAGAGAGGTAACTGCTCTGAAATCATCGTTATTGATGTGCCTTCAGAGAAGGAATAAAAACCTGAGGATAGCGTTACTCTCTGGGCCTCTGAGTAACAGCCAAGTGATTTACGATGGTGGGGGGCGGGGGGTGCGCGACGGGGTGCTTGATGCCAGTCAGTGAGCAGTCACATGAGGATTGTTACACGGCAATTGTTAGCTTTCAAGTGAAGTCAAACAGATCTTTGTGCAGTTTCTGAACAGAACAGGAAAGGGTTGGAATTAGGTTTCAGAGAAAACCCAGATTCTAAGAAAAGTTAGTAGTTCTCATCAAGCCTGTCGATGAGGCATTTCTCTGTGTATTCTGTATTAACAAGCCACGGAAGCAGAAATCCACCTGGAGTAGAACTGAGCTCGCTAATATTCAGAAATTCTTGTCGTGTTGCCGAGAGCTCCTATGATCATTGTAATATCATCCTTCGTTCTGACAAAACCCAGACAACCCTTTATTTTATAAAATTACAATAGGTGTTTTGTTTATTTTTATGGTTTAACAAAGAATGTCTTACTCTGGAGGGTGTGACATCGAGTCACAAGATCCTTGGCAGCGCTGAATGTAGTTGGTGTATGTAAATACTGGATATATCAAAACACAACAAGATGACTCCAGTTCTTAGGAGGATAACATTTGATATAAAAATTACATTCGCACTGCATCCTCAAAACATCTTAAAGTGATTTATTCTCATTGCACTTGTACCTCGGTGACATATGTGTTATAGTGTAGGAAGGAAATGCAGAAGCTGGATTCAATGAAGATAGACACAAAATTGGTGGCGTTTCGTGTCGAGACCCTTCTGCAGACTCAAGAAGACTTTAGACCGTCTGGAAGGGTCTCGACTCGAAACATCTCCAGAGATGCTGCCTGTCCCGCTGAGTTCCTCCAGCATTTTGTGTCCATAACGTAAGTGTTACTTGATCCAGTACTAATTCAAGTAAATGATAGATTCATCTATTTTGCAGCGTTAGCTTTGAGTTAAATGTGGATTGTCTCAAGTCCACCTGGTCAGATGGGCAGGGCCAAATCAATGGGTGGTTGCAGCATTTAAGACATTCTCAGAACATTTAAGACATATTTAGAACACTTAAAACTCCACGACATAGAGGGCTAGGTATTAAGTGCTGGTAAACATTAGTTGCAGCGTGATTGATAGTCAGCATGGTCGGCATGGATTCAGTGGGCCGAAGGGCCTATTTCCGCGATGTATCTCCAAACTAAACGTTGTTGAACAAAGGGCCTGTGTCTGCATTATATGACCTGAAGAACATTGCAATTGATGGTACAGTGTTCATTTAATACTAGCCTTTAACTGGAGCTATTATGCTTTTGGTCTGAGATAAGAGGGCAATCAATTGAGCTGGTGGTTTTTCTGGGATCTTTATTAATATTTAAGCTATTATTTATGTAAGAATGAAGCAGGAGCACAGTTTATAATAAACACTAATGAAATGCAAAAACGGGTTCAAACATGGTGATGAGGAGGGAATATATCAAGTGTTGTTTGAAAGGCCTGGATAGTGGATGTGGAGAGGATGTTTCCACAAGTGGAAGAGTCTAGGACCAGGGGTCATAGTCTCAGATTAAACGGACATTCCTTTGGGAAGGCGATGAGAAGGAATTTCTTTAGTCAGAGGGTGGTGAATCTGTGAAATTCATTGCCTCAGAAGGCTGTGGAGGATGTCAATGGATATTTTTAAGGCAGAGATAGATAGATTCCTGATTCGTACGGGTGTCAGGGGTTATGGGGAGAAGGCAGGAGAATGGGGTTGAGGTGGTGGAAAGATAGATCAGCCATGATTGAATGTGGGAGAAGGCTGGATGGGCCAAATGGCCTAATGTTACTCCTCTCACTTATGAACTTATGAAATCCAGGCTGTCGTTCGTGGAATACTGGAATGCTTGACTGGGAGTTTCATTGCTGTCTTTGGGTTCCTAGCGCCTTTGATAACAACTTGACTGTCTCACCTTTTTAAATTTGCTGTATCTTAATCCTTCCAATTGGTTTTGTTCTTTAGGATATTGAGGCAACGATGAATTCGGCCCTTAATGAGTTGCGTGAATTGGAGCGCCAGAGCACAGTGAAGCACGCCCCGGATGTGGTCCTAGATACCTTGGAAACCATGAAGGCATCTCCATCAATGGGTCCCACATCCGAACCTTCCAGCCCACTCCATTCCCGGATTTTGAAGGACTCTGAATCTTCTCTCGAGCGCAGTGCCAGCTCATCGGGGGACATGCCATGCTCCTTCAGGCCTGTGAAATCCGTGAAGATAGCGGCTCAGGTGAAGCCTCCTGCACTGAGGCCTAAACCATTGGTTTTTCCAAAGACCAATCCAACTAGTCCCAGCCTTGGATCCCCAACAACACAGCAAGCCACCGACAAGTCGTGCACTGTGTGAGACCCTCTTGATAGGCTCAGCATGAAAAAGTGAGTGCCATATGAATATTTGCAAGAGAAGAGAAGCAACGACAATGACGCATTCCACCATGGTCCAGCCCAAGAAACGGTCTTGCTTTGAAGCAGGAGTTTGGCCCAGTTCTGCACACGAATGCTTATCGTCTTATCTCCTGATTCATTTTATATCTTCCTTTAAAAATCACATCAAACCAGCAAAGTCCAGTCTGCGTCAGACTGCCTTTTCAGTCTTTGCGACACAATAATGCATATAATTCAGCCCTTGCAAGCCAAATAGATTTATGCATTGATGTATTCTCCATCTGTCTTCCCACTTTCTCTCAAAAATCCTTTGCTTCCTACACCTCTTCTGGCTTTCCCAGCAGATTTAATGGTTATTCCGTGTCACCCGCATTTGGTTATTGAAGGAGGAACAGCAATCAGATCGTTTGTTGCCTTAAAAACAGTGAGCGGAATTTCTCGTCGAATCGCTGTGAGCGTTATGGCAACGTGGGTATTTTGTTGGGGCCTTTGGTCTGCCTCGGAAATTTACCACCAAAAATAAAAGACGAATTGAACGACAAATGGGTTATGCCAAACCTTCAACCCTTTTTAACAAAAAAAAAGGAAATTATAATCAAGACTTGCTATGTATCATTACTTTTTAAACTTTATTTTTCAAAGCTGAGTGCATTTGTAGTACCAAACAAAGCAAGACTTGGCCACTTGTGGGAGCAAGGCCTTGTTAAAGGCTTCCGAACTTAGTGTGAGGAAAACAAAACAATTAATTTTACAACAAATTTTAATGGACTTTATTGTGAACAATTCATTGTAAATGGTGAAATATATTTTGACAGATTCATTGTATTTGAAAACTGGAAATGTTTTGTAGAGTAGCAAATTTATTTTAAAATAATATTTTTAGGGAGGAAACTCCTAGTCAACCTCAGATGCTGTCCTATAAAATTCCACAGCAATCTACAAACTGGCATTTTGTTGTTGATCTATACACATAATTTCTTTCTGATCACAGAAATGTTTAAATTAGTTATGTTTCTCCAGAACTATTTTTTGTCTGTGAAATGCCCCAGCCAACGTAAAATTATATTTGTACTTGGTGTTTTACTAACCTCTAAAGGAGTAATGTTATTTGATTAGGGTCTGATTGAGAAGCAAAGTTGATCTGTTGCATTTACTGTGAGATTCAA
The DNA here is from genome assembly GCA_963514005.1 of Raja brachyura. The sequence goes on along the minus strand of OY740804.1, from coordinate 39,612,892 downwards.
GCCCCAGCCCGCTGTCAGATTGAGCCCAGAAGACCAGGAACATCTTCTTTCTGTCAGTGCTGCATTAATTGATCTCAGGAACTGCAACCAATGACCTGGTTAGGAAAGAGAGGAACCGCATCCAAGCTTCCAACATAATCGCTAGCCATAGACACTATTCCCAATTAGGAAATGTTGCATTGAAAAACAAAAACTGCAGAACATTGAGGTCTGCAATCAAAAACAGTGGACAGTGAAAATATTTATCCAGAGAATGCAACAGACTTAGTTCACAAGTTCAGAAAGTATAGGAGTACAATTAGGCCATTCGGCCCATCGAGTCTACTCTGCCATTCAATCATGGCTGATCTCTGCCTCCTAATCCCATTTTCCTACCTTCTCCCCATAATCCTTGACACACGTTCTGATCAAGAATTTGACTTTCTCTGCCTTAAAAATATCCACTGACTTGGCTTCCACAGACCCTCTGTGGCAATGAGTTCCACAGATTCACTACCCTCTCACTAAAGAAGTTCCTCCTCATCAGCAGTTCAGGTTTATGTTAGCTCATCGTAAAAACATAGACCTGAAACATAAGACTTAGGACTGAATAAGGCCATTCGGCCCATCCTATCTGCTCTGCCATTCAAGCATGGCTGATCGAGTTTTCCCTCCCAACCCTATTCTCCTCTCTTCTCCCTGTAACTTTTGATGCCCTTACTAATCAGAGCAGTATTTTCTCCATTTACTGTCGAAAATACATGTCAAATGAGAACGGGATGTAATGCATAATAATGTGGATGCTTCCTTATACAACAATAGCAATTTACATTTATACAGCAACTTTAATATAGTACAACATGACAAGGGATTCACTGGAAAATAATCAAACAAAATATTACAACAGCTGATCAGCAGCTTAGTCAAAGATAGCTTTGAAACATCATAAAAGGGAAGAGGGATGCAAAGATTTAAGAAATAAACTCCAGAGCTTAGTGCCCAGGCAGCTGAAGCTACAGTTGTTAGTGATGGAATAATGAAATGTGGGGTGGGGGCGTGCAGATAGTTACTAATTAAAATATCAGAAGCCCTGTCAAGCTTCATTCTTTGGCACATTAAACAAACTTGAATAAAGACATTTTGCTGTTCAAGCTAAAACCAAGTAAACTAACTGAAAAATAGACACAAAATGCTGGATTAACTCAGCGGGACAGGCAGCTTCTCTGGAGAGAAGGAATGGGTGACGTTTCATGTCGAGACTTTGTGGAGGGAAATGGAGAGTCAGCATTTTGAGTCGAAACCTTCATCCCTCTACAGGTGCTGCCTGAGTCGCCGAGCTCCTCCAGCAGATTGTGTCCTGCTCTGGATTCTGGTATCTGCAGTATGTAGGCTCAAGGATTCCCTTGTACCTGGGTCCCTGACCCGTCAGTTGCCAGGGTGTAATAACCCATTGCATTCTGACTTTCCATTCAAAGGGAAGTGGGAATAGCCAAGTAATCCCTAATCTGCAACTTTGCAATATTTGGAACGAGACTCTGCACCTCACTTCCTGACATAAAGTCCCTCAGTTGTTTTTGTTTAAAGAATTTAAGTGATGCGAGGATCTGAGTTGGTAATTGTTCAGCATATATATGGTATTTCATCAAAGTTAGTCAATCATATTCACCTATGATTCCCCCTCCCTCCCCCGACCACACACGCACACTCGCACACACACACACACACACACACACACACACACACACACACACACACACACAAACACACACACACTGACACACACACACATTGACACACACTCACACTCACACACACTCTATATATAATACAAGATGGACAATTTATTTAGAAAAAGAGAGGTGCAGATGCTGGTTTACACCAAAGATAGACACAAAGTGCTGGAGTAACCGAGCGGGTCAGGCAGCATCTCTGGAGAAAAAGGATAGGTGATGTTTCGGGACGCAGTCTGAAGAAGGGTCAAGACCCGAACAGCCGCCTATCCTTTTTCTCCAGAGCTGCTGAGTTACCCAAGCACTTTGTGTCAATCTTGGGCATTTTCTTTGCTTGCAATCTGAATAACCAGATCATCCAGTTCCACTTCACTGAGGTTTATTTAATAGCCAGCCTGCTAAAAACTCAGCCTGAGCCAACAAAAACACTGAGCATTGGAGGCATCCAAAAATACCTTGCGTGATTTCAATTGAAATTGTGAGCGACCTCCATGTGTATTTAAATCCAATCTTAACTAATGGCTTCATGCCAGGATGAAGTAAAATCTCAGTTATGGTTTAATCCAATAAATCCTGCCCGATCTCATGTGGGCAGTGGTGGGGAGAAGAATAACGTGGAGATCAGGAGTGGGATTTCAGGAGCGGAGGGCTGTGATCCCCTCCACCGGGCTCAGCCATGGACGGTGGCGTAGAAAGTCAGAACAATCGCAGTGAATATTTTTTTGTGATTGTTTTAAACATCTGGCAAAGTCCCATTTGTGTTGAGCTCGAGCTTGAGGGGTTGTGGTGGGGAACGGGAAGCTGTTTAAATCAGTCCTTTAAATGTCAGTAGGTTCTGCAGTTACACCCAAAATTGGCCAGCACGCATGCCTAAGGTGTCCTCCACCAGAGATTTGTTCAGTAAGAATTCCAATCCATTCACTGGGGATGCAGCTCAGCACAGGCTGATCATCCAACACGGTGTCTGAACGTGCACCCCCAGCAGATCCACACACCCCGCCATGTGGACCCAAACCCTACTGACTAGGCAGATGCCCAGATGCAATTCTCAAGTCAATAGTGTATGCAGCACCGTGTTAGGCCTTCACTCATTGGGCAGCGCTCCCAATGCAGCGGCTTCTGCTAGATAGTTTGCTGTGCAGTGACATCAATGTAAAATATAATGCTGTGTGGTGGAAGAGTCCGCCATCTTCATTACCAAAAGTCAGAGCTGAAAAAAATGCGCCCTTGAGCAAGGTAATGGATGCTGTCCATATCAATGCTGAAGGACTCAGCGACTTGGGGAAGGATGTGGGCAGCAACATGTTTGCCATCCAATCTCATCTTCCCCATCAACTTTAATGGTAGAGTCATTCACTGTCATTATTTGAAGCCACTGTGCTTGAGCAGTTAATACCCAAAGGTGTGAATTTAGACCACTGCATAAGTAAGGCTGTAATAATTGTACAGAATATCTGTGTATATGTAACTACACATCAGTGACTGTAAGGTACAACATTTTATGGTATAGTATTGTGCAGAATATTAGATGTTAGTCAATGAGCAATAAATCTCATATTAGTCTCCATGCAACCCTTGAATTGGTGCCTTATTCTTGCAGTGTGACTTTGCCGCAGTGGAATCTCTCATTGGACCAGCATGAACCCTTTACACTCAATGGAGGTTTGAAGATCTGATTTACCAATTAATTGATCACCTTAGAATAAATAAATCCATTTAAGAAAATCGCAACACCTTCCTGCGTAGAAAAGAACAGCAGATGCTGGTTTACACCGAGGATAGACACAAAATGCTGGAGTAACTCAGCGGGACAGGCAGCATCTCTGGGTAGAAGGAACGGGTGACATTTCGGGTCGAGACCCTTGTTCAGACTGAGAATCAGGGGAGAGGGAGACACAGAGATAAGGAAGGGGAAGATGTGAAAACGAGACATCAGATGTAGAATAGATCGTTGTTAGCTAGGAGAAGATGACAACAAAGCAAGCGGATAAAATGTAATCAGGAGCAGTCAGACTGGGAGGGGAACTGGGAAGGGGGTGGGATGAAGACAGAGGGAAAGCAAGGGTTACTTGAAGCTAGAGAAGTTAATGTTGAAATTTGAGGTGCTGTTTCTCCAATTTGCATTGGGCCTCACTCTGACAATGGAGGAGACCCAGGACAGAAAGGTCAGTGTGGGAATGGGAGGGGGAGTTAAAGTGTTTAGCAACTGGCAGATCAGGTTGGATTAGGTGGTCTGATCTGAGGTGTTCAGCGCAACGATCGCCGAGCCTGCGCTTGGTCGCGCTGATATATAGGAATCCACATCTGGAACAGCGGATACAGTAGATGAGGTTGGAGGACGTGCAAGTGAACCTCTGCCTCACCTGAAAAGACTGTCGGGATCCTTGGACGGAGTCGAGGGGGGAGGTATAGGGGCAGGTAATTGCATTTTTTACAGTTGCAAGGGAAAGTACCTGGGAAGGGGAAGGGGGTGGTTTGGGTGGGAAGGGACGAGTTAACCAGGGAGTTGCTGAGGGAATGCTCTCTGCGGAAAGGGTGGAGATGGGGAAGATGTGGCTCGTAGTGGGATCCTGTTGGAGGTGGCGAAAATGTCGGAGGATTATGTGCTGTATGTGACGGCTGATGGGGTGGAAGGTGAGGACTAGGGGGATTCTGTCCTTGTTGTGACGGGGGGGGGGGGGAGGTGGAGCAAGTGCGGAGCTGATGGAAGGGGGAACCTCCCGTTCCCCGCCAAGGATGTCCTGGTATGGAACACCTCATCTTGGACACAGACGGAGGAATTGGGAGTAGGGGATAGGGTCTTTGCAGGAGGTAGAGTGGGAAGAAGTGTAGTCTAGATAGCTGTGGAAGTGAGTAGGTTTTGTGTCTATCACAATACTTCCCTCTCTGTCTCTTTGTTTCCTCATTGTGGAACTCTCAATAATTTCTGTTGATGCCACCAAACTGAAGAGCAATGGAATTAATCCCTCAAGAAAATAACTTAAGGTGGACAGAGATACAGGATTTTTCATTAATTTGCATCCAGCAAAAACGTTTCTAAATTATAGTCACCCCAAAGGGCCTGTCCCACTTACGTGATTTTTTCGGTGACTTGCCGGCACCTGTCATAGTAGCAGCAGCTCTCCAAAAATGTTCAACATGTTGAAAATCCAGCGGCGACCAGAAAAAGGCACGACTCTTTGGGCGACTACCCCTCTTTGGGGTCACCCCACGACATGTGGAAAATTTTCAGAGACCCGCTGCAACTATGACGGGTGCCGGCAAGTCACCGAAAACAATCGCGTATGTGGGACAGACCCTTAATGTGGAGCAAGGCGAGACAATTTGCAAATAGCAAGCTTTCACTAATGGACAGGATGATCTTTTTAATAATGTTGGTTAGAGGATGAAATTAGATGGTCATTGAGGATCACTCCATCCCATGGCATTTGTTACATCAGACTGACAGTACAGAAAGAGTCTGAAGAAGAGTTTCAACCCGAAATGTCACCTATTCCTTTTCTCCATAAGATGCTGCCTGACCCTCTGAGTTACTCCAGCTTTGTGTGTCTATCTTCAGAACAAAAAGGTCTCTGTTTAAGATAAGATCCGAGAGTCTGACACTGCATCACTTTATCAGTATTGTCAGCCCAGATGTTTGTGTGCAATTACTCCAAGGTGGGGCTTGAATCAACAAATTTATTTTGGAATGAAGATCATAAGTGATACGAGCAGAATTAGGCCATTCAGCCCATCAAGTCTACTCCGCCATTCAATCATGGCTGATCTATCTCTCCCTCCTTACCCCATTCTCCTGTCTTCTCCCCATAACCCCTGACACCCGTATTAATCAAGAATCTATCTCTGCCTTAAAAATATCCACTGACTTGGCCTCCACAGCCTTCTGTGGCAAAGAATTCCACAGATTCACCATCTCCTGACTAAAGAGATTCCTCCTCATCGCCTTCCTAAAGGAATATCCTTTAATTCTGATGCTGTGACCTCTGGTCCTAGACTCTCCCACTAGTGGAAACATCTTCTCCACATCCACTCGATCCAAGCCTTTCATTATTCGGTAACCCGCTGTTACCCACTGAGAAGAGAATGTTTTCCCTAATCGATGGAATCCATGGTGATGCTCCCATCATTCTGATGGCTATGAGTTCCAGTTTAGTTTAGTTTAGAGATACTGAGCAGAAAAAGGCCCCTCGGCCCACCGAGTCCGAGCCGACCAGCGATCCCCGCATATGAGCATTGTCGGGACAATTTTTACATTTACTAAGCCAATCAACCTCCAAATCTGTACGTCTTTGGAGTATGGGGGGAAACCGAAGATCTTGGGGAGAACGTACAAACTCCAATATAGACAGCACCCGTAGTCGGGATCGAACCCAGGTCTCCTGCGCTGCAAGCGCTATAAGGCAGGAACTCTACCGCTGCGCCACCGTGCCGCCCAATTCATCCAATCTATGTCAAGGGAGAAATAACTAATGTCTATCGAAGTCAAGTCAATATTGGACTTGGAACTCATAGAACGATAATAAGTTATGACCTATAATGTCTCTGCTAACCAAAAACGTGTCAAAAAGGCAAATATAATTTGATCCATGATCCTATAAACAATTCTGTTTCTTCCCCTCATCCTTGTAGATTTTACTTTAGTTTAGATATACAGCACGGAAACAGACCCTTTGTCCCGAGTCCACGCTGACCAACGGTCACTCCTTCACACTTGTTCTGTTATCCCACTTTGACATCCATTTCCGACACACTCGGGGCAATTTCCAGAAGCCAATTATCCTACATACCCGCACGTCTTTGGGATGTGGGAGGAAAGCAGAGTATCCGGAGGAATCCCGCGTGGTCACAGGGTGAACGTGCAAACTCCACACAGACAACACCCGAGGTCAGTATTAAGCTCGGGTCTCTGCCGCTGTCTGCCCCACATATGTGAGTGTGTGTGTGTAGATATATATATATATATATATATATATAGATAGATAAATATATAGATAAATAAATACAAAAAGCTGCAGTAACTCAGCGGGTCAGGCAACATCTGGAGAGAAGGAATGGGTGGGCTTTCGGGTCGAGACCCTTCTTCAGACTGATATATATATATATATATACATATAGATATTTGTGTGTTTTGTACAATGTTGGATTTTTGTCCACTAGACTTAGAAGCAGTGAGTTTCAGACTCCCAGCACTCCTCAGCGAGAACATGTTTCCTTACTGCCTCTCTAATATGGACTATCCGTCTTAATGCTTGACTTTGTCAAAGATCATTGTATCTGTTAGTTCCTGGATTGCAAGAGTGGACTGGCCAGTGTTCTTTGTTTATTTAAGAAGGAAAATAGGAAATTATGAGCTGGTGATCCTCACATCAGTGTTGGGGCAGGGACTGGAGAGCGATTTAATCCTATGTGGAAGAGAATGGGCTTACTAAGGACTAAGTCCGCATAGCTTTAACCAGGGCAAGTCACGATTGAGTTGTTTTGAGAAGCTGCCAAAGGGGATTACTGTGGGTGGGTACTGTTGTCTACATGGACTTTGACAAGGTCCCTCATGGTGGCTGATCCACAATATTAAGATGCATGGGGCCCATGGTGACTTAGTATATTGGGTCACAAGCTGACTTACCTATAGGAGACTGTGGAGGAAGGGTGTTATTGTGGTTGGACTACTGTGGCCAGTGGCGTTCCACAGGAACTGTGCTGGCACCTGGACTGTTTGTGAGTAAGGGCTTGCACAAAAATGTAGAAGGGTTGGTTCGTACGTTTACACACTCCATAAAATAATTATTTACAGAGAGTGAATCTATATTATGGAGATAGCAGATAGAGCTTAATCCAGGCAATTGTCAGGTGCGGCACTTTGGAAGATCAAATCTGAGTGGAAAGTATACAGTTCATGACAGGACACTTGGGAGGGGTCTTTGATGTACACAGGGTTCATGGGGTCTAAGTCCAAAGCTCCATGAAAGTAGACACATACATGGAAAGAGTTGGAAAGAAGAATTATGGTCAGTGATTTAGATAGCTTGGACATCACACACGGACACTTCCAGGCCAGGGACATGGACACTGCCAGCTCCAGCACCCTGTTCTTTGTTGACTCTCATGGGTCTATCTACTCCCTCAGTTGCCTCCAAACTGGGGACCTTAACACTGACACCACTGGATGTTGCCATGTTTTCCCCTGTGCCAGCCACGCCAGTTCTACACCACCTTTTTGAGAAGGCTCCGCCCCTTCCACGTCTGCAGTAAGATGCTGCAGAAGTTCTAACAATCGGTGGTAGCCAGCGTCATCTTCTTCGCTGCCGTGAGCTGGGGCAGCAGGGCGAAGGCCGCGGACACCAACAGGGTTAACAAACTCATCAGGAAGGCCGGCTCCATCCTGGGGGCGGAGTTAGATTCATGGGAGGTTGGTCTTGGAGGGGAGGATGCTCCTCAAACTGCGGAGCATCCTGGACAATGCAGCTCACCCCCTCCATGACACACTGGTCAACCTGAGGAGCACCTTCAGCAACAGACTGGTTCCACCAAGATGCAGGACAGAACGTCACAAGAAATCCTTAATCCCCATGGCTATCAAACTGTACAACTCCTCCCCCTTCTGTCATGGGGTAGACTGAGGCTGACTCCCCCCCCCCCCCCCCCTCAATCTTTACACATCCCCAATCCTTTCCACTCGTCACATTAATTTCTCGTTTCATGTATCTTGCGTTTTATGACTGTTGGCAGATCAATTTCCCTCCTGGGAAAAGTAAAATTCTATCGTATGTTCCTCCGCACACCTTTCGCCCCCTGAGTCCCATCCTCCTACAGTACCTCCCAAAGACCCGCTCTGCCCTCCGAGCCTGGGTCTGACCCCAGTTCCAACCCGTGTTGGGTTTTCACCATTCCCTCGTGCCTTCTCTCCAATGCTGAACTGCAGAGGCCTACTCTTTGCACCCCTACACCCACACCTCAAAGAGTTCCAAGCAGGCCATGAGGTTGAGCTCTTCATCCCTTGCCTCCTCCTCTGGGTCTTTTACACTGGCCAAGGTTCTCGTCTCCTAGTGATGGCCCCGTCTCCTGTCTCCAACATACCTCCTCCTACTGGACCCCCCCTGCATGCCGCCCACTAGCTCGGGATCTTTTTATCTCCAACTACCAGAGTGGCATCTAATTTCTTGACTTCTTATCCGTTCCAATTTTACCCCCTTTGAACAATCCCAATATTGTCATCAAGACGACTGACAAAGGAGGTCTGGCAAGCTGCCCTCTGCAGAGGGCAGTGGAGGCCAAATCACTGGATGGATTTAAGAGATAGTTAGATAGAGCTCAGTGGCTAGTGGAATCAAGGGATATGGGGAGAAGGCAGGCACGGGTTATTCATTGGGGACGATCAGCCATGATCACAATGAATGGCGGTGCTCGCTCAAAGGGCCGAATGGCCTCCTCCTGCACCTATTTTCTATATCTCTATTGAGGCCAGGCATCTGGTCTCGGACATCTCATCCCTACCCCTCGACGATGACCCCATGGACAAACACCAGACCCCCATCTCCCAGACCATTCCCAATCTCATCACCTCTGTTGATTTCCCCTCCACAGCCTCCCAACATTATAGTTCTCCAAAACTACACTGCCCGTTTATATTTCCTTCCCAAAATCCAGTGCCAACGTAAGGCCAAATGGGTGAGCTCATGGTGTGGACAGGTATGTGCGACAGGGATGTTGTAGCCATTACAGAAACCTGGTGAAGACAGGACTGGCAGGTTAATGTTCCTGGGTGCAGCTGCTTCAGGAGAGATAGATGTGAGGGTAAAAGAGGAGGAGGTGCTGCTTTATTGCCTGAGGAGGATGTCTGCGGAGTAGTGTGAGATGGCATTACTGATGGTTCTTCCAGTGAGGTTATATGAGAGTAGCAGAGAAACAAGAAAGGGGGGCGATCACCTTGTTGGGAATATGTTTCAACCCCACAAATAGTCAACGGAAATTGGAAGAGCAAATATGCCGGCAGGAGGTTATCCCAAGGTGCTGCGTCCATACCCGACATCAGGCCTGCCTCACTACCGCGGAACCAGGAACTGACTGGGAGAGGGAATACAACTAGCCCAGCCCCTGCCACCCCGTGGACCAGAGAGGAGAGAGACGGAGCAGACGACCGGTGAGCAGAGTGGCTGCAGGAGGCAGTGCAGTGCAGTGCACCTCGATGGGGGAGTGGGCCGCTGGGGGCCCGGCAGCAGCCTGGGGTTCGGCTGCATCGGGCTCCGATCCAAAAGGCCAAGGGCCCGGACCGGACACGGCCTGTAGGTGCATGGAGCAATGGAGCACACAACAACAACTGGGACTTGATATTGGCGCCAAATCTGGCGACTCTGTCTACTGTCTCAGTGTATTACTGCGATACACTTGCACTGTATCTAGGATGCTTATCTAAGATGTATCTAAATGTTTATTTTACGCCAGCCCGCATGTGCGTCAATACGTCTAACGCATGCTGCACAACTGGCTGGGAGGAGTGTCGCTCCTCCAGCGGTAAGTTCCCAAAGCCTGCAGGTAAGTTTTAAACTTTTTCTGGGGTCGGGTTTTGTTGGGAATTTTCTCTTTACAGAGTCCCAATTGCTGTGGATAAATGGGAAATCCAGGATGAAACCCAGACGGGCCGCGGGGGAACCGGCTACAGAGGACCACGGGGAACCGGCTACAGAGGACCGCGGGAGTGCGGGTAGCCTGAGGCCGTCAGTTTCGCTGTCCGAGTCACTGACAGTGCGGACAGCGACTTCAGACTTGGTGCTGGGCCAAAGCACCTTGGCAACCCGAAAGGGGGCAAAGCCAAAGATAAGTCTGACAGGCCTGTTTACTCAGACGAGTCAGGCCAGGAGGAGTCGCCTCCTCCTACATGAGTAACGTCCTCGGGCGTTGATCCCGCATGGAGCACCTTATGGAAAGGATGCTCCATCATGATATACTCCGTGAAACGTACTGGCTTCAGGCATCACGGCATTTGCCAGAGCTGTGGATGGCAGTCCCTTATCGTACGTCCAGCAGGATGCCCTGGCGTTGATGTGTATGCACATTCAAAATGAACTGCTTTCAGAAGAACGCCATCAGACCTGCCTTAAATCCCAAATTTGCAGGGTTATGTGAGGCCAGCAATGTCCAACCGACGAATCTTCTGTTCGGGGAAGATCTATCCAAACAGGTAAAGGACCTGGATGAGGAAGCAAAAGCTGTCGGGCTAATTAAGGCACCAATGACGAGCACAGCTTCACCATTTCGGCGACAACACCCCTACTCCTCCATCAGCAGTAAGCGGTTCGCTGAAGCTGGTGGCAGCTCAAAGCTGTTTTCTCTGGGCAGAGGTCTTTTTAGGCCAAGGCCCAAGCCGGCCCTCATGGAAAATGCTCAATCCACGCACCCCAGCCTACCCTCCAAACCCCAAGGGCAGAATAGAACCCACATCAGGGGCCTTTGGGCCTACCATAAGACCACCGTTAACCATGGTCTGGTTCTTTCCGGAACATGGGGTGCGTGGACCAGTTACAAGTTGGTGGTAGATTACAGTTGTTTTTGCATGAATGGCAAAGGGTGACATCAGATCCATTTATATTGCACAGTATATAAGGGTTCCAAATTGAATTTTTTCCCAATTCATTGCCACCCACACAACATACCCTAAGCCGGGCATTTGTTCATTCCAAACAAGGATTGGATATACAAGCTGTAATTCACAAAAGAAAGATGGAGGATGTCACATCATCCTTGAATTAACACAACTAACTCTTGCGTGTAGTATAGATATTTCAAAATGGAAAACTTCATTACTGTCAAACAACTGATTTCCAAAGGATGCTTTATGGCATGTATCAATCTCAAAGATGCATACTATTCGGTGCCCATTCACAGGGATCACCGGAGATATTTGAAATTTATCTGGATGGGGCAACTGTGGCAGTTTAAAGTGTTGCCTAATGGGTCAACTTCAGCCCAGGTTATTTATCAAATTATTAGAGCTCAAAAACACATTGTTATGACATAATTGGATGATTTTCTCATCATTGGAAAAATGCTGAAACTGGCTAAATTAGTTTCTCATATTTGAGAAGTTGGGGTTTCTCATCCATCCAGTTAAATCCAAGTTGATACCAACTAGAGTTATTAATTATTTGGGGTTTACCATTAACTATATTAATATGTCCATGACTCTGCCCTGGGGCAAGAGATTAAAATCAATAGAAGCCTGTAACAATCTTGGATTATGGATCTGCCATCTATTCGACAGGTGACTAATGTAATTTGTCAAATTAGTGACTGTTTTCAAGCTGCACAATTTTGTCCTTAGCATTATCAGAATTTACAACGTGCAAAGGAGCAAACATTCAAATACCATTTAGGTCATTTTAACAGACCTATGCTATTACCAGCTAAAGCTATATCAGAACTACAATGGTGGACGACCAATATTCGGCATTTCTCCAGTAACATTTTGGTCAGTAAAACTCCAGTTATATTACAAACTGATGCTAGTGCTCAAGGATGGGGAGTTACTTATACCATCCCTAGTTGCGATGGCAGATGGGCTGCCATCGCAACTAGGGATCAAATTCTTCAGTTACATGATATCAACTACCTGGAGATGCTGGGGGCATTCTATGGGTTAAAATCTTATTGTGGGAATATGCATACTCTGCATGTTTTACCTACAGATTGACAACACTACAGCGATGGCATATATTAATCACATGGGTGGAATCAAGTCAGTATCCTGTGATAATTTAGCTAACCTTATTTGGCACTGGTGTATGGGGAAAAGCATTTGGATTTCAGCTACCTACTTGCCGGGTAGGTTTAACATGGTGGCGGACACCAGGTCACGCAAACTCAATGACAACACAGAATGGATGTTGGATCTTAAAGTATTTAATGACATTGTTGCTCGGTATGGAACACCGGAGGGGCAGTGGTGATGGATGCATTCTCGCTACACTGGGGAGGGATGTGCTTTTATGCCTTCCCTCCAATTTGCCTCATCAGTCGGGTCTTGCAAAAAATCCAGCAAGATTCCGCTTCGGGCATTTTGATAGTGCCTGACTGGCCTATGCAGCCATGGTTCCTGCTGATGTTGGGAATGATAATAGAACCTTATAAGGTTATTTCAAAAACACAGAAATTTGCTGGTTCATCCCGTGTCTAGGGAAGCTCATCCTCTGCATAGTAGAATTAATTTATTGATTGCAGACTCTAAATACACCTGTCCTGAGACTCAGGTTGTCAGACCGAACCATGGACGTGATCACTGCAGCTGCAGAGATAGCACAAAGAAGCAGTGCATTTCCTACATCAGGAGATGGGAAGTGTTTTGTTTAAATTCTAATATAAAGTATAATAAGGCACGGGTAACTAACGTCTTGGAGTCTCTTTCAAAATTATTATTTGACAAGATTAAGTTATAGTGCCATTAACTGTACCAAAAGTGCCTTGTCAGCATATTTGCTGCTGGGATAGGGACACCACTGTCATGTCTCACCCTCTGATATCCAGATTAATGAAGGGTATCTTTAATACAAACCCTCCCAGGCCCAGGTACACGGAAGTATGGGATGTTAACACTGCTTCGCCGGTGGGCTCCAGCTACATCCTTATCATTGGCCTGACTAAGGTAGTTATGCTTATGGCGCTAGTTTCAGCGCAACACGTCCAGTCATTGCATAAGCTACGGCTGGACAGAAAGGTTATATCTGACAACAAAATAACGTTCTATGTAATGAGCTAATTAAACATAGCAGACCGGGGGTGTTAGGTCTAAAGTTCGAATTCTGGCATATCCTATGGACCATAGATTGTGTGTTGTCACACATATTCATCAATATTTTAAGGCTACAAAGAACCTTAGAGGCACTGAGCTGGCAATGTTCATTAGCCACACAAAACCACACAAGAGGGTTTCAGTGCGGACCATCTCCAGATGGTTAAGACGCGTATTGGCTTGTGCAGAAGTGAACTCTGATATTTTTTTAAATCTCACTTTATCAGGGCTGCAACAACATCAGCAGCGAGGTTCATGGAAGTTCCGCTGGACCGCATCCTAGCGATAGCAGGATGGTCGAATGAGCAGGTTTTCCAAACCTTTTATAATAAATCGATTGCCAGGCCTCGTTCGTTTGCCAAATCAATTTTAAGTTCTGTTCAATAATTTGCTTTCCCGGATGTAGGGTTCACTATTATTATTATCATTTGCATCAGCATGTTTTAAATCTATGTCATGTCTGAATGCATTATCTTTCCATTCATTTCTGGTCAACTAATGCAGTGTGTTGCATGGACTTGTGTTCACGGCATGAAATCACAGAGCTTTGAAGTCTTCACGTAGTCACTCACGTGACTCCGAAGTAAAATAGGAAGATTAAACGAGAACTTACCAGTTTGAAGTTTGATCTTTATTTTATGAGAAGTTACATTGAGGGATTACGTGCCCTCCACTCCCAACCCTCTTCTCATAAAGGCCATGTGGTAGTTCTAGTTTCTCGAATCTTCCTATAATCAGTTCAGCAACTGTTTTCTGTGATTTCACACCACTGCTTTGAAGGTTGGGGGCGGGCTGGCGGGCTTCTTCACGTAATCCCTCATCTAACTCCTCATAAAATACAAAAACTTCAAACTGGTAAGTTCTCGTTTAATCTTCCTATTTATCGTGATACCCGTACTGAACTGTGTACAACAATGAACTTCACTGTTCCTCGGCACACGTGACAATAAGGTACCACTGAAACATTGAACGTTTGAGGTTGCAAGCAGCTAGTTGGCATTGTGGGGAGCTTTAACTTTCCTAATATTGACTGTGAATGACAGAGAGCAAAAGGTTTAGATTGGGGCAACATTTGTCAATTGTGTTCAGGAAAGTTCCCTCAGGCATTAAGTTGAGAGCCACACATGAAGAGGGCAGTGCTTGATCTTGTCTTAGGAAAATGGGAGGGGCAAATGGATGAAGTGTTTGTGGATGAGCCTTTAGGGACCAGTGGCCATTGTTTTATTAGGTTTAAGATAGTTATGGATAGAGACAGGGCGGGCCCACGTTAAAATTATAAATTGGGTAAGGCCAACTTTGAAGATATTGAACAGGAACTCGCTCAAGTTGATTGGAGCAGGTTGTTGAACGAAAAGAAACCTCTGGAAAATGGGATGTTTGCATGGTGTGCTAACAAGAGTCCAGGACATGCTTGTTCCTGTTAGAGTGAAGGGCAAGGCAGGTGAGTATACGGAAGCTTGGGTGACTCTGGTCAAGAATAAGAAGGAGGCATGGGACAGGTATAGGCATCTGGGATCAGATGTATTTCTGGAGGAGTTTCGGGAACTGAGGAGAAGGCTAAGAAAGAAAGTCAGGAGGGCAAAAGGGTAGCACTGGCAGATAATATTAAGGATAATCCCGAGATTTTATAAATAAGGGGGAAAGGGTAACCAGAGAGCGAATGGGGCTCATCCGGAATCAAAGTGGTCAACTCTATGGAGCCACAGCTGACGGGGTAAGGTCCTCAATTAATTTTTCACCTCTGTTTATACCAGGCACGTGCCGTGAGTAATTACTCAGGGTAGGCTGGGAGAGCAGGACTGTTGAGAATGAGGGGGTCGGGGATAATGCCAGTAACTCACTAACTTACCAGGCGTGGAGCCACCACATTGTAGCCGGGGATAGAAGCAGCTCGGGTAGCTGCGAGCGGTCGCCGGGACCCGACAGTCAAACTGTCCGCCACTTCAGCGCCTTCTGCTGGCCCGCTCACCTCTGGCAGTGCTCTCCGTCTGAACACCTTTCACCTGCTCATGTCAGCGGCTTCCTGCAAATCCTTAAATTTCGCTGTCGGAATTTAAGGATTTGCGGGACTTGAGTGAGGCCAGCGAGTGGCAGGAGAGAGGTTTTGCACGCTTCCGTGCAAGGAGCGTCGCAAGTGGCATGCTCCCGACCCCTCCTTCACAACATTCGTGCCCTCCCCGCAACTTTACCCCGGGCCAGACTTCCCAAATGCTATGAAAGGAACTCTCCCCCCACCGCCATACCCCGGGAAACACAGTATTTAAAAACTTAAACACAAAATGTACTTACCACATTATCGGTACACGAGCTCCATTCTTCTCTCCCTGTTTCCTAAGATACACTTAAAATATTGCCAATCCATATTTGAAAACCCCGCCAAGAAACTAGCACTGCGCAAGCACAGTAGGCTGCTGCGCCTGCGAGGTGCTGCAAAGGCAGAATTTCTGCTGCCTTCAGCCCCACTTGAAATTGATGGCTTGAAGCGGCGCTGACGGCACGTGGGCTGCACAGACCTTCAAGGGTTACAAGCGCTGCGGATGAAAGGCACAGAGATTATGCCTGCCTAAGAGATCGATCTCTTAGATAGGCATAATTCTCCCATGCCTTTATTATTTATATTTAGTAATTGCTATGTTATAATTTTAGTCAGGGTAGGCAGTGCCTACCTTGCCTACCCTGACGGCAAGTGCCTGGTTTATACCGTGGAGAAAGGCACGAGGACTGGGGAACTTGGGGCAGTCAATGGAAGTGTCTTGAGAGCAGTCAGTATTATGTTTTGAAAAGGTGCTTATGAAGGTTCCGGGCAGGATCAGATATATCCACGAATGCTGTTTGAAACTAGAGAGGAAATTGCACGTGCCCAGGCTGGGATTTACCAGTCGTCATTAAATACTGGTGAGGTGCCGGCAAATGTTGTGTCTCTATTCAACAAGGGCTGCCGGCAACAGCCTGGGAACTACATGCCAGTGGATCTTGCATCTGCAGTTGGAAAATTACTAGAGAGCATTCTGAGCAATATGATATACATTCATTTAGATGGACTGGGGCAGATTAGGGATACTCAGCATGGTTTTGTACGTGGGAGGTCGTATCTGACAAATCATTTTGAAGATGTGACAAAAATGATTGATGAGGGCAATGCTGTAAGCATATATATGGATTTCAACAAGGCATTTGACAAGTTTCCACATGGTAAGCTGCTCAGGAAGTTAGTTTGCATGGGATCCAAGAAGAGCTAGCTGACTGGTTACAATGTGTAGGAAGAAACTGCAAGTGTTAGTTTACACTGAAGATAGACTCAAAAAGCTGGAGTAACTCAGCAGGACAGGCAGCATCTCTGGCATCTTGTCACCTGTAATATGGACCTGAGGAATGTTGTGGACCAGGGGAATCTAGAAGTGCAGGTACATAGTTCCATGAAAGTGGCATCACAAGGAAGGTGGTCAGGAAGGCTTTGGGGACATTAGCCTTCAACGGTCAGTGTATTGAGTATAGAACTTACTCAACTTACAAAATTCTTAAGGGGTTGGACAGGCTAGATGCAGGAAGATTGTTCCCGATGTTGGGGAGGTCCAGGCCAAGGGGTCACAGCTTAAGGATAAGGGGGAAATCCTTTTGGACCGAGATGGGAAGGACTTTTTTCACACAGCGAGTGGTGGGTCTCTGGAACTCTCTGCCACAGAGGGTAGTTGAGGCCAGTTCATTGGCTATATTTAAGAGGGAGTTAGATGTGGCCCTTGTGGCTAAGGGGATCAGAGGGTATGGAGAGAAGGCAGGTACGGGATACTGAGTTGGATGATCAGCCACGATCATATTGAATGGCGGTGCAGGCTCGAAGGGCCGAATGGCCTACTCCTGCACCTAATTTCTATGTTTCTATGTTTCTATGTTTCTAGAAGATAAACACAAAACACTGGAGTAACTCAGCGGGTTAGGCAGCATCCCTGGAGAAAAGGAATAGGTGAGGTTATGGGTCAGAACCCTTCTTCAGACTGAATTTGGAAAGTCATGGTACAGTTCTACAAGACATTGGTGAGTCCACTTTTGGAGTATTCTGTTATGTTTTGGTCACCATGGTGTAGGAAAAATGTTGTTAAGCTGGATAGAGTGCAGAGAAGATTTACAAGGATGTTGCCAGGACTTGAGTGTCTGAGCTAGAGGGAGAAGTTGGGCAGGATGGAAATTATTTCTTGGTGTGCAGGAGAATGAGGGGTGATCTTATAGAGGTGTACAGGACCATGAGTGGAATAGATAGGGTAAAAGCACAGGATCTTTTACCCTGAGCCAGGGATTCAATATCCAGAGGACATAGGTTTAAGGTGATGCGTGAAGGGTTTAATGAGAAACCTGGGGGGGCAGCTTGTTTACACATAGGGTGGTAGGTGTATGAAACAAAAGTTGCCAGAGGACGTAGTTGAGGCAGGTAGTATCACAACATTTAAGGCACATTTAGACAGGTACTTGGATAGACTAGGTTTAGATGGTTCTGGGCCAAATGTAGGCAGGTGGGACTAGTGTAGTTGGGGCATGTTAGCCGGCTTGAGCAGGTTGGGGCGAAGGGCCTGTTTCCACACTGTATGACTATGGAAACTGGAAGAACAGCAACTCATATTTTAAGTAATACCCCCTTTCCCTCCCGGATGCACATGCAATTCTTCCACTATCCAGCCCACCGTCCTCCCACCACCCCCTCCACTTCCATCTGTATCCCTGCCTCTGGCTTTACATTCTCTCCTTATCTCACACCCTTTTGTCTCCAATGTTGTCACTTACTCCACTCATCTGCCCATTAACCCCCCTCCCCCCTCCTCACTTGTCTCCACCTATCTCTTGCTCGGCTTTGTCCCACACTCCCACCTGCCTTTTCCAACTTTCTCCACCCTAGACCATCGGTCAGAAGAAGCGTCCCGACTCGAAACGTGGCCTATCCATTTCCTCCACAGAAAACCACTCAGTGACCCACTGAGTTAGTCCAGCACTCTGTGTTTTGCTCAAGATTTCACCATAGAAACATAGAAACATAGAAATTAGGTGCAGGAGTAGGCCATTTGCCCCTTCGAGCCTGCACCGCCATTCAATATGATCATGGCTGATCATCCAATTCAGTATCCCGTACCTGCCTTCTCTCCATACCCTCTGATCCCCTTAGCCACAAGGGCCACATCTAACTCCCTCTTAAATATAGCCAATGAACTGGCCTCAACTACCCTCTGTGGCAGAGAGTTCCAGAGACCCACCACTCTCTGCGTGAAAAAATTCCTTCTCATCTCGGTCCTAAAGGATTTCCCCCTTATCCTTAAGCTGTGACCCCTTGTCCTGGACCTCCCCAACATCGGGAACAATCTTCCTGCATCTAGCCTGTCCAACCCCTTAAGCATCTGCAGTTCCTGTGTCTCCAAGGATTATGTTAGGCTTGCCTTTGTCAGCTGGGCCATTGCGTATCAGAGTCAAACAGTTAAGTTGCAGCTGTATAGGACTTGTGTCAGGTTGCATTTGGGTCACCCCAAGGCTTTGGAGAGGGTGCAGTAGACGTTTAATTGG
Organism: Raja brachyura; assembly: GCA_963514005.1. The sequence goes on along the minus strand of OY740804.1, from coordinate 39,593,863 downwards.
ATGCAGCCCCCATGAGAAGGTATTAGCTATGAGGAGGGACACAAAATGCTGGAGTAAATGCCTGTTCCACTGACGCGACCTTTCAGTGACTGTCTTCGACCTTCAAGCTCGAGCGCACCCGCCTGAAAAACATCGAGCTGGATCGACCGTCAGCGATGAAACCGCGAGCTGGATCGACCGACTGCACACGTGCACACACACACACACACACACACACACTCACACTCACACTCACACTCACACTCACACTCACACTCACACACATACACACACACACACACACACACACTCACACTCACACACACACACACACACGCACACACACACATCGTAAAGGCGGGCGCCAGGGAAAGCGGGGGAGCGCTGTCTGAAATTCACACTCGCGATGAACAGGAAGGTAAAAGACGGCTGCACAATGTACGGTAAGTCCTTTAGAGAGTGGGGGGGGGGGGGGGAGGGGGAGAGAATGGGAGAGAAGGGGGGAGAAGGAGTGGAGACCCTTTTAAGTAGCCAGTATAATAAAGTTTAGCGGGCATTTTACATTATGGGTCGGTTTTCCTTGGTCCTGAAAACTCCAGCGAGCCAATTAAAATGCGAAGGAGAATGCCTATGGCTGCCTCGACTGCCTATAACTACATAGCGACCCCACTCACTGCACTACGAGTTCAAAAGAACCATGCCGACCAACATTTACTCACGGACATTTTTTCAACATGCTGAAAATATTTCCTCGACCAAACTGAGGCCGCGAGTATGCGGGAACTTCCCTCGAGCATGAAGGAGAGTTCCAGTGACCTCATAGGACCTCCTAGGACCACGTGTTTGAGTCGAGGGCAAACTCTTCGAAACTCACAGATTAGGTCGCTGCAGTGGGACAGCCCCTTTAACTCAGCGGGACAGGCAGCATCTCGAGACCCTTCTTCAGATTGAAGTCAGGGGGGGAGGGAGATACATTGATAAAGAAGTGTTTTGCGGAGACGTACTATAAGGAGAGGGTACACAAAAGGCTGGAGAAACTCAGCGGGTGCAGCAGCATCTAAGGAGCGAAGGAGATAGGCGACATTTCGGGTCAAGACCCTTCTTCAGACTATAAGGAGAGGTTGTGCAAGTGTTCTTTAGCACATCAGAGGCTGAGAAGAGACCTAAATGAAGTTTGTAAAATTATGAAAGGCATTGAGTATAGAGTCAGAACCTTTTTCCCAGACAGGGCAGACATGTCAAATACCAGATGGAATAGCAAAAAAGTCAAAGGGAGAATGTTTAAAGGAAATGTGCAGGACAAATATCTTTTACTCAGAGAGTATAGGTGTCAGGGGTGGTGGTGGAAGCAGCTGTGACTGGTGTGATTTAGAAACTTTTAGATAGACACATAAATTTGCAGAGACTGGCACATACCGAGTGTGTGCAGGCAGAAGGGATTCATTTTAGTAATCATGGTTAAATAAACATTAAGTATGGTTATGGGGAGAAGGCAGGAGAATGGGGTTAGGATGGAGAGATAGATCAGCCATCATTGAATGGTGGAGTAGACTTGCTGGGCCAAATGGCCTAATTCTACTATCACCTATGACTTTATGTTCATGTTCTGCACAGGAATTGTGTGCCAAATGGCCTCATTCTGTGCTGTAATTTTCAGTATTCTGTGCAATCCTCCTTCCATTAAACTGGGACTGGAAAGGCATATTGGGTCCCACATTCTGTGTCTTCTGTGGGGCTGTTGCTCTGATATATGATGAGTTTGAGAACATGGTTAGCTGAGAAGGTCAGTGTGTAGGAAGGAACTGCAACTGCTGGCTTACACCGAAGACAGACTCAAAATGCTGGAGTAACTCAGCAGGACAGGCCGCATCTCTGGAGAGAAGGAATAGGTGACGTTTCAGGTCATGACCCTTCTTCAGACTTCAGGCTCCACCTTTTTGTGACTATAGCTGAGAAGGTCAGGCTAGTCTGTGAAATATGCTATGAATTTGTGGCAAGCGGATGCACAGCATGTAGAGGTAGCACACCCAGAGGAAAATCCTGAAATTTGCCAGGATTTTGCAGGAACCGGTAACTTCAGGAGAAAGGAAGGAAAATAAGGGAACGTCCATTAAATTGGAGTGCAGATTATTTAAATTGAGATGCCATGCGGCAACTAAATGGCACCCACAGAGCAGGTGTGTAGCGAGCTTGGGGTCCTGGCGGAGGGGGCCAAGGTGGGGGGGGCCGCATCGCCCAGAACAAAAGAGACCCGTTGTTGGGGGGGGGGGGGGGTCCTCTGAGAACAAAGGGGGACTGGCCATGGGGGGGGGGTAGGGCGCCAGGAATTGAGGGGGACCCAGCAAAGGTGGGGCTGCCAAGAACATAGAGGGACATGGTGTGTGGTATGGAGGGGCATGAAGACGGGACCAACATTACTTAAAGAGCACTTGTTGCATCTTTGTCGCCGCCTTTGTGGCGACTCTTTTGAACACTCTGTATGCAGAAACAAAGAGTTTCTCTGTAGCTGGGTACATGAGACATTAAAGTATCATTATCATCATTGGCATTTCAAATGGGAATGCGAAGGCTCAGACTGGAGAGATTTACCGAATCTCAGTTTCCAATATTACTGTGTTCATAATTTTTGGAACATTGTGGATTGGGAAGTGACATTTCGTTGAGTACCCACTTGGTTTTCCTCTGCTAATTGAACATGAGCCAATGTAAACACTTACAGGATGTTGGGAGGGATGAGAGGTCCCAGCTCCAGTATAACCTCTGTCCAAGCTTAACCTTGGATCAGCATTAAATCAAGTAGTCTACAGGGACTGATAGAACTGGCCAATACTGCATGTTGCTCTTAACATTTTTTTTTTAGTTTAGTTTAGTGAAACAGCGCAGAAACAGGCCCTTCAGCCCACTGAGTCTGCACCGGCCAGCGATCCCCGCACATTAACACACACTGGGGACAATTTACACTTATACCAAGCCAATTAGCCTACAAACCTGTACGTCTTTGGAATGTGGGAGCAAGCCGAAGATCTCGGTGAAAACCCACGCAGGTCACGGGGAAAACGTACAAACTCTGTGCAGACAGCACCTGTAGTCAGGATCAAACCCGGGTCTCTGGCGCTGCGAGCGCTGTAAGGCAGCAACTCTACCGCTGCATCACCGTGCCGCCCTCATTGGGGAATGGATCACCAAACCTAAGCATCCTGTTAAAGAAAAACAGGATAAAGCTTATTTAAACATCCACCTCAGAAACTGTGCTCTTCCTGGTTGATGTACAAAAATGCTGGAGAAACACTGCGGGTGAGGCAGCATCTAAGGAGCGCAGGAAATAGGCAACTTTTTAGATCCTGGTTGGGATCAACAAGCGATTCCGAAGCCATTAAAAATATTTGATGATCCAATTTGCGCAAACCAAGAGCTATAATGTCATATTTAGCGGGCAGCTTACACCCAAGCGGTATGAATATTGACTCCTCCAACTTCAAGTAACCCTTGCTTTCCTTATCTCTCCATCCCTCCCCCTTCCTAGTTCTCCAACCAGTCTGCCTGTCCCCTTGATTAAATGTTTGCTTAGTTGTCACCTTCTCCGAGCTAACAATGATCTATTTTATATTTTCCTGGATCCCCATCCACTTTGATGTCTCATTGTCACACCTTACACTTCCTTATCTCTGTGTTTCCCTCTCCCCTGACTCTCAGTCTGGAGAACATTACCCATTCCTTCTATCTGGAGATGCTGCCTGTCCCACTGAGTTACTCCAGCATTTTGTGTCGAGATCCCAAGGATAACATTATTCCTTTAACTATTAATACTTTAAATAACTTTTTAATTTACTGTCTTTGCAGACTTAAATTACTTGTGGCTTTTAGAACTTTCTCGGGGATGGTACAGCTGCAGCATAAATGTGTTTTTGTTTCCTGTGGTGAAGAGCCCAGGTGCTACCTATGTGGTTTGACCACCCCAACATATCGTGGTGACTGTACCTCAGTCTACTCCGTTTCAGAGTAACATTTCCGTCGCTGTTGTGTGTGATAGTGAATTCAGCAGAGAGCAGAGCTTGATCCTTTTCAAGTCCTACACAATAGTCGTGGGCCAAGATGCCGACCGATATCTGTGTCAAATCGAGCTGTAAGATAGGACACAGATCTGCAATGCTGGAACCATTTTTCTTTTGGCCGTGATCTAACTTTTAAAATGGGAATGTCGATAAGGTCACAGCTGGGAGAGGGAGTTAGGCAGCGTCTAACACCAGGAGCAGCATCATCGACAAGATCTCTGCAGGTCCGGGGACACTGGTGGGCAGCTGCTTAATTGACTTTATCGCACCTGTCCTTCGTTTTTGCAATTGCTTCTGTGACTGTGACTCTTTGTGACTGGTTCGTCAGATGTTTAAGAAGTGGGGTGGCTGCCTTTATTCTGCAGATTTCCAAGCCTGCTTTCATCAGGACTGTGAGAAAGCATAAAATGCAGAGGTCCCAGTGACCCATCATGACAGACGATGGTGGGAGGAAAAGTGGATAGGATGATTGGAAAACCACTGGTGAGGTACAGGATGGAAATTCAGAGGATTCTCTTTTTGCAAGTCCCGTACCAGTCCAAACAAGCAGCCCATGTCTGAAATTCCAGTAGTATGCTCCTAAAAGTGATGTTAATCATTCTTAAATTATTCTTCCAGTTTTTGAGTTTGAATCCTCAGGAGAGCACTTTCCCCTGAGCCTGTTCCTACATTGTGTAGGAAGGAACTACAGATGCTGGTTTAAACCGAAGATAGACACAGAATGCTGGAGTAACTCAGCGGGAATGGCAGCATCTCTGGAGAGAAGGAATGGGTCTTCTTCTTGCGTATGGCGTGCACAGCGTAAAGTTGTAAGCCAACTTGTTCTATTTGGTCTTATTTGATTGTGCACGCCGGGTTGATTGCATTCGTCGAAACTGGGCGGACCACGTGAAGGTTGCAATCTCCCACCCCAAAGGGAATGGGTGATGTGATAGGTTGAGATTGAAGAAGGGTCTCGGCCTGAAACATCACCCATTCCTTCCCTCCAGAGATGCTGCCTGTCCCGCTGAGTTACCCCAGCATTTTGTGTCTATTATAAGTTGCGAACTTTTACCTTGTGTACCTAGGAGCACACTGATCTCGTTTCTTGAATTTAAAGGTTTTGACTGTCTACCCCATCTATATCCTCAATAATTTTATCTACTTCAATCAAGTCTCCCCTCAACCTCCGACATTCCAGAGAAAACAATCCAAGTCTATCCAATCCTCTCCCTGTAGCTGAAACCTTCTAATCCATCCATTCCTGTTCTAGTTCACCTGTTGACATGTTGGATCAATTTTTAGTTCTCCATTTGACAAAGGGGTGGAGGACTGGCTGGCTTTAGAGTCGCTGCAGCCGATGAGCTCAACACCAAAGATCATATATGCTCCGCTCTAGTATCTTTGCTCAACGCCCACTTCAGCCGTTTCTGTTTGTGCAGTCCTCGTATCTAGCTCAAGGCAAAGATTATGTTGCCACCTGAAGGCCAGTTCATGTATTACATACACATTCAATTAATTTAATGGTGCTTTCTTGTCATGTGTGAACTGCACAATGAAACTAATTTTGCGTAGATTACACAGGCACAGGTTGCCATATTTGGCGGCATTTACAAAAGGTCCACCAGCTCGAAGTACTGCAATGGCTCCTAATCCAGGTCATCCCCAGTCCGCTGCAAGGCCTCCACCATTGAAAAATGATTAAAACAATTTAGGCAACACAGTGGCAAACCTGGTAGAGCTGTCACACAGCGCTAGAGACCCGAGTTTGATCCTGACCTCAGAGCTGTCTGTGTGGAGTTTACATGATCTTCCTTTGCCTTATGGGTTTGCTCTAGGCTCTCCAGTTTCCTCTCACCTCCTAAGGGCGTGCGGGACTGGTCAGTTAATTGGCCACTGTACATTTCCCCTAGTATGTTGGGCATGGAAGCAAAAGAGGACTAACAGAGAACTAGTATGAATGGGTCTGAAGAGACTCAGTGGGCCAAATGGCCTGTGAGCAGGTTTAGCCCCATACCTGAGGAAGGTGCTGGTGTTGGAAAGGGTCCAGAGGATGTTTTGCGAGAATGATCCCAGGAATGAGTGGGTTAACATATGAAGAGCATTTGACGGCACTGGGCCTGTACTCGCTGGAGTTTAGAAGGATGAGATTACATCTTATTGGAACTTACTGAATAGTGAAAGACCTGCATAGAGTGGATGCGGAAAGGATGGTTCCATTAGTGAGAGAGTCTAGGACCAGAACAACAAGAATTAAATGATGTACCTTTAGAAAGGGAATGAAGAGAAATGTCTTTAGTCAGAGGGTGGTGAATCTGTGGAGACCATCTTTGGGTACTTTTAAAGTGGAGATTGACAGATTCTTAGGTAGACAAAAGTGCTGGAGAAACTCAGCCGGTGCGGCAGCATCTATGGAGCGAAGGAAATAGGCAACGTTTCGGGCCGAAACCCTTCTTCAGACTTCATGTCTTTGGAATGTGGAAGGGAACCCAGAGTACCTGGTTAATGAATCATTTCTTTATAAATTTTTGGGATCTAGCATTCATGACAAGGCCTGCAGTTATGACCATCCCAAATTGTCGTTGAGAGGTTGATGCTAAACTACCTTCACAAACCAGTGCAATCCTTCCAGTTAAGATACTTTTATTGTGCTATCGGGAAAAGAGTTCAAGAATTTTGACTGAATGGTGATGAAAGCCTGGGTGTATGTTTCCAAGTCAGAACAAATATATGTTTCCATGCATCTCCTGTCTTGGCCTTCTTGGTGACAGAGGGCATGGGTTTGGGAAGTAATATTGGACTAGACTGGATGATTAAATGCAGTATAGTTTGTACATGACAACTGGAGCTACTGTAGTGGATGGAATGAAACTTCAGGTGGGTTGATGGTGTGCCATTCGAGTGGGTTGCTTTTCCTTGAATGGCTTTGAGTAGATTGAGACATGTTACTCTCTTAGCATTTCTGGGTGAACAGTGGCAATGGAGCAACTACACCCATCTGGCAATAGAAAGGATTAAGGAATTCGTCTCCGTCTCCGTCTGTGCTGAGGCCTAATCGCGGAGCTGGCGGCCTCCATCTGGAACCGACCTCGAGGCTCAAGAGGCAGAGCCAGGACTCACCATCGGGAGTTCGCAGGTCCCAGGTTGGTGACCGAGTCTCCGGAGCTCCCGCAACAACGGATCCGTCCTCTGGACTGGAGGGCGGCAGCTTCGACTACCCCGGGCCGCGGAGTTTGAACCGGCCCGTTCGCAGAGCTCGGATTCGGCCTACTTGAATTTGGTGGCCTTGCACCCTGCTTGAAGTGGTAAGAAACTGCACTTGGAATTTCAAGGTCTAGCTGTGCGTCAACTGCCAGCCCACCAGCTGTGAGTGAGTGAGCTGCCAGCACAACAGGCTTGAGTGACTGAGCCGCCAGCCCAAGAATCCATTCAGCCCACAATATCCATACTAGCCCTCTGGAAACCAGTCCCTTCAGCCCACAACACCCATACTAGTGCTCCAGAAAGCCTCCTCCCCCCCACTGGCCACCAATTTTGCAATATTAGAATTGGTGGAGAGGTGGAATATTGCGTCGGGGGATCAGCCCTCCCGTGTGATGCTGGGACCCAACGGGTCCCACTTAGTCTAGTGATTAACGGATTTTAAAACAGATAAGTGTGAGGTGTTGCATTTTGAGAAGTCTAACCAAGGTAGGATCTAACAATAGAACAGGTTTAGAAGGATATGGACCTAATGCAGGCAGGTGGGATTAGCATGAATGAGGCATGTTTGTCGGCATGGGCTTGTTGGGCCAAAGGGTCTATTTCCACACTGTATGACTGTGCGATGCATCCTATTTTATTACACAGAGGGTGATGAGTGCCTGGAACACACTGGTTGAGATAGATATGATAGTGGCATTTAAGAGACATATGAATAGACATGGATTGGAAAGACAAGCATTGTATGCAGGCAGGTGAGAGTTGGTTTAGGCATTATGATCAGCACAGACAATGTGGGCCGAATGGCTTGTGCTGTACTATTCCATGTTCTATATTCTATGTATAGTACCCAGAATGACTTGCAGTAACCCAGATGTCACTTAACTGGGGCTTTGTCTAGTTTGACCATAACTTCTGTACTGGAGTTTTCTAGTTATCCGTACATAAAGGCCAGTCATTCTAATTACCTTTTGCATTTGTCCAAGCCATTTTAAAGATTGATGCGTATGGCCCCATGAGGCTGTATGGGCCTCATTCTATCTCCCTCCACCCAGAACAAACCGTGTTCTCTCCTTTTTAGATTTAAAGTTGACGATGCCATGATTAGACTTTAGAGATACCGTACGGAAACAGGCCCATCGGCCCACTGAGTCCATGCTGAACAGCGACCACCCTGTACACTAGTACTATCTCTCTCAACTGGTTCATGCCACCAACTGGCACAGAGAAAGAGTGAGTTGTTGCAGAGAAAGATGAAAAAAATCCAGTCATGGATGATACTTGAATCCATAAAAGGGTCAGTCATATTGCCCAATCCATTTGACCTGGACAGGGCAAAAAACAAACTGCTGGTGGAACTCAGCGGGCCAGGCAGCATCTGTGGAGGAAAATGGACAAATGACGTTTCCCATCGGGACCCCTCAGTCTGAGGAAGTGCCCCAATCTGAACCGTTATCTGTGCATCTCCCTCCTCAAAGGCTGCCAGACCCCTTGACTTCCGCCAACAATTTGATTTTTGCTCAACATTTCAGCATCTGCAGTCTCGTGTCTTTATATTTAGTCATTAGGTAAACAGGCCCATTGGCTCAACAAGTCAATTTACAAACGTACAAACCTGTACATTTTTGGAGTGTGGGAGGAAGCCAGAGCACCCGAAGAAAACCCACGTGGTCACAGGGAGATCATACAAACTCCACACAGACAGCACCCTTTGGTCAGGATCGAACCTGTGACTCTGGTGTGTAAGGCAGCAAACCTACCGCTGAGACAGTGCCACCTCTTTATAGGGCTTCACTTGTAGAATTTTGACATTTAAAAGGCATTTAAACAGGTACATAGATGGGAAAGACTTGGAGGAACCAGACGTAGGCTAGCGGGACTAGCACTGTTCAGCAACTTGGTTGGCATGGATGCGCTGGGCCGAAGGTTCAGTCACAGGAAGGATAAGAAACCCAAGGTCAGTGTCCCCACCTAACCCAACATTGGTGGGAGAGTCGAGGACCAGAGGTCAAGGACTCTGAATTAAAGGGCGCTCTTTTAGAAAGGAGGTGAGGAGGATCTTCTTTCGTCAGACGGTAGTTAATCTGTGGAACTCATTGCCACGGAGGGCTGTGGAGGCCAAGTCAGTGGATATTTTTAAGGCAGAGATAGACAAATTCATGATTAGAACGGGTGCCAAGGGTTATGAGAAGGCAGGAAAATTGGATTAAGAGGCAGAGAACAGCCATGATTGACTGGAGAAGTGGACTCGATGGCCCGAATGGCCTAATTTCACAATTTAAAAAAAAAAATCGCTAGAACCAATAGTCTGAATGGCTCAGTTGAATGTCTCAAACAGCCTTCCCCGGCTCTCGGGTTTAGGACGTTAGTTTCAATTAATTCTGAGATTGCTCCCATGATGGCTCTGTGAGTTGCATGGATGATTGTGCAAGCCTTTAGCCTCATCGTGTCTGGACGGTTGGTAAACCGGGTCCAGGAGAAGCAGGCAAGAACTGGGGTAGACAAGAGCCGGGGCAAGGGGAAGAGAAGACTAGGGGCGAGGGGAAGAGAAGACTAGGGGCGAGGGGGAGAGAAGACTAGGGGCGAGGGGGAGACAGGACTAGGGGCGAGGGGGAGACAGGACTAGGGGCGAGGGACGAAAGGAGAGCGGCGGCACAAGCACTCACTGACTGACTGAGCCGGTGAGTGAGTGGGCGCTTGTGCCGCCGCTCAGTGGACAAGCTCGCCTGCAGGAAGCATTCTCAACCTGCCCGGTTGTGCAGAGAACGGGCGAGTTTGGTGCCCTAGCGCCGCCCACTAAAACCTGCCCCGGTTCTCTTTTTCTTTCACTTTTAATTTCGTTTCCCCCAGTGTTGAGACACATCTTGCCAGGCGCGGACACGTCAATAATCCAGCCACGAAGCCGACTCTGCATCGAGGCCTGGACTCTAAGGTGAGATGTGAAACTCCACAAACCAGGAAGTGTTTTACAGCGTTTGGGCTTTTGCGGAAGAGAGATTAATGTGTTATGTGTTGGAGGGAACTGCAGAGTTGCTTTACACCGAAGATAGACACTACATACTGGAGTAACTCAGCGGGACACACAGGCAGCATCTCTGGAGAGAAGGGATGGGTGACGTTTCGGGTCGAGACCCTTCTTCAGGCAGATTCAGGGGAGAGGGAGGCTGGAGATATGGAAGGGTAGAGTGTGAAAACGCAGATCAAAGCAGACAATCCAGGAAATGTAGAATGGTTCATTGTTAGCTGAGGGGAGGTGACAGCGAGGCATACAGGCAGTAAAATTCATCAGGAAGACAGTGAACTAGGGGAGGGGGAGGGATGGAGAGGGGGAAAGCAAGTGTTACTTGAAGTTAGAGAAGTCAATGTTCATACCGCTGGGGTGTAAGCTGCCCAAGTGCTGTTCCTCAAATTGTGCTGGGCCTCACTCTGACAGTGGAGGAGGCTCATGATAGGAAGGTCAGTGTGGGAATGGGAGAGGGAGTTAAAGTGTTTAGCAACTGGGAGATCGGGTAGCAGGATCAGGGCCAAAGGTTGTCGAGGATGCTTGGTGGCTGAGAGAGTGGCGAGAACGAGGGGAATGTTGTCCAAGATGTATTTGAGGTGTTGGGAACACATTCCACTGCCTGCATTTGGCCCATGTCCTTCAGAACTTTCCTATCCATGCACTGGTCCAAATGTGTTTTAAATGTTGTGACAGTACCTGCCTTGACTACCTCCTCTGTTGAGGAGACAGGATGGTTGTGACAATAGACAATAGGTGCAGGAGTAGGCCATTCGGCACCTTCGAGCCAGCAACGCCATGCAATGTGATCATGGCTGATCATCCCCAATCAGTATCCTGTTCCTGCCTTCTCCCCATGTGCCCTGACTCCGCTATTTTTAAGAGCCCTCTAGCTCTCTCTTGAAAGCATCCAGAGAACCTGCCTCCACCGCCCTCTGAGGCAGAGAATTCCACAGACTCACCACTCTCTGTGAGAAAAAGTGTTTCCTCTTCTCCGTTCTAAATGGCTTACTCCTTATTCTTAAACTGTGGCCCCTGGTTCTGGACTCCCCCAACATCGGGAACATGTTTCCTGCCTCTAGCGTGTCCAAACCCTTAACAATCTTATATGTTTCAATGAGATCCCCTCTCATCTTTCCCCTCTCATCCTTCTAAATTCCAGAGTGTACAAGCCCAGCTGCTCCATTCTCTCAGCATATGACAGTCCCGCCATCCCGGGAATTAACTTTGTAAACCTATGCTGCACTCCCTCAATAGCAAGAATGTCCTTCCTTAAATTAGGGAACTAAAACTGCACACAATACTCTAGGTGTGGTCTTACTAAGGCTCTGTACAACTGCAGAATTACCTCTTTGGTCCTATACTCGATTCCTCTTATTATAAAGGCCAACATGCCATTCGCTTTCTTCACTGCCTGCTGTACCCGCATGCTTACTTTCATAGACTGATGTACAAGGACCCCCAGATCCCATTGTACTTCCACTTTTCCCAACTTGACACCATTTAGGTAGTAATCTGCCTTCCTGTTTTTGCTACCAGTGGATAACCTCACATTATCCACATTAAACTTCATCTGCCATGCATCTGCCCACTCCCCCAACCTGTCCAAGTCACCCTGCATTCTCATATCATCCTCCTTACAGTTCACGCTGCCACCCAGCTTTGTGTCATGGGATCGGAGAGTTGGGGTTTGAGGTTCTGGACATGGGTGGGAAATATGGAGCAGTAAGGGCCTGTCCCACTGTACAAGGTCATTCAAGAGTTCTCCCGAGTTTCCCCTGATTCAAACTCGGAGAATTACGGTAATAGCCGCTCGTAGGTACTCGGGGCTCTCGTGAACATTTTTCAACATGTTGAAAAAACTTCACGAGCTTACCGCGTTTCCCGAGTACCTGCCGTTAGCGTTACGAGCCACTAAGAGACGTCCCCGAGCTCGGACGTGCCCGCTACATACATTCTACGTGCTTACCATGAGTTTGATTTTTTTTGAAACTCAGGAGAGATCTTGGATAAACTCGCATAGTGGGACAGGCCCATTAGGTTATCTTAACGATAGGGGCAGATTTTGGTCACTAAGGAGCTACTCAATGCTGGGGGATGGACAAGGGTTATGGGCCTGTGCATGGGACTCTGCGCTCGCCACATGGTCGCTGGTGGTCTCCGGTGAGTCTCCTTCATGGTTGTGAGGAGTTCCCGCATTCTGCGAACTGGTCGTCATGGAGATAATCGATAATCCTGTAGTCGTAGGTGCGGTTGTAGTGGGGTCGCCATGTAGTTGGAGGTAGTCGTAGGTAGTTTTAATTAATCGCCTTTGCTGACCGGTCATTTTCATTGGCTCATTGGGGGAAAAAAACATAAGCAGGAGTTTTCTTAGGGTTCGTATTGTTCATCCAGTCATGTGTGGCCTCACTAGCAATGGAGGAGACCCAGGGCGGAAAGGTCAGTGTGGGAATGGGAAGGGGAGTTAAATAGCTAGCAACCGAGAGATCCTGCAGGCCTTGGCAGACTGAGCATTAGTGTTCGGAGAAACAATCGCTGAATCTATTCTTGGTCTCACCAAGTTCACATTGGGAACATTGGATGTAGTAGCTGAGGTTAGACGAGGTGCACATGCTGCTGGGGTCCCTGGATGGAGGTGAGGGAGGAAGTATAGTGACAGGCGTTACATATCCTGCGACTGTATGGGGAAAGTATCTGGGGTGGAAATGTTTTGCAATCTTCCCTCTAACTTTTTCCTATCTGCATGTCTTTTAAAAGCTGTCCAACACGCAGAAAGTCTTCCAGCACATTTCGTCTGTGCTATTTGTAAACTGAATGCAATTTAATCCTGCCTTCCAACACTGGGTTTTCAATCCTACAGTCATCAGCAAGTGCGTAGAGGAGAGTGTGCTGTAGAAAATAATCCAAGTGTTCCCATGCATGGATGGGCCATGAGGTACATTTACAGGTTAAGGCCAGGTCCATTGCATACAACGTAAACAGTCCCGAGTGGGACAAGAAGGCTCGCTGTGTTCTCTGCAAAGCCATCAAGAGTTCCAAGAGACAATACCGGGACAATCTTGAGTCCCACTATAATCATTCAGACACACAGAGAATGTAAGGTTAGACAAAAGTGCCGGAGAAACTCAGCGGGTGCGGCAGCATCTATGGAGATACGGAAATAGGCAATGTTTCGGGCCGAAACCCTTCTTCGGACTGATGTGGGGTGGGGGGGGGGGGCGGGAAGAAGAAAGGAAGAGGAGGAGCCAGAGGGTGGAGGGAGAGCTCAGAAAGGGAGGAGGAGACAGCAAGGGCTATAGAAATTGGAGAAGTCAATGTTCATGCCGCTGGGGTGCAAACTGCCTGAGCGGAATACGAGGTGTTAGTAAGGTCTGAATAAGATAACTGGCTGCAAAGCAAAAGTCAGGCAACATTACTTCGAGCAGATGGGGTGATGACATCTGTCCTATCGGGTTCAAGTGTGCCTCTTCCCACTGTAGTAGAGGTTAGTTCGGCCTTCCTGAGGATGAACCCACGGAGAGCAACTGACCCGCACAGAGTTCCTGGCCGAGTCCTTAGAAACTGCAGACCAGCTGGCGGGAGTATTCATGGACATCGGTAATCTCTCCCTAAGCCTTTCTGAAGGACCCACCTGCTTCATGAAGACCACTATCATGCGGTGCCGAAGAAAAGCAAGATCTCATGCCTTAACGACTACCGTCCAGTGGCCTTGTCCTCCAGCATTGTGAAGTGCTTTGAGAAGCTGATTATGAAATGCATTAAATCTAGCCTACCTAGCTTGACCCATTGCTGTTTGCCTAACACCACAGCTGATGCCATCTCCTTGGCCCTGCACTCATCCCTGGAACACCCAAATTAGAGTGACACCTTTGTCAGATTTCTACACATAGATCACAGCTCTGCTTTTCATACCATTATCCCATCCAAGCTCATTTCTAAACTCATGGAACTTGGAGTCAGCACTCGACACTGCAACGGAATCCTTAACTTCCTGACCAACAGACCCTACTCAGTGAGGATAGGGGACACATCATCTTTTATGATAATCCTATATAACCATATAAACCATATAACAATTACAGCAGGGAAACAGGCCTTCTCGGCCCTTCCAGTCCGTGCCGAACATTTATTTTCCCCTAGTCCCATCTACCTGCACTCAGACCATACCCCTCCATTCCCTTCCCGTCCATATACCTATCCACTTTACTTTTAAATGTTAAAATCGATCCTGCCTCCACCACTTCTGCTGGAAGATCATTCCACACAGCCACCACTCTCTGAGTAAAGACGTTCCCCCTCATGTTACCCCTAAACTTCTGTCCCTTAATTCTCATATATACCAGTGCTCCACAAGGCTGCATTCTCAGCCCCCGTCTTTACTCCTTGTACTCCAAGACTGTGTAACCATGTACAAATCCAACTTAATTTACAAATTTGTTGACAATACCATTGTAGTGGGAATGCAGGAGGGTGATTGAGAACGTTGTAAACTAGATTCAAGACAACAGCCTTTCAATCACAGGATGCATCGCAACATGGTTTGGGACCAGCTCCATTCAAGACCACAAGAAATTGCAGAGAATTGTGGATGCAGCCCAGACCATCACGCAAACCAACCTCCCTTCCATTGACTCCATCCACACTTCACGCTGCCTCGGCAAGGCCAGCAGCATAATCAAGGACCATTCGCACCCTGCATCTCCCTCGTCTCCTCTCGCCCATCAGGCAAGAGGTACAGATGTGTGAAAACGCACACCTCCAGATTCAGGGACAGTTTCTTCCTATCTGTCATCAGGCAGATGAATCATCCCATCACCAACTGTAGAGCAGTCCTGAGCTATCTACCTCATTGGAGACCCTCGGACCAGCTTAAGTGGACTTTACTGGCCTTTATCTTGCATTAAACGTTATTCCCTTTATCCTGTATCTGTACACTGTGGATGGCTCAATTATAATCATGTACAGGTTAAACACAATGTTTTGGCACCTGATGGTCCGCCCATCCCTATAATCCGGACAATATTACAAGAGCTGGAGTAACTCAGGATCTCCAGTGAACATGGATATGTGACATCAGGACCCTTCCTCAGATAGGTTCAGTCGGCTGAGTTACTTCAGCAATTTGTGTTGTCTCAGTTTGAAACTAGATGTGGGTGGTCTACACCAGCGAGCCCTTCTTCACATGGCTGCTCTTGTGATTGGCGTTGCAGTTATTCAATGTGGTCCCACCGACAGAATGCGCTCGGTCTTCATGGGGCTCCCTCCCCTCGCACCTGCTGTCACTTCCAAGATGGAGTATGTCGGCGCCTCCGGGAGAGAAGGAGGAGATAGCGGCGATGAAGGGGGGAGAAAGGGGAGGTGGGGGGGCGGGGGGACAGGCCGGTGACCCAATGGTCGGAAGTTGGGGCTTCGTCCCCTTCCCCCTTCCTCCCCTCTCCCCCCACTAGCTCCTCCACACCCGCCCCTTCCTCTCCCCACCACCATCGTCACTTCCTCCTTCAGCTTCAGCTACAACATGAGCCGCAACAACAGCCATGTAACGCCGAAAAGAGGGCCTCTTCCACCACCACCACCACCACCGCCCCTTCCCTCCTTCACCCCGCCCCTTCCTCGCTACAGGTGACAGTAAATTATCCAAACGGAGGAACTGACCCTTCGGCGTACTATGTTTGTGCTGATCATGATGCCTAACTATCTTAAACTGATGTTAAACTGATCCCGTCTGCCTGTACATGATCCATATCCCTCTATTCCCTGCATGTCTACGTGCCTAAAATACTCATAAAATGCCACAATACTATCTGTCTCCACCACCACTCCGGGCATTGTGTTCTAGACCCTCACCCTCCTCTGTGTGGGAACAAAACTTGCCCTGGACATCTCCATTAAACTTTCTCCCTCTCCCATTATTGCTAAGACCTCGAGTGTTGGATATTTCAGCCCAGGATAAAGGTTCAGACTGTCTACCCTATCTATTCCTCGCAATATTTTACATACTTTCAACAAGCCTCTGACAATCCAGAGAAAACGACTCGAGTCTAGCCAACCTATCCCCGTAGCTGAAACCCTCTAATCCAGGCAGCATCCTGGTGAACCACCTTTTCATGCTCTCCAAAGCCTCCAAATCTTTCCTGTAATGGGGCAACCAAAACTGCACACAATACTCCAAATGCAGCCTAACCAAAGTCCTATTGAGCTGGATCATAACTTCCTGACTCTTGTACTCAATGCCCCGAGCGATGAAGGCAAGCACATCATATGCTTTCTTTACCATCCTCTCTACTTGTGCTTCCACCAATAGTGAGCTATGAACTTGGACTCCAAGGTCCCTCTGCACAACGATGTTATTATGCTCTTTCCATTAACTGTATACTCTCCCCTTTTTTCATCCTCTCCAAGTGCTACACGTCTCACTTGCTCGGGTTAAAGTCCATCTGCCATTTCTCCACCATTTCATCTGTATCTTTCGACACCACTGTCTGCAAATCCTCCAATGTTACAGTCGTCAGCAAACATACTCACCAACCCCATCCACAGTTGTGTTCTGGTAATTTATATATGTGACAAAACAGCAGAGGTCCCAGCACAGAACCCCGCCAAACTCCACTGGTCACAGACCTTTAGCTAGAATATCTACCTTCTACCACTGTCTTCCATGAAAAAGCCAGTTCTGAATCCATGCGGCCAAGTCATGGTGAATCCTGTACATCTTTTATGGCCTTCTATATCCAAAGAGACAAGAGGTTGGTTTGAGTGCTCCAATCTGTCTCTAGCCTGGATCAGTAATCTTACAACAGATTAGGGTTGGACTTCATGAGTTTCATTTGGTAACATTTGATGGGGTATGTGATGGGAGTAGAAAGATTTGGATCTTTCTTTGTATTATTTTGCTAATAGATTCTTTTCTTACTTCTACAGCCCGTTAAACGCTAAGGTTTCATTCCCAAACCAGGGATGCAGAGCACGTCCAATTACCTCTGGTTACTCAAGGATATCCTCGGACAGGGAGCAACTGCAAGTGTATATAAAGCACGTCGCAAGGTACACTATATGTTCCTCTCACAATGAATGGTTTAAATATCAAGCCATTGCTTACAATGGGACATTTGGATAAGCAAGGAAAGCCTTTGAGATTTTCTCTTTGCCCAAATGGTAATCGTGTAAATAACGAGGAATTAACATAGGAATGAAGAGCAAGTAATCTTCAGGTATCGACAGAGATTGAGCAATAGGATGAGAGGGTGAGTGGAGAACAGGGTTGGATTGAGGGGGATTAGAGAGCACAGTTGGTAACAAGGTGAGAGAGTAGGGTTGGGAATAGGATGAAGCTGGAGTTGGGAGTAGGGTAGAGTTGAAAAGATGCAGTTGAGGGAGAGATCCACAAAGTAATGACCAGAATATCTTGTTGATTGATCGATTTGTCATACCACTGCTCATCAAGTGGGATCCTTCACGTCAGAGAATCTTAGAGCCATAGAACATGGAAACAGACCCTTTGGCTTAACTTGCCCATGTTGACCGAGATGCCCCATCTACGCTAGTCCCACCTGCCTGTGTTTGGCCTATATAAATCTAAACCTTTCCTATCCATGTATTTGTCCAAATGTCGTATAACTATTGATACAGTACATGCCTGAAATACCTCCTCTGGTAGCTCGTTCCATATATGCACCACACTCTGTATTTTTTTTAAATAGTCCCTCAGGTTCCTATTGAACCTTTCCCCTCTTGCCTTAAACCTATGTCCCCTGGTTATCGATCCCTGTACTAGGGGTGCATGTTCAGAGTCATTTACACAATCAGATCTCATTTTACATCAGAGTCACATGAGTGACTACGTGAAGAAGCCCCGCCAGGCGCATGCTTGGCATTACGTCGACGCATGTGGCACCGACAGGGTGGAGAGAGCAGCTCCCACCAGCAGTAAGTTTAACCCGCAGGTAAGTCAGTGTTGAACTTTCTTGCGAGTGTTTTTAAACTTTGTAAGTCTGCAGAGTCAGCTAGAGTGTTGATGTATTTTGAAAATGTTTTAAACTCTGTAAATCTGGCTAAAAAAATGGAGTCAGCTAGAGTAAAGTATTTTTAAACTGCGGTGATTGAAAGGAACGCGCTGGAACCGCAGTTTCCGATTTAGATCGGATCGGGAGATAAGGGCTGCTTTAAAAGCCGGTTCCCGCTATTTAGATCGGGTTTGGAGATAACGGCTGCGCTAAATGCTGGCTCCAAATACCCACAATTGTAAAATAAAGTCTGCTCTGAGTATATGTTACCAGATGCAGTTTTCCTTTATGGAAATGTATATAACCCTGTGTGATACTGAGGTTAATACAAATATTCTGCAAGCAGAATATGCCTGTCAGAATTACAATTTTAAACATATATGATTTATGCACAAATACAAAACAGTAAAGAAAGTAACTCTCCTCCAAGGGAGGACAAGAATGTGGGGGAGGCTGGAAATGGAGAAAATGCTCCGCACTTGACTTAGTCAAAGGTTCTAAGACCCATGTATGTCTTCCTGTCAGTCAAGCTCCGAAGGAGTTTCCATACGATGAGTATGGTGCCTGTGAAAATGGGATTCTGATTCTCCAGTACCTTGGTTAGGTCTGGATGAGGTCCCTAGAACAAGATAAAATGCTCCAAACTCTAATCAGTCAAGGGTTCTAAAGACCCATGAGATTCTAAGGCAGGCTCCGTGGGAGTTTCCATACAATGAGTACGGTGTCTATAAAGAATGAGAATCTCATTCACCAGTGCCTTGCATAGGTCTGGATGAAGTCCTTAGAGCAAGATAAAATGCTCAAAACTCTAAACAAATAAGGGTTCTAAGACCCATGAGATTCTAAGGCAGGCTCCGAAGGAGTTTCCATACAATGAGTACGGTGTCTATAAAGAATGAGAATCTCATTCTCCAGTGCCTTGCATAGGTCTGGATGAAGTCCTTAGAGCAAGATAAAATGCTCAAAACTCTAAACAAATAAGGGTTCTAAGACCCATGAGATTCTAAGGCAGGCTCCGAAGGAGTTTCCATACACTGAGTATGGTGCCTATGAAGAACGAGAATCTCATTCACCAGTGCCTTGCATAGGTCTGGATGAAGTCTCCCTAGAGCAAGACTCTGGAGTACCAGGGCAGGATGAAACTGACCCTGAAGCTGGTGTCCCTACATATGTGTATACACCAGAGCACAATAGAAATGCTCTGGGTGTTCCCGATGTAGCACCATGTTTTGCTATATTGGTATGGACTGGTGAGGCTATGGATGAACCTGGCGGCCAACATTATTTGGTTTCTCACCTACTCCAAGAAATTGTTATGACTGAAACAGTAAAAAAT
The DNA here is from genome assembly GCA_963514005.1 of Raja brachyura. Next base: position 39,574,315 of record OY740804.1, on the reverse strand, counting down.
ATATTAAAATATATAAAACACCTGTCTATTGTGCCTCGCTCAGGGTGCCGACAGTAATTGGGCACTCATGAGTGTAACGATGCGAGGACAGGAAATGTGTTCCAGTATGTCCTCTTGCTGATATTCAGTTGGCATCACTGCATTTGGGGAAGACATACATGGGTCGATAATGTCCAATACTTTTAAGATATGCTTGCGTTACTCTGCAATGCATATTCGAACCCAATTGTATGATGAAAATTGCCATTTGGCTAATATTATACCCAAAAAATGCAGGATTATGTGGGCAAGCTATAACCAGATTTATGATTGATGAATATGAACCCCTATATTAAGAGAAGGAGATCTTAATGTACAGAAACGTCATTCTACACATGGAATTTCTGGGGAAACAACCTCTGGTTGGTTAAGATTACAATTGTTTTGTAATTCTGCATTAAATCTGATCGGCTTGGTGTTTGAATGTACCAGGAACTTATCAGGTAGAGATAATATATCCCAGACTCAAGTATGGGGGTTGCAGAGTCATTCTGGGACTCACAAACCTAAATTTATAGTTCAGTATAAGCATTTTAAAAAGTACAGTTCAGCACTGTAACGAAGTTGTTATCATAAGGCTGCTATATGGCTATTTTTAACTTAAAAAATATGCCTTATTATTCAGGTACTTCAATTAATTGGATGGGTCAGCTGAATGAATTACCTAATGGGTTAAATTCAGCCCTCAGATTGCTCACACAATTATTGAAATTTATAATGTATATGTTAATGAGGGCTCAGAATCACATTGTAATGACTTACCTAGAGGATATGTTAATTGTAAATGGGAGACAGCTGAAGAACTGGGTTCAGCAACCATAAGCCTATTGAAAGGCTAAGGTTCTGTACATCCAAACAACATGTAAGTTACAGGCATACCAAACAATTGATTATTTTGGGTTTGTCTTTAATACAGTTGATATGTCAGTAACTTTATCAACAATTAAGGTTGGGGATGTTACAAATGCCTGTATTTGTCTTGGTAAAAAATATTATCCCACCATCCAAGAAGTAGCTATGGTTACTGGTAAAGTGATAGCAGCATTCATGCTGTCGAATTGGGGCCTCTGCATGATCAATGTCTACAAAGACCAGAGTATAAGAATAAAAAGCGTGCAGGTTATTGATTAGGTCCATGCAGTTACCAACTAAAATGGTTGAACTGAATTCAATGATGGATTCTCAATGTTGCACAAGTTACTAGAAGTAAAAATGTGCTTGTTCAGCAGTCTTCAGTGTTATTACAGACTGATGAGAGTGCTCTTGGATGGGGAGCTCAGGACAGCAACACCAGTTGTGGTGGTCGATGGACTGTCCACGACGATATAATTCTCCAAATACATGGTTTGAATTATTTGGAGCTATTGAGGGCATTTTATGCATTGATAGCTGTTGTTCAATTACGAGTAGACAATACCACAACTGTGGGACAATATTGTGGTAAGACAACACATCATGAAAGTTCAATGACAATACAGAATGAATGTTAAAATTCAAAAAGTTTCAAAAAAGATTGTCACAGTATGAGTACCAAATGTTGATCTGTTGTGTCTGGATTAAATCTCCAGTGGTCTAAATGTGTCTCGTGGGAGTCAGACCTAGGAGCATTAGCGGTGGATTCATTCTCGCTACATTGGGGAAGTATAGTCTTTTATGTTTTCCCCATTTTGCCTGATTAGGCAATGTGTCACCAAAATAGAGCAAGTCTCCGCCGCAGGCGTTTGGCGGTTCCAAACTGGTATTGCTTCTCGGCCTTTTGGCTAAGATCAAGTGTAGTATCTGTTCTTATCAGTTAATATCTGATACGTCCCTTATCTAGGGACCATTACTACACAGCCATTGTTCCCATTGGTGATCAGAATGATGATTCAGACATTCATGACAAATCCTAGGTGCAGTAATTGTTGGTACATCCAGTAACAGCAGAAGTCATCCATTACATGACTGTATTAATTGTTAATCTGCAGGTTCTGATGGAATCTCGGATAGGACCATGGATGTCATAACTGCAGCTTGGAGAGATAGCACTAAGAAACAATATATGTTTCATATAAGGAATGGGAAATCTTTTGTATACAGTCAGATATATTTTATCATACTGCAAACATATCGGATGTATTGGAGTTCCTTGCTATGTTGCATCTGAGTTATAGTACCATTAATGGAGTTGGAGTGTTTTGTCCTCCTATTTAGGACAATTTCAGAACGACAATTATCGGGTCTCATCTGTTAATATCCCGATTTATGAGAGGAATTTTAATAAAATCCTACCAAACCCAGATATGCAGAAATCTGGGATGTCAATATAGCTCTCACATTGCTTCGGCAAAGGACTCCAATTACGTCACTGTCTTTTCAGAAGTTAATATTTAAAGTGGTTATGCTCATAGGATGAATATCAGCACAATGAGTACAAACATTACAAATATTGTGGTTAGATTGTATGCAGTTGTCTGTAGATAAAATAACATTTTATGTCAATTATTTAAGCAAAGCAAGCCAAGAAAGGCTGGAACCATATCTTTAAGACATACTCTGTCAAATAAACATTGTGTGTGGTTAAGCATCTGAATTAATATATATTGAATTAAGAGTCTCCGAGATTGTGAGACACCAATGTTCTTTACCCACAAGGAGCATGTAAAAAGTGACAATACAAACCATTTCTACATGGATAAACAGGTTCTGGATTAACTGGAGTAGACACTCATGTGTTTAAATCTCACTCCACAAGAGCGGTATCAATGTCCGCGGCAAAGGTGCAGGATGTGCCGCTCGACCAAATTCTGGAGACCGCAGGATGGTCTAAAAAAGAAACTTTCCTAGATTTATGATAAACCTGTTGTTACAGTGCCAGGGTTGCACATGCTGTGTTGGGTTCTGTTCAAAATTGTTTGCTTTGTTGCATATCATTTGTTGTGATTTCCCCTGGGATAGAGGGGTTATTACTTTTCTTTTTATTATTATTAAAATATTAAAATATTTATTGCATAATTTCAAGCAATATATATTATTTACTCACTACTGTGTAAACTGAAGCAGTGTGTCGTACGGCATGAAAATCACAGAGCTTTAAAATCTTCACGTAGTCACTCGCGTGACTCCGAAGTAAAATAGTAAGATTAAACGAGAACTTACCTGTTCGAAGTTTGATCTTTATTTTATGAGGAGTTACAATGAGGGATTATGTGCCCTCCGCTCCCAACCCTCATAATATAAATGATCATCCGGTAGTTCTAATCTTTGTGAGCCTTACTATCTTACTCCGGCTATTGGTTCTGTGTTTTCATGCCGCTGCTTTGAAGTATGCCGAGCATGCGCCTGGCGGGGCTTCTTCACGTAATCCCTCATCGTAACTCCTCATAAAATAAAGATCAAACTTCGAACAGGTAAGTTCTCGTTTAATCTTACTATTTCATGTTGTTGTCCAAGCTTCCTTACTACTGCCTGCCTTGCCCTTCACTCTAACTGGGCCATGCATGCCCTGAACTCTTGTCATCACACTTTGAAAAGCATCCCACTTCCCAGTCATTCCTTTGGCCGCAAACAACCTGCTCCAATCAACGTTAGCAAGTTCCGGTCTACACCATCAAACTTGGCCTTGCCCCAATTCAGAATGTCAATAAGTGGGCCTGTCCTGTCTATTTTAAAGCTGAAGGGATGGACAGAGAGAGCTCAGGCAGTGGACAGCCTCATAACTGGGTCCAACAGTTTAGGAAGAGGTTTCAGTTTAAGTTGCAGTTTAAATTTAGTATATTGTCACGTGTAAAAAGCTTTTGTTGCATGCTATCCAGTCAGCAGAAAAACAATGTTTGATTACAATCGATCCATACATGATAATGGAATAACATTTAATGATCATAGTCAAAGTAAGAAATGTGCGATTAGAGATTTAAGATTGTGGAACGATTGTAATATGTGATTGTAGATCTGATTCTGTGATTAGAATGCAAATAGTCGCCTGGGTTGGGACTCATCTTGGAAGTTTGGAATCTGACTATTCTTGGCCTTTCCAGGTTACTATGATGGATTCCTCTCTGGCTCTCTGTGGAACTGCCGGCCTTCATGGAATTGACACTTTCAGCAGAAGGAGGGAAAAGTAAAAGTGAAATTGCTAGTAATGTTAGTTCAAATCTCAGGAAATGGTTAATATTAGAGAATGCGGTATAAGACCACATGTTGGTGGTTTGATTTTTATCCAAACAGTAATAGTCACAAGAAGTAATGTAATCAAACAGGATATTTATGTAATAATGGAGTCATTGACTTGAATGAGCTGTGGGAGAATGTGGATCTGAAGGGCCTGATGAAATTATAAATAGATCTGTACTGATTTACCTAATGCTAAAGGTTAACCAAAGAGCAGCACGGTGGCGCAGCTGTAGAGTTGCTGCCTCATAGCAACAGAGACCCGGGTTCGATGCCGACTACAGGTGCTGCCTGTACGGAGTTTGTACGTTTTCCCCATGATCTGTGTGGGTCTCGGAGAGCTTCGATTTCCTCCCACACTGCAAAGACGTACAGGTTTGTAGGTTAATTGGCTGGTATAAGTATAAATTGTCCCTAGTGTGTGTAGGATGGTGTTAATGTGCGGGGATCGCTGGTCGGTGCAGACTCGGTGCGTCGAGGGGCCTATTTCGGCGCGGAAACTCTAAACTAAACAAAATCTTTCCCTTTTCTCATACAGTTTCTAACAGTTTCAACATTTACTTGCAGCAAACTGGCGATCATAATGCTGTCAAAGTGTTCAATCATGTCAGTTATCTGCGTCCGTATGAAGTGCAGATGAGAGAGTTTGACATGTTACGCAAATTAAACCACAAGAACATTGTGAAGCTCTTGGCAGTGGAGGAAGTGGTGAGTGTGTCGCCACCTCTGTAATGGCAATTTCAAACTATTCCAAGCTTCAGCTATCCATTGCCGTTACTACACAGGCAGGGAGGAGTGATCGTATGCAGAAGATAAAAGAAATGGATCCTCCAGTCGTTCTTTCCAGTTTAATTGATTCTTTATTGAAGCAGTTGTACAGACAAAGAAGTGAACATACCAAATATCCTTACACAAATGGTAGCTTTCCGTTCTTACTGTCTGATCTGGTAAAAAACTGTATTCTTTCTCCCGTGCTTTTTCCAGTCTGATAACAGACAACAGACAATAGGTGCAGGAGTAGGCCATTCGGCACCTTCAAGCCAGCACCGCCATTCAATGCGATCATGGCTGATCATCCCCAATCAGTACCCCGTTCCTGCCTTCTCCCCATATCCCCTGACTCCGCTATCTTTAAGAGCCCTATCTAGCTCACTCTTGAAAGTATCCAGAGAACCGGCCTCCACCGCCTTCTGAGGCAGAGAATTCCACAGACTCACGTCTGAAGAAGGGTCTCGACCCGAAACGTCGCCTATCTCCTTCGCTCCTTAGATGCTGCTGCACCCGCTGAGTTTCTCCAGCTTTTTGTGTAATCCACAGACTCACAACTCTCTGTGAGAAAAAATGTTTCCTCGTCTCCGTTCTAAATCGCTTACCCCTTATTCTTAAACTGTGGTCCTTGGTTCTGGACTCCCCCAACATCGGGAACATGTTTCCTGCCTCTAATGTGTCCAAGCCCTTAACAACCTTGATCTGGCCACTCCCTGTGACAACGCTATATGTAAATAATAAAATATGCTATCAGTTACTAGACTATAGGGCCTGTCCCACTTTCACGAGGTAATTCACGAATTTTCCCCAGTTTTCCCCTGATTCAAACTCGCAGAATGTTCGTGACGAGTCCATAGGAGGTCGTAGGAGTTCGTACATATATCGTAGAGGCTCGTTATGCTAGCTGTAGGTACGTTTTTTCCAGCCCGATAAAACATGTCCATGAGTAAAAAAATGGTCGGTATGAAAGAATTAAGTCATGAGAGTGGGACAGGCCCTTAAGCATGAATGGCTCCTACAATCTCTTGAGAAGGAAGATTGCAACACAATGCGGATTGGAAACCTGATAAAACAAATTAAGTGCCCCCAATGCCCCCTCACCCGACCCACCTCCCCCCAATTTCCCACCACCAGCAATTATAAGGAGCACACAAGGATGCCTAGCTGGGAAATCCATCTGCTAGTGATCCACTGTGTGTTACCCTGAGTTCAGCTTCCTGAGTCTCTGAGACTATTGGGAACTCTCAGGACCCCAGTGAACATCCACTTCTGCAATAGGTGACAGAGACAAAATGCTGGAGTAACTCAGTGGGTCAGGCAGCATCTCTGGAGAAAAGGAATGGGTGACGTTTCGGGTCGAGTCCCTTCTTCAGACTGAGAGTCAGGGGAGAGGGAAACGAGAGATATAGACGGTGATGTAGAGCGATACAGAGCAAATGAATGAAAGATATCCAGAAAAGCAACGATGACAAAGGGAAGCGGCCATTGTTAGCTGTGGGCTAGTGAGAACGAGTACCGACAATAAGTTCAACAAGACTTTGAAGCTGGTACGACATGGGTGAGGGAGGGATGGAGAGAGGGAATGCACGGGCTCCTTGAATTTAGAGAAATCAATACTCATACCACTGGGCTGAAAGCTGGCCAAGCGAAATATGAGATGCTGTTCCTCCAATTTGCATTTAGCCTCACTCTAGCAATGGAGGAGACCTAGGACAGAAAGGTCAGTGTGGGAATTGGAAGTGGAATTAAAGTGTTTGGCAACCGGGAGATCAGGTAGGTCGAGGAAGACTGAGTGAAGGTGTTCAGCGAAACGATCGCCCAGTCCACATTTGGTCTCGCCGATGTATAAGAGTCCACATCTTGAATAACGGATACCTGCTCCACAATGTGTGATGTGGGTGATTCCCTTAAGAACGAGTTTCCTCCAGATTTGTCTTTTAAATACTTATCTTACCGAAAGGAGGAACAGGTTTGAGGGGGGTCAACACACTCCTCCTATTCCCAGAACCATAGACAGATACCGAGAGCGTTTTCTATAACCTCCCAGTCTGCTGGGTTGTTCTGGTGTAGCTGCTGCAAGCGGTGAGTTGTCAGAAGTGACTCGGACACCCTCCAGGGTACCGCCACCTTGCACGCTGCTTCCACAGTCATGGGAGTGAGACTGAGACACTTTTGTTGTGCCTGTCCACCAGGGAAGCACCAAGCAGAAGGTCCTTGTGATGGAGTACTGCGCCGGCGGAAGTCTGCTTAATGTTTTGGAAGAATCGGAAAACGCATTTGGTCTGTCGGAATCGGAGTTCCTGATTGTCCTGCAGAGTGTTGGTAAGGCTCAACTGATTGTGCGCAGCTCGATTAAAGTTGTCGGGGTGGAAGAAGTTTGGAGAATTGGTGGCTGGCGCAGTGAGAAGCAAAACAACGAGGTAAACCTCTCCTCTAAGGCTGCCTCTTGCCATCAAGGGTGGTTGAACATTCAAGTAAGTAAATTTATTGGCCAAGCATTCACATACAAGGACTTTGCCTTGGTGCTTTGCCCACAAGTAACAACATGACATACAGTGACAGTTAGGGTCACAATGATTTGGGTTCAGTCATTACCTTGAGCACACTCTGTTGTTCCTGGGCCCATGCAGGTTTCCTCCACATGCTTGGAGTCATACATAATGGGGCGGCACAGTGGCAGAAGTTGCTGCCTTACAGTACCAGAGTACAGTACTATGGGTGCTGTCTGTACAGAGTTTGTACATTATCCCAGTGACCACGTGGGTTTCTCCAGGATCCCTGGGTTCTTCCCACATTCCAAAGAAATACAGGTTTGTAGGCTAGTAGGCTTTGGCAAAAATGGTAAATTGTCCCTAGTGTGTAGGAAAGTGCTAGTTTATGGGGATTGCTGGTCGGCATGTACTTGGTGGGCCAATGGGCCTGTTTTTGCATTGTATCTCTAATATAAATGAAAGCAGGGAAACCAGCCCTTTGGCCCAACCATGCCAACCAAGATACCACATCTACACTAGCCCCACCCTGCCCACGTTTGGCTGATATCCCTCTAAACCTTTCCTGTCCATGTACCTGTCCAAGGGTTGGCACAGTGATGCAGCAGTATTATTGCTGCCTTACACACCAGACACCCCGGTCCGATCCTGTCTGCGGGTGCTGAGTGTACGGAGTCTGTACATTCTCCCTGTGACCTATGTGGGTTTTCTCTGGGGGCTCTGGTTTCCTCCCACCCTCCAAAGATGTACATGTTTGTAGGCTAATTGGCTTTGGTAAGTTGTAAAATTGTCCCTAGTGTTTAGGATAGTGTTAGTGTACGGGGAGATTGCCAGTCGGCGCGGACTCAGTGACCCTGTTTCTCTAAAGTGTAAAGTCAACCTATAAAGATGTAAATTGCTCGTTCCTAAGCTTCCCCCCCCCCAGTCTAGTTTCAGTCAAAACACTGAATCAAGCACTTGAAACAACTACATTTTATTTTAACAAAAGCGCATTAGAGTTCAACAACTGTACCTATCCCACCGCAGGTTCGATCCTTGTATCTTCCTGTTCAAGCCCTCTAGGTCTCACTCAGACAGAGACACTCCAGAGGTTCAAGCAGTCCCAAGCGCTCTCCCAGAAGATCGACGCTGGACCTCACGGCAGCGGACTTTTATATGTCCCTGGACCTCGAGGGGCCGAACCACATGAGGTGGTCTCTTAATAACCCAATTACAGATATCGATTAACCCCATACATATCAGACATTTCCCTAACCCAATAATACAACAGCTCATACATTGTATAAGAAAGAAAGCTCTTGAAGGAAGCTAACAAGAACAAACATTGAAACATGTGCCCTGAGATTCAAACAATTTCTCCAAGGCTCAACAGTTGGACCAATCATCAATTAACAGGATGACCATCATGGTGTACATTACATTATGTATACTGTTTACAATGCTTTTGCAGCGGCCCAATAGAACTGATGCATTTAAGGTTAGTTTGCAAAACCACTATACGTGTTATCAATTTAAGAGAAACATGGAGAACACCTGGACCCCCTGCCATCCTGCATATCAGTCTGAGGCTAGACTGGCCGGCGCCAATCAAAGCCTGTTAAGTTCAACTGACAAGAGTTAAGCAATTCTGATAAGTGCAGGGATCCTCCATTTTATGGTGTCTTTAATTTAGCCAATATTAACAAAGACACACGAGACTGCAGATGCTGAAATGTTGAGCAAAAATAAAATTGTTGGAGGAACTCAAGGGGTCTGGCAGCCTTTAAGGAGGGAGATGCACAGATAACGTTTCAGCTTAGGGCACTTCTTCAGACCTGTCCCACCTGCCTGCGTTAGGTCCATAACCTTCTACACCTGGGTCCCAATGGGAAACGTCATTTGTTCATTTTCCTCCACAGATTCTGCCTGGCCCGATGAGTTCCTCCAGCAGTTTGATTTTTGCCCTGTCCAGGTCAAATGGATAGGGCAATATGACCCTTTTATGGATTCAAGTATCATACCTTGACTGGATTTTTTTTCTCACTCTTTCCCTGTTGCAGTTGGTGGCATGAACCAGTTGAGGGAGAATGGTGTAGTGCATCGGGATATTAAGCCAGGGAACATCATGCGGGTGGTTGGAGAGGATGGTCAATCAGTCTATAAACTGACTGACTTTGGAGCAGCCCGAGAGCTGGAGGATGATGAACAGTTCATGTCACTTTATGGCACTGAGGAGTATTTGGTTAGTAACCTTCTAATACTATCATTAATATATTGTTGTACCTTTCCACGTGGAGGGATGCCATAAATGTTGTTTTCAATTCTAAATTGGATAAACATTGTCCACATGATAAGGTTGTTCACTTTGTCTGCTACAGCTGAAGATAATAACAAGACGTGTGCTTGAAGCTGGTTAAATTAAAATCAAAATGCATTGAACATATGAGCATAAGTTGGCAAATTAAATGTAACATCGCCAAATGATGAGCGGCACAGTGGTACAGCAATAGTTGTTGCCTTACAGCGCCAGAGACCCAGGTTCGATCCTGACTACGGGTGCTGTCTGTACGGAGTTTGTACGTTCCCCCTGCGAGTGTGTGGGTTTTCTTTGGGTGCTCCAGTTTCCTCCCACACTCCAGAGACGTATAGAATTGTAGGTTAATTGGCTTTGGTAAAATTGTAAAATTATCTCTGGTGTGTAGGATAGTACTAGTGTACGGGGTGGTCACTGTTCAGCATGGACTCAGTGGGCCGAAGGGCCTGTTTCCGTATGGTATCTCTAAAGTCTAATCATGGCATCATCAACTTTAAATCTAAAAAGGAGAGAACACGGTTTGTTCTGGGTGGAGGGAGATAGAATGAGGCCCATACAGCCTCATGGGGCCACACACATCAATCTTTAAAATGGCTTGGACAAACGCAAAAGGTAATTAGAATGACTGGCCTTTAATGTACGGATAACTAGAAAACTCCAGGACAGAGGTTATGGTCAAACTGGACTAAGCCCCAGTTAAGTGACATCTGGGGTTCTGCAAGTCATTCTGGGTGCTATACATAGAATATAGAACATGGAACAGCCCAAGCCATTCGGCCCACATTGTCTGTGCTGAACATAATGCCTAAACCAACTCTAATCTGCCTGCATTCAATGCTTGTCTCTCCAATCCATGTCTATTCATATGTTTCTTAAATGCCACTATCATATCTATCTCAACCTGTGTGTTCCAGGCACTCACCACCCTCTGTGTAATAAAACAGGTTGCATCACACAGTCATACAGCGTGGAAATAGACCCTTTGGCCCAACAAGCCCATGCTGACAAACATGCCTCATCCGTGCTAGTCCCACCTGCCTGCATTAGGTCCATATCCTTCTACACCTCTCCTATTGGTAGATCCTGCAGTGGTTAACCTTCCGCCATCACCGTCTGACTTCTTCCATGAAGCCAAGTTTCTATCCAGTCGGCAAGCTCTCCTTTGATCCCACGTGATCTAACCTCCCCGAGCAGCCTACCATGTGGAACCTTGTGAAATGCTTTGCTGGAATATATGTCCGCTGCTCTGCCTTCACAATCTTGTTGGTCACATACGGAGGCTTGCATAAGTTTTCATAACCCCTTGAACTTTTCCACATTTTGTCACGTTACAACCACAAACGTAAATGTATTTTATTGGGATTTTATGTGATAGACCAACACAAAGTGGCGCATAATTGTGAAGTGGAAGGAAAATGTTACATGGTTTTCAAAGTTTTTTTACAAATACAAAACTGAAAAGTGTGGCGTGCAAAAGTATTCAGCCCCCTTTACTCTGGTACCCCTAAATAAAATCCAGTGCAGCCAATTGCCTTCAGAAGTCACCTAATTAGTAAATAGAGTCCACTTGTGTTTAATCTAATCTCAGTATAAATACAGCTGTTCTGTGAAGGCCTCAGAGGTTTGTTAGAGAACATTAGTGAACAAACAGCATCATGAAGCCCAAGGAACACACCAGACAGGTCAGGGATAAAGTTGTGGAGAAGTTTAAAGCAGGGTTAGGTTATAAAAAAATATCCCAAGCTTTGAACATCTCACGGAGCACTGTTCAATCCATCATCCGAAAATGGAAAGAGTATGGCACAACTGCAAACCTACCAAGACATGGCCGTCCACCTAAACTGACAGGCCAGGCAAGGAGAGCATTGATCAGAGAAGCAGCCAAGAGGCCCATGGTAACTCTGGAGGAGCTGCAGAGATCCACAGCTCAGGTGGGAGAATCTGTCCACAGGACAACTATTAGTCGTGCACTCCACATATCGGGCCTTTATGGAAATGTGGCAAGAAGAAAGCCATTGTTGAAACAAAGCCATAAGAAGTCCCGTTTGCAGTTTGCCACAAGCCATGTGAGGGACACAGCAAACATGTGGAGGAAGGTGCTCTGGTCTGATGAGACCAAAATTGAAGTTTTTGGCCTAAATGCAAAACGCTATGTGTGGCAGAAAACTAACACTGCACATCACCCTGAACACACCATCCCCACTGTGAAACATGGTGGTGGCAGCATCATGCTGTGGGGATGCTTTTCTTCAGCAGGGACAGGGAAGCTGGTCAGAGTTGATGGGAATATGGATGGAGCCAAATACAGGGCAATCTTGGAAGAAAACCTGTTAGAGTCTGCAAAAGACTTAAGGCTGGGGCAGAGGTTCACCTTCCAGCAGGACAACAACCCTAAACATACAGCCAGAGCTACAATGGAATGGTTTAGATCAAAGCATATTCATGTGTTAGAATGGCCCAGTCAAAGTCCAGACCTAAATCCAATTGAGAATCTCTGGCAAGACTTGAAAATTGCTGTTCACAGACGCTCTCTATCCAATCTGACTGAGCTTGAGCTATTTTGCAAAGAAGAATGGGCGAAAATTTCAGTCTCTAGATGTGCAAAGCTGGTAGAGACATACCCCAAAAGACTTGCAGCTGTAATTGCAGCGAAAGGTGGTTCCACTAAGTATTGACTCAGGGGGGCTGAATACTTTTGCACACCACACTTTTCAGTTTTTTATTTGTAATAAAATTTGGAAACCATGTATCATTTTCCTTCCACTTCACAATTATGCACCACTTTGTGTTGGTCTATCACATTAAAATCCCAATAAGATACATTTACGTTTGTGGTTGTAACGTGACAAAATGTGGAAAAGTTCAAGGGGTATGAATACTTTTGCAAGCTACTGTATATGCAAAATACTTAGTCAAATTCATGAGATGTGATCTCTTACGTACAAAACTGTGCTAACTATCCCAGATCAGCCCTTGTCCATCTAAATGCATGCATATCTTATTCCACAGAATAGTCTCTATTAACACAGATGTTAGGCTCACTGGCCTACATTTACAGGTTTTTGCCTGCAGCCCTTCTTAAATAAAGTTTCCTTCCAGTCACCCTCTAGTCTTCTGGCACCTCACCCGTATTTAAGGATGACTCATAAATCTCAGCCAGGACACCTGCAATTTCAACCAGCTTCCCACAGTGTCCTCATATATATCTGATCAGGCCCAAGAGATTCTTCTTCATTCTCTCTCTGGTTGTTACCCTTTTACCCTGAATGTACTTGTAAAATCTCTTGGGATTATCCTTAATGCTGTCTGCCGGAGATATTTCCTGCCCCTCCTGACATCCTTTTTTAGCTTGCTCCTCAGTTCCTGAAACTCCTCCAGGGATACACCTGATCCCAGCTGCTTAAACCTGCCCCATGCCTCCTCCTTGTTATTGACCAGTGCCGCAAGTTCTCTCGTCATCCAAGCTTCCTAACACCCACCTTCCTTGTCCTTCACTCCAACAGGAACATGCAAGTCCTGGACTCCTGTCATCATACTTTTTAAACCATCCCCCTTTCTGGACGTTCCTTTTCCTTCAAACAATCTGCTCCAATAAACTTGAGTCCGTTCCTTCAAAGTTCAATGTTGGCCTTGCCCCAATTCAGAATTTTACCTCATGGGCCCAAAGGTTTTTATCCATAACTATTTTAAACCTAATAGAACAGGGGTCGCTGGTCCCAAAAGGCTCCTCCACGAAAACGTCATCCATATAACCATATAACAATTACAGCACGGAAACAGGCCTTCTCGGCCCTTCCAGTCCATGCCGACCATTTATTTTCCCCTAGTCCCATCTACCTGCACTCAGACCATACCCCTCCATTCCCTTCCCGTCCATATACCTATCCACTTTACTTTTAAATGTTAAAATCGGTCCTGCCGCCACCACTTCTGCTGGAAGATCATTCCACACAGCCACCACTCTCTGAGTAAAGAAGTTCCCCCTCATGTTACCCCTAAACTTCTGTCCCTTAATTCTCATGTCATGCCCTCTTGATTGAATCTTTCCTACCCTCAATGGGAAAAGCTTATCCACGTCAACTCTGTCTATCCCTTTCATCATTTTAAAGACCTCAATTAAGTCCCCCCTTAACCTTCTGCGCTCCAAAGTATCCACTTGCCCTTCCCAATTTCCTAAGACTACATCAAGCATTGCCCTATCCCTTGTTGGGACCGCTACATATTGCATGAGGAAAATTTCCTGAACAGATTTAACAAATTCTGCCCCATCTGAGCCTTTTGTGCTCTGACAGTCCCAGTCAATATTAGCAAGGCTGCCAACTGTCACGCATTTAGCGTGAGACTCACGCATTTCACGAAATTCTCACGCTCTCATGCTGCTCACAGAATTTCTCATGCTCATATTTTCTTTATAAACAAATAAATAAATAAATAAAGTCACGGATCATTCAATTCGCCAAAGGCTTCCAGATCTCCTCCACACTCACCAATGAGAATAGTTTTCTGTTGGCAGGTTTCCCGTAAAGAACGAGCAATTTAATTGTCTTAAGCTCATCGCACACTATTTAAAATGCCAATGTAACTGCAGTACTAATGATTCCATTTGACATTCATGGAACCAAGATCTGTAGGTGCTGGAAATTCAAACCACGAGGGGAATATAGAAGGTGAATGCATAGTCTCTTTCCGGGGATATGTGATTCAAGAACTAGAGGGTACACAAAAGGCTGGAGAAACTCAGTGGGTGCAGCAGCATATAAGGAGTGAAGGAGATAGGCAACGTTTCGGGCCGAAACCCTTCTTCAGACTGATGGGATGTGGGGGGGTGGGGAGAAGAAAGGAAAAAGGAGGAGGAGGAGCCCGAGGGCTGAGGGAGAGGTGGGAAGGGGAGGAGACAGCAAGGGTTAACAGAATTGAGAACATTCAATGTTCAAGCCAAGAGAACTAGGGGGCATTGGTATAAAGCAGGGCTGTCAAACTACCAGCCCGCGAAGGGGTCCAATCCGGCCCGCGGGATGATTTGGGGGAGAAAAGCGTAGTTTAGTTTAGAGTCTACACTACACATACCCATGCAGATGGTGTGATCAGTGAGACACGGCAGTGGTCCCAGTGCCCACCCCCGAGGCACCGCTCACACCTCCCACCCTCACCTCCGGCGGCTCTGTGTCTGTCGGCCACTCTGTCCACACCCCATGGAGGGCGAGAGAGAGGGAAACGCTCCCCTGACATCGCCAAGTCTCCAAATGTCTGTTCACTCCGGGTGTTGTCGCCGCTTCACTGACACACACTCTCACACGCACCCACTGGCACACACTGACACATACCCTTACACACCCACTGACAAACACTCTCACACGCACCCACTGGCACACACTGACACATACCCTTACACACCCACTGACACACTCTCTCACACACCCTCACATATACAGGCACACACCCTCACACATACATTCTCACATACAATCTCACCTTCACACAAACTGACACACACACACTGACACACACACACTGACGCATACACGCACTGACACACACACACACTGACACACACACACACTGACACACACACACACTGACACACACACGCACTGACACACACACGCACTGACACACACACGCACTGACACACACACGCACTGACACACACACGCACTGACACACACACGCACTGACACACACACGCACTGACACACACACGCACTGACACACACACGCACTGACAAACACACACGCACTGACACACACCCACGCACTGACACACACCCACGCACTGACACACACCCACGCACTGACACACACCCACGCACTGACACACACCCACGCACTGACACACACCCACGCACTGACACACACCCACGCACTGACACACACCCACGCACTGACACACACCCACGCACTGACACACACCCACGCACTGACACACACCCACGCACTGACACACACCCACGCACTGACACACACCCACGCACTGACACACACCCACGCACTGACACACACCCACGCACTGACACACACCCACGCACTGACACACACCCACGCACTGACACACACCCACGCACTGACACACACCCACGCACTGTCTCACGCACGCACTGTCTCACGCACGCACTGTCTCACGCACGCACTGTCTCACGCACGCACTGTCTCACGCACGCACTGTCTCACGCACGCACTGTCTCACACACGCACTGTCTCACACACGCACTGTCTCACACACGCACTGTCTCACACACGCACTGTCTCACACACGCACTGTCTCACACGCACTGTCTCACACGCACTGTCTCACACGCACTGTCTCACACCTTAACACACACCCTCACTTCAATCACTTCAATAAAAATTAGAGGCGACCTTTTCATTGTCCAAGTTTGGTTGCTGGAAGCAGGTTAATAAAAAATAGGTGCAGTTGTGTAGCCCACATTGTGAATTTGTTTAGTTAGGTCTACATTTGTGTCTGCTAATGTTCAATTTCAAATGGTTTATTCATGGAAAGGGTGCATTCGTGCAGGCACAACTAATCTGGCCTGCATGAAGTCGCATTTTGCCCAATCCGGCCCATGACCTAAAATGAGTTTGACACCCCTGGTTTAAAGTGAGAGATGAACGATTTAATAGGGACCTAAGGGACAAAATGAGGTTGGTGGGTATGTGGAACGAGCTGCCAGGGGAAGTAGGCAGGTAAAATGACAGCATTTGGACAGGTACGTGGACAGGAAAGGTTTAAAGGGATATGGGCCAAATGTGGATAAATAGAACTAGTTTAGATGGGGCATCTTGATCTGCATGGACAAGTTGGGATGAAGGGCCTGTTTCCATGCTGTAAGACTATGACATGTTGTAGAAAGGGCGCAATTGCTCTGGAGAGGATCCAGGGGGCGATTTATAAAGAAGTTGGCAGGGCTGGAGATTTTTTTCACTTTGAAGAAAGATTAGATAACTGTGTTTGTATTCTCTGCAGCAACGGAGGTGAAGAAAATACTTAGTTGAGGTGAATAACATTATGAGAATAGGACCTGTTTTGCTTAACAAAGAGTGTAAGAAGGAACTGCAGGTACTGGTTTAAACTGAAGATGGACACAAAAAGCTGGAATAACTCAGCGGGACAGGTAGCATCCCTGAGAGAAAGAATGGGTGATATTTCGGGTCGAGACCTTCAGACTGAAGAGGTTGAAAACCAGCCATAAAACACAATGTCTGGAGATGTGTGTTATCCAACTAAGGGCAGAAATCAGAATCATGTGTTCATCTTTATTGACGTGACACCATAATAAATATATTACAGAATAAATAATTTCATGGGGTGGCATGGTGGCACAGCGGTAGAGTTGCTGCCTTACAGCACAGACCCAGATTTGATCCTGACTAAGGGTGCTGTCTGTACAGTATTTGTACATTCTCCCCATGACCGCATGGGTTTTCTTCGGACACTCTGGTTTCTCCCACATCTGAAAGAAATGCAGGTTTGTAGGTTAATTGGCTTCTGTAAATTGTCCCTGGCGTGTAGGATACAACTGGTGTATGATAGATTGCGGTCGGTGTGGACTTAGTTGGCCGAAGGGCCTGTTTCCATACATATAATTTACATATATATCTTAATTTAATTGAACCCTATACTTGGTTGAATATGTGGCATTATTTTCGTCTTGCTTCTATAGTCAAAAGGTAAGGTTGATTAATTTATTTGTGCAGAACAGTGATGGAAGTCTGACTTGCCTTGTTTCTATGGGTTTTTTTTCTCTATATCTTTGCATAACCGCATGAATTATAATCTGATTTCCATACATGAATATTCTAAGGTCATTCATGTGCTGTTGATCAGAGCCTGGTTCTACTGTGGGATGTAATTAGGAATGTAATTTAACCTAACCTTATTCATATCTAATCGAATTTAAAACATAAATGTTGCATTCAAGTGCAAGTTAAAAGACTCGCAACAGTATGCACCAAATAGCACAATTTCAAGTTTAAAAATGCAAAGCTCCCTCCCTCCCCCCTCTTGGTCGCTACGCTCCCTCACGCTCCCTCACGCTTGGTCGCTACATCCATTGCAGTTTCTCACTCTCAACTCTCACCCAGTGTTGGCATCCCTGATATTGGGAAAGGTTAAAAATCCCCTCCGACAACAACCATATTAGTCCTGTCGCTGCCTGCAATCTCCTGGCATTTATGCTCCTCTAGTTACCATTGACTATTTGGAGGCCTGTAGTACACTCCCAACAAGATGATCACCCTTTTCGTATTTCTCAGCTCCACCCATGAAGCCACACAAGATAAACTGTCAGTAATGTTATCTCCAGAATATCTACAAAATGGGCTGAATCATTCAATTTGGGTTTGTCTACATTTTGGGATTTATTATCCATCCCTAACATCCCATGATTGAATGGCTCTTTGCGTTCCTTCAGAGGGCATTTGTGTTGATGGGTCTGGAATTATACATAGGACAGCTTTCGTCCCTAAAAAGGTTAGAACAACAAAACTGTCAGGATGGCCACAAAATGCTGGAGTAACTCAGCGGGACAGGCATCATCTCTGGAGAGAAGGAATGGGTGACGTTTCGGGTCGAGACCCTTAAAGTTTCATCCATGTCCTATACGGAGTTGCTTGATGTCAACTGACTGCCACAGGGGCATGGAGGGAAAATCATCTCCAGGTAACAACTGCTAACATATCGTGTAAAATGCTGTTATGTGGACATAACTGGGTATAAAAGGGAGAATGGTGTATTGATGAGACTGTCCATCCCAGCATTTTGTTACCTAGTTTGCCTTTGTGTGTCCGCAGCATCCGGATATGTATGAGCGCGCTGTCCTTCGTAAGCCACAGAACAAGAAGTATGGGGTCACGGTGGATCTGTGGAGTATCGGTGTGACATTTTACCAAACAGCTACTGGCAGTCTACCTTTCATTCCATATGGAGGGCCCCGGAAGAACAAGGAGATGATGTATGTCAATTTCAGTGGCAATTTTGAATCTTACTTATTGTAATCAATGCAATTTTTTGTTCACAAATCTACCTGTATATGAGTTCATAGTTCGTTATCTTCCCTGGTTATTCCATCCCATCCACTTTCCTTTACCCGGACACATAAACAATGAATTTGCCAAAACACACTTTCGGACATCCTCAGGTCATGAAGCATGCTACAGAGATGCTTGCCTGTATAACATAGAACAGTGCAGCACAGAACGGGCCCTTCGGCCCACAATATTTGTGCCGAACATGATGCCTAGATACGTTGATCTCATATGCCTATACATGAGTTATATATTCCACAAACATCCATGTGCCTATCTAAAATCCTCCTAAATGCCATTATTGCCCACTACCACCCCTGGCAATGCGTTCCAGGGCCCACCGATCTCTGCAAAAAAAAAAACAAACTTGCCCCGCACATCTCCATTAAACTTTCCCCCTCTCTCCTTCTAGCTATGCTCTAGTGTTGAGCATCTCCACCCTGGGCCTGTCCAACCTATCTATGCCTCTCATAATTTTATATGCTTCTATTAAGTCTCACCTCAACCTGCGATGTTCCAGAGAAAACAATACAAGCCGGCCCAACTGTCGCTGAAACCCTCAATCCAGCAGCCCTTCTGGTAAATAACCATATAATATAACCATATAACAATTACAGCACGGAAACAGGCCTTCTCGGGCCTTCCAGTCCGTGCCGACCATTTATTTTCCCCTAGTCCCATCAACCTGCACTCAGGCCATACCCCTCCATTCCCTTCCCGTCCATATACCTATCCACTTTACTTTTAAATGTTAAAATCGATCCTGCCTCCACCACTTCTGCTGGAAGCTCATTCCACACAGCCACCACTCTCTGAGTAAAGAAGTTCCCCCTCATGTTACCCCTAAACTTCTGTCCCTTAATTCTCATGTCCTGCCCTCTTGTTTGAATCTTCCCTACCCTCAATGGGAAAAGCTTATCCACGTCAACTCTGTCTATTCCTTTCATCATTTTAAAGACCTCAATCAAGTCCCCCCTTAACCTTCTGCGCTCCAAAGAATAAAGACCTAACTTGTTCAACCTTTCTCTGTAACTTAGTTGCTGGAACCCAGGCAACATTCTAGTAAATCTTCACTGTACTCTCTCTATTTTGTTGACATCCTTCCTTTAATTAGGCAACCAAAATTGTACACCATACTCCAGAATAGTGAGATTGAACGAGAACTTACCAGTTCGAAGATTGATCTTTATTTTATGAGGAGTCGAAGTGAGGGATTTCGTGAAGAGCCCGCCGGCGCGCATGCTCGACATACTTCAAAGTAGCGGCGTGGAATCACAGAAACCAACAAAGAAATGACTTCGCATAGTAAGATTGAAGTGACTAAGATTACCAGATGAAGGTGATTGAGGGTTGGGCGAGGAGGGCACGAAATCCCTCACTTCGACTCCTCATAAAATAAAGATCAACCTTCGAACTGGTAAGTTCTCGTTCAATCTTACTATTTCATTTCGGAGTCACGTGAGTGACTTCGTGAAGACTTCAAAGCTTCTGTGATTACACGCCCTGGACCACGTCCATGCTGACACACCACTACCAGGGATGGATGGGAGGAACAAACTTGCTCAATAGTTCATACTGCAAAACAAGAGCAGAGTTATTAACAACAAATCAAAACCCCTCATGCAGGGACATCTCCACGTTCGTGACCTGCATTCAGCACGGCTTCTGCGAACTGTAGAGGAGCAGCAACAGGCTTGTTATAAAAACGCTGGAACACAGCTTCATTAGCCCATCCTGCTGTGGCGAGAATTTGGTCCATGGGCACCTCCATGACCCTCGCCGTTGACGTCGATGCAGCCCTGTTGGAAAGAGACTTGAACACATTAGTGTCGATACCTGACTTACCCAAGACGACTGGAAGCCACATGGATATCGTCTGGACTGTCACTCGATGATGAGGTCTCTTATGAGTGACAAGCAGGTATCTCTCCATTCCTCTGATGCGTGCCGTCACCTTGACATAGTGGCGGATATGTGAGGCTACACATAGCCTAGCATCTGCGGGGTATGCCGGGAACTTCAGCTGCAGCCCTGTGCACCGAGGTCTATGCTGCTTTAGTAGCTCGTCAATGAAAAAGACTACTTCCGTGGGGGTAGACGTCATTCTGTCGACACGAAGTTGGTGTAGTGTCTGTACCCTCTGAGCTGAAGTCAGCGCTAGTAACATCACCAGCTTCATGGTGCGTTGGTCCAGTTGGAGCCCTTCCATGGGTGACCACGTCCTGAGCAGGGTTAATACGTCCCTGACATCCCAGGTGATATTATAGCGTGGTGTAGGCGGATTCATATTGAATATACCCCGCATGAGTCTGGACACTAGCCTGTTGGATCCTACCTCCAAACTGAGGTAGAATGATAGCGCACTTCTGGCGCTGTTGATGGCACTGTAACTTAAGTGTTCATCATGGTGCAACCCCGCGAGGAATTCCAGGACGTCGGTTGTTGTCACGTCATCGTACGTGATGCGAGAGCGGCTGCAGTAGGCTTCCCACTTCTTAATATGCGAGCGGTATCTTCGCCTTGTAGACTCTCGACACGACGCCCCGGTGGTATCCATGGTCCGAGCCGAGAGGCCGTATTGGACTAACGGCCTGTTCAGAACCTGCAAGCCAACAAATTTAAATAGCCATGGCAGGGATGCGGCTCCCCTGAGACAGGGTGAGTAACCAATTGTGGGCAACCCTTCAAAAGGACCCAAGGTTCGTTGAGCATGTCAAAGACCACCGGATACCAAGGCTGTGTGGGCCAGTCGGGTATAATAAGGATGCCCTTGGCAGCGTCTGCCTGAATCTTTCCCAATAGCCGACTGATGAGGCAAAATGGGGGGAAGGCATAGAAAAACCACTTCCCCCAGTCCAGCGAGAATGCATCTAGCGCTATTGCCCCAGGATCTGGTTCCCATGAAACGTAGGTTGGTACCTGATGGTTCCACCGTGACGCAAAGAGGTCATGTCCGGTTTACCAAATTTGGCTGTGACTTTAGAAAAGATCTCAGGATGCAACATCCATTCAATATTGTCATTAAATTTGCGTGACCTGGTGTCCGCCACAGTATTAAGCTCACCTGGCAAATAGGTAGCTGAAATCCAAATGTCTCTTTGAACACACCAGAGCCAAATTGAGTTTGCCAATTTGTCACACGAAACTGGCCTGGTACCACCCATATGGTTTAAATATGCTACTGCTGTGGTGTTGTCTATTTGGAGACGGACATGTGCTCCAACAAACTCGGAACAATACGCACGAAGTCCGTGGAATGCTGCCAGCAACTCCAAATAGTTAATCCCTTGAGTTAACAACATCGTTGATTCAAGGGTGTCCCATCTGCCACCACAACTAGAGCAATATTCGTGGATCCCCACCATTGGAGCTTGCATCAGTTTGCAAATATACCACCGGATTAGCCTCCCTAATAGGCTTGAATGAGTTGCTAATGTGACACACCCACCATTGCAACTCATTTATCGCTTCGGGCGGCAGGTGCATGGACCGATCATAATGACCAGCTTTCTGTTTTAACGCAGCAATTTTTAGCTCTTTGCAAATTCTGATAATGCAAAGGTCCATATCGCGCTACCAGCTTCCCAATTATTGTAGCTAAGTGCCGAATCGATGGTATATTGGTGCGGATTAAATCTTGACACACCTGGGTAACCTCCTCAATCTTGTTAATTGGAATGGTAACCCTCATGCTTATAGAGTTCACCGTGAACCCTAGGTAATTAATCACCTGGGCAGGGTAGAACTTTGATTTCTCTGGATGGACAATAAACCCCAATTGTTGAAATATATTGACAGCAGCTGCAACGCCCTGTTCAGCCAATTCCAGGGTGTGGCCCACAATTAAGACATCATCTAAATAGGCCATACTATATGGTGTCGTTGTCTCAAATAAGCCATAATTGGCTTCACTAATTTAGTGAACAATCTAGGGCTGTGGTGAGCCCATTAGGCAAAGCCTTGTACTGCCAGAGTTGCCCCATCCAGATGAATTTTAAAACCTTCTGTCACATTTCTGGACGGATACGGAATAATATGCGTCTTTTAAATCGAGGCATGCCATAAAGCAACCATGAGAAATCAATGATTTGGTTGTTTCAACGTATCCATTTTAAAATGAGAATATGTTACAAAAGTATTCAAACGGGTTAGATCAATAATGACACGACAACTTCCATCCTTCTTAGGTCTGGTGAATATGTTCGAAACAAATTCAACTGGTTCATGCACCACTCTCTTAATCACTCCTTTGCTCAAGACTTAACAATTCCTTATAGCCGGCTGCCTGTTCTGCAGCAGATAATTTAAATGTTCAAGCGGGCATGTGCTGGGATGGAGGAATGTCGCCATTAATAAACTCAATTTTATGCCCCTGAATATTCTGCAACACATACTCGTCACCAGTAAAATTACCTCATGCACCCAAAAACCACCGAAGGTGACCACCAACATGTGAAGTTAAACAGAGAGAAAAGAGAGAACCAGACCCCCTCACCTCCGTGGTTACCGGCGGTCCTTGACACGCGTGTGTGGACGTGGAGGTGCTGGGTTGGCTTGAGGGCGCGGCG
Source organism: Raja brachyura (assembly GCA_963514005.1). The sequence goes on along the minus strand of OY740804.1, from coordinate 39,550,985 downwards.
TCTTCGTTTCCCACCAGGGTCTCTGCCGACCCTGTCCTAAAAAAGACCCCTGGTGCTGGGTCTGATGTTGCTGTCGTTGTGGAGCTTGAGGGTGGGTCCTCGTCGAGGTACTGGCAGACCCTCGTGATCGAATGTATGGAGACTTTGAGCCTGACGGTGTGGGGGCACTCTGAGGGCGCATGATCCCCACCGTTTTGGCTTGCTCGTCAAGCTCTTGGACTCTCTTCGAGAAGTCCTTCCCAAAGAGCTGACGGGGCGGGGGCGGCGGCGGTGGTTTGCACACTCCTGCAAACTTTGGATTGAGCGCTGGGCGGATGCTGGTTTTGCGAAACCCGTTAATTTCGTGCTGGGTCGCGCACAGGAGGGCCAGGGCATCTCCCTGGTCCAAATTCAATTCGTCCCCGTCCACCGACCGCACAAAGGCGGTACTACCGGCCGTGAGGAGCTTCAGGATCCGCTGCAGTTTTACCTCCTGTTGACGGATAGCCGCACTGATGTTGCCCCATATCGGCGTATTGACCACAGGCACGTTGAGGGAGTTGCAATTGGATGGAGCCTTGTGACGGCTCATTGCCTGGATGAGGACTTCTTCCTGCTGCTCCAGGCTGATAGTAGATGTTTGTGAAGACGCCCTGTGCCTGTTGCTGCCCTGCTGTTGTTGACGTTGAAGCAGGAGCTCCAGCAGCCGCTCCATACGGTCAATACGCCCTTCACCCTGAACACTCAGGTGGTCGGAGTCCTCCGGCTCTGAAAAGAAACCGGGCTCCTGTCATCGGCCCGCACCTCGTCGAGGCCCTGCCGGTGCCGGTAGTTGTCGCTAACAGCCGCCGAGGCGAACTGCGCGATTCCTGCGCGGGCGTGTTCAACCGCCTCCGTTTAGCGGGAGCTGAAGCCGCTGCCACTAAGGGCACTTGCGGCGAGGTGTCGGCACCAGCCGAAGCATGGCTGCCTGGGGCCCGCGCAGTCTTGCCGGCTGCCCACATCGTGGACGTTGCCGACGCATGGTCTCGCCCACCCATCCATGGGGGGCTCGGCGACCGTGACGAGACCCGACTCGACCGACCCGTCCCGGCGTCGAGAGTCGGGGCGTGCCGGCTGGACCTCACAGCCGCCCCGGGTCTTTCCCTGGAACCTGACCGCTCCTCCGTGTCAGGCAATGCCTTAGCCCTGGTAGGGTTAGGCTTCTGGGCTCCTGCCCTTCCCCTTCTCGGAGGGCTGAGTGGAACAGGCCGTGCAGCCGCACGCACCCAGCTCGAGGTCGCCAGCGAGCCCGCTGACGACCTGACTGCCATGGCAGGGTCCCCCTGCTCTGGCGGCACACCACACTCCTCCTCGTCGAACTCCTCCGAGCTGTGGTGTGCTGGCGGATCCGGACCTGTAAACACAGGGCTTACCCACATCTCCGCCTGAGTCCCGGCCTGCGATGCAGGTACTGCCGATGGTAAAGGCCCCGGAACTGTTGACCGGCGAACTCGTCCTGACGTCCTCCGGCCCTTGGAACTCCCATCCATGTCCTTGCTGCAAGACAAAACCAACAACAAGGACCACCAACTAAAGGTAGAATACTTACCTCCGTGGCCCCTTCTGAAGGGCTGGCGAGGAGCGCGCTCCACCGCCAGCCGTCGCAGCAACGCGGTACGACGATATGTCGAGCATGCGCGCCGGCGGGCTCTTCACGAAGTCACTCACGTGACTCCGAAATGAAATTGGTCTCACCAATGCCTTGTACAATTTTAACATTACTTCCCTACTCCTATATTCAATGCTCTGATTTATAAAGGCCAGTACACCAAAAGCTTTCTTTACCACCCTATCTACATGCGATTCCACCTTCAGAGAACTATGCACAGTTATTCCTAGATCCCTCTGTTCCACAGCATTCCTCAATTCCCTACCATTTACCATATACAAATCTCCTCTGCACGCTCTCCAAAGCCTCCATACCTTTACTGTAATCGAGTGACAAGAAGAGCATGCACTATCTAAATGCAACCTAACCAAAGTCCTATAGAGTTGCATCATGACTTCCTAACTCTTATTCAATGCCCCTTGCAATAAAAACCCTTGAGATGCTCCTTAATCCTATTCATCAATTATATTTCATGGCCCCTTTTGGCCCTTCTCATCATCCGCTTGAGATATACTCTTTCCTACCAGTATATTTGTCATAAGCCCTGCCTGACGCCACCTTTCTTTTTTCCTATCCATTAAAAAAAATCCTTTTATCCCATCTTTTTTATCCTTTCCAATTACATCCTGAATGCAAAATATATTGCAGAACTCAGAGATGTTGGATAAAAATAGAGAATACTACATGCTGAGGAACATCAGTGGGGCAAGAAATAGAATAATGCTTCCAGTAGGTGAGGTTTCTTCAGAAATGGAAAGAATATCAGAAGCAACAGTGTGAAGACAGTGGAAGCACTAGTGTGAATGGGTGATCGAAGGGCAACGGACCTGGTGGGCCGAAGGGCCTGTTTCCATGCTATATCTTTCAATCAGTCATTTCTATCAATATGTTTTAAACACGTGCATATTGAGAGCAGATAAGATTTAGAAAAAATAATGAAGAGGCCTGTGACTTCATGAAAGGCAAGAAATCTCGCATGATAAAAGAAAGAGGGTGTGGTGGAAGGACTATGTTCAGGCCGAGGTCTATGACCAGTGAAGATCTGCAGGGATCTGTGCTGAGACAGATGCTGTTTCTGATATGTGTTAATGACTTGGATGAAAAAAATGTACGGGTTTGTCAGCAAAACTTGGGCGTTATTTGTGCGACATCATTTACATGTCACGACGCACAACGTGTGCATGGCGTGCATTACCTGCGCATGGCGCATGGTGAGACGTTGGGGCGTAGGCAGTGACAAGCAGTAGCACGCGGCGCCCCAGGGTTTTGCGATTCTCAAAATCCTCGCGCACCATCTGCGTGACGCCCAAGTGAGACAGGCCCTTAAGTTTGCAGATTGCAGAGGTGGTGAACTGTGGGATTGGCTGATGAAGTATATCGTGGGATACAGATCTGCTGCTGAAATGGGCAGAGAAATGGCAGATGGAGTTTAATCCTTGCAAGGATCCTTGTAAGTGGAAATATACAATTAATGCCATGACCTCTAACAACATTGATGTACAGAGGGTCTTGGGGTCCTAGTCCATAACTCCCAACAGCGGCAACACAAGTGGATGGAGTGGTAAATAAGGCAGATGGTATGCTTGTTTTCATAGGTTAAGCCATTGAGTACAAGAGTTAGGAAGTCATGATTCAGCTTTATAGGACTTTGGCTAGGCCATATTTGGAGTCTTACATGCAGTTCTGATCCTACCATTGCAGGATGGATGTGGTGGCTTGGAATGCATACAAAAGAGGTTTATCAGAAAGAGGGTGGTTGAGGCAGATATAATAGTAGGATTGAAGAGACTTCTGGATAGACACATGACTATGAAGGAAATGGAGGGATATGGATTATGTGCAGGCAGATAGGTAGTCTTGGCATCATGTGTGGCACAGACATTGTGGGCCGAAGGGCGTAGTCTTGTGCTGTACTATGTATAATGTAAATAAAGGTATAATGTTAGTGAAAATGGGATAATTGAAGAGAGGGTGGAGCTGGAGGTGGTGCAATCGGCAGCAGTAAGATCATTACCAACACCCATGCTTTTCCAGTCCACACACATGTTCTAACCAACCTCTGTCTGAACCGGTAGACATTAGTTTGCTTGATGTGTCCGATCATGGTCCTGCTGGCATGTCATCGCTTGGCGAATGGACTCTATCTTCATATGATATCACCTGATTCATCTCGGAGGTTGGCCAGTTCTTCACCATCTTGAAATGATTTTATTGCAGGCATAAAATCACAACAGAGAAGCCAGAGGGAACGATTGCCGGAGTGCAGCACAGAGATTGTGGCCCAGTGGAGTGGAGCAAGGAGCTGCCCATCACCTGCAGGCTCTCAGAGTAAGTCTTCCACAGACCCGGTCTAACGCAGCAAACTCCCCCTCACGTTTTGGCCATTGAGAAGATGGGAGGCAGGATTCCTATGGTTTTCACTTCAATTGTATTGGGTTGTTCTGAAGTTGCAACGGAGGTCATGGAAGCAACACTGAACATAACTTCAAGGAACCCTTGCTTTCCTCTCTCTCCATCTCTCCTTCTTCTTACTGTCTCCGACTACATTTTGTGGTTACCTTCTCCCAGCTAACAATGATCAGTTCTACATTTTCCTTGATCTCCATTCCCTTTGTCCTGTTTTCACACCATACACTTCCTTACCTATGTATCTCCCTGACATCAGTCTGAAACATAGAATGATAGAAAATAGGTGCAGGAGTAGGCCATTCGGCCCTTCGAGCCTGCACAACCATTCAATATGATCATGGATGATCATCCAACTCAGTATCCTGTACCTGCCTTCTCTCCATACCCCCTGATCCCTTTAGCCACAACGGCCACATCTAACTCCCTCTTAAATATAGCCAATGAACTGGCCTCAACTACCTTCTGTGGCTGAGAATTCCAGAGATTCACCACTCTCTGTGTGATAAATGTTTTTCTCATCTCGGTCCTAAAAACTTCCCATTTATCCTTAAACTGTGACCCCTTGTTCTGGACTTCCCCAACATCGGGAACAATCTGAAAATGGGTCTCGACCCAAAACGTCACCCATTCCTTCTCTCCAGAGATGCTGTCTGGCCCGCTGAGTTACTCCAGCATTTTGTGTCTATCTTCAGTTTAAACCAGCTTCTGCAGTTCCTTTCTACACAACATTGAACATGTAATGGAACATAGAGGGAGACAACTGTTCAGCTGCTAAACGATTGTTCCATCAATCAGGTCGACATTGCCAGTCTGATGCAGACAATAAGGATCAAAGACTCTTAGATGTGTCCTCAAGATACAGTTAGGTCTGAGTCAAAAGGTTGAAGGTTCAAACTAACTAAAAGACAGGGGCATTAAGTCCTGGCAGATGCTTGTTTGGAGTAGGAAGCAGGCACGTGCCGTCAGGGTAGACAAGGTAGGCAGTGCCTACCCTGACTAAAATTATAAAATGGTGTATATATATATAGATAGATATATAGATATATATATAGATATATATAGATAGATATAGATAGATATAGATAGATAGATAGATAGATATACATATCTAATACATATGCATTATATAGATAACATATATAAAATGGTCATAAATAGTAAAGGCACGGGAGAATTATGCTTCCCTAAGAGATCGATCTCCTAGGGAGGCATAATTCTCACGTGCCTTTCATCCGCAGTACATTTAAAACGCGGACGTGTGTGCTACTCGTGTGCCGATGACGGTGCTTGAATCCATCAGTGGCAACGGTCTGTAAAGGCAGCTGAAATTCCGCTTTTACACAGTGGACTGCGTGCATGTGCTGCTCTGCGCACTGTGCATGCGCTCCAGCCTACTGCGCATGTTTCTTGGTGGGTTTTTTGAAAAATGGATAGTGATTACCTGAAGAGTTTCTTGAAGCAAACATATGAGGAAAAGGCCAGAATAATTAAAAATGGAAGAACTTCAACAGCGCAAAGGACCACAAATAAATAGAACATTTAAAACAGCTTGGTACAACAGGAAAAGAGAGAAGAATGGATTTTGTGTACAAATAATATGGCAAGTAAATTTCTTTGAGCTATATGTTTTTAAATACTTTATTAAGAGATAGGACCTATTGAAGACAAATTACTTGATAAAAGTTGAGAGAACAATCTGCGCATGCGCGGTTTCCACGATTTTTAAAAGCCACTGCCAACCCTGACTAATTACTCACGGCACGTGCCTGGTATGAAGGGTGATCGTATAGAGTTGTATAAAATCATGAGAGGAATAGATTGGGTAGATGCACAGTCTCTTGCCCAGAAAAGGTGAATTGTGGATCAGAGGACATAGGTTTAAGGTGAAGGGGAAAAGATCTAATAAGAATCTGAGGGATAACTAATCAAATAGTGGTGGGTGTATGGAATGAGCTGCCAGAGGAGGTAGGTGAGTCAGGAACTATCGCAATGTTTAAGAAACAGATAGACGGTACATGGATAGGATAGGTCTGGAGGGATATGGACCAAACGAGGGCAGGTGGGACTAATGCAGCCGGGACATGTTGGCCGTTGTGGGCAAGTTGGGCCGAAGGGCCTGTTTCCATGCTGTATCACTTTTGGACTATGGTCTATGACTCTCTGTCACTGTCCTTATCGGGGTCCTGTTTTAAGAAAAATGGTCATACCATGATGATTATCATCTTGCGTGATGCGCAGGGAAATGGATGTTGAAACAATGTTAAAGGTTTCAAAAGTCTTTTATTGGCACGTGAACCGATTAATGTTCAGTGATATGCAAATTACCATACAGCCACACAAAAAAAAGCACCAAGACAAACAACTATATAAAAGTTAACATAATCATCCACCACAGTGGTTTCCCCGCATTCCCCACTGTGATGGAAGGCAAAAAAGTCCAATCTTCTTCCTCTTTATTCTCCTGCGGTCAGGGCAATCCAACCATCCGTCCGGGCGATCGAAACTCCCGCCTCGGCGTGGTCAAAGCTCCCGCGTCGGGGTGGTCAAAGCTCCTGCGGCTTGGAGTTCCCGTTTGGTCGCCAACCAGAGACCACGAGCTCCATGATGTTAAAGTTCACAGGCACCCGTGGTTGGAGCCTCAAAGTCGTTTTAAAAAAAAAAGTAAACATTTTATTTTATGAGAAGCAATTGTACAAAGATAAAACATTCGGCATCTAAAATTATACCATTATTGTACAGCTTCATTTTTAACCTTATAACCTGAAAATGAAAGAAGAAAAGAAAAAGAGAACAAGAAAGGGAAAAAGTGAAAAGATCCACACTACTTTGGTAGTTTAGAGGTCTTTCTTCGAAAAAGAACAAAAGACCTCTAAACTACCAAAGTAGTGTGGCCAAAAGATATAGAAATAAGACAAAAGGAAAAGAAAGGTGGAGATATACCTTGCCCCTCGTCCCCGTTCCCCCCCCCCCCCTCCTCCCCCCGCCCACTTCACCCAACCCGGCATCGGATTTAAATCTAAATTTGTGTTGAACCATACTATTCTTGTAAGAATTCGGTGAAGGGTGTCCATGTCTTGAGAAATTGATCAGATTTTCCGCCCAGACAAGCCTAATGTTTTCGAATTGTAGTGTCTCTGACATGTTTGTAATCCACACCTTCACTGTAGGGACTGTTGTCCGTTTCCAAAATTTAAGTATTCGTTTTTTCGCCGTTATCAGGTCATAGTTAAGAAAACGTCTTTGAAATAACGTTAGCTCAGAACCGGCCTCTCACATACCTAGTGTGGTCAATTTTATGTTGGGATCCAATTTTATTTTAAGTATTTTGGAAAAGATATCAAAAATTCCCCTCCAGAAGTTTTGTAATTTTATACAGGAAGCAAAGGAGTGGGTTATGGTTGCTTCTTGGAGGAGACATTTATCACAATAGGAGAGACATTTGGGAAGATTTTATTCAAATTAGACTTTGAATAATAAAGTCTATGCAGTATTTTAAATTGCATTAATGAGTGTGAAACATTAAAAGAACAGTAGTGTATATATAGAAGACTTTCGTCCCAAATATCCTTTGAAATTGTTAACCCCAATTTGTCTTCCCAAGCTCGCCTAATTATTTCCGACAGTGGGATATGTAAATTTAAAAGGGTATTATAGAGATACGATATTAGCTTATTTAAATCCGACTTTCTATTCATGCATTCATCTAGTATATCTGGTCCCATAGAATGACAATCTTGGGTGTGTATTTTCACATAATCTCATATTTGAAGATATCTGAAATATTGACTACCTTTCACATGATATTTCAACAGTAATTCTTTAAAGGAGAGGAGGGTCCCCATCTCATAAAGGTCTCCCAGCTTTTTAATTCCTAAACTTTCCCATTGTACAAACGCCTTGTCTAAAGTAGATGGTTTAAACGAGGGATTATTGGTGATTGGTAAGAGGAGAGATAAATTTCTCAGTTTAGGGTTGATTTCAGTTGTTTCCAGATTCGTAAGGTGCTATGGATTATCGCATTTTTCTCATACTTTGATTTCTACGGATTTATTGGAGAGAGAAGAATCGTGCCTATACTGAAAGGCAAACAATCTTCCCTCTCCATTTTTAACCAGTTTACTTGTTGGCATGTATCGTTCATCCAATAAATTAAAATGTTAATATTAGTTGCCCAGTAATAGAAAAGAAAATTAGAGAAAGCCAGTCCGCCAATTTCTTTAGGTTTGCATAAATGTAGTTTGTGAATTCTGTGAGTTTTTTAATCCCAGATAAAGTTTGTAATCGCAGTCGAGTTTTTTTTTAAAGATTTTAGGGAGAAAAATCGGTATTCATTGAAATAAGTACAGGGTTTGTGGAAGGAAAATTATCTTTTTGGCATTTACTCTACCTATGAGGGAAATCGGAAGTGTTTTCCAAAATTGAATAAGGGCATTTAATTTGGTGATTAATGGTGGAAAATTTGCTTGAAATAAGGAAGAATATTTTCTAGTCACGTAAACTCCAAGATATTTAATTTTTTTCTCTAGCAATTCTAAAGGGAAATTTTAGAAGGTGTGACGGGTCTTGAAGTTTTATCGGCATAATTTCACTTTTGTTCCAGTTTATTCTATACCCTGAAAAGGAGCCAAATTGTTCTGTAGATTTAGTATGTTTGGGATACCAACTTGGGAGTTGATAATATATAATAGTACATGGTCTGCATACAACGATATCTTATTATTAGAATATTTAGTATTATAGCCATGAATGCTCAGATGTACTCTTATACTTTCAGCTGAGGGTTTTATCGCAAGGGCAAATAACAGTGGTGATAATGCACACCCTTGTCTATTGCCCCTGGATAATTGAAATGTAGGTGAGAGTGTTTGATTAGTCCGTATTCTGGTAGTCGGATTGTTATATAACAACTTTATCCATGAAATAAAGTTTTCCCCTAGTTGAAATGTTTGCAATACTGTGAAGAGATATTCCCATTCTGTGTTTTGCTAATATTTTCTGGTCTGTATTTAAAAGAGCTATTGCTCTATGATCCTGGCTCAACAAGATCTTTATCTTTTTTGGGTATCAGTGTAATAGTTGATTCGGCTAAAGTTTGTGGTAACGTCTGTTCTTAAAATGCGTGTATATAAAGGGCTTGTAAACGAGGAGAGATTAATTCATGACATTCGTTACTAAACCCATCTGGGCCTGGCGTTTTACCATTATTCAGTGATTTAATAGTCTCTTCAATATCTTTAACTGTAATCTGCACTCCTAGATCTTCATGTTCCGCCGTGTTAAGTGACGGAAGATTGTAATTGTCAAGGAAGTTTTTAATCTTTATAGTTTCTACTGAAGTTTTAGATGTGTATAAATTTTGATAGAATTGTAAAAATCTTTAGTTGATATCTTTAGGGAGTTTAAGCAACATATTTTTCTAAATTTTTGAATGGTATGATCTTTTTCCATTTTCCTCAACTGACGTGCCAGATGTTTATGCGGTTTGTCACCAAATTCAACGTTTTTTTGCTTAGTATATTGAAATAACTTAATAGCTCTTGCAGAAAGAATTTTGTAATATTTTTTTTATTTGAAGTAAATAGTTTACAATATATAGCTTACTTTATAAACTAACACCTTAATTCAGTATTACTACAAATAGCATATCAATACATAATATCTTCTATTTTTATGAAAATAAAGAAAAAGATATATAAAAGAATAAAGAAAAAAGGAAAAATAAAAGGGAATAAAAAAATTTTTTTTCGCACATATATCAATTAAAAATTAAAAAGATAATTTGAAAAACAATAATATTACATATATATATATATATATATAAACAAAAACTAAAGACATTGTACGAGATACTATTTCATTCAGAAATATCTCTAATAAATACACAATATTATCAATTATAGGTAAGTTATTCGCATCGGATCCATAGGGTGCCCGTCGAAGCCGTGATTCCAAGAATAGCTACTTCTCTAAATACTGTATATATGGAGACCATATCAATTCAAAAGAATTATACTTGTCCAAAAGGACAAATCTAATTCTTTCCAAATTCAACGTCTCCAACATCTCTGCTTTCCACATTTTAATTGTTGGGGATAATGTTCCCTTCCAAAATTTAAGTATCATTTTTTTCCCAATTATTAAACAATAATCAAAAAAATTTCTTTGATTAATTGTGAGTACCAAATTTGGCTCCGGGATTCCAAATATTATTAATTTTGGGTCTGGGTCAAGTTTAACCTTAAGGACTTCCGAAATAACTTTAAAAATTTCAATCCAATAAAAATTCAACCGTGGACATGTTACAAAACTATGTATTAAATTTGCTTCAAAATTCTTACATTTATCACAAATAGAGGAAAGGTTAGGAAAAATACTTTTTAATTTGGTTTTCGAGTAGTGTAATCTATATATAACTTTAAATTGTATCAATGTATGTCTGGCATTCAAAGAACACCAATGTATTCTTTGTAAGCTTTCTTCCCAAGTTTCTTTCGTTATAGGTAATCCAATTTCATTTTCCCATGCTTGACGATATGTTTCAGTTGTTGGGTTCTCTTTATCTAAAATAATATTGTAGATATAAGCTATAAGCTTATCCGTATTTGGATGTAAATTAAACACTTCATCTAATAAGCCTGGTCCTTTATTTTTATAGTCGTATGTGTTACATTTAATAAAATCTCTAATTTGTAAATACCTAAAATGATGTTGTGAAGGTAATCCAAAAATATCTTGTAACTCTTCAAATAATAATAATTTTCCATTTCTATAAAGGTGTTCTATTCTTTTAATTCCTAAATCCTCCCACAGTCTAAACCCCGCATCTAAGATTGAGGGTTTAAACAGTGGATTATTCCTAATTGATAACCTAAAAGAAAGATTATCCAGATGTAGGGTCTTAACTATCTGTTTCCAAATACGCCTAATATTATGAATGATAATGTTGTCCCTATAAGTCTTTTTTTGTACTTCCTTTGGTGCGAAAATAATCGACTCTATAGTGAAGGGTAAACAGTCTTCCTTTTCCATTTTTAGCCACATTGGTTCAACATCCATATTTACCCACCAAAAATTCATATTCTTAATCTGGACTGCCCAATAGTAATATAAAAAATTTGGAAGTGCCAGCCCTCCATTTATCTTCGACTTACATAAGTGTTTTTTACCTATTCTATGGCTTTTGTAATCCCAGACAAAATTATTAACTATGGTATCAATTTTTTTTAGAAAACATTTTGGAAGAAAAAAAGGAATTGCCTGAAATAAATATAACAATTGTGGTAAAAAAATCATCTTTATAGCATTAATTCTACCGATCATAGATATAGGAAGTGTTTTCCAATATAAAATGTTTTTTTTAAGTTTCTCTAATAATTGATAATAATTAGCTTTAATTAATAATTTATAGGATTTAGACACATTAATTCCTAAATATTTAAATTTATCTGTAACTATTTTTAATGGGTATTTTTGTAATATATTTACATTTATACCAGTTATAGGCATTATGTCACTTTTACTCCAATTAATCCTATATCCTGAAAATACACTAAATTCATTTATAACATTGAATAGCTTTGGAATACTACGTTCCGGCTTAGTAATATAAATCAGAATATCATCTGCATATAAAGATATCTTATTATTTGTTATGTCAGTGTTGTACCCATATATTTCGGGTTCTGATCTGATTCTTTCAGCCAGAGGTTCTATCACCAAGGCAAATAATAAAGGGGATAACGGACATCCCTGTCTGCATCCCCTAAAGAGATTAAATTTAGGTGATAATATTTGATTGGTTAAAATTCTTGCAGTAGGGTTAGAATATAATATTCTTACCCATTTACAAAATCCGTCCCCCAGTTGATATTTTTCCATTATATTAAATAAATATGACCATTCCACCTGGTCGAATGCTTTTTCAGCATCCAACGATATAACTGCTAATTCTATATCTCTCCTTCTTCTCGAGTAAATAATGTTAAACAAGCGTCTAAGATTATGTGATGAGTAACGTTTTGGAATAAAACCTGTTTGATCATAATGTATTATTTTGGAAATCACTAAACTTAGCCTCCGAGAGAGTACTTTAGTTAGTATTTTTTGATCAGTATTTAAAAGGGCAATCGCTCGGTATGATCCAGGGTCTTCCAGGTCCTTATCTAATTTAGGAATTAATGTAATTGTAGATTCATTTAAAGAGTCTGGTAATTTTCCTAACTCATAGGTGTGTCTGTACACTGTTTGTAATCTAGGTGAAAGTAGATCGTGAAATTTTTTATAAAATTCTGCACTCAGGCCATCGGGGCCCGCTGTTTTACCATTTTTTAACGATCCAATTGATTCTTCGATATCTATTACAGATATTTCAGCATTTAATAATTGCCTACTCTCAAAATTTAACTTATTAAAATGACATTTTTCTAGAAATGTTTCCATTTCATCTGTTTGCCCTGTTAATTTAGATGAATAAAGATTTTGATAATATTGTAAAAATGTATCATTAATGTCTTTTGGTATAGTCAACGTATTTCCCTGCGCCGATCTAATACTATGTATAGTTTTTTCATCGTCTAATCTTCTGAGTTGTCGTGCTAATAATTTTTGAGGTTTATCACCGAATTCAAAATGAACTTGTTTAGTTTGTTGGTATAATTTTATCACTTGGTCAGCATAAATTTTATTTAATCTATATTTTAATATTGCAATTTTATTACTCAACTCTTTTGAAGGGTGTATTATATTTTCACTATCTAATTGGTTTATCTCTTTTTCTAACTTTTGCTCCATCTTTCGATTTTCTTTATTAAAATGAGCTTGTGCTGATATTATTGCACCACGCATAAATGCTTTAAATGTGTCCCATAATAGTAATGAGGAAGTCTCAGGTTTATCGTTAGTTTCAAAAAATAATTTAATCTGTTTCTCCACATAGTTACAGCAGTCTTTATCCTTTAATATCTGTGTATTGAATCTCCAAATATTAGTTTTATTAACCATATCTTTTAATTTTATCTTAAATGTTAAAGGGGCATGATCTGAGATAATAATATTATGATACTTTGCATCATATGTAAAGGGGAGTAGTTTTGAGTCTACTAAGAAATAATCAATCCTCGAATATGTTCCAAATACCGGCGAGAAAAATGAATATTCCCGTCCGGTAGGATTATCCAATCTCCAAATATCTTTAACATTCAATGTCTTACTAAAGGAGTTTATAAGCTTGCTTGATTTAGAGAGAGCCTTAATTTTTGTAGAAGATCTATCCAGATAATTATCTAAAGTACAATTAAAATCACCTCCAATTATTAAATTATATTGGGTGGATATAGGAATACTATTAAATATTTTCTTAAAAAATAGTGGATTATCAAAATTAGGTGCATATATATTCATAAGAATTACTTTTTTTGAATGTAGTTCCCCTGTAATTATTAAATATCTACCCTCCTTATCCTCTATTAATGAATTAAGTTTAAAAGGTATACCTTTACGAATAATTATTGCAACTCCTCTAGATTTGTGTATAAACGAAGAGTGATATACTTTTGAAATCCATTTCGCGGTTAATCTATATTGAGCATCTTTTTTAAGATGTGTCTCTTGAAGAAACATAACTCCAGATTTCAATCTATTCAACTGAGCTAGTACCTTTCCCCTTTTAATTGGTTCATTGATTCCTTTAACATTCCAGCTACAGAAGGTGATTCCATCATCTCCATTCCTTACATTCATATCCTGCATTTTATTGTTAGGGTGGCTTTTTTTGGAGTAGCCTTCTTGGCTCCTCCAGCCCGACACTACACCCCAACTTCAGTCCGATGCGAATTTCCAATTCCGTTAAACCATATTCATTTAATCTGATTATATAAAATAGATAAAAGTCATAATTATATAATATATAATATAATATCAAGTATGTGTTATGCAAAAAATAACAAAAATAATAACAAATGTGAATATAAAAAAAGTAAAGGGTGAAAAAAAGGTGATCAGAAAAAAAAGAAACTACACTTATATAATGTGTAGTGAGTGCAAGTGAAAGCCACACTAACATGGCTACTAATCTAACGACTTCCGTATTAAAAAAAAAAGATGTTAAATATTCCAGCTCTTATTTGAAATACTGTGTATATTGGGGTGGGGGTGCTAACTTTATTTTCTTAATAAATTTTTCTATTATTCATATTACTAATTTTTAGTTGTTAATCTCAGCTATAATTATTATCATAATTAGTAATACTATATGAGGGGAGTAAGGGAAATCAAACTAATTAGTAATTAATAATTAATAATTAAAAATTACAAATTAGTATTTATTAATTAATTAGTAAACATTATAAAACTACAAATCGATGTCCATTATTCCGCCTTTTTCTCAGTAAATGATTCACAGCCACAGGTCCATAAAGTTCATTCATCCACTACCCAGTTGGGTCTACTCCTTCTTCCACAGCGTCTCCTTCTTCTCCTTCTTCTCTTTCTTCTGCCTCCTTCAGTATTTTCCGAGCAAATTCCAGTGCCGCTGTATGTTTGGTGAAACGAAGATCCTTATTCTCGTAGGTAACTCTAAGTATTGCCGGGTACACCAAACCATATCTGATCTCCTTTATTCCTTTTATGTCTCTCAAGATGCGTCTTGTTTCTGTAAATAGAGCTCTTCTTTTAGCCACTTCGGCCGGGTAGTCTCTGAAGATACTGATGTTATCTCCTTCGTATTTCAGATTTCTTTTTCTTATGATTATCTTCATCATATCCTCAAAGACACTGTCATAAACCACCTTTACAATTACTTGTCTTGGTGGCGCACCCCTCCTAGGGACCGGTCTTAAAGCCCTGTGGGCACGGCCCAACAGGGGTTCTTCATCCAAATCCAAAATGTCCTTTAGGAGTTTTGCAAAGAATTTACGTGGGTCATAGTTTCCTTCGCGTCCCTCAGACAGACCTACTATGCGCAAATTCTTACGTCTTTGGCGCCCCTCCAAATCAATACATTTCTCATTAATTTTACGTAATAATTCAGAGAGGCGTTTGTTCTCTTCGTTTATCTTCTCATTTGATTTAATTTAAATTTTAATACTTTAATTTTATTATGTTTGTCAATAGAAGGATCAGTAGTATTTTCTGCCTAACCTGTTCTTCTAATTCCAATTGTTCCAACCTGTTTTTTTAAGTTTTGATACGCTTCATATGAGATAATAGAACCTCTAATAAAGGCCTTAGAAGATTCCCATAATAAAGAGGCCGAAATACCTGGTCTCATAAAATAATTCCATCTGTTGCTTCAAATATTCACAGCCCCAAAGTCAACCCCTGACAAGGATCGCGAGCCCTGTGATGTTAAGTCCGCAGGCTCCCGCGATGGAGCTCTCGAAGTCGGCACTGTGGTCCTTGATGTTAGGCCACAGTGCGGACGGAAATGCGATAAGGAAAAAAAACGCATCTTCCCCCCCCCCGCCCACCCACCCACCACATAAAACAAGCTAAAGAACACTAAAAACATAATTTAACGCCTACTATTTAACCAACAAGGAAGGAAGGGACAGACAGACTGTTGGTGAGGTAGCCATTGCTCAACCAACACAAGACCAGCTGGCTAATTATTTCATTTCCTGTGGGACTCTTACACACACTTTTAAAATAATTTGTTAGTTGAAATTATATGAGATCGTGGAACTTTCACACTTTCATGTGGTGGACCATCATCAGGATAGTTCCTCAGAGAATAAGTGCAAGGAGCAGAATTTGGCCCATCAGGTCTGCTCCGCCATTCAATCATGGCTGACCTATCTCTCCCTACAAACCCCATTCTCCTGCTTTCTCCCCATAACCCCTGACACCTGTGCTAACCAAATAAGTCTTACTGAGGTACAGTCCAAATGGTTACTTCTCATTGCTATGAGGTACCACAGTAACCTTCAGAGTGACTGTACCTCTTTGTCATTAAACTCCGTAGTCATTGATTCTCAGAGACAGTGACCCCCCGTTCCACAGTCACCCACTCCCACTGGCAGACAGTTCCATGTGCAATGTTTGGTGTGGGGCTAGCCCCAAAAATCTGCAGTAACTCAGCGGGGCAGACGGCTTCTCTGGAGATAAGGCATAGGTGATATTTCGGGTCGATGCACATCTTCAGAGTGGGTGTGGGAACGTGGGTTCCACAGGAATTGATGCTTCCTGTTTTCAGCATACTTAAACCATGCTCCTAATCCACGCTGGGAAAGATTAGCCAGTCAACCATAAAAATAGCTATATTCTTATTTTCTGTGGCTCCACCGGACAGCCATGTAAGGATGTTGCCAGGGGTGGAGATGGGGTGGAGGGAAGGGTACAAGGGGACAACCAAAATAACCTATTGTAGCAGTAGAGCTATTGCCTCCCAACACCAGACCCTGGTTCAATTCTGACTAAACATAGAAACATCAAAACATAGAAAATAGGTGCAGGAGGAGGCCATTCGGCCCTAAAAGCCCAGCACCACTATTCAATATGATCATGGCTGATCATCCAAAATCAGTACCCCGTTCCTGTTTTCTTCCCATATCCCTTGATTCCGTTAGCCCTAAGAGTTATATCATACTGTCTCGTGAATATATCCAGTGAATTGGTCTCCACTGCCTTCTTTGGCAGAGAATTCCACAGATTTACAACTCTCTGGGTGAAAATGTTTTTCCTCATCTCAGCCCTAAATGACCTACCCCTTATTATTAAACTGTGACCCCTGGTTCTGGACTCCCCCAACATGGGGAACATTTTTCCTGCATCTAGCCTGTCCAATCCCTTAAGAATGTTTATGTTTCTATAAGATTCCCTCTCATCCTTCTAAATTCCAGTGAGTGGCCCAGTCGATCCATTCTTTCATCATATGTCAGTCTCGCCATCCTGGGAATTAACCTGCTGAACCTACGCTGCACTCCCTCCATAGCAAGTATGTCCTTCCTCAAATTAGGAGACCAAAGTTATACACAATGATTTCACGAGGGCCCTATACAACTGCAGTGGGACCTCCTTGCTCCTATACTCAAATCCTCTTGCTATGAAGGTCAACATGCCATTTGCTTTCTTCACTGCCTGCTGTACCTGCATGCTTACTTTCAGTGACTGATGTACAAGCACACCCAAGCCTCATTGCACCTCTCCTTTTCCTAATCTGACACCGCTCAGATAATAATCTGCCTTCCTGTTCTTGCCACCAAAGTGAACAACCTCACATTTATCCACATTGTACTGCATCTGCCATGCTTCTGCCCACTCACCCAACCTATAAGTCACCCTGCAGCCTCATAGCATCCTCCTCAAAGCTCACACTGCCACCCAGCTTTTTCTCATCCGCTAATTTGAGATGTTACATTTAATTCCTTTATCTAAATCGTTAATATATATAACATTGAGCCTTGCAGCACCCCACTAGTCACCACCTGCAATTCTGAAAAGGGCCCATTAACTTCTGCTCTTTGCTTCCTGTCTGCCAAACAGTTCTCTATCCATGTCAATACCCTACCCCCAATACAATGTGCTCTAATTTTGCACACTAATCTCTTGTGTGGGACCTTGTCAAAGGTTTTTTGAAAGTCCAGATACACCACATCCACTAGCTCTCCCTTATCCATGCTACTTGTTACGTCCTCAA
This sequence comes from Raja brachyura, assembly GCA_963514005.1. The sequence goes on along the minus strand of OY740804.1, from coordinate 39,533,313 downwards.
AAAATTCCAGAAGATTAGTCAAGCATGATTTCCCCTTCATAAATCCATGCTGACTTTTTGGGCCATCTCATTGAGCGTCTCCTTGCAGACCATCTGGCCCTGGGGATTTATCTGCCTTCAGTCCCAACAGTTTTCCTAACACCATTTCCTGACTAATATGGATTTCCTTCAGTTCCTCCCTCCCACTTGATCCTCAGTCCTCTAGTATTTCTGGGAGATTATTGTGTCTTCCTTGGTGAAGGTACTTGTTCAACTGGTCTGCCATTTTCTTGTTTCCCATTATAAATTCACCTGTTTCTGACTGTAAGGGACATTTGCAGGGATGGATTGTTTTCTCTGGAACATAGGAGGTCGACTGGAGACTTGATAGAAATATATACAATTATGAGTAAAAGTAAAGAGTAAAAGTATGCATAATATATGAAAATTATGTTAGCGTAGACAGACAGAACCATTTTCCCAGGATGGAAATGTTCAACACTAGGGGGCATAGCTATAAGCTGAGAGGGGAAAGTTTGTTGGAGATGTGCAGGGCAACTTTTAACATTGTCGGAGACAGATACGATAGTGGCATTTAAGAAGATTTTAGACAGACACATGGAAGTGCAGGGAATAGAGGGATATGGATCATGTACAGGCAGATGATATCACTTTAACATCATGCTTGGCACATACATTGTGGGCCGAAGGGCCTGTGCCTCTGCTATGTATGATGTCATATACTCTCATTTTGTTTCTACAATAAACCCTTGTTGTAATGCGGGGGGGGGGGGGGGGGAGAATGGTGTCCGTTATTGCTCTTTGTCCACTATAACCAAGCAAGGGTTTACTAAGTGATTTAGTATCATTGGATAAGTGGTAGAAACAAAGAACTGCAGAGGGTGGATAGAACAGAAGAACAGAAAGTGCTGGAGTAACTCCGCAGCTGAGACAGCATCTCGGACTCTCAGTCTGGGCCTGGGATCCAGGTGAGTTGACAGCCCTGGCGTGCTGGTGGCCAGGGGAGAGGCGAGGATCGGCGGAGTCAATGGTCAAGGTGGCCGGAGCGCAGGTAAAGGCACGGCCAGGAAGCGACTGAGGAAGCTTCCTGTGTGAGCCAGTAGTGGTGGCAGTAGGTCAGGCCTGTGAGCTGAAGGGGAGGTGGAGCGGTCCTGTGTTGGCAGCCCGGTGTGGCGGAGTAGGTCGGCAGGTCTGGCCTGGATGCGGCCACAGTAGCGATGCTGGTCAGGGATGCCGTCAGCAGCCCGGCCTCGGTGCGGGGGGGGGAAAAGACGGTGCAGGGTGGGTAGGACCGGCGTGGATGGAGTCGGGGGAAAAAGTGCTGAGCCAGGGATAACGTTGACCTAGCCCGGCGGTGAAGGTCGGTGATTCTGTCCACTATGGCCAAAACCACATAAAGACAGACGTAATAACAACAGTTTATTCTATTTCTAATTTTCGCAGGGTTCTCCTGATTTTGTTTTATTGATAGCATTTTCAGCCCATGTTGATGAATGGTGGAGCAGGTGGATGAAGTCATATACCCCAATTGTGTTTGGGTATAACTCTCATGCCTTCTTTCATTTTGTTCCTTTCTAATCTTCCCCCAGAGGTTTAAAGTTCCTGTTGGTTCCCATCCTCGCAAATATCTTGGAGGCCGATCAAGCTAAATGTTGGGGATTTGATCAGTTCTTTGCAGAAACCAACGACATCCTTCATAGAAGTGTGATCCATATCTTCTCACTGCAGCAAGCTACAGTACATAAAGTCTACGTCCATTCCTACAATACGTAAGTATTGCTTCATCTTTCTACATTTGATTATCTAGTTTGGCCATTACCTCTCTGCTTCAAACAAGGTGAAGAGGGCATATAATTGAGTCAGTGATATTACTTTTCACGGCACGGTGGCGCAGCGGTAGAGTTGCTGTCTTACAGCGCCGGAGACCCGGGTTCGATCCTGACGGGGGGTACTGTTTGTCTGGTGTTTGCACGTTCTCCTCATGACCACGTGGGTTTTCTCCAGGAGCTCGGGTTTCTTCTCACATGGACATGCAGGCTTGTAGGGTTATTGGTTTGATAAAATTGTAAATTGCCCAAAGGATAGTATTAGTGTATGGGGTGATCGCTGGTCATAGAAACATAGCAAAATAGGTGCAGGAGTAGGCCATTCGGCCCTTCGAGCCATTCAATATGATCGTGGCTGATCATCTAAAATCTGTACCTATAAATCTACACCTGCTACTGAACAAATCTTGCAGATAGATCATTCAATTCAAAGCAGGTGAGAGCCTGATGTTAATATTTTAGTCCATCACATTACATGGGCCGCCTTATGATGAAAGTGATTTTCTTTGTGCATTGATCTGGAAGGTTATTTATTGTTTGCTCAGAATGAAATGCCTCCCCTTGTTGCAGAAATGTTGCTATCATTAATCATGGGGAAATCTGCAATTTTACTTCCAAATATCATAGACTTGTGTAGCGCAGAAATAGGTTCTTCCATGTTGATCATTAAGGTAATTAATCAGCGCTTGTTAAGTAGCCTTCTGTTCCTTGGTCATTGAAATACTCAGCTAGATATTTTTAAAATGTAGTTAAAATACCTGCCTCCACCAGCTCCTAAGGCAGTGCATTCCATATTGAAACATAGAATGTAGATGTCTACAGCAGCAGAACAGTCCCTTCATCCTACAAAGTCTGTGCCCAACATGATGCTAAGACCATCACTTATCTACCTGCACATAACCCATATCCCATGGTGGAATATGCATATCCAAATGTCTTTTAAATGCCACTAACGTAATTGCTTCACCAACCAGCCCTGGCAGCGCATTCCAGGCATTCACCACCCTCTGAAAAAATAAAATAGCCCGAAAATCTCCCTTAAACTTTGCTCCTCTCAAGAAGCTATACCCTGTCGTATTTGATTTTTTTCATCCTGGGAAAAAAATATTCTGACTGTCTACCACCCTATAAATCCCCTCTAATCCTCTTTTTCCTCGCCTTAAACCTATGCCCTCTGGTTTTAGATGCACCAATATGGGTAACGTTCTCTATCTACCTGAGCTGTACAGTCATACAGAACAGAAACTGACTTTTTGCCCAACTTGCCCATACCGACCAAGATGCCCCATCTACACCTGCCCAATCTGCCTGTGTTTGGCCCATATCCTTTAATTCTTTCCTATACATGATCCTGTCCTAATGTCTTTTGAATGTTGTTATAGTGCCTGCCTCAAATACCAACTCTGGCACCTCGTTCCAAATACCCACCACCCACTGGGTTGCCCATCCGCTTCCTATAAAATCTCCCCCCCCCCCCACCTTAAACCTCTGTCCTCTGGCCCTCGTTTACCCCACTCGGGGCAAGAGACTCTGTGTGTCTACCCAATCTATTCCTCTCATGATTTTATACACCTCTATGAGATCTACCCTCATGCTCCTGCACTCCAAGGAATAGAGTCCCAGCTGGCTCAACCTCTCCCTGTAGCTCAGGCCCTCGAGTCCTGGCAATAGCCTCGTAAATCTTCTCTGCACCCTTTCCAGCTTAACAACATCTTTCCTACAACGAGGTGTCCAAACCTGAACACATTACTCTAAATGCGACCTCACCAATGTATTATACAACTGCAACATGACCTCCCAACTTCTATACTCAATACTCTATCTAACGAAAGCCAATGTGGCAAAATCCTTTTTGACCACACTGTCTACCTGTGATTCCAACTTCAAGGAACTATGTACCTGCACTCCTAGATCCCTCTGCTCTGTAAAGGGGCTGTCCCACTTGGGTACCCTAATTGGCGAGTTTAGAAGAGCTTGAAAAAATGACATGCTGATGACCTCCTTCGACTATGTTGAAGACTAACTTCAACTAGCTACGACTAACTTTGGGGAAATTGACACCGAATAGTGGAGAGTGAAGACGACCTCCTTCAATCTCCTTCGACCTCCCTTTGACCTCTCTTCGACTATGATGAAAACTATCTACGATTACATTCGATTACCTTCGACTAACATGCCGACCTACTACGACTAAACCTACGAGTAAAAAAGTATCGATTTTTTCCATGGCGACCTTTTTTTACTTGCGAGCATTTATTAACACATTGAAAAAAGCCCCGCGACCTAGCTGAGGCCTGGAGTACGCGGGGACCACTCTCGAGCATGAAGGAGAGTTACAAAGACCTCCTAAGACCTTGTGTCGACCATGCTGCGAGTATGAGTCGAGGGCAAACTCGCCGGAACCTGCGGATTAGGACTCCCAAGTGGGACAGGCCCTTAATACTCCCCAGAGCCCTGCCATTCACTGTGTTGGTCTTGCCCATGTTAGACTTTTAAATGCAACACCTCACGTTTCTCTGTATTAATTTCCAACTTTGATACAATAATAATGAGGTTGCTGGCTCGATACATTCTCCAAATGTTCACAACCAGGAGCTCATTAGCGTGTAGGTATTTAATGCTAGAGAGCAAAATAAATGCCCCATAATTGCATTCTTTAAAGCATTTTTGGGAGAAATCCAAAATGTCTTGCAGTCAATCAAACAGTTTGCATTGAAAAGACCAGGGCCCAGAACAGAGTAGAATACAGTGAGAAAGGTCGGGTGAATGTCGAAACCTTGACTGGGCAACTCAAAGCTTGTAGATATTTGGAAGCGAATGAGGTTTGAGGAAGGAATGGACTAAAGTGGAGGATGTTGCAATGTGTGTGGATTTTAACACTGTGAGCATGCAGAGGGAAGGAAGATGGTGCGTTGGTTTGTCTGCCAGAAGTCAAAGTCAAATTCATATTTATTCGTCACATGCACCTGAAGGTGCAGTGAAATGAATTTGCCAGCAGTGATACACTTAAAAAGAGAACACACACAGTACACAATAGAATTTAACACAAACATCCACCACAGCGTTCTTCATTGAGGTGGACGGCAACAACAGTCAGTCCTCCTCCGTTGTTCATCCGTGGTCGGGGCCATAAACCCTCCGTAGTCACCGCTACGGACGCGCAGATGTATAGGTCCTCTCATCAGGATGATCGAAACTCCGACGTCGGAACGGGCGAACACGCTCCGCAGCTTGGAGCGCCCCAATCGGCACTTTCCTACCAGAGACCGCGGCTTCATGATGTTAGAGGCCGCAGGCTGGCAGTCGGAGCTCTTCCCTGGCGATCCCCGGCAAGGGATCCCACACTCTGGATGTTAAGTCCACCCCACGCCCGCGGCTAGAAGCTCCGCAGATCACAGCCCCTCGATGCCAAAGTCACCAGGCCAGCGATCGGAGCACTCATCTCTGGCGACCCCCGGCAAGGGTTCGCCCCCGCTCCTCGATGGAAAAGTCCACGCAGCGCCTGCTGCTGAAGCTCTGGGCCCTACTCCGGGAAAGGCCGCTCCAATCCAGGAGGAGAAGCGACATGGGAAAAGTCGCCTTCCGTCGAGGGTGACTGAAGAACGGTTTCCCTCTTCCACCACCCCCCCCACCCCCACACACGACACACCGAGAAACACCCAAAACAAACACTTAGACAAACACAAAAAAACTCCCAAAATGTCAAAATAACGAACATGCTGCTGGCAGGGCAGCCTACTCGCAGCGTTCAAAACCCCAAAAGATACAGTATGAATAATAATATTGACTTAAAACATGCAAAGATATGAAGAATTGAGTCCGAGTGAATAGCTGATGTTGGCTAGTTCATCATCTCATTGCCAAATTCTTGCCACCGTTTCTCACAGAATCAATGTCTTGATGGATGCCATTTTCCGACAGACTGGCGTACCTGCTGTGGAGCAGGAGTTCATGTATGAAGGGTATTACTTGGAGCTGGACTTGGCCCAACAGGTACATTTGGTACCAAAAACAACAGAGGAGAGACCAATCATCCTAGTGAGCAAGGAGCAGAAGGCACCCATTGGAATCACATATAAAGAACGTAAGTGGCATGGGCTCTTGTTTCAGATTTTGCCGTCGTTTGTGCTGTTGATATTAATATTCAAGGTATTTGTAAAAATTCCAGAAATCAATAGAGAGCAAAATTAATGCCCCGTAATCGCAATTTTAAAAACATTTTTTGGGAAATACCAAAATGTCTTACAGTCAACCAAACAGTTTGCACTGAAAGGCCAGGGCCCCAATAACAGTAGAATGTGGGGGGATCTTATAGAAACTTATAAAATTCTTAAGAGGTTGGACTGGCTAGATGCAGGAAGATTATTCTCGATGTTGGGGAGGTCCAGAACAAGGGGTCACAGTAGGTATGTTACAAAACTTACCTTGAGCAGCGCTGCAGTTCTGCCGCTCCCCGTGTGCGCGACTTTAGCGCCTGTCAGAGGGGGGCGGGCTTAAAGTGCCGATTTTCACCAGACCAGGATAATCGATGAATGTCGGGCGATTTAATTGCGGAAGAAAAATCGCTCCGACATTTCATCCATTAAGGTATTTTTAAATTACTCTAAGTTATTTGTTAACTAGAGTAATTTAAAAATCACCTTCAAAAGCCATGACCGCAGACCACCGGAAGCATTTTCCGTAGGGGAGAAAAAAAGGTAAATAGTTTATTTTTTTATTAAAAGTTGGTTTTTTGGGAGGCATAAATACTATTTTAATGTTGCGAAATGGGGTCCCCAAAAAATGTATGAACCCCCAGTATTTTCCCCCCCGACTTCACTGCTAACCGCAACGTTCTAATCCACCGCATTCCGCTAAAACCCACTCGCTAGTTGATTTAAATGGCCATTTATTTACAGGCATTAAACACTAAATTCCTTCCATTTGGCCCAGAAATTCATGAAAATGAGATTTAAAAATTATGTCATATTGTGGATTATTGTGTGAATGTTATTTGGACACTTTGGCAATTAAAAAAAAGTTTATCTTTTCTTAAGAAATTGATAGATGTTTAGATCTACTCATTGAATTTTGTAATTAGCTACAATTAGATAACTAACTAATTATATACTTTAATTTCAGGTAAGCCAAGTAAGATTGTTTAATATTTGTTTCAGAATGCTTCAATCTATAATGACTGAAAATTTCATTGAGTTCTCTTAATTTTTAATAAAGTTATGGGCTTTTAATTTTTCCAGATCACAGCTTTTGAGTTAAGTCAATTGAAAGGCAATGGGAAGCAAGATACTCATTTCCGAGCATGAAAATGGCCATAACTTTCTTAATACTGAAGATATGAAAGTAAATTAGGTGTCAAATTAAACTTCTTGTTATGCTTTATCTGATGGGATAAATTGCAGACTTGATTTTTAAAATCTCAAAATTTTGTAACATTGCTAGTCACAGTCTAAGGATAAGGGGGAATTCCTTTAGGACCGAGATGAGGAAAACATTTTTCACACACAGAGTGGTGAATCTCTGGAATTCTCTGCCACAGAAGGAGAAAGTTAGATGTGGTGGAATACAGTGGGAAAGGTGAGGTGAATCTTCCCTCCTCAGCCCTTGAAAGCACATGGAATGAAGAGAGTGGGATGCCCCCATTTTAGTACTTTTGTTTCATTCTCACTTCCCATGTGGTATATATTGTGATGCTAATACACAGCCCTCCCAAAGGACATTCAAAGATGTGCAGATTGTAAATAGTGATCAAGCAAGTGATAGAATCTGGGGAGAATTGCTGAAAATGTGGGGAGAAAAATGGAATAAGTGTTAATCAGAGCTCAATGGTCAGTTCATACTCATAAGGGGGAATTCCTTTATGAGTTCATAAAGGAACCCCCAGTTCATAAGGGGGAATTCCTTTAGGACCGAGATGAGGAAAACATTTTTCACACACAGAGTGGTGAGTCTCTGGAATTTCCTGCCACAGAAGGTAGTTGAGGCCAGTTCATTGGCTATATTTAAGAGGGAGTTAGATGTGGCCCTTGTGGCTAAAGGGATCAGTGGGTATGGAGAGAAGGCAGGTACAGGATACTGAGTTGGATGATCAGCCATGATCATATTGAATGGCGGTGCAGGCTCGAAGGGCCGAATGGCCTACTCCTGCACCTATTTTCTATTTTTCTATGTTTCTATGACTTCAGCCTATTTCTGTACTATATGACTCCATGCCCGTGTATGTACCCTGATTTTATATGTTAGTACTTCTGGTAGAGATGAGGCCACCATTTAACACAACTGAAATAGGGTATCTGTGATAATACAGCACTCCATCAATAGTGGTATAGTGGCAGTCTGATAATGGGGCACACCGACCGTGTAGAGATCCCTCAGTTGACAACTGGTAGAATGAACCAAGGGGATAGATCATCCAATTTAATGTTGCCTTGCTACTCACCAGTAGATCGCAGCTGCAACCAGCACCTCTCTTCGGAATGCTTTTGAAATTGGATCATAAGTGATAGAAGCAGAATTAGGCCATTTGGTCCATCATGTCTACTCTGCCATTCAATCATGGCTGATCTATCTCTTCCTCCTAACCCCATTCTCCTGCCTTCTCCCCATAACCCCTGACACCCATACAAATCAAGAATCTGTCTATCTCTGCCTTAAATGTATCCACGGACTTTGTCTCCACAGCCTTCTGTGGCAAAGAATTCCATAGATTCACCACCCTGTGACTAAAGAAATAGTAAGATTAAACAAGAACTTACCAGTTTGAAGTTTGATCTTTATTTTATGAGGAGTTGCGATGAGGGATTTCGTGAAGACCCCGCCAGGCACGCATGCGCGACATTCTTCAAAGCAGCGGTGTGGAATCACAGATCACAAACCGAAGATAGTAAGATTAAAACTTGACCATACCAGTTGAATATATAATAGAGGGTTGGGAGCGGAGGGCACGAAATCCCTCATCGCAACTCCTCATAAAATAAAGATCAAACTTCAAACTGGTAAGTTCTTGTTTAATCTTACTATTTTACTTCGGAGTCACGTGAGTGACTTCGTGAAGATTTCAAAGCTCTGTGATTACATGCCCTGGACCACGCCCATGCTCACACACTGCCGTAATTCTGATGGAGGAAGTATGTTAACGTATTTCAGACTTGAACAAGCTGAAAAAATAATAACATTTGTTAATACAACAATAACCCCCTGAACTCGGGGACAAACGTTTAGGGAACAGCACTTAAAACTGAATCCGCCAACGTTGCGGGAGCGGTTATAAATCAGTTATAAAACCGCTGAAGTGTAGATTCACTGGCCCAGCTCGCTATTGCGAGGCCAAAATCCATGAACACCGCCATAGTCCTTGCCACTGATGTGGATGCAGCCCTGATAGAATGACATTTAAAATATTAGTGTCTTACCTGCTGCACCGAATACCACCTCGTGTCATCTGGAGATAGTCTGCACAATCACCCTGTGACGTGGGTTACCATGGCTGAAACAGACCCGTCTCCATACATCTGATGCCCATTTGCAGACGTGTAGTCCCAGGTCTGTGTAGTGTAAGTAATTCTTCTGTAAAGAAGTTACCTTAGTATGGTCCGATCATTCTATCCAGGTTTAATTCCTGTAAAGCCATGACCTGTTGAGCTGTGTTCAGTGCCATTATCATAAGCACTTTGAAGGTGAGTAAGTCCATCATAGGCGACCAGCTCCTGAGGAGGGTCAACACTACCTCATCCCAGTCCAATCTAGCGATAGGACGACAATGCACTCCTGGCACTGTATACAGCACTGTAACTGAGGGACTCGTCATAATGACGACCCATGAGTATTCCAGCACCTTGGAGAGTATAGCAGATATGTAGATGGTCTAGGTCCGACTACAGAAACCTCCCATATCCTTATGTAGGCGAGGTACTGCTTCCTACTGGACTCTCTCTGCACGATGCTGTTTGACATCCATGGTCCTTTATGTTGCAGAGCCTGGTTGCGTATCCTGCAGCACCTGTCTGATGAAGCAGAATGGGGAAAACATAGAAACCCCGCATTTCCCCCCAACGTAGCGAAAACGCGTCCATCGCCACTGCCCCAGGATCTAGTTCTCAAGACATATGTTAGTATCCAATGGCTCAACCTGGACGCAAAGAGGTCGAAATCTGGTATTCCATATTAGGCTATAATTTTAGCAGATATTTGGAGGTTCAATCTACTTGATGTCGTTATTAATACTTGTGACCTGGTGTCCGCCACTATATTGAGCTTATCCAGAAGGTACATAGCTGAACTCAAATTTCTTTCAATCCACCAGAGCCAAATTAATGTTTCCAATTCATCCCAAGATATTAACTTGACGCCACCCATAAGGTTTAATATGCCTCCTCAGTGGTATTATTTTGAAGACGAACATACGTATGCTGCAGATTAGTACATTAATGCGCAGCCCTGGACATGCTCCCAGCATTTCTAAACAGTTTATACCTTGTGATTGAAGAAAGTAGACTCATGCAATCCCATTTACCGCCCCACCTGGAATGGTGTCAGTAGTTCCCCAGCCCTCGGCGCTTGCGTCGGTTTGTAACGCGACTACTAGGTTTGATGTAATGATGGGATTTAACAATCACAACCATTGCTAATCCACCGTTGTACCTCAATTATGCTTGGATTGGCAGCTGCTTAAGCTCGTAATTGTAAGCATTCGCTATACATGCCGAGATTTTGCTTATTCACCCAAGCTTTGATAGCGTAACGACCCAATTATGTGGCTGGAATGTAGCTCCAATTTACCCATAGCTTAGCAGCATGTCGAAAGTCAGTTCCCTGGCGCAAGCAAGGCTGTTACATGAATCTATTATGGCTATAGCTCTGTTCCCTGGATAGTGACAAACAAAGCCGCAGAATGTATGTACCTCCCTCCTACTTGTGAGGTTATGCATGCAGCACTTCCAAGAGAACCAGGCCCCCTTACCTCCATGGTTACCGGCGAGCCTGACGTTCTGGTTTCTAGTATTCCTTCTTTGCTGGGTGCTGCTCGATCGCCTCGGTAAATCCTTGTTCCTGCAGCTGGTGTGTGGTGAGGTAGTCTATGCTGGCTCTGCCCTAACAAGGCTTCTGCTGTTGGGGAGCTGGTGCGGATGTGTTCTTGATGGCCTCGTCTTTGACCGGCTTGGGCAGGTCCTCCCCAAACAGCTGTCTTGGAGGTGTGGTGGAGGTACAACCCAACCCAGCGAATTCAGGGTTAATGTCGGGCCGGATGGAGCTCTGACTAAAACAGTTTCCCGAAGTGTGCTACACAGGAGGGCTAGAGCATCCTGCTGCTCTGCGGATGCACCTGCCCCATCGAGGGTCCTGATGAGCGCCGTGATGCCCGACGCCAATAGCTTCAGAATTTTCTGCCTCTTCATCTCTTGTTCCCTCGCATTGGAAATTATGTTCCCTCAGATGGCTGAGTCGACCCTCGGGACGTTCAGGGTAACACAGTTTCCAGGATCCTTGTACTTCTCCGTGTTTCTGAAAGCACCTGGTCTAGGAACTGGTGTGTCGTCAAGAATTAATACTTACTGCCAATGTAGAGTGCAGCGGTACCCCTGAAAACAGGTTTCGGATTTTCGACACCTCCAACTTCTTCTTCTGGATCGAGAGCAGTGGGCTCTTCTGCTGCCGCTGCTTTGTCAAATCGGCCATCTGTTGAATGCTAGCACTCCCGATGGACGAAGGTGAGATTGAAGGTGGTGGTCATGATCCGAACTCCCAGACCGCTGAGACTCCTGCTCTTGCCGACCCAGGTCCTGCTGATATAGTTGCTCCACCATTAGCTCCATCCTAGCCATGCGACCGCTGCCGCTACACACGGACAACAGGTCGACTTCCCCAGGCCCTGATGAGTCGCTGGGGCTTCTGCCAGTAGGTCACACCTCAACGAAGTGGCTGACAGGTACTCGTCAGCACCCGCTCCTGCGGGGCTGAACGACTTCCGCACGGACAACCCGCTAGCCCGGCATCCCTCGGACCTTAGCGGCCTCTCTACCTGACGAGCAGGCAGAGGAAAGGAGTCGGAACCGGTCCCCAATACCGGTCCGTGGTCTGTGCAGGCACACCGTCACCCTCACCCCCAGGGGTCTGTGACGGCGCTTGGCTGGCTTTACCCGCAGCAACGGGATTGCCTAACCGTATTCTGCTGCCACCGGTCTGCGCTCCGGCAGCCTGTTCCGGTGCAGTGCCGGTACCTCCTGCTCCCGCAGGCTGTACGACTCCTGCACGGACATACCGCTAGTCCGCCGTCGTTTGGACCTAAGCGGCACCTCTGCCTGGTGGGAAGGCAGAGGGAAGGATCGGTACCGGTCCCCAATACCGGCTCCGCTGTCCGTGCAGGCTTGCCGTCACCCTTAACCACACGGGTCCATGAGGGCGCATAGCCGGCGTTACCCGTAGCAATGGGGTTGCCTAGCCGTAAACTGCTGCCACCGGTCTGCGCTCCGGCAGCCTGTTCCGGTGGACACCGGTACCTCCTGCTCCTGCAGGGCTCCCTGATTTCCAGCAGGTCCATCACCGGCCTGCAGTCTAGCAGGTTACCCCCGGCGGTATGTCGATGCCTCCCACTGCAGCGGGGCATGACCTGTGCGCAGCTCTCCCCATCTCTGATACCTGCATAGTAGGAGAGACAAAACGAGCCGCCGAGCGGGTCACATGTTTACGCACCTTTGCCCCACAGTCACTATGCATAGGTGAGAGTGGTAGGGAGTCCAGGTCTTGCCCATCCTGCTCCCACGCGGTGCTCCACCATTTTGCGGCCCCATGGTCAGCCGTGGTGGAGAGACGGGTCCTGGCTGCGCAGGGCTCCCCGACCTCCGCGTTCTTCTGGAATGGTGGCCGCTGACTCCCATCTGAAGTCGCACGGCCCTTGGAGACCTGCTTCGCTGCCTTCATTCTGGTCTCCATCCCTCTGTAAGCAAACTCGAATACAGACGCTTAGCTATTCAAAGTTAGTATCTTACCTGAGGGTCTTTAAGAAGTATGGTGACCAGCCTCTCATGCTTTAATAACTTTTATATGTTGGCAGTCGGAACTTCTTGAAGACAATGCATACCCTAGAGTAGCAGGGCACTTTAATGTAGCCAGGCCACAGAATCCCTGCAGTTGCAGTGTGGAGTCAGGCTGCCTTTGCTTGCAAGCCTGCTTCTCCCTGAATGCCAGCAACCCGCAGAACCCCTGCAGGCTGCGGTGTAGAGTCGGGCTGCTGCCCATGGCAAGCACAGCAAGCCCTACACCACATGCACACCGCCAGCCCGCAGTATCACCCCCGCGGGCTGTGGTGTAGAGTCGGGGCTGCCGCTCCGCCGTTGAAACTTCTGACGGCGAGCCTGCAAGCCCGACTCCTGCATGCACACCGCCAGCCCGCAGTATCCCCCGCGGCTGCAGTGTAGAGTCGGGGCTGCCGCTCTACCGTTCCTACTTTGAACGGCGAGCCTGCAAGCCCCACGCCTACATGTACACCGCCAACCCGCGGTGTTCCCCGCGGGCTGAGGTGTAGAGTCGGGGCTGCCGCGCTGCCGTCGCGAACTTTTGACAGCGAGCCGGCAAGCCCCATTCCTTTTCGCCCGCGGCGTCCCCTGCGGGCTGCGGTGTGGAGTCGGGCTGCCTCTGCCGTCCTCCGCCGGCGAGTGTATGAGCCCGGACCCTCCTGGGTCAACGGGCTTCCCGACTCCAACTATTGGAGCCGCCGCTGACTGCCGCAGCAGTCAGATCCGAGGCGGCTGCGAGACCCTGCGACAGGGCCACCTAGAAGAAAAAGACCGCAGGTTAGTGTTTTACTTACCTGCAGGTCCCAGCAGTAGAGGAGCAACGCTCCTCCCTGCCTGTCGCTCGCATGCGGTCGACGATATGTCGCGCATGCGTGCCTGGCGGGGTCTTCACGAAGTCACTCACGTGACTCCGAAGTAAAATTCCTAACAGAACGTCCTTTAATTCTGAGGCTATGATCTCTATTCCTAGACTCTTCCACTAGTGGAAATTCCGACTAAGCTTGTCTGTTCCTAGTGGCAGATCCTGCCATGCTCGATGATTAGTTTTGTTTTTAGTTTAGTTTGCAGATACAGTGCGGAAACAGGCCCTTCGGCCCACCGGGTCCGCACCGACCAACAATCCACGAATATTAACATTACCCTACACACACACTAAGGACAATTTTACATTTCCACCAAGCTAATCAGCCAACAAACCTGATGTCTTTGGAGTGTGGGAGGAAACCGAAGATCTTGGAGAAAACTCACGCAGGTCACGAGGAGAATGTACAAACTCTGTACAGACAAACATACATAGTCAGGATCGAACCCGGGTCTCTGGCGCTGTAAGGCAGCAACTCTACCGTTACGCCACTGTGCCATCAGTGCAGGATGGAACTGTAGATACTGGTTTACATTGAAGATAGACACAAAATGCTGGCGTACCTCAGTGGGACAAGCTCGGTGATCATCTGTGTCTCGAGAGGTCCATTGCCTGGTCCTTGCACATTTGTCATCAATCCTCCTTTGCTTCACATGGCGTACTATGTCCTTGGAGGGGGGAGTGGCCTCAATTCCACCACCATCCCAATGAGTAACATTGCATCATTTGCAAAAGGCCAGCTTGTGAATCCAACGAATAATAAAGAAAGCCAAAATAATGTTATTATTATTGCAAGGCAAATTGAATGCAAATGTAGGGAGTTTATGCACAAATTATATAAGCCACTGGTGAGACTACATGTGGAATTTGATGAACAAGGAAAATGTTAGTTAATTTGAAACAGTTCAGAGAATGTTTACCAGACTAATACCTGAAACGGCTGGGTTATTGGACAGACTAGGTTTTTTTAACTGGAATTTGGACATGATTGAAGCAAATAACATTCTGAAAGATAGACACAAAATGCTGGAGTAACTCAGCAGGACAGGCAGCATCTCTGGATAGAAGGAATGGGTGATGTTTCGGGTCAAGCTCAGAGATGCTGCCCATCCCGCTGAGTTAATCTAGCATTTTGTGTCTATCTTCAGTGTAAACCAGCATCTGCGGTTCCTTCCTACACATGATTCTGAAAGATTGTGATGTTGAATGTGGGGAGTGTCACTGATTCAAAATTAGGGTCATCTATTTAAGGCACAAATGAAGGAAAGTTTTTTTTTCTCTCAATCGTAATTCTCAGGATCTTTTTCAAAAAGACCAACGAAGGAAGAATCATTCAAAATTTTTCATGGCAGAGTAGATAGATACTTGGAAACACATGAGACTCTAAACTGGAGCAAAAATAAACCAATCTGTAGGACAAAGAGACACAGTGCTAGAGTAACAGTGGGTCAGGCTGCACGTCTGCAGAGACACACAGTGTTAAGGGGCTGTCCCACTTAGCGAGTTTAGAAGAGTTTAGGAGAGTTTGAAAAAATGCTATGTTGAAGACCTCCTTCTACTATGTAGAAGATCTCCTTCGACCTCCTTCGACTATGTTAAAGACTAGCTACGACTAACTTCGGGAAAATTGGACGCCGAATACTGGAGAGTGAAGACGACCTCCTTCGATCTCCTTAAACCTCCCTTCGACTATGATGAAGACTATCTTCAACTACCTTCGACTATCATCGATTACCTCCGACTAACATGCCGACCTACTAAGAAATATATATTTTTTTTCCATGACGACCTTTTTTTACTCGCGGGCATTTTTCAACCTAGCTGAGGCCTCGAGTACACGGAGACCACTCTCGTGCCTGAAGGAGAGTAACAAAGACCTCCTATGACCTCATGTCGACCATGCTGCGAGTATGAGTTGAGGGCAAACTCACCAGAACTCTCGGATTAGGTCGCCCAAGTGGGACAGGCCCTTTAGAGTAACATTGGGTTAGGCTGCATCTCTGGAGAGCATGGATGGGTGACATTTTGGGCCGGGATCCTGCTTCAGACTGATTGTATTGTTGTGGGGGGGGGGGGGAAGAAAGCAGGTAATAGGTTGATACAGGTGGGGGGGGAGGGGGTTGATAAGCAGATGGTGGACAAAGGTCAGAGGTAAATAGACAGAAGGCGTGAGACAAAAAGATTGAAGAGTTGTGAATTTGAACCAAGAGGAAGGGGGGGGAAGAAATGGGAGGGAGGGGGAAGGGAGAGGTTTGGAGGAACAAGTGAGAGTGGTTACATTAAATTGGAGAATGTTCATACCAAGGGAAATTAGTTGTTCTTCCAGTTTGTGTGTGGCCTCACTCTGGCAATGGAGGAGGCCCAGTTCAGAAAGGTCAGTATGAGAATGGGAAGTTAAAATGGTTGGCAACTGGGGATTCAGTCGGTCCTAGTGGACTAAATGCAAGTGTTCATCGGAACAGTCATCAAGTCTACACTTGGTCTAGCCCATGTACAGGAGGCCACATGACAAACACATGCGGATGCAGTTGATGAGGTTAGAGGCGGTGCACATGAACCTCTGTCTCACCTGGAACGTCTACTGGGGTCCCTAAATGGTGAAGGATGACATGTACTGGGGGCTACATCTCTTGCTGTAGCAGAAGAAAGTGCACGGGGAGGGGATGGTTTGGGTGGGAAGAGATGAATGAACCAAGGAATTGCGGAGGAAGCAGTCTCTGCAGAAGGCACAAAGGGATGGAGATGGGAAGATGTCACCAGTGATGGGATCACGTTGAAGGTGGCAGAAATGTCGGAGGATGATGTGTTGAATGTGGCGGCTGGTGGGGTGAAAGATGGGACCAGGAAAACTCTATCCGTGTTCCATCTGGGGGGAGGGCTAAGAGGAGTGAGAGTAGGACTATGGGACACAAGGGAGATGCAGGTGAGGAGTTCATCTTTTTACAGAAGGTGGACAACCACATTTGATGAGGAACGAGGCCATCTAGGATGTCCTAGAATGGAAAGCCTCCTCTTGGGAGCAGATGCTGCAGAGTTGGAGAGATTGGGAATAGGGGATAGTCTTTGAAGAGGTGGGGAGGGAGGAAGTGTAGTCCAGATAATTGTGGGAGGATCTCATTGGGTCAAGCAGCATTTGTGGAGTCAAAGGGTTGGTCAAGCTTTGTGTCATGATCTTGCATCATTCACCACCTCATTGCCTCCATAGATGCTGCTTGACCCATTACATTCCTCCAGCAGATTGTCGAACGAGGGGGAAAAAAGGTTTTTACAGGTACGCAGGAATGCAGTTAAATTCATCAATGATAGGAACAGAATTAGGCCATTCGGCCCATCAAGTCTACTCCATTCAATCATGGCTGATCTATCTTTCCATTTCAACCCCATTCTCCTACCTTCTCCCCATAACCCCTGTCACCCGTATTAATCAAGAATAGTAAGATTGAACGAGAACTTACCAGTTCGAAGGTTGATCTTTATTTTATGAGGAGTCGAAGTGAGGGATTTCGTGAAGAGCCCGCCGGCGCGCATGCTCAACATACTTCAAAGTAGCGGCGTGGAATCACAGAAACCAACAAAGAAATGACTTCGCATAGTAAGATTGAAGTGACTAAGATTACCAGATGAAGGTGATTGAGGGTTGGGCGAGGAGGGCACGAAATCCCTCACTTCGACTCCTCATAAAATAAAGATCAACCTTCGAACTGGTAAGTTCTCGTTCAATCTTACTATTTCATTTCGGAGTCACGTGAGTGACTTCGTGAAGACTTCAAAGCTTCTGTGATTACACGCCCTGGACCACGTCCATGCTGACACACCACTACCAGGGATGGATGGGAGGAACAAACTTGCTCAATAGTTCATACTGCAAAACAAGAGCAGAGTTATTAACAACAAATCAAAACCCCTCATGCAGGGACATCTCCACGTTCGTGACCTGCATTCAGCACGGCTTCTGCGAACTGTAGAGGAGCAGCAACAGGCTTGTTATAAAAACGCTGGAACACAGCTTCATTAGCCCACCCTGCTGTGGCGAGAATTTGGTCCATGGGCACCTCCATGACCCTCGCCGTTGACGTCGATGCAGCCCTGTTGGAAAGAGACTTGAACACATTAGTGTCGATACCTGACTTACCCAAGACGACTGGAAGCCACATGGATATCGTCTGGACTGTCACTCGATGATGAGGTCTCTTATGAGTGACAAGCAGGTATCTCTCCATTCCTCTGATGCGTGCCGTCACCTTGACATAGTGGCGGATATGTGAGGCTACACATAGCCTAGCATCTGCGGGGTATGCCGGGAACTTCAGCTGCAGCCCTGTGCACCGAGGTCTATGCTGCTTTAGTAGCTCGTCAATGAAAAAGACTACTTCCGTGGGGGTAGACGTCATTCTGTCGACACGAAGTTGGTGTAGTGTCTGTACCCTCTGAGCTGAAGTCAGCGCTAGTAACATCACCAGCTTCATGGTGCGTTGGTCCAGTTGGAGCCCTTCCATGGGTGACCACGTCCTGAGCAGGGTTAATACGTCCCTGACATCCCAGGTGATATTATAGCGTGGTGTAGGCGGATTCATATTGAATATACCCCGCATGAGTCTGGACACTAGCCTGTTGGATCCTACCTCCAAACTGAGGTAGAATGATAGCGCACTTCTGGCGCTGTTGATGGCACTGTAACTTAAGTGTTCATCATGGTGCAACCCCGCGAGGAATTCCAGGACGTCGGTTGTTGTCACGTCATCGTACGTGATGTGAGAGCGGCTGCAGTAGGCTTCCCACTTCTTAATATGCGAGCGGTATCTTCGCCTTGTAGACTCTCGACACGACGCCCCGGTGGTATCCATGGTCCGAGCCGAGAGGCCGTATTGGACTAACGGCCTGTTCAGAACCTGCAAGCCAACAAATTTAAATAGCCATGGCAGGGATGCGGCTCCCCTGAGACAGGGTGAGTAACCAATTGTGGGCAACCCCTCAAAAGGACCCAAGGTTCGTTGAGCATGTCAAAGACCACCGGATACCAAGGCTGTGTGGGCCAGTCGGGTATAATAAGGATGCCCTTGGCAGCATCTGCCTGAATCTTTCCCAATAGCCGACTGATGAGGCAAAATGGGGGGAAGGCATAGAAAAACCACTTCCCCCAGTCCAGCGAGAATGCATCTAGCGCTATTGCCCCAGGATCTGGTTCCCATGAAACGTAGGTTGGTACCTGATGGTTCCACCGTGACGCAAAGAGGTCATGTCCGGTTTACCAAATTTGGCTGTGACTTTAGAAAAGATCTCAGGATGCAACATCCATTCAATATTGTCATTAAATTTGCGTGACCTGGTGTCCGCCACAGTATTAAGCTCACCTGGCAAATAGGTAGCTGAAATCCAAATGTCTCTTTGAACACACCAGAGCCAAATTGAGTTTGCCAATTTGTCACACGAAACTGGCCTGGTACCACCCATATGGTTTAAATATGCTACTGCTGTGGTGTTGTCTATTTGGAGACGGACATGTGCTCCAACAAACTCGGAACAATACGCACGAAGTCCGTGGAATGCTGCCAGCAACTCCAAATAGTTAATCCCTTGAGTTAACAACATCGTTGATTCAAGGGTGTCCCATCTGCCACCACAACTAGAGCAATTATTCGTGGATCTCCACCATTGGAGCTTGCATCAGTTTGCAAATATACCACCGGATTAGCCTCCCTAATAGGCTTGAATGAGTTGCTAATGTGACACACCCACCATTGCAACTCATTTATCGCTTCGGGCGGCAGCTGCATGGACCGATCATAATGACCAGCGTTCTGTTTTAACGCAGCAATTTTAGCTCTTTGCAAATTCTGATAATGCAAAGGTCCATATCGCGCTGCCGGAAACAAAGCTACCAGCTTCCCAATTATTGTAGCTAAGTGCCGAATCGATGGTATATTGGTGCGGATTAAATCTTGACACACCTGGGTAACCTCCTCAATCTTGTTAATTGGAATGGTAACCCTCATGCTTATAGAGTTCACCGTGAACCCTAGGTAATTAGTTACCTGGGCAGGGTAGAACTTTGATTTCTCTGGATGGACAATAAACCCCAATTGTTGAAATATATTGACAGCAGCTGCAACGCCCTGTTCAGCCAATTCCAGGGTGTGGCCCACAATTAAGACATCATCTAAATAGGCCATACTATATGGTGTCGTTGTCTCAAATAAGCCATAATTGGCTTCACTAATTTAGTGAACAATCTAGGGCTGTGGTGAGCCCATTAGGCAAAGCCTTGTACTGCCAGAGTTGCCCCATCCAGATGAATTTTAAAACCTTCTGTCACATTTCTGGACGGATACGGAATAATATGCGTCTTTTAAATCGAGGCATGCCATAAAGCAACCATGAGAAATCAATGATTTGGTTGTTTCAACGTATCCATTTTAAAATGAGAATATGTTACAAAAGTATTCAAACGGGTTAGATCAATAATGACACGACAACTTCCATCCTTCTTAGGTCTGGTGAATATGTTCGAAACAAATTCAACTGGTTCATGCACCACTCTCTTAATCACTCCTTTGCTCAAGACTTAACAATTCCTTATAGCCGGCTGCCTGTTCTGCAGCAGATAATTTAAATGTTCGAGCGGGCATGTGCTGGGATGGAGGAATGTCGCCATTAATAAACTCAATTTTATGCCCCTGAATATTCTGCAACACATACTCGTCACCAGTAAAATTATTCTCATGCACCCAAAAACCACCGAAGGTGACCACCAACATGTGAAGTTAAACAGAGAGAAAAGAGAGAACCAGACCCCCTCACCTCCGTGGTTACCGGCGGTCCTTGACACGCGTGTGTGGACGTGGAGGTGCTGGGTTGGCTTGAGGGCGCGGCGTCTTCGTTTCCCACCAGGGTCTCTGCCGACCCTGTCCTAAAAAAGACCCCTGGTGCTGGGTCTGATGTTGCTGTCGTTGTGGAGCTTGAGGGTGGGTCCTCGTCGAGGTACTGGCAGACCCTCGTGATCGAATGTATGGAGACTTTGAGCCTGACGGTGTGGGGGCACTCTGAGGGCGCATGATCCCCACCGTTTTGGCTTGCTCGTCAAGCTCTTGGACTCTCTTCGAGAAGTCCTTCCCAAAGAGCTGACGGGGCGGGGGCGGCGGCGGTGGTTTGCACACTCCTGCAAACTTTGGATTGAGCGCTGGGCGGATGCTGGTTTTGCGAAACCCGTTAATTTCGTGCTGGGTCGCGCACAGGAGGGCCAGGGCATCTCCCTGGTCCAAATTCAATTCGTCCCCGTCCACCGACCGCACAAAGGCGGTACTACCGGCCGTGAGGAGCTTCAGGATCCGCTGCAGTTTTACGTCCTGTTGACGGATAGCCGCACTGATGTTGCCCCATATCGGCGTATTGACCACAGGCACGTTGAGGGAGTTGCAATTGGATGGAGCCTTGTGACGGCTCATTGCCTGGATGAGGACTTCTTCCTGCTGCTCCAGGCTGATAGTAGATGTTTGTGAAGACGCCCTGTGCCTGTTGCTGCCCTGCTGTTGTTGACGTTGAAGCAGGAGCTCCAGCAGCCGCTCCATACGGTCAATACGCCCTTCACCCTGAACACTCAGGTGGTCGGAGTCCTCCGGCTCTGAAAAGAAACCGGGCTCCTGTCATCGGCCCGCACCTCGTCGAGGCCCTGCCGGTGCCGGTAGTTGTCGCTAACAGCCGCCGAGGCGAACTGCGCGATTCCTGCGCGGGCGTGTTCAACCGCCTCCGTTTAGCGGGAGCTGAAGCCGCTGCCACTAAGGGCACTTGCGGCGAGGTGTCGGCACCAGCCGAAGCATGGCTGCCTGGGGCCCGCGCAGTCTTGCCGGCTGCCCACATCGTGGACGTTGCCGACGCATGGTCTCGCCCACCCATCCATGGGGGGCTCGGCGACCGTGACGAGACCCGACTCGACCGACCCGTCCCGGCGTCGAGAGTCGGGGCGTGCCGGCTGGACCTCACAGCCGCCCCGGGTCTTTCCCTGGAACCTGACCGCTCCTCCGTGTCAGGCAATGCCTTAGCCCTGGTAGGGTTAGGCTTCTGGGCTCCTGCCCTTCCCCTTCTCGGAGGGCTGAGTGGAACAGGCCGTGCAGCCGCACGCACCCAGCTCGAGGTCGCCAGCGAGCCCGCTGACGACCTGACTGCCATGGCAGGGTCCCCCTGCTCTGGCGGCACACCACACTCCTCCTCGTCGAACTCCTCCGAGCTGTGGTGTGCTGGCGGATCCGGACCTGTAAACACAGGGCTTACCCACATCTCCGCCTGAGTCCCGGCCTGCGTTGCAGGTACTGCCGATGGTAAAGGCCCCGGAACTGTTGACCGGCGAACTCGTCCTGACGTCCTCCGGCCCTTGGAACTCCCATCCATGTCCTTGCTGCAAGACAAAACCAACAACAAGGACCACCAACTAAAGGTAGAATACTTACCTCCGTGGCCCCTTCTGAAGGGCTGGCGAGGAGCGCGCTCCACCGCCAGCCATCGCAGCAACGCGGTACGACGATATGTCGAGCATGCGCGCCGGCGGGCTCTTCACGAAGTCACTCACGTGACTCCGAAATGAAATCTATCTTTCTCTGCCTTAAAAATATCTATTGACGCCCTCCAGCCTTCTGTGGCAAAGAATTCCACAGATTCACTGCCCTCTGACTAAAGAAATTCCTCCTCATCTTCATCCTAAAGGTACCTCCTTTTATTCTGAGGCTGTGCCCTCTGGTCCTAGACTCTTCCACTGGTGGAAACATCCTCTCCACATTCACTTCATCCAGATCTTTCACTATTCGGTAAGTTTATTTGGTATTCGGTACATAGTACACTGTAAACAATATAATGAGCATACACAATATATACATGTATATGTGTGTGTGCGTATTTATTGATTTATATACACAAACACATGAAAAACAAACAATAATAGTGCAAAGTGATAAAACTAATGCCACCAAGTCTATGTAGTTCAGAACGTATTTGAGGTTGTGGTGTTTAATAGCCTGATGGCCAGGGAGCAGTTTGCCAGTGCCCCAATGGGCGTTCAGATGGGGTCTGGCGCTGAGAATGCTGAGCCACATTGAAATCTGGAACGCAGAAGGCTTCAAGAAATTTCTGAACAGTTTTTCACCATTATTTTCTCTTCTCTTTCCACAGCCGATGTACCGACCTTTCCACCCATGTTTGACTTAATCAGTGATGCGAATCTTGCAAAGGTAATGCTTCATCTGTAACAGAAGGTAGTGGTGGAATGGGGCAGATGGAGACAAGGGGAGAGTTTAGTTTAGAGATACAATGTGGAAACAGGCCCTTCGGCCCACCGAGTCCACATTGACCAGCGATACCCGCACATTAACACCATCCTACATGCATTAGGGATGATTTTACATTTACACCAAGCCAATTAACCTATAAACCTGTCTGAAGAACTTGGAGAAAACCCACGTGGATTAGAATGGAGCAGGGGGATTAATGGGTGACGGGCATGGTTGGTATGCATTTTGTAAGGGAGCTAAAACTAAAATCCAGCATTGATAAAACAACTGCATCCAAGAACATTCTTTATCCTGCAGTAGCTCACTAAATTAGTCTCGGTCCATTCTTTGTTTGTAAACACTGATGGATTAGAACCTGGGTATATCCTGCAAATCAGCTCCACTGGGCTTGTATTCACTGGAATTTAGAAAGATAAGAGGGGATCTTATAGAAACAGAAAATTCTTATGGGATTGAAAAAGCTAGATGCAGAATAAATGTTCCCCATGTTGGGGTAGTCCAGGTAAATCATGTCTGACAAATCTGATAGAATTTTTCGAGGATGTAACTAGTAGAGTGGATAAGGGAGAACCAGTGGATGTGTTATATCTAGACTTTCAGAAGGCTTTCGACAAGGTCCCGCATAAGAGATTAGCATACAAACTTAAAGCACATGGTATTGGGGGTTCAGTGTTGATGTGGATAGAGAACTGGGTAGCAGACAGGAGGCAAAGGGTAGAAGTAAACGGGTCCTTTTCAGAATGGCAGGCAGTGACTAGTGGGGTGCCGCAAGGCTCAGTGCTGGGACCCCAGCTATTTACAATATATATTAATGATTTGGACGAGGGAATTCAATGCAACATCTCCAAATTTGCAGATGATACCAAGCTGGGGGGTATAGTTAGATGTGAGGAGGATGCTTGGAGGCTGCAGGGTGATTTGGATAGGCTGAGTGAATGGGCAGATGCATGGCAGATGCAGTATAATGTGGATAAATGTGAGGTTATCCACTTTGGTGGCAAAAACATGAGGGTAGACTATTATCTGAATGGTGGCAGATTAGGAAAGGGGGACATACAACGAGACCTGGGTGTCATGGTACACCAGTCATTGAAAGTAGGCATGCAGGTGCAGCAGGCAGTGAAGAAAGCAAATGGTATGTTAGCATTCATAGTGAAAGGATTTGAGTATAGGAGCAGGGAGGTTCTACTGCAGTTGTACAGGGTTTTGGTGAGGCCACACCTGGAGTATTGCTCCACACCTGGAGACAGTTTTGGTATCCAAATCTGAGGAAAGACATCCTTGCCATAGAGGGGGTACAGAGAAGATTCACCAGACTGATTCCTGGGATGTCAGGACTTTCATATGAGGAAAGATTGGATAGACTCGGCTTGTACTCGCTGGAATTTAGAAGATTGAGGGGGGATCTTATAGAAACTTACAAAATTCTTAAGGGGTTGGACAAGCTAGATGCTGGAAGATTGTTCCCGATGTTGGGGGAGTCCAGAACAAGGGGTCACAGTCTAAGGATAAGGGGGAATTCCTTTTGGACCGAAATGAGGAAAACATTCTTTACACAGAGAGTGGTGAGTCTCTGGAATTCTCTGCCACAGAAGGTAGTTGAGGCCAATTCATTGGCTATATTTAAGAGGGCGTTAGATGTGGCACTTGTGGTTAAAGGGATCAGGGGGTATGGAGAGAAGGCAGGTACGGGATACTGAGTTGGATGATCAGCCATGATCACATTGAATGGCGGTGCAGGCTCGAAGGGCCGAATGGCCTACTCCTGCACCTATTTTCTATGTTTCTAACCAAGGGTCACAGTTTAAGAATGAGGGGTCGGCCATTTAGTACTGAGATGAGGAAAAACCTTTTCACCCAGAGAGTTGTGAATCTGTGGAATTCTCTGCCATAGAAGGCAGTGGAGGCTAATTCACTGGATGTTTTCAAGAGAGAGTTAGATTTAGCTCTTTGGGCTAACGGAATTAAGGGATATGGGAGGGAAAGCCAGAACGGAGTACTGCCTCGACGGACCGAATGGCCTACTCCTCCAACTATTTTCTGTTTCTATTCCAGGGACAATGTAATGTTATTCTGCCTTTGTCATGGGCCAGCATTTTGTGTGTTGTTTAAACAACTTCAACAAAAATGCTCAAATTAAACTTGTTCACAGCCGACAAAATCCACTCTCGTCCCTTTTAATTTAAGTTTTTGAGGGGGCAGTATAACAATTCCCTTGCTCTGTAGCTAACCTGATTCTATATTTGCCCCAGGATTGTTTGAAATAAAGTGTATCTGGATAAGAAAAAATGAAGAAATATACTGAAGGCAGAAATGTAACGTGATCTTGTGTTGAAGATGCATTGCCCTCCCAGCGGTGCTAGTGATCATGGGCACCATACAACCCCTCTCCAGGGACAGCCGGCGTGAACATAACCTCAAAGGAGGGGAGGCATTCAGGATGAATGGAACCCTCAGTGGGTATCTGCCTCAACCTTGGTCTGGCCTGGGACAAGCTGATTGAGATGGAGCTTTAGCCCGTATCCAACCTGTGCTGTGCCTCATTCAGAGAGTAGAGAGGTCAACGTTAGGGCGGCACGGTGGTGTAGCGATAGAACTACTGCCTTGCAGTGCCAGAGACCCGAGTACCCTCCATAATGTTTGGGACAAAGACCCATCATTTATTTATTTGCCTTTACGCTCCACAATATGAGATGTGTAATAGAAAAAATTGCATGTGGTTAAAGTGCACATTGTCAGATTTTAATAAAGGCCATTTGTATACATTTTGGTTTCACCATGTAGAAATTACAGCAGTGTTTATAGATTTCAGGGCACCATAATGTTTGGGACACAGAAATGTCATATAAATGAAAGTAGTCATGTTTAGTATTTTGTTGCATATCCTTTGCATGCAATGACTGCTTGAAGTCTGCGATTCATGGACATCACCAGTTGCTGGGTGTCTTCTCTGGTGATGTTCTGCCAATCCTGTATCTTCAGCATATGCTTGTTTTGGGGGCTAGTCCCTTCAATTTTCTCTTCAGCATATAAAAGACATGCTCAATTTGGTTCAGATCGAATGATTGACTTGGCCACTCAAGAATTTACCATTTTTGAGCTGAAGAACTCCTTTGTTGCTTTAACGGTACTTTTGGGATCATTATCTTGCTGTTGAATGAACTGCCGGCCAATGAGTTTGCGACATTTGTTTGAACTTGAGCAGATATGATGAGTCTGTACACTTCAAAACTCATTATGCTACTACCATCAGCAGTTGTATCATCAATGAAGATAAGTGAGCCAGTACCTTCAGCAGCCATACATGCCCAGGCCATAACAACCCCACCACCGTGTTTCACAGATGAGGTGGTATGCTTTAGATCTTGGGCAGTTCCTTCGCTCCTCAATACTTTGCTCTTGCCATCACTCTGATATAAGTTAATCTTCACCTCATCTGTCCACAAGACCTTTTTCCAGAACTGTGGTTGCTCTTTTAAGTACTTCTTGGCAAACTGTAACCTGGCCATCCAATTTTGAGGCTAACCAGTGGTTTGCATCTTGCAGTGTTGCCTCTGTATTTCTGTTCATGAAATCTTCTGCGGACAGTGGTCATTGACAAATCCACACCTGACTTCTGAAGAGTGTTTCTGATCTGTCGGACAGGTGTTTGGGGATTTGTCTTTATTATAGAAAGAAATCTTCTGTCATCAGCTGTGGAGGTCTTCCTTAGCCTGCCAGTCCCTTTGTGATTAGTAAGCTCCCCAGTGCTCTCTTTCTTCTTAATGATGTTCCAAACAGTTGATTTTGGTAAGCCTAAGGTTTGGCTGATGTCTCTAACAGTTTTATTCGTGTTTCTCAGTCTCATAATGGCATATTTGACTTTCATTGGCACAACTTTGGTCCTCATGTTGATAAACAGCAATAACAGTTTCCAAAGGTGACGGAAAGACTGGAGGGAAGGCTAAGTGCTGAGAGTACTCTTATACCTGCATTAAGGTGGCATTTAAACACACCTGAGCAATTACAAACACCTGTGAAGCCATGTGTCCCAAACATTATGGTGCCCTGAAATAGGGGAACTATGTATAAACACTGCTGTAATTTCTACATGGTGAAACCAAAATGTATAAAAATACCCTTTAATAAAATCTGACAATGTGCACTTTAACCACCCACATGTGATTTTTTTTTTCTCTATTACAAATCTCATTATGGAGTACAATTGTGGAGTACAGAGGCAAATAAATAAATGATGGGTCTTAGCAACACAGGATAATGATACCGACAAGGCATGATCTTACTGAATGGTGGAAGCAGGCATGAGTGGCCTTCTGACAGACACAAAATGCTGGAGTTACTCGGTGGGACAGGCAGCATTTCCGGAGAGAAGGAATGGGTGACGTTTTGGGTCGAAACCCTTCTTCAGCCCTGGAAAGGTCTCAACCCAAAACGTCACCCATTCCATCTCTCCAGACATGCTGCCCGTCCCGCTGAGTTACTCCAGCTTTTTGTGTCTACCTTCAGTGTAAACCAGCATCTGCAGAACCTTCCTACACATGAATGGCCTTCTACTGCTTTTTATTATGTTTCTCTGTTTGTTTATTGTGCCGTTGCTAACTGGGGATTGAGTGGTCTGAGTGTGTGCTTCTTCTGTTCCAGATTGTGACGTGTGCTGTTCACCAGCTGCTAAGGATCACAAAATCCATCATGAAATGTCAGGACTTCATACTCCGGGGTGTATATTGGATGCTGTGAGTATCTGCAGAAGTTGAAAAGCTAAAGCCCCTGTCCCACTTTCACGACCTAATTCGCAACCTCTGCCGAGTTTGCCCTTGACTCGTACTCGCAGTATGGTCGTCACGAGGTCGTGGCAGGCCGTGATGCTAGTCGTAGGCACTCGTGGCATCAATTAGGTCGGGGCGTTTTTTCTAGCATGATGAAAAATGTCCGCGAGTAAAAAAAGGTTGTGAATTAGGTTGTGAAAGTGGGACAGGCCCTTTACTCACCCCAATGCTCTTCCTGTAATGAATGATGTTATTGCTTTCCTGCAATATTATTTTAAGTTGATGCAATATTATTTTAAAGGATGCAGCCCAAACGCACGCAGGTGGGGATGAAGGGGCTGTTTCTATGCTGTGTGATTCTATGATGCAGAAATATATCCCTCTTTACTGTCAGAATTACTGTGTCACGAACTAGATGGAGATTTTTGAGGAGGTGACAAAGATGATTGATGAGGGTGGGGATTTTAGTAAGGCTTTTTGTGGCGATACATGATGCCAAGTTAAACTGATCTCATCTGTTTGTGCATAATCCACATCCCTCTATTTCCTGCATTCCATGTGCCTAACCAAAAACCTCGTAGTGTCACTATCCTACGTGCCTCTACCAACACTCCAGGCCGCCACCACTCTGTGTAAAATAAAACTTGCCCCTCTAGTGTCAGACATTTCACATATTCTTGTTTATTAAATTTTCTCTTTCTGGGTTTATTGCTGTGGTGATGGCAGGTAAGCTGGTACAATGCTCCCCCTGTAGTTTGTAGGAAGTCAGGGACACTGCTGCTGTCTCCGATTACCACACCTGTGGGAATTGTGTCCAGGTACAGTTTCACACAGGCCGTGTTGGGGAACTGGAACTGCGGCGGGGGGCCTCAGGAACAGCGGAGGCCCCGGCGTGCAGGGACCGGCGTGATGGGGGGGGGGGGGGGGGAAAGAGTACAAAGAAGGACCTGCCGCGGTATACTTTGTGACGTAGTCAGCGCCTTTTATGTGGCGACTTTGTGCCACGTAAGAATCTCACTGCGACTCGTCACATGACAATAAACTATTCATTCTGGAAGAATGGGAGCTTCTTGGATAAGAGGTCGAGAGAGGTGGTCACACCTAAGGTGCAGGAAGAGAGAAGGTGGGTGACCATGAGGAAGGGAGGTAGACACGGAGTGCAGGTGTCCCCTGTGACCAACTCCCTTCCGAACAGCTACACACCCTTTTAGATGCTGTGGGAGGGTTGAACAGCAGTATCAGGCACCCTGGCTCTGAGACACAGCAGTGCAGGGCAAGGCCCATAGAAGCAGACCCATAGTGGTAGGCGACTCTTTAGTTAGGGGGGAAGACTAGAGATTCTGCGGCAGCGATGGAGACGCCAGGATGGTGAACTATGTCCCTGGTGCCACGGTTCTGGACATCTCGGAGTGACTGCATGACATTCTCAAAGGGGAGGGTGAGCAGCTGGAAGTCATTGTGCAAATCGGCACAAATGATATAGGTAGGAGAAGGAGAGAGAGATCCTGCATAATGACTATAGGGGGTGAGGTAAAAGACTCAAAAGCAGGACCTCCAGTGTCGTCATCTGTGGATTACTTCCAGTGCTGGTCCTGGTGAGGGTAAGAACAGGAAGAGAGGGGAGATGAATGTGTGGCTGAGGAGTTGGTGCAGGGTGCCGGGATTCAGAATTCTGGGCCATTGTAATCACTTCTGGGGCAGAGGTGACCTAAACAAGAGGATGGGTTGTAGCTGAGCAGGAGGGAAACCAATGCCTAGTAGGCAGGTTTGCTGGTGTTATACATCTGGGTTTAAACTAGGTTGGCAGGGGGTGGGATCCGTTGCAGGACTGCAGCAAGTGAGTGGCTGGAAATCTGTATAGATGATGATGAATGATAGTCCAGTGGGTGGAATAGGCAGGAGAATGGCAGGCAGCGATGGAGGACTGTAGGAAGGAACTGCAGATGATGGTTTACACTGAAGATAGACACAAAATGCTGGGGTAACTCAGCGGGACAGGCAACATCACTGGAGAGAATAGGTGACTGTTGGGTTGAATTGCACTTATTTTAATGTGAGACACGTCACTGTGTATGCTGATCCCTCTCCTGACCACTGGAGGCAGCAGAGACTGTGTTGCCTTCAATTACGTTTAATTGCATTCACCTGAGTGTCATTATCATTTGTGCTACCTATTCAGTTCCATATTTCAGTTTTGATGTTTGTCTCTCTCTGCTCAGTCTTGGATATTCCTATGCTGAGCTTTGTTGCTCAGGATTCTGGTCAAAACATTTTTGAGTTCAACTTGGTCCTTGTCTTCTCTGTGTTTGGTTCTACACTTCTCTCAGTATTGTTACGGAATGTACAAATGGAACACCGAACACCTCCGCTCGGTCCGCAATAACCAACCCGACCTCCCGGTGGCTCAGCACTTCAACTCCCCCTCCCATTCCGTATCCGACCTCTCGGTCCTGGGCCTCCTCCACGGCCAGAGTGAGCAACACCGCAAATTGGAGGAACAGCACCTCATATTCCGCTTGTGGAGTCTGCATCCTCTTGGCATGAACATCGAATTCTCTCAATTCTGTTAACCCTTGCTGTCTCCTCCCCTTCCCACCTCTCCCTCAGCCCTCGGGCTCCTCCTCCTCCTTTTTCCTTTCTTCCCCCCACCTCCCCCCACCCCCCATCAGTCTGAAGAAGGGTTTCGGCCCGAAAATGTTACCTATCTCCTTCGCTCCATAGATGCTGCTGCACCCGCTGAGTTTCTCCAGCATTTTGTGTACCCTGTACAAATGTAACGTAGCCATTATAGAAACCTGCTTAAGAGGGGGACTGGACTGGCAGCTTAATGCTCCGGGGTACAGATGGAACTGGAGAGATAGATGTGGGGATAAAAGAGGAAGGGGTGTTATTTAAGATAGACACAAAGTGCTGGAGTCTTCTTCTTATCGAGTCCACACATAAGATTAGAAGTTGTTCAGCCAGAGCTGAACACACTTCTTGGCATCTGCACAATGGTTTCTGTCTTATGCGTGCTGGTGGAAAGATTGGTGGAAACAGGGCTGCAACGTGAACGCTCTTTCCTTGACCGCAGTGCTGGAGTAACTTAGCAGGTCATGCAACCTCACTGGAGAAAAAGGATGGGTGACGTCTGCAGGTTAGGACCCTTTATTGATAAAGGAGAATGTTATGGCAGTAGTCTGAGATTACATTCCTGATGGTTCGTCTAGTGACAGGGTGGAGCTGAGAAATTAAATAGGGATGATCACCTTATTGGGAGTATATTACAAGCCTTCAAATTGTCATCTGGAATTAGAAGAACAAATATGCCAGTAGATTGCAGGGAGCTGCAGGACTAATGAGGTTGTTATTGTAAGGGATTTTAGCTGTCCCAATATATAATGGGACTCATAATATAAAATTTTAACATTTAAAAGTAAAGTGGATAGGTATATGGACGGGAAGGGAATGGAGGGGTATGGTCTGAGTGCAGGTAGATGGGACTAGGGGAAAATAAATGGTCGGCACGGACTGGAAGGGCCGAGAAGGCCTTTTTCCGTGCTGAAATTGTTATATGGTTATATGGTTATAATGCAAAAGTTTAGATGGGGTGGAATTTGTCAGATGTGTTCAGTAGTGTTTCCTCGGGGAATATATAGAGGCCCATACACAGGAGAGGGGAATGCCTGATCTAGTCTTAGGAAATTGGGAGAGGCAAGTGTCTGATGTGTTTGTGGGTAGCTTTTCAGAACCAGTGACCACTGTTCTGTTAGCTTTAAGATAGTTATGGATAAAGACAGGGCTGGCCTGTGAGTTTAATTTCTAAGATATACACAAAATGCTGGAGTAACTCAGTGGGCTTTTTTAGTTAGTATGGCTGAATAGTAACTCAAATTTCACTGTACCTTAATTGGTACACATGACAATTAAATTGAGTCTTGAGTTACTCCAGCATTTTGTGCCTACCAACATCTGCAGCTCCTCCCTACCTATCCAAAGGCTGTCCAGTGTTTTATCTTGAGGTGTATAATTTAATTACACGATAATGCTAAGCTAAGGCATTGTTTTAAATTTAATTTGTGAAGAAGACCAACACAAACTGGTGAAAGGATGATTTTGGAATTTATGTCAGATGTACAAAGGACATTTATTGTCACATACACCAATTGTGTAGTGAAATTTGACTTGCCATGCAGCACACAGATAAAGATAAGACCCAACACTAAAGAATTAACAATGAACATAAAAACATCCCCCACAATGGTTCCCACTGTGGGGGAAGGCACAAAGTCCAGTCCCATCCCCTTGTCCACCCATAGTCAGGCCTATTGAGGCCTCCGCAGTCGGCGCTATGGCGGCCCGATGTTTTAGGCCTTCTCGCCGGGTGTTGGTGTTCCGGCGTCGGGAGAGTCCTCACAGCGGCTTGGGACACCAGGAACGGCCGCTTCCCTACCGGAGTCCGCAGCTTCCGAAGCAGACAAGGCCGCGCTGGATGGAGCTCCACAACTGGCAATCTCGCCGAGAGATCCCAGGCTCCCGATGTTAAAGTTCAGCGCAGCCGGCCGCTCCACAGTCCCGCAGCTCCGCGATGTTCACCTGCGGTCCCAGCATTCCGGAGCTCCAGCGCGGCGACCCAGGCAAGGTATCGCCCGCTCCACTCCCCGATGGTGCTCCAGCGCTGAGCCGCTGCCGAAGCCGAGGTTCTGGGCGGCCCCCTCAGGAAACGCCGCTCCAGGCCCGCTGGTAGGCCGCGAGGACGGGTCGACGGTGCAGCCCAGAGAAAAGCTGCCTCTCCGACCAGGTAGGGACCAGGAAAAGCAGTTTCCCCCTTCCCCCCCACCACCCCCCACATAAAAAAGACTAGAACTCCAAAACAAAACACTAAAACTCACTAAAAATAAAAGAAGTTAAAAAACAGACAGCTGCAGGCTGGGCAGCCACACCAACTGGATGGCACCCACAAGGAAAAGGTGTGTCTATTAGATGTGGGATTAGCACCAGAGAGAGTAAACTCCAAAGTAGAGTTGCGGAGGCATAAATGGTGGAATTATTTAAGAGGCAATTGCGTGTAATAAAAAGGCCCAATGTGACCCGATGAATACAAATGGGACTGAATTCTTTCTTTATCTATGGCAAACATATGTCTCACCATAGACCTGCATGATTTAGCTCTCCATTTATTGAATTGAAACCTATTTCAAAATCTTTATCAAGGCCGTTCAATAATTTGGGAATTGCCACCTGAGTTCAGGCTGACTAACTTTGTTTTTTAATGTATTGACAGGTGATAGACCAGTTTTGATTTATAGGTTGGTTGCATGAGTAAGAGCCTGGCATTGGTGTGATTGATGGACAAACTTGTTGGCAAATGGATTGACAATAAAATCTACTTGACTCAGCAGTTCTAATAGATTGATTGATTTCCTAGTGCCATTTTGAAAGAGGAGTGCAGAAAAACGCTTCAGCGGGCTGCAACTTTGAATCTGAAGCTGGATTTCTGCAAGAGCACCATGATGAGAATTCAGAAAATGTGAGTACTGATTGCTGTTTTCAATTCCTTTCAGGGATGTAGCGATCACTCGACAAGGAGAGTCCCATCAGGCAAAAGAATGAAGTGTGGAGGTTTCAATCAGATCAGCCCCGGTCTGGTTCAATGGGTGATCTAAACCTGCTCCTCATTTGAAACCTTTTTTACCCAGAGAGTTGTGAATCTGTGGAATTTTCTGCCACAGAAGGCAGCTTTGAAATTCACAGAGGCCAATTCACCTGATGTATTCAAGAGAGTTATATTTAGCTCTTCGGGCTAACGGAATCAAGGGATATGGGGACTTGAAATTGCACAGCCTGCTTTTTGAACACCATTGTCCACAAAGGAGGAGCCATCAGTATAGAGAATCAGGTCAGGATTTTCCAGTGGTTTCACTGCTGCAAAGTGGTTTCTCCCAATAGCTTAGCATAGGCATTCTCCCTGCCCTCCCTCCTCTGCTCCTTGGGAAGCAGGAGTAGAGCTGAGGGGTTGCCCGGACTGGCATGGACAACGTGGAGGTTTGGGGCTTCCAGTACCGCTCTCCATCTTGTCCATCTAGCAGCGGTCATTTCGATTTAGTTTAGAGCTACAGCGCAGAAACAGGCCTTGACCAGTCAAGTCCACACCGACCAGCGATCCCCGCACGCTAACACTATCCTATACAGACTAGGGACAATTTAACATTTCTAACAAGCCAATTAGCCTACAAACCTGTGCATCTTTGGAGTGTGGGAGGAAACCAAATATCTCGAAGAAAACCCATGTGGTCACGGTGAGAACGTGCAAACTCCATACAGACATCAGTCGGGTTCGAACCCGGGCCTCTGGCACTGTCAGGCAGCCACTCGACCGCTGCGCCACCGTGCCGACCTTGTGAGACTCTTCATGGAGAACAAAGTGTGGACGGAGTGGGTGCACTAAACAGTTGATTTGTGATCCAGTACCAGAGCTGCGGTTGCCATGATGACACATCAAGTTGATTCAACAGCTCACAGGCAGCTTCCCCATTCCAAGGCAGCATTGTCTAATTCAGCAGAATACTAGCCACTGGGTCTTTGTAGCCCTCCTTGCTGCTGAGTGAGGACCACCATCATCTCCGTCCTTCTCGTTGACAAAGAGGTTAAAAGGTTTACCATTATTGGGAACTCCAAGAGCTGGTGCTGAGCAGAGCCTCCTTCAGGGAAGTGAATGCTTCCTGTCATCCCCCAGTGAGGGAAATATTTTCTCCTGATGCCCGGTTCCCTTTAAGGAGGTCATTTAAGTCTGTGCCAACTGACCATATGCATCAGTCCACTGGCGATTAAAGTTGCATAGACCTAGAAAGGATCTAAGTTCCTGGATGGTAGTGGGCTGCTTGGCCTCTCGGATGGCAGCAGTCTGATCCTGGGTAAGCTGTTTTTCCTTGGAAATGTTCCTGCCCCCTGTGAACAACTTCTTCCTGTACAATTTGGGCTTTGGTGAGACTGGCTTTTATGGCCCTTACAGTGGAGGTAATCGAGGAGTTAGTGGAGATACAGTCCATGCTGCCCTTCAGTCACTGGGGCAAGATAAATATCATCAACATATTGAATGAAGGTGGATTGCACAGGGGGCGAGCCTGTAGATGAGTCTGTACTGATCAAGAATCTGTCAATCTCCGCCTTGAAAATATTAATTGACTTGGCCTCCATAGCCATAGAGTCTTACGGCGTGGAAACGGGCTCTTCGGCCCATCTTGCCCACACTGACCAACATGTCACATCCATGAATATCCATGTATCTGTCTAAAGAGATTTACGAGGATGCTGCCACAACTTGAGTCCCTGAGCTAAAGGACATAGTTGGGTGGGCTAGGAGTCTATTCCTTGGTGCACAAGAGGATAAAGGGTGATCTTATCGAGGTGATCATGATCGAATAGATAAAGTTGAGTAAAGACACAGCATCGTTGCCCTACTCTATCTTTTCTCAATAGGGGAATCAAGAAACAGAAGACACAAGTTTAATGTGAGAGGGGAAATATTACCAGCAAGATATACTTGAAAAAAATCAGAATTCCAGGAATAAGATTCTTCCTACATTCGCCTTTCTGGCTCATTCTTGTATGGTGATGCGTAGAGCAGGGGTTGAACTCAGTCTTTACTGAAGAGGCAACATTCAGCAAGAACGGGACTTTATGAGAGGGGAAAACATTCAGGTGTAAATCCTTCCTTTAGACAAGAATCGGGGCAGTGGTTACCCTTGTAATCTGTGCCGTACAAACCAATTCATTGTAAACGTTGCTTGCACGGTGTACAGATCTCTCATTTCTTCACTTTTAATCAGCTTGTTTACTTCATCAGGCTGTGCTGACCATCAGTCTGAAGAGGGGTCTCGATCTGAAACATCACCCATTCCTTCTCCCCAGGGGTACAGCCCATCCCGCCGAGTTACTCCAGCATTTTGCGTCTATCTTCGGTGTAAACCAGCATCTGCAGTTCCTTCCTACACATGAGTTATTTTCATTCTTCTTCTTTTGTGTCCATCTTCCATGTTTCAAATGTTGACATCGCTGTCATCGTCCGTCAGGACAAGGAAGCAAGCTTCCGGCGACAATCAGCGGGAGCCATCACTTGGTGCAGTAGATGGTGGTGGTAGCAGAATTAGCTCAGGATATTTCCAGTTTCCAGCCCCGCGACATGGACGCTTCTGCTACGGGGCCATATTCATTCTGATCCTGTCTGTAGTTAGTTAAGAACCACAGATGGAAGGTATGGAACGTACACAGAATAAATCAGAACATTAATTGTTAAACGCTTCCTTGCAGATATGGCCCACATTCTCGAATGAATCAATCCGACGGAGGTGATGTACACATGAAGTTGCAGTTGGTAAGTCCGTTGTTAATTACTGGTGTAGGAAGGAACTGAGTAAGATAGTAAGTCATTACTTTTCAGTCCAATATCTGTCAGTAAATCACAAGCACAAAATGATACCAGCCTTGGAATAAACTGAGTCGGAAGAAGCAGCAGATGCTGGTTTACACCGAAGACAGACACAAAATGGTGGAGTAACACAGCGGGACAGGCAGCATCTCGGGAGAGAAGGAATGGGAGACGTTTTGGGTCGAGACCCTTCTTTTTCCGGTGTTGGTGTGTAGTGAGCCAACAGGCACAGTTCTTTCCTATACCGTAATTCTGGCACTGCAGGATGTTTCTAAATATTGTTCAGAAGTGACGCCACAAAAACCCACTTCCTAACGCAAAGGCTCTTCCTAACAAAAAACTGTCCTGGATGAAGACGCATTTGAAAAATTCGATTTGACTATTTTAACTTTGTGTGACAGCGTTTTGACGGCCAAGGTTATGAGACCAATATATGTAAGTGGAGGAAGGCTAGGCTTATCTCACTAAATGGATGGATTGGATTCTTGGTTTTATTTTCCCAAGCTTAGAATCTTACTGAGGGAGAGAAAACACGAAATGGGATAGGGGAAGTCATACACAAGCATAGAATATAGATTTTACACATTTTGCATGCCCGAGGTCAATGTTACATTTTCCCTAAAGCTAAATTTGAGATCCTTGGAAGAAACGAGCAAAATCAAAATGCTGATGAAGCTGAAAAGGCAGCATCTTTGCAAGGAAATGGACAGCCAACATTTGGTGTCTGGTCCCTTCTTCATGGTGACTGATGGTGTACATGGGAGAGAGCTGGTAAAGAGAGGTAAGGGTAGGCTTACAAAATGTTGAAGAAGGGTCCTGACCTAAAATATCATCTGACAGTTTCCCTCCTCAAATGCTGCCTGACCTGCTGAGTTCCTGCAGCACTTGTTTTTTGCCAAAGATTCCAGCAGCTGCAGTATTTCTAGATTTGTCATAAATAGCTACAGCATGAAAGCAGGCCTTTCGGTCGTGTGGCCCTGCTGAGGCCATCGATCACGCGGTCATGCTAGTTCTCTTATCCCACTTTTGTGTCCTACACATTAGGTACAATTTTACAGAGACCAGTAAACCTACAATCCCGCACATATTTGGGATGTGGGTGAAAAGTGCAGCATCCAGAATCACAAGAAGAACATGCAAACTCCACACAGACAGCACCTGAGATCAGGACCAAGCCTGGGTCTCTGGTGCTGTGAGGCAGCAGCTCCACCAGCTGTGCTGCCCCATTCCACCATGTTACCCTGATCAGAATTGTTACCAGAAGAATTGCTAAGTTAGGGCATCCCCACAAATAAATTACTGATGTTGTTTCCTGTTGTTTGAAAGTGTAGGAAGTCCACTCGCATGATCTTAGACGGGGACTGGATAGGACAGGTTTGGAGGGATATGGACCAGGTGCAGGCAAGTGGGACTAGTGTAGCTGGGACATTGTTGGCCGGTGTGGGCGAGTTGGGCCGAAGGGCCTGTTTCCACACTGTATCACTCTATGACTCCTGCCTGACCACGTAGACCTGCCATGGAGCTGAGGGAATACAGGGAAAAGCAAAAGGGAGGGAGAAACAGGAAGGAATGGGGGAAAACAGTGGGGAAAGTCAGAACAGGTTATTGCTTAAATGGCATGGTTTTGACTAATGGAGCATTCCGTGCAGTTTGAATTACTCCTGCGTACCGAGTACACGGGCACTGTAGACTTTGTCAATGTTGCTAAGGGCCTGTCCCACTTAGGCAATTTTTCCGACGTCATAGTCACAGCAGGTCATTGAAAATTTCAACATGTTGAAAATCCAGCGGCGACCTGCTGCCACTATGAAGGGTACCAGCAGTCGCTGAAAAAATCACACAAGTTAACAGCCTGTAAAGGTACAAGACTTATAAATCTCTGATGGAGAATCAATTAAAATAAAAACAAAGGTCCAGCAGGGAGGGAGCGCAGAGGGAGGCCTTTTAATTCCCAAGTGGTTTCTGATGCACTCCACTGAGTGAAGATAGAAAGTCATGAGTTACGTTTCTGTCCAATGTCTGTCAGTAAGTCGCTTGCACAAAATGATACCAGCCTAGGAATAAAACTTATGTAGGAAGAACCGCAGATGCTGGTTTAAACCGAAGATGGACACAAAATGCTGGAGTAACTCAGCAGGACAGGCAGCATCTCTGGAGACAAGGAATGCGTGACGTTTCGGTTCGAAACATTCACCAGAGTCCGAAGAAGGGTCTCATCCTGCCAGTCCTCATCACATTAATGATTTGGATGAGGGGATTGAAGGCTTTGTGGCAAAGTTTGCGGATGATACGAAAATAGGTGGAGGGATAGAGAAAGCAGGGTCTCTGCAGGGGGATTTGGATGGGTTGCGGGAGTGAGCAGGGAAGTGGCAGATGGAATATCGTGTAGCAAAGTGTGGAGTCTTGCATTTTGGTCATAGGAATAAAGGCGTAGTCTATTTTTAAATGGGGAGGGTATCCAGAAATCAGAGGTGCAAAGGGTCTGGTGCAGGATTCCCAAATAGTTAATCTGCAAGTGGAATCAGTAGTAAAGAAAGCAAACTCAATGCTAGCATTTATTTCGAGAGGGCTTGCACACAAAAACAGGGATGTAATGTTGAGGCTCTATAAGGCACTGGTCAGGCCGCATTTGGTATATTGTGAGCAATTTTGGGCACCATGTCTGAGGAAGAGGGTCCAGAGGAGGCTTACAAGAATGATCCCAGGAATTAGTAGGTTAATATAGTATGAGCATTTGTCAGCACTGGGCCTGTACTCTCTGGAGTTTAGAAGAATGAGGGGGGACTTCATTGACACATACAGAATAGTGAAAGGCTTGGATCGAGTGTATGTGGAGAGGATGATTCCATTAGTGCGAGAGTCTAGAAGTAGATGTCATAGCCTCAGATTTAAAGGATGTTCTTTTAGGGAGGAGACGAGGAGAAATTTCTTTAGTCACTGAGGCCAATTCAGTGGATATTTTTAAGGCAGAGATAGATAGATTCTTGATTAGTACAGGTGTCGGAGGCTATGGGGAGAAGGCAGGATAATGTGGTTAGGATGAAGAGATACATCAGTAATGAATGAAGGGCGGAGTAGACTTGATGAGCCCAATGGCCTAATTCTACTCCTATTCCTTATGACCTCATGATCCTGAAACATCACCCATTTCTTCTCTCCTGAGATGCTCCGCTGAGTTACTCCAGCATTTTGTGTCTATCTTTGAATAAAACACGACAGGAAGTAGAAGTTTCCTGGTATCCTGATGGGAGGAACTTTGGTCAAAAATAGGTGCTGCCAGTTTGAAATATAAAAATGCTTATTATGCTTCATTTAACAATGAGAAAAAGACCCAAATGATATTTTTCAAATTCAGTTTCCAGGCTTTTGTTTGATAAATTTAATGTAGAAAGTTGTGAACTAAATGGAGTCGAAACTTAAAATGGATTCAAGAAAAATCATTAACTCTGAGTAAATGGGAGGGGGCGCTTGTTCAAAACTGGAAGACAAGAGATGGAATGCTGATCGGTTTGGTTTAGTTAAGCTCAGAGTTACAGCATGGAAACAGGCCCTTCGGCCCACCGTGTCCGCACCAACCAGTGAACCCCGCACATTAACGCTACCCTATACACACTAGGGACAATTTTACATTTATACCAAGCCAATTAACCTACAAACCTGTATGTCTTTAGAGTGTGGGAGGAAACTAAAGATCTAAGATAAACCCACGCAGGTCAAGGGGAGAACGTATAAACTTTGCACATACAGCACCCGACGTCAGGATTGAACCTGGGTCTCTGGTGCTGTAAGGCAGTAGCTCTACTCCTACGCCACCGTGCTGCCCCAAAGAAACTGCAGGGGGACATTCACACTGTGCATACAGTCTGTTGCAATTGACACGGGTTAGTTGATGGGACATTGCACAGGTAATGTTACTCGATGTTTACGAGTAACATGGCCCGAAGTATTTAATGTTTCAATGTATGATACATCTAACCAGTGCTAGATCGGGGATTATTGAACTCTGTGCCTAAGCCACAGTAGAAGGGTCTTCACCCTGTGTTGTATGTGTACTTGATAACTGAGATGAAATATTCTCTTCAGCATGGATATTGATCGAATGTAAATTTAAATCTCTTGTGTTGCAGACGGTGCATTTCCTGGCCACCATCTCCCAGAATGTTCAAAACAGTCAGAAGCAGCTGGATCAGATCGCAGCTCAATGGTCCAATACCAATGACATCCATCATAAAGACAGCACGTAAGTACGGTTGAACCTAAGGAGCCGGGCCATAGTGAATTGCAGCATTTGGCAATGTCATTCAGCCCATCATATCTGTGCTAGCCTTTTCCTGGAGTCAACATTTCCTATTCTCCCAATGACCCTGATTGCTCCCATTTTAATTATGTTCATTCTCTCCCTGTAACATTCCTGTAACAAAGCATTTCCAATTTCAGTAATGACCTTTAAAGCCATTGCTCCTAGTTTTTCACTTAACCTCTCTTGGAGATGCTTTATAAATGAATGACCCCACATGATGCCTTTCTACCCATGAGCACTATAGTCCGTCATTGAAGGTAGACACAAAATGCTGGGGTAACTCAGTGGGTCAGGCATCATCTCCCATCGATGACCCACTCCTCCTCTCTAGAGATGCTGCCTGTCCCGCTCAGTTACTCCAGCATTTTGTGTCTATCTTTGGTGTAAACCAGCATCTGCAGTTCCTTCCTACACATTAGTCCCTCATTGGTTGCTCTCAAATTCCTTTCAATCTCCACTTAGACTTCTTGCTCTTGCGTCTCCTCATTCCTCAAACGCACTTATCTTTTATATTCATATTTCAGAATGTGGACAGTGCTGGCATCACCAACATTTATTATCCATCTCTAATTGCCCTTGGGACTTTTGTTGTGGTGAATCAGATCCACTAGCTTCCCTGTGTCTTGAATGTCCTCTTGGCAATGGATGTATGGGCTTTGTTCTTGGGCATGAGAGGTGAGAATTAGGTCAGGAAATCCAGAGGGAAGGAGTACAGCGGGTGAATGGGACACATTCAGAATGCCTGAGGTTACAGTATGAAACTTCAATTGGGCAGATTCAGGTGTACAAAGCCAAAGGGCTAATCTTTATTCTAGAAGGTTGTGTAAAATAGGTAATGTTGCATTATGAGTATGATATTAGCAATGTTATTAATGCACTCCACTTTTGAACAGATCTTCACTTTCTATTTTGAAATGGGCACACAAATTCCCGCATTTCTTTCCACAAAAATGGTTCTGGCTTTGTTAGAATGACTGCACAAGATGAAAGTGAAAGTGATGATCAGACGGGGGGGCGGGGGGGGGGGGATTGGGTGGAGAGCGTGGTGAAAGTCCTCCAGCCTTTAATTTTTTCATTTAGTTTAGAGATACAGCACGGAAACAGGCCCTTTAGCCCCATCCAGTCCGCGCCGACCAGCGATCCCCGCACATTAACACTATCCTACACACACTAGGGACAATTTACACATACACCAAGCCAATTAACCTACAAAACTGTACGTCTTTGGAGTGTGGAAGGAAAGCGAAGATCTCGGAGAAAACCCGCGCGGTCACAGGGACAACGCACAAACTCCGTACAGAGAAGACCCGTAGTCAGGATCGAACCCGGGTCTCGGGCGCTGGAAGCGCTGTAGGGCAGCAACTGTACCGTTGCGCCACCGTGGTCACCCTTGGTCGGTTTGGAGTGTTTTGATCCAGACTGATTTTGAATGTAATAACTGAGTAGACAATTGGATGAACTCTTCTTCCCACCCCCACATCAGTCTGAAGAAGGGTCTCAACCTGAAACGTCACCTATTCCTTCGCTCCATAGATGCTGCCTGAGCCTCTGAGTTTCTCCAGCATTTTTATCTACAGACTATCGGACGATGTCATCATGCACAATGTCGTCATTCCACACACTAGGGACA
Source organism: Raja brachyura (assembly GCA_963514005.1). The sequence continues at coordinate 39,491,238 of OY740804.1, read as the reverse complement.
ATGTACATTTATACCAAGCCAATTAACCTACAAACCTTTACGTTTGGAGTGTGGGAGGAAATCGAAAATCTCTGAGAAAACCCACGCAGGTCACGGGGAGAACGTACAAACTCCGTACAGACAGCACCCGTACTCAGGATCAAACCTGGGTCTCAGGCGCTGTAAGGCAGTAGCTCTATCTCTATGCTACTGTGTCGCCTTGACTGGAGTTGCATTTTAAGGAGAGGAGGAACCAAGAGGTGAAAAGTATAAATTGGAAGATCAGCCAGTAAAGAATAATTAATAATTTTCGCCCTTTGATTTCCTTTGTAGAATTGGCAAAGTGGAAGTCCTGCTTGAAAAAGTGTCTGCTATTCACCAGCAACTAAAAAAAGACCGAATGAGAATGAGTAAGACAACTGTTTCAATCCTGGTATTATACGCAAGAGCTCAGACTAGAAATTGGACATTTGGTCCATAATTATAAAGCTACACAAAGCCACAGGTTGCTTGAACCTATTATAATGCAGGTGATCTTATAGAGAGGTGTCTAAAATAGGGTGGATGCACAGAGTCTTTTAACCAGGGTGGGGAATCACAAACAAGAGGAAATATGTCAAGGTGAGAGGGGTAAGATTTAACATGAACCCAAAGGGCAACCATTTCACGAGGTTGGTGGGTACGTGGAATGAACTGCTAGAAGAGGTAGTTTGAGGCAGGTACTATGCCCTGAACATAGTATTTAAAGGAAACCTCTACAGGTCCATGGATAGGAAGGGTTTAGAGGGATACGATACAAATGCGGGCAAAAGGGACTAGTCTAGATGGAGCATCTTGGTCTGCCTGGATGATTTGAACCAAAGGGCCTGTTTCCGTGCCATATGATGCTCTCATGCCTCTGAATCTGAGGAGATTTGAGCTCATGTTTTGTTCTAAAGGCTTGGGCACCAATTCCAGGCTAATATTTGCAGCACAGGAGGAATATTGCAGTGTAGGAGATATATTTTTGAGGCACTAAACCTCAGTTAGACATAATAGATCCCATGGCTCTTTTTATGAGGGTATCTGTGGGTATCCACTAATACAAACAAATATCACTTAACAAATGTTAACTGGCTATTATCACATTGCTAGTTGTAGGAGTTGCTGGGGTCAAATTCTTCTCCATATTTCCAACCTTACAGTAATGCCAATATCTCAAAAATTCTTTATTGGCTACGAAATGCTTTGAGACATTCTAAAGTTATGAAAATGCAAGTTCAAGAGTTCAAACGAGTTTATTGTCATGTGTCCCAGATAGGACAACAAAATTCTTGCTTTGCTTTAGCACACCAGAACATAGTAGGCACGAATACTGATCAGTGTGTCCATATATCATTGTATAAATATATACACACATGAATAAATAAACTGATAAAGTGCAAATAAACAGATTATGGGCTATTAATGTTCAGAGTTTGTTCGAGCCGAGTTTAATAGCCTCATGGCTGTGGGGAAGCAGCTATTCCTGACCCTGGTCATTGCAGTCTTCAGACTGTATTTTTTTACTGTTGGCAGACCAATTTCCCTCTGGGATACATAAAGTTGTATCATATGGAAATATAAGGTTCCTTTTGTTGAACCATCAGGCAGTTGAAGCTATGCAAGAGAGTTCGACCCCTTAGCCTGCATCTTTCTTGCCCGCCTTGGTTGCTTCTCCATGATGTCATCCAATAATTGGTTACTTCACTATGATCTCATCCAGTTCTGTATAACGTGTGGCAGGCTATTTGTTAGCAGGCATAGGTTTTTATTTTAGAGAAACAGCACGGAAACAGGCCCTTCGGCCACTGGGTTCACGCCGATCAGCGATCCCCGCATATTAACACTATCCTACACACACTAGGGACAATTTTATTTTTTACCAAGCCAATACATACATGTGGGAGGAAAACGGCAATCTCGGAGAAAACCCACACGGTCACGGGGAGAACGTACAAACTCCGTACAGAGAGCACCCGTAGTCGGGATCGAACCCGGGTCTCCAGCACAGCAAGCGCTGTAAGGCAGCAACTTTACCACAGTGGCACATCTAGTCGAGCTGTTTACACCCAGCTTCAGCAGCCCTTGTTTGATCCTGACCTCGGGTGCTGGCTGGATGCAGTTAGCACATTCACCCTGTGACCACATGGTTTTCCTCTGGGACATGTGGCTTGGTTGGGGTTAATTGGCCCATTATAAATTAGCCAATGTGTGAACGAGTGGTGGAATATGGGGAGGGGAGAGGAATTTTTAATTGAATGTTGCCAAAATAAAATGGATTAGTATATGATTAGTGTCAAAATGGTTGCTTTGTGGTCAACATGGGCTTAGCAAAGTGACCATGTTGTATCTCTATGTAGCCTAAAGCACATCTGCCTGTAAATCAATACAAATTGCAGTGGGCACTCAGCATAAACATCCCCAGAGATCACAACAAGGACCTGATTAACAAGTGAATGTTACACCAAGTTTCTTTTCTCTTCAGAGCTTCAGTACAATGACGAGCAGATCCATAAATTTGAGAAGTAAGTTTGGTTTATTTGATTTATGCTGTTAAGTTCCTAAATGCCCCTCCCTATGACCGCATGGATTTTCTTTGAGATCTCCGGTTTCCTCCCACACTCAGGTTTGTAGGTTAATCGGCTTGGTATAAATTACCATCCGGAGCACGGGATCCCTCTCCGGGGATCGCCGGAGATGAGCTCCGACCACCGGCCTGCGGCCTATAGCATCCTGAAGCCGCGGTCTCCGGTAGGAAAGTGCCGATTCGGGCACTCCAAGCTGCGTGCGGAGTGTGTTCGACCATTCATGGCCCCGACCACGGGTGATCATTCGTCTCAGCAATCAGTGGGATCTTGCTGTGTGGAAAATTATTCCAAATATATCCATTTAACCTCGTACATTATATTTCAATGTATGGCAAGGGCTTTGTGCAGGAAGAAACTAGATGCTGGTTTAAATCGAAGATAGACACAAAATGTGGAGTAACTCAGCGGGACTGGCAGCATCTCTGGAGAGAAGGAGTGGGTGATGTTTCGGGTCGAGACCCTTCTTCAGAGGCAGGGTCTTGACCTGAAACAACACCCATTCCTTCTCTCCGGAGATGCTATCAGCTCCGCTGAGTTACTCCAGTATTTTGTGTCTAAATTTGGCGCGGGCTTTAGCAGTTTTGACAAAAGTGCAGTGAGGAGCTGTATGAATACAAACACCGTGCGTCTCTGTCCAAGCCAAGATAACTCGAGGTAACCTAGCCAATGTACTGGGCAGTGTCAATTATTGTCCTTTGAACATCATAACACGGATCCCTATGCCTGAATCAGCCGTTCGAACAGACTATCTTATTGGTCCTCTAATCTTTCCCCATACTCCTGCAATTTATCCCATTTCACTTCTGAGGGTTATTGAATCAACCTCCTCTGACCTCCCAGGGAGCGCATTCTAGATTCAAACTATTTACTCTGTGAAGTAACATTGGATTCATTTTCTCCTGGATAGATGACAATAATGTAAAATCTCCGCCCTCTTGCTACTGGTTACTATCGTAGCAATACAAATAGATTATACCAATCCTGTCAGAGCCTCTCAAATTTATGAGCATGGTAACTCTCCTTTTATACCTCTGTTTAACCTTTAAAGAGATTATTCCCAAACTCTATCGTCATTCCCTTGTACTAAAGTTCCTCATTGCACCCTGGCCACTCCCTCTTCTCCCCTCTCCCATCAGGCAAAAGGTATAGAAGTGTGAAAACGCACACCTCCAGATTCAGGGACAGTTTCTTCCCAGCTGTTCACAGGCAACTGAATCATCCTACCACAACCAGCGAGCAGTGCTGAACTACTTGGTAACCCTCTTTGGTGACCCTCGGATTATCCTTGATTGGACTTTGCTGGCTTTACCTTGCACTAAGCGTTATTCCCTTATCATGCATCTATACATTGTAATCATATATTGTCTTTCCACTGACTGGTGAGCATACAACAAAAGCTTTTCGCTGTAGCTCGGTACACGTGACAATAAACTAAAGTGAACTGAGCTTATCCTGGTGAGGTTTCTCCTGTGCATTCTCCAAGGTCATTACTTTCTTTCCCAAGATCATGACTTTCTTGAGTATGCTCCCCAGCCTGCACAAAATATTTCATGATGGCTAACCAGTCATTTATAAAGATCTCATTTAACTTCCTTGTAATATCTGTTCTTTTTTGTGTTGACTGGGCTGATAAACAAAAGATGAGTTTAGAGTACATTAGGTGCATAGATTGTAAAATATTAACTTCTGAAACTCAAAATGTTTTACATGTATGACAACGTGTCTTTGACTCTTTCCAATCTTGGTGATCTGAACTTTGCACCTTTGGTATCCATCCTTTGGTCAAAATAACCTCTGTTCTTAGTATTTCCTTGATGTTCCAGACTCAACATGGGGATTCATGCCAAGAAAGTGCTGGCGTTAGTTCGAGAGGATTGTGAACAGAAATATAAGAAGCTGCTGACGTGCGTAAAAGACTGGATGAGGTACGTAACTAAAGTGTGTAAACCCATTGCCACCGAGAGCTGACTTGTTTAGCCAAAGAAATAAGTAAAGACCTGTTGGACAACTTGGTTACTCAGATGGGATAAGTGTTGGGAAGGTCTGGTTGGGATATGTGGGGATGTGTTGGTGTAGGTAATTTATGGGTAAGCTGAGATGTTGCAGAGACCATTTGAGATAAGTGACTTGGTGATTAAGGATCATTTTAGTGTTAGCGTCTGACAGTGTTAGGGTAAAGTTGATAGGCTGACTTGGAGATGACGCTAGATCCGCATTTTCATAAAAGGTCCAAAAATATAATATTATAGATGCTGGAAATACTCAGCACATCAGCTATGCTTCAGGCTACTGACCACCTAAACTAAAGTAATGCAACAGATGCTGCCTGATCAGCTGAGGATTTCCTGTATTTACTGTTTTTTCCCATCAATAGGCAACACTAGCAGCTAGTGGATTTCCAATGTTAAGGTCTCAATACAGGAGAGACCATTCTCTAAAGGCAACGAACGAGAGGTTCTGACAAGCCACCATCACTTTATTGTTGAGGAGACACAAGACTTTGTGAAAGATCGTTAATAATGTTACATTCATATGGATCATAATATCCACCTTTGACTTACGGAAGTGCCCAGATGTTCTTTCAATGAACTCCTGAATGTTGAGCCATTCAATCAATGAACACAGTGGCCGTTGTAAGCCTTTAAATAACAGAGGTGTGAAAAGGGAATTAATGCTTGGACCAAGTTAACTGAAGGCACAGCTTTGGGTGGCACAATGACGGAAAATGTGGGATACAAATAGATCAGGATTAGAAAAGGACAAAGATTTCACCGAATTAGTCATACAGCACGGACACATGGAGCACATGGGTATAGACACAGGATATGGACACAGAGCACATGGTATTGGGGGCAGACAGGAAACAAAGAGTAGGGATTAACGGGTCCCTTTCAGAATGGCAGGCAGTGACTAGTGGGGTGCTGCAAGGCTCGGTGCTGGGAACGCAGCTATTTACAATATATATTAATGATTTAGATGAAGGGATTAAAAGCAACATTAGAACATTTGCAGATGACACGAACTGTGAGGAGGATGCTATGAGAATGCAGGGTGACTTGGACAGGTTTGGTGAGTGAGCAGGTGCATGGCAGATGAAGTTTAATGTGGATAAATGTGAGGTTATTCACTTTGGTGGCAAAAACAGGAAGGCAGATTATTATCTGAATGGTGTCAAGTTGGGAAAAGGGGAAGTACAACAAGATCTGGGGGTCCTTGTTCATCAGTCACTGAAAGTAAGCATGCAGGTACAGCATGCAGTGAAGAAAGCGAATGGCATGTTGACCTCAATAACAAGAGGAGTTTAGTTGAGGAGCAAAGAGGTCCTTCTGCAGTTGTACAGAGCCCTAGTGAGACCACACCTGGATGATTGTGTGCAGTTCTGGTCTCCAAATTTGAGGAAGGACATTCTTGCTATTAAGGGAGTGCAGCATAAGTTCACACGGTTAATTCCCGGGATGGCGGGACTGTCATATGTTGATAGAATGGAGCGACTGGGCTTGTATACTCAGGAATTTAGAAGGATGAGAGGGAATCTTATTGAAACATATAAGATTATTCAGGGATTGGACACACTAGAGGCAGGAAACATGTTCCCGATGTTGAGGGAGTCCAGAACCAGGAGCCACAGTTTAAGAATAAGGGGTAAGCCATTTAGAAGAGAGACGAGGAAAAACTTTTTCACCCAGAGAGTTGTGAATCTGTGGAATTCTCTGCCTCAGAAGGCAGTGGAGGCTGGTTCTCTGGGTGCTTTCAAGAGAAAGGGCTCTTAAAGATAACAGAGTCAGGGGATCTGGGGAGAACGCAGGAACGGGGTACTGATTGGGGATGATCAGCCAAATGGCCTACTCCTGCACTGACTGTCTATTGTCTATTGACACAGCCCCTTTGGCCCAACTCTTCCATGCTGACTAAGATGCTCATCTAAGTGAGTCCCATTTACCTCATATCTCTCTGAACCTTTCCTATCCATGTACCCGTCCATGCATCTTTTAAGTGTGGTTATAATACCGGCCACAACCACCTCCTCTGGCAGCTCATTCCATATGCCCAGCACCCTCAAGAGAAACAATTGTACCTTGGGTTCCTATTAAATCTTGTCCCTCACCTTAAACCTATGTCCTCTTGTTCTTTATTCCCTTACCCTGGGTAAAAGACTCTGTGCCTTTATCCTGTGTATTTCCATCATGGTGTTGTACATCTCTGTAAGATCACTGTGCTACAGGGATTAATATGGTATATAATACCTGATTAATCTTTCCCGATAGCTCCGACTGTCGAGTTCTGGCAACATCCTCATAAATCTTCTCAGCGCTCTTTCCAGCTTTGAGAAATGGACGAGCTCGAGGGAATGGGAAGTAGGAAGGTAATGGTAGACAGAGGGACTGCAGATGCTAGTTTACCAAAAAAGGCACAGAGTGCAGGTGTAACTCTGGGTCAAGCAGAGGACATGGAAAGGTGACGTTTCGGTTTGGGATCTTAGTTTAGTTTAGTTTAGAGATAGAGCGTGGAAACAGGCCCTGCGACCCACCGAGACCGTGCCGACCAGCGATCCCTGCACATTAACACTCTACTACACGCACACGGGACACATTTACACATACACCAAGCCAATTAACCCATGTACCTGTACGTCTTTGGAATGTGCGAGGAAACGGAAGATCTTGGAGAAAACCCGCGCAGGTCACGGGGAGAACGTACAAACTCCATACAGCCAGCACATGAAGTCGGATCATATTATACACCAGATGCTGGTTTACACCGAAGATGGACATAAAATGCTGGAGTAACTCAGCAGGACAGGCAGCATCTCTGGAGAGAAGAAATGGGTGGCGTTTTTGGTCGAGACCCTTCTTCAGACTCTGACTTTTTCAAACTGAAGAAGGGTCTTGACCCGAAACGTCACCCATTCCTTCTCTCCAGAGATGTTGCCTGTCCCGCTGAGTTACTCCAGCCTTTTGTGTCTATCCTCGGTTTATACCAGCATCTTGCAATTCCATCTTACACACGCACCCGTAGTCGGGATCGAACCCGGGTCTCCAGCACTGCAAGGCAGTAACTGCCCCACCGTGGCCGTCCCTTCTTCAGACTTGTTATGGAGGACAGAAAGCTGGAAGATTGGTGGGAATGCCAGGGTCCGAGGGCTGAGGGAGAGGTGGGAAGGGGAGGAGACAGCAAGGGTTAACAGAATTGAGAAAATTCAATGTTCAAGCCCAGAGGATGCAGACTCCCCAAGCGGAATATGAGGTGCTGTTCCTCCAACTTGCGGTGTTGCTCACTCTGGCCGTGGAGGAGGCCCAGGACCGAGAGGTCGGATACGGAATGGGAGGGGGAGTTGAAGTGCTGAGCCACCGGGAGGTCGGGTTGTTTATTGCGGACCGAGCGGAGGTGTTCGGCGAAATGATCGCCAAACCTCCGCTTAGTCTCACCGATATAGATCAGCTGGCATCTGGAGCAACGGATGCAGTAGATGAGGTTGGAGGAGGTGCAGGTGAACCTCTGTTGGACCTGGAAGGACTGCTTGGGTTCCTGATAGGAGTGAAGGGGGGAGGTGAAGGGACAAGTGTAGCATCTCTTGCGATTGCAAGGGAAAGTGCCCGGGGAAGGGGTGGAGCGGGAGGGAAGGGAAAAATTGACAAGGGAGTTGCGGAGGGAGCGGTCTTTGCGGAAGGCAGACGGGGGGGAGATGGGAAGATGTGGCGAGTGGAGGGGTCACGTTGGAGGTGGCGAAACTGGCGGAGGACTATGTGTTGTATGTGCCGGCTGGTGGGGTGAAAGGTGAGGACCGGGGGACTCTGCCCTTGTTGCGAGTGGTGGAATGGGGAGAGAGGGCAGTGTTGCGGGGTATGGAGGGGACCCTGGTTCGAGCCTCATCTATAGTGGGGGAGGGGAAACCTCATTCTCTGAAGAACGAGGACATTTGTGATGACCTGGTTGGAACACCTCATCCTGGGAGCAGATGCGGCGTAGACGGAGGAATTGGGAATAGGGGATGGAGTCCTTACAGGAAGTATTGTGTTCAGTTTCGGTCATCCCGTCCTGGGAAAGATGTTTTTAAGCTGGAAAGGGTGCAGGAAAGATTTACGAGGATGTTGCCAGGACTTGAGGGTCGGAGCTATGGGGAGGTGTTGGAACAGGTTAGGACTTATTCCTTGCAGTGCAGGAGGATGAGGTCATCTCATAGAGGTGAACAAGATCATATATCATTTTACCTAGAGTAGGAGAACCAGAGGGAATAAGTTTAAGGTGAGGGGGGAAAGATTTAATAGGAACCTGAGGGGCAGAGTTTTTACACAAAGGGTAGTGGGTATATGGAACGTGCTGGCGGAGATGGTAGTTGAGGCAGGCACTATCACAGCATTTAAGAAACATTTAGACAGGTAATATGGATAGGATAGGTTTGGAGGGATATGGGCGAAACACGTGTTGGTGGGATTATTGTAGATGCGGCATGGAGGTCGGTGTGGGGACTGTAGGGCCTTTTTCCACACTATGTGACTTTGAAAAGGCTGTAAGATAAGAAGAGGTGTGAATTGTAAAGCCAGGGGAAAGGATATAAATGGAAGGCGATGGTTTTGGGGTGGAATAATAACAGACCAGGAACATCTACATCCTAAGAATCATCTACATCCTATCATAAGATCATAAGTGATAGGAGTAGAATTTGCCATTTGGCCCAAGTCTACTCCATCATTCAATCATGGCTGATCTATCTCTCCCTCCTAACCCCATTCTCCTGCCTTCTCCTCATAACCTCTGACACCCGTACTAATCAGGAATCTATCTATCTCTGCCTTAAATAATGTATATCCACTGACTTTGCCTCCACAGCCTTCTGTAGCATAGAATTCCACAGATTCACCATTCTAATATTTAATATCTGCCCCAATTTTATAATCTGATTAATGACATTTAGGGATAAAAATGATGAATAAGAGAGAAAAAATATGTCCAAAAAATGTATGTAACCAAATGTGCAATTTGGATCTAAAACTGCGATTATCTTTTACAGGATTGCCTGTGACATCAGGAAACAACTGAGGTCCTTTGGTGAACAGTGTGAGAGCCTCCATTGTGATCTGGAAAACTGTGAAGCTTATCTGAACAATGTATGTGTTGAGACCCTGCTGAATTCACCAGTTGAATCGTTTAAAGGCAGATGAATAATGATAAGAGTTGCTGTCCCATAAAATCAAATTTAAGTTGCCTCCACATCCTAATAATTAAAATAGTGGTAGAAATGGCTGGAATACAGAAATCTATGGCGATACATATTAAACGTTTACTGGTTCATACGTGACAACCGGCAAATTCAGTCCATCAAGCCTACTCTGTCATTCAATCAAAAAGTTTGGCAGATCCAATTCGCCTCCTCAACCCCATTCTCCTACCTTCTCCATATAACCCCTGACAGTTGTACTAATCAAGAATCTATCTCTGCCTTAAATATATCCATTGGCCTCCACAGCCTTCTGTGACAATGAATTCCACAGATTCACCTCCTTCTGACTAACGAAATTCCTCCTCATCATCCAAAAGGAATGATCTTTTATTCTGAGGCTATGGCCCCTGGTACTGGGCTCTCCCACTAGTGGAAACATCCTCTCCACATCCACTTTATCCAGGTCTTTCACTATTCGGTAAGCTTCAATCAGGTCCCCCCACATCCTTCTAAACTGCAGCGGGTAGTGGCCCAGTGCCATAAAATGCTCCGTATGTTAACCCACGCATTCCTGGCATCCTGATGTTGACTAGCAATATATTTGGGCTATACTTTGTTGCTGGAGTGCCAAGGTAATAATAGCATTGAGAGTGAAACAGGATTTATTGGAGCTCCGACTACAATGGCGCAAATATCTCATTAATTAATAAGGTGAAACAGAAAGAGGATGAATTTATGTTAAATCATATATGGACAGAAACTTTAGATTAAGAAAGGAGAAAAAAAGAAAACATTTGCAGATATATAGATTTGAAGGAATTCAGATTTAACACCTATTTTTTTAGGACCAGTGAAGTTGACAGGCCGTCATTAACAATGACCATGTTAGTTAAAGGATGCTGTATATTGTAGGTAACTTTTTGTGATGAGGTTGTTTGGGAGTTTTTACGCAACTAGAGTAACCAGATCCGTGTGGTTGAACTCAACATTCTGTTTTCTCTAAGTGTAGTGGAGCAGTGCAAATCATTGAGCAGTTTGCATTCATGGCGCTTCTAGCAGACCATATTGACCATTAATGAGAACACCATTACATTCTTCTCCGATGGAGGGGATATGGTGTGGTGCTGACTCCTAAAACCAGAAGGTTTCACTTACATTTCTGGCCTCCGTCCAGCTAAGTATTGGAATACTTGAGACTTGGACAGGAGGGGAAGGAAGAATGCAGGAGAACAATGAGTTAGAAATAGTGTGAGAGTCTCCTTATCTCGCAAGGAGATAAGTCGGCAAATTTGAGCAAAAGCAAGGAGAGTCCAAGATTCAAATGTGCCGGGTGGAACATGAGATATGACCAGTGGCATATGAGAGAGATTCCATTTTTGAAGTAAAAATATTATATTTAAATTGGGACCAGTTATGCTGTAAGAATGGAATAGGGTGGAGTCTGTTGGAATTTTATCCTTGGTTCAGATGTGTTTTATTTGGAAACTAGTGAAATTTAAATAGAAATTTAAACATTGATCAGTCACACATTAAAATATTTGGCAGAAATAGCTATCACTCCCACACTTAAGTAAATAAGTAAGTTTATTGGTCAAGTATTCACATACAAGGAATTTGCCTTGGTGCTCCACCCACAAGTAACAATATGACATACAGTGACAGTGACGAGTTCCACTATACAAATATATAGCTCCTAATATTGGAGCTTTAAATGTAATGGTTCTCCATGTCTAAAATTGGTGATCAAAATATTTCCCAATGTGCTTTTAATACATTTACCTTGGGCATTTCATCAAATCTTACGTGACATCAGAATAGGTGTTCTCATGAATGAGTAATACCACTATCGTGGTCTAAACATGGAACATAGCGTGGCTGAGTGGGTCTACCGATGCTGGAGTACCATCACCCGGTGAGAAGAGCCGTGAACATCGGGCCTCCGTAGCGGTGACTGCGGAGGCCTCAATAGGCCCGACTACTTAGGGTGGACATGGGGATGGGGACTGGACTTTGTGCCTTCCCCCACAGTGGGAACCATTGTGGGGGAATGTTTTTAATGCTTTATGTTAAATTCTTTATCGTTGTGTTTTATCTTTATTGGTGTTATGCAGATGGCGCTGGAGGCGAGAGTGACTAACGCTGGTGCTATTGGCTGCCGCTGCGCTCTCTCCGAATTGTGTATTGTTGCTGTATATGTGTTTTTGCTTTATGCTTGTGTTAACTGTAAGGTGTCCTTGAGAGTCTTGAAAGGTGTCCTATAAATAAAATGTATTATTATTATTATTATTATATACATAGAATATAGTACAGCCCCAGAACCGGCTCTTTGGCCCACAATGTCTGTGTTGGACATGTTGCCAAGACCAATTATTATCTGCATGCACATAATCCATGTCCCTCTATTCTCTGCATATCCACATGCCTATCCAGACGTCTCTTAAATGCCACTATCGTATCTGCCCCCACCACCACCGGCAGCCTGTTGTAGGCACTCACCACCCTCTGTTTAAAGCATCTCCTTTAAACATTACCCATCTCACCCTAAAGCTGTGCCTCCAGTTATACATTTCCCTACAATGATTCACCCTGTCTATTCTCCTTATGGTTTTATAAATCTTTATGAATCATCTCTCAAGCTCCTGTGCTCCAAGGAATAAAGTCTGAGACTGTCCAACCACTCCACATATAGTTCAGGCCCTTCAGTGCTGGCAACATTGTTGTAAATGGTCTCTGCCCTCTTTCCAGTTTAATGGCATCATTCCAATAATTCCCTGAGTGTTAAAGGCCAGCAGGCTAGAGCTGCCTTCATCACCTGTGAAACCACTTTCAGGAAAATATGTGGCTGTGATTCCTCTGCTCTCCCACACTCCCCAGGCCCCGACCGTTAAGGTTTCTGCCCTGGTTTGATTTACCAAAAACCCCACACCTGGCACTTATCACTTACCCACACGATCACAAGGAGAACGTGCCAAAAACGTCAGCACCCGTGGTCAGGATTGAACTTGGGTTTCTGGCACTGTGAGGCAGCTCCTCTACCTATTGCTATAAGCAACTCCCAGAAAAAAAAATGTCATTGGAGCATTTAAAAATAAATTGCGTGTGTTATTTTAAATGCCTTGAATAATTTTTCTTTAATGGGTATCATAAATTGGAGCTGGGGTGCTGATATTTTTTTTCAATACTGCCACACACAAATCTACCGGAGTGGTTATTTCTTCTTCCGGCACAATTGATTTATTTTTCTTTGTTCACTAATAAATTTTAAACTGTTGTGAGTGGGAGAGTAGTAATAAAGATGTCTTGCTATCCTCTGTTTTGATTCCAACTGTGGTGCTAGATAGAGGGAAGAGGTCCCTTCAAATGTGTAAGAAGGAACTGCAGATGCTGGTTTAAACTGAAGATGGACACAAAAGTCTGGAGTAACAGGGGGACAGGCAGCATCTCTGGAGAGAAGGAATGGGTGACATTTCGGATCGAGACCCTTCAGACGAGAGTCAGGGGAACGAGAGATACAGACGGTGATGCAGAGAGATGTAGAGGAAACTAATGAAAGATACGCAAAAAAAAGTAACGATGACAAAGGGAACACGTGATTGTTAGCTGTGGCCTGGCTGAGAACGAGTACAGATCATGAGACTCAACAAGACGACGTTGAGGCTGCTACAACTTGGGTGGGGGATGAATGGGAAGGAAGGGAATGCAAGGATTACTTGAAGTCAGAGAAATCAATATTCATGCTGCTGGAGAGAAGAAAATTGAAAAGCTTTCACAAAAAGCCAAAAAAATGTTGGAAATCTGAAACAAAATGCTGGAAGCAGCAGGTTAGGCAGCATCTGTGGAAAGAGAGACCGGGGTTGAAGATTCTTCAATCTGAAATGTAAATTTGTATTTTGTTTCACAGATGCTGTCTGACCTGATGAATGTTTTCAGCAATTTTCTGTTTTTGTTAAAAGCCTTCAAATCTGCTTGACCATCCCTGTGCCGTTTTTAGTCTATTTAATCTCTTCCCCTATGGCTGCAAAGGATCTCATCTCCAACCCTATTATATTTAAGCGTGTAGAATCCAAGGCACTTCAACCTCTCCAGTGTGATGCATAAACTTTGACATGGATGTTGAGCTTCCTAGCCTGTTTCATACACGTTCTATATAAATTAGGAGTGGTGTTGGAAGATAGTATTGCTTACAGAGCTGATGGCATCTTATTTAATTTCCTAACTTGCATAATGCTTCCAAATCTGTATTTTCTTTCTTAATTGCAGATGTTCCATCAGATTCCCTTGAAGCTCGAAGGAGACCAATCCACGACCAAATCAACAGCTTCAACTGTCTACCCAGACCAGAAATGCATGGAAATGGCCATCAGGTGGGGACCAACTGTCTGGAGGGGTGAAGGAAAACATGAGATTTTGTGCAGAATGTACCAATATAATGTTACATGGAATTATTAACTGATTATTGTTTCAATATTTGTCCATGGCATCTTTCAAATGAAATACTCCAATTGGGGCATTGAGTATAAGAGTCAGGAAGTCATGATGCAATTCTGTAAGACTTTGTTCAAGTTGTTCAGGCTGCATTTAGGTGCAGTTCAGGTCGGCTCATCACAGGAAGATTTGTAGAGGACCAGAAGAGGTTTACCAAAATGCTGCCTGAATTAGGGGCTGTTAGTAATAAGGAGAGGTTGGACAAACTTGGGGTAACTCAGCGGAACAGGCAAAATCTCTGGAGAGCATCTGTGCAGAGATGCTGCCTGTCTCATTGAGTTACACCAGCATTTTGTATCAATGTTGGTTTGTTTTCTCTTGAACAGAAGTTTGGAGAGACCTGATAGTAGTATATACAAGTATGAGGCATAAACAGGGTAGAATAGTAAGATTAAATGAGAACTTACCAGTTCGAAGTTTGATCCGTATTTTATGAGGAGTTACGATGAGGGATTACGTGAAGACCCCGTCCAGCATGCATGCGCGACATTCTTCAAAGCAGCAGTGTGGATTCACAGAAAAACACGATTGAAATAAATATACTTAAGAAAAAATAAGAACTTAATTACCAGTTGATCTGTATTATAGAGGGTGGGAGTGGTAACTCCTCATAAAATACAGATCAAACTTCGAACTGGTAAGTTCTCATTTAATCTTACTATTTTATTTCGGAGTCACGTGAGTGACTACGTGAAGACTTCAAAGCTCTGTGATTCCGAACCGTGTACCAGCTCATGCTTCACTCACTGTCTGAAGACCTTTGAGGGAGGAAGTATGTTATCACAATCAACAATAACCTGTTTGTGAACAAAAAAGTTTATTAATAACAATAAAAAACAGAGAGCTTCCCCGGGCTTAAATTAAATATTATCTGCAGACTCTAAAATTCTGTCTGCAAACGTAGCAGGTTCTGCCAGCGGCTTATTATAAAACCTTTGGAAAGTTCTTTCCGAGGACCTTCCTGCTCTGGCCAGAATGTGGTCCATAGGCATGTCCATTCGCCTAGCCGCCGACGTGGATGCAGCCCTGGTGGAGTGAGATTTGTAAACATTAGTGTTGACTCCCGCTGACTTAAGCACCTGCTTGAGCCACCTTGAAATGGTTTGGCTCGTCACCTGACCAAGGGGCTTATCCATAAGGCTTTATCTCTCCCTCTTAAGTTGTATGTTGTGTCTATGAATAAGGCGAGATGTGTCTTGGCACACAGCCGTGGGTCAGATGAATATGCCCGGAACTCCATGACTGGAGGTGTGGTTCCTGGTCTAGATTGTTTGACCAGACCCTGAATATGGAATGTGATACAATCCAATGACTCTGTCATGCTGTCCAGCCTCAGAAGGTGGAGAGACTGTACCCTTTGTGCTGACACTAGTGCCATGAGCATGACTGATTTCAGGGTAAGTTGTTCCAGCATGAGTGAGCTGGGTGGTGGCCATCCCCTAAGGTACATCAGCACAATGCTGACATCCCAGATCTGAGTGTACCTTGGTCTAGGGGAATTAGTGTTAAAAATGCCCCTCATGATTTTGACCACCAGTGGATGGGACCCCAAAGCCTGTTGTCCTGCTGCTGGAACCAAATAAGCTGACAACGCACTCCTGGCTGTATTGATGGTGCTGTAGCTGAGTCCATCCCGTTGTAATCCAACCAGGAACTCCACAACACTGATAGCTGTTGCTGTTGTGTAGGTAGTTCCTGTTTTGGAGCAATACCGTTCCCACTTCCTTATGTTGGTCAGGTATTGTCTCCTGGTGGACTCCCGGTGGGATGCGGTCATCATGTTGAGCGTCCTCAGACAGTCCCAGGCCCAGTAGAGGTCTTTTTAGAATCTGCAAGCCAGGAGATTGACTCTGTCATGGCACGGGTGACTAATGCCTGACACTGGGTGGATTAATAAATCCACTGCTGGGGAATTCCAACGGTGTTACGACAGCCATGTCGAGGGCCACTGGGAATGATGGCTGTGTAGGCCAGTCGGGTATTATCAAGATTCCTGAAGCGGAATCCAATTGAACCTTGTGTAATACCCGACTGATGAGGCAGAAGGGAGGAAAAGCATAGAAGAACATTTTCCCCCAATGCAGCGTGAATGCATCAACTGCTGCTGCCTCAGTGTCTGGTTCCCAAGCGACATACGTTGGTACCTGGTGATTCAGCCTAGATGCAAATAGATCAATATCTGGTGTGCCATATTGCTTTGTAATTTCAGCAAATACTTTGGGATTTAACATCCATTCGATGTTATCGTTAATTTTGCGTGACCTGGTGTCTGCCACTGTATTTTGCTTACCTGGTAGGTAAGTTGCTGATAACCAAATGTCTTTCGACACACCATTGCCAGATTAGGTTGACCAAATTGTCACATGATATCGCCTTTACACCACCCATGTGGTTGATATAAGCCACCACCGTGGTATTATCTAATCGCAACCGGACATGTGCGTGATGTGTATTAGATGAATATGCTTTTAAACCATAAAACGCACCCAACATTTCTAAGTAGTTAATACCCTGTGTCTGTAGGCAAGATTATTCAAAATTAGTCCATCTGCCCACTGTGCTGGATTGCATGTTAGTTGCTCCCCAGCCCAAAGCACTGGTATCCGTTTTAATGGTTAATACTGGGTTGGTGATTATTATGGGACTGGAACTAAGCCTAATGTTCCTTGTCCACCATTGTAACTCTGGAATGGATTCGGCAGTTAAATTCATAGCTCGGTCAAAGTGACCTGAGTTTTTCTTTAGTGCGTGCACTTTTGCTCTTTGTAAATTTTGATAGTGCAAAGGCCCAAATTGTACAGCTAGAAAGGCTGCTACCATTTTCCCAATGACACTAGCTACCTGCCGTATGGTTGGCTGATGATTAACCATTAGTTCGTTGCATGATTGTGCCAACTCTGATGCTTTCCTCTTCGGCAGAGTTACAATCATGCAAATAGTGTCAATTGTAAATCCAAGATAGTCCATGGTTGTGGACGGTGTCAAATTGGATTTATCTGGATGTATGACAAACCCCAAAGTTTCAAAGAAACGTTTGATGGCTGCTACTGCCAAAATGGCTGTCTCCAAGGTTTTCCCTACTATTAAAATGTCGTCTAAGTGCGCCATGACTATATGCTTTTGTTTCCTTAATAATGCCAAAGCAGGTTTTAAGATTTTTGTGAACAACCTTGGAGCTGAGGTTAACCCATTTGGTAAGGCTTTAAATTGCTATAGCTGTTTCATCCAGATAAACTTTAGGTATTTACGATGCTCCTTGTGTATGGGTACTGAGTAGTAGGCATCTTTTAAATCAATGCTTGCCAGAAAGTACCCTCTAGAAATCAATTGTCTGGCTGTTTCAAAAGTTTCCATCTTGAAATGTATATACTTAACAGATTTGTTTAAAGAAGTTAAGTCAATGATGATACGACATCCACCATCTTTTTTAGTTTTAGTGAAAATATTAGACACAAATTCCAAAGGTTCATGTTTTGTTCTTTCAATGACACCTTTTGCTAGTAGCCTCATCAGTTCAGCTTGACCCTCTTGTTTCTCTTTGATTGAGAGGGTGAATACACTTTGGGGTATATACTGAACTGGCGGCATGTTTTCATGAACAAAGTCAATTTTATAGCCATGAATGCTGCTGAGTATATATTTGTCATTAGTGATAGACTCCCATGTATCCAAAAACAAGTGCAATCTCCCCCTGTTAGTATAGAGCCCCTACTGCTCATATGCTGAGATGAACCAGACCCACCTACCTCCATGGTTACTGGTGCTTCTTCTGCCTCTTCGCTGGATGATGAGGTGTCTGCTGGGCTGTAGAGGGCTGCTGTTGATGTTGCTGTTGATGTTGATGTTGGGGGTGGCGCATTTTCCATGGGGATTGGTTTCGGACCCCAAGCTTTCACCAGTCCCATATGGTAGTCGACGACTGGTGGATGCCGTGGGGTACTGCCGCCTGGGTTTGTTAGGTCTGCTCAGTCCCAAACCTGACCTCACGAGACCAAAGGTCTTGGACTCTTCCTCCAGGTCTTTCACCTTTTTTGGAAGGTCCTTTCCAAAGAGCAGAATTAGAGGTTCTGAACCCGGTGTTTTGCAAAGTCCTGCAAACTTAGGGTTGAGGGCAGGCTTGATGATTTCCTTCCGTAAATTGTTAATCTCATATTGAGTGGTGCACAGCAGAGCTAATGTATCTTGCTGATTTGTGGTGATGTCCACACCATCTATGGACCGAGTATATGATGTTATTCCTGCTGTCAGGGGTTTCAGGGTTTTCTGGAGCTTCAACTCCAGGTTCCTGATGTTCTGCCCCAAATGTTCCCAAATGTGGCTGTTTACAGCTGGTACATTCAGTGATGTACAATTTTCTTGGGCTGTATATAATTCAAGAGCCTCATTGACCACCCGCTCTTGTAGGGGTTTTGAGGACAGGTGGTCAATGCTGGCTGCAAGTTTCGGCTCTAAAGACCGACCCGCTCATGGAGTGGCCACGTAGCGGTTGACCACACCCAGCAGCTCTTCCTGATCCTGTACACCCTGCGTACTCCGGACATCTTCAGCCAGTGACCCCTCTTCTTGACCAGCCCAGACCTGGTCGCCAATGCTGCCTTCAATAGAAGGTGAAGCAATGGTCAGTGCCGTAAAGGGCACTGCGGGAGTGCCTGAGCTCCCTATGCGAGTCTGCTGCTGCTCTCTCAGCAGATCTCACTGGAGCAATTGCTCCATAAGCCGTTCCATTCGGCTTAGGCGGCTGCCTTTGCCGCACTCGAGCGATGAGGCATCTTCATCGGAATTGTCGGATACTACCGCCCGGTTCTGGCTGCAGGTACCTCCAGCCCGCTGCTCAGGCTGCACTAGCAGTGCTGGGCTCGGCTCGGTAGTTAATCCTGCCGCCTCTTGCCCCCCCCCTCCAAAGAACGCTCCTCAAAGGGAGACGAATGGGGGCGAGCTACAGATTTCTTTCCTCTGGTCTTGCTCATTCTTCCTGGAATACAAAGCAGACCACAGAGAAAATACTCACGGCCACGGTAAAAACGTACCTGTCGACCCGACTTTCAAATTATAGCGGGAGCGCCTTGAACTCCCGTTTATCGCCGGTGCACTGCATGAACGCTAATGTCGCGCATGCGTGCTGGACGGGGTATTCACGTAGTCACTCACGCGACTCCGAAATAAAATTTCAAATTTCACTGTACCTTGGTTGGTTAAGTGACAATAAAACTTGAACTTGAGACAGTCAAAACTTTTTTCCTAGGATGGAAAATGTTAGAATGGGCTTTAAAGTGAGCAGATATGCAGGGCACGTTATTTACACAGAGGTGGTGAGTGACTGTGACAGGGATGATGCTGGAGGTGGTACAATAGTAGTATTTAAGAGGCTTTTGGATCGGCACTTGGATATGCAGGAAATGAAGGGACATTGATCAGGTACAGGCAGATGAGATTAGTTTAACTTGGCATTATATTCGGCTAAGACATTGTGATCCAAAGAGCCAATCCCTATGTAGTGCTTTTCTGCGTTTGATGTACATATGCACTTGTCACTCCTCACCTCCATACATAAATCTGCAGCGGTCTAAAATTCCAATGTGTTGGGTTATTTTGTTTCAATAATATACAGCGGATCCTCAATATGTGAGTAGTGGTGCTACTTGTAGTAGTTCTGCAAAAGAGGATTTGCAGAAACCAAATGCATGTGCAAAAACTGCAAATAATGTGAAAAATGTTATGGAAAAAAACTGAAATATTGTGCATTTTGTAGAGATTGGGAGATGTTGGTGTGCAATTCAAGGAGACGCTGCTCCTTGTACATATCTTATTTATCATCATCGGCTGTCACTCAAAACAGGTATGACTGTCCTCTCCATGGAGGACGCCGGTGTGTGACTTTGTTTAACGTGGGGAGACTGGTGCACAGACAGCCACCCCACGGTCCTTGACAGATCTGGGTCAGGATCCAGTGGCATGGAGTCCAAGACGACCGGAGACCCTTTTCTGCTGCAGGCTTCATCCGCCTTCCCAGCCGTTGTGACGCTCCACTAAGGTCAGCCATCATCCTCCGACTGTTCCACCGTTGAGGTCTTGGTTGGATTGCTCTTTGTCAGGGACCTCGCCCTTGACCTTACCTCCACAGGTGGCCCTACCAGGAGCATAACTCCAGACAACATCGATCTCAGGACCACACAAGCTTCTCCACCACGACAAGGTGACAATCCACAGAAGAATACACACATCTGTGAAGGCTAACATGCACAAGAAGGCAATTAGAAAGACAATTGAAATGTTAACCTGAAAATACAAAAAGCTGTCCGCTTGAAATCTGAAACTAAAACAGAAATGTTGAAAAAAATCAGCATGTTAGATAGTGTGATGGAAAAGAGAAACAATCTACTGTATGTTTTGTGTCTGCAACCCTTGATCAGAACTGTGAGTGGCACACTGGTGCAGCAGTAGAGTTGCTGCCTTACAGCGCCAGAGACCTGGGTTCAATCCTGACTACAGGTGCTGTCTGTATGGAGTTTGTACGTTCTCCCTGTGACCACATGGGCTTTCTCCGGGTGCTCTGGTTTCTTCCCACATTCCAAAGATGTGCAGGATTGTAGGTTAATCGGCCACTGTAAATTGACCCTCGTGTGCGGGATAGAACTAGTGTACGGATGATTCATGGTCGACACGGACTCGGTGGGCCAAGGGGCCTTCTCTCATGCTGTATCTCTAGACTAAACTAAACTCTGTGAAACATGAGCCTTGGAAAGCACGGAAGATGAAGCAATTGTACCCACTATCAAGGAGGAAAACTCAGAGAAGCCCAGGGTTTATCTCCTTGAAGCATAGAAGGTTGTATCTCTAAACTTAACTGGGAAAGAGAGATGCAAGTAGGTTTTCAGTTGGTGGGAAGGTAGGAGAGGAATGTTTAGAACAAAGGGTGTTTCAGTGGTAGCAAGAGTTAAAATTGGGACAGCAATCAAGCCAGTTGCTTTGAGGCCAAAATAGCATGAAATTACTAGACGTGTGTAATATGTTGCTAATGGTAAGATTACTACTCTACCATAGTCCGACAGTGTGTCTACTAATCACATTCTTAGTCCTAAGGACATGCAGCAGAGTAGGAGCTCGTTTAGTTCATCATCTCCAGGGAGGTTCTATCCAATTAGTCCCCAGTTCACTGTTCTTCCTCGTTCTTTAGATTTTTTAATTCATTTTTTCAATTATTTTGCAAATTCGCTTTTGAAAGTTATGATTGGAGCAACTTCCAATTGCTATTTATTTATTTTTTTTAGTTTAGTTTAGTGATACAGCGTGGAAACAGGCCTTCGTCCCACCGAGTCTGCGCCGACCAGCGCTCCCCGCACATTAACACCACTCTAAGCACACCAGGGGGCAGCTTTTTATACATTTATACAAAGCCAATTAACCTACAAACCTGTAAGTCTTTGGAATGTGAGAGGAAACCGAAGATCTCAGACAAAATCCACGCAGGTCATGGGGAGAACGTACAAGCTCCATACAGACAGCAGCCGTGGTCAGGATGGAACACGGGTGTCTACCGCTGCACTGTGGTGCTGCCCTCTATTGATCACAACATTGATGTGAACTCTGCAAAGGGGTCATCCTTGATACCGTTCATTGAAGGTTTAAAGATTCAGGTGTGGAGCTGTGAAGATGTTTCTTTTCTCAACAGGATGAAGCAGCTGAAGCAGGAGATGGAACATGTAACAAAGGAACTCCAGCAGAATAACATGATCATCCAAAGGTGAACATGACCATTCATCTTCAAACGTGTTTGAATGTATTGTAAACACTGGAGCAATTATGCCAGAGTGCTGAATCCAGTCTTTCATGTTGATGCCATCCCCATTCTCCAGACAGACTCGGGCTTATCTAGAATGCTTAGCTTTGACATTGATTGAAGCCAGGCCAGGGCTACCATTTTCATGACTAAACCACCTGTTTCTACCCTATTAGCCCTTTGCCCTGAAGCACTTATCTGTGCTGATGTAGACTTACAGGTAAACATCCTAATGTTTGGAGATACAGTGTGGAAACAGGCCCTTTGGCCCACCCAGACCGCACTGACAAAGGATCACCTGTACACTAGTTCTATGTGACACCCGTTCCACATTCTACACAGGGGGGGCAATTTACAGCAGCCAATTATCCCACAAACCTGCACGCCTTGGAATGGGGAGGAATGCGGATCACCTGGAGAAAACCCGTGTGGTCACAGGGAGAAGACACAAACTCCACACAGATGTCACCTGTAGTCAGGATCACCTGTAAGCCAGCAACTCTACTGCTGCCTTACTCTGCCGCACCAATGCTTTCTGGCCGGGTTATTTTCAATGACGTAAACGTCAGTTCATTGACATCTCTGGTGCTTGTACACAAACAAACCCTTCTCGATCATCACCATTCCCTTACCAACCAGTGTTGGCTCTCAGTCCAAGATCATAATCAACAGAAGGCAGTGACCATTCAGCCCATTGTGCTCATGCCAACACGTTGAAAAAGCTATCCATTTCTCCCGTGTTCAATGTTCACACACATTTTGTGTCTATCTAAGTACTTTGAAAAGTGCTTTCACCTTAGATGAGATGTAACAACTACTTACATTTTCTATTTGTGCATGGACTATATTTCTGGGTGTAACAATCCTAAATATATTATACATTACTGGCTAGAATGCTCCCCTATATTGTGCATAACAATAATGGGTGTTATGTTTCTGTAAGTATTTTATAATAGCTTTCTGTGAATGCCATGTGTTGTTGGATTAAATAACCTATAATATTCATAGAATAGTGTGATAGAGCGTGGAAACAGGCCTTCAGCCCAACTTGCCAACACCGGCCAACATGTCCCAGCTACACTCGTCCCACCTGCCCACACATATCCATCCAAACCTGCCCTATCCATGTGCCTATCTAACTGTTTCTTAAACGTTGGGATAGTCTCAGCCTCAACTACCTCCTCTGGCAGCTTGTTCCATACACCCATTATAGCACACGATGTGCTGCAGCACAGAATATGAGTGTGTATATTATGTACTGTATTACTGAACAGTGCTCCCATGCTCCCCAGAGATTCACCAGGGCTCTGGCTTGCAGAAAACCCACTGGTCCCCTCACCCAAGTGGCACCGGTCCTCTAGTCCCTAGGGCCTCTGTTCCTGCACTCCCCCAGTTTACTTGAGGAATTAGTAAAATATAATGCAACATCTTAGAAAAGATGTTTACGGTGGCGTAACAGTAGAGCTACTGCCGTACAGCACCAGAGACCCGGGTTCGATCCTGACTACAGATGCTTGTTTGTACGGAGTTTGTACGTTCGCCCTGTGACCTGCATAGGTTTTCTCCAAGATCTTCAGTTTCCTTCCAGACTCCAATGATGTGAAAATAGGCTTGGTAAAATAGTAAATTGTCCCTAGTGTTAGTGTGCGGGGATCGCTGGTTGGCGTGGACTCGGTGGGCCGAACGGCCTCTTTCCGTACTGTAAGCTAAACTAAAATACTAATTAAAAATAAGTTGGGCAATTAATATGAAGAACAGCCAGAACATCTGCCATTTCCACAAGACCAAAATCCCAAATGTGCCAGATGTTTTACTATCTGTTAGATTAGATGATGTTATTTTCGACATGTTTGAAGTAACTAATTGTATTTTTGTCACTAGCCTGAGTGATGGTCAGAAACCTCAAGGTGTCTAAGGTTTGGGCGTTGAAGATGAGATACAGGAGAGAAGGACGAGCCAGACAGTTGTGCTGTGACTTTATAAAACATCACCATGGGACGGACTGGAGTCCCACTAAAAACTGGACATGTATTCCTTCTACTGAAGAATGCCGAAACAAATGATTCACACTTCCTGCTTGAGTCGTCGTGATATAAACTGAGCAAAAATGTTAGGAACCCATTTTACTTTTCTCCCAGTTGAAGGATATGTAAAAAATTGGGAATAATGGGAAATGCATTGGATATATAAACAATTGTAGAAAGTGTGTGTGTGAACGAGAGAAAGATTGGAACTTGTGTGTAATTTACATGTGTGTGTATATTTGTCATCATCCCAATTTTTTTTCAACTTTGGGAACCAGAGGAGGATCCAGAGTTGTTCAACTATTCAATATGATCAGGGGCCACTCTTCTACCTCAGTACCTGTCCTAGTCTTTTAATGGACAGTGCAGTCCTTCTAGAAATGCTGCTTGACCTGTTGAGTTGCACCAGCACTTTGTAAATAGAATGTCCACAGATCTGTTGTAGCTCTAATGACGCAGTGCCTGAGGACGCAAACAACATTGGAGATTAACACAAAATGTTGATAGCCTTACGCGGTGTCTGCTGAAGAAGCTTGTGTCCACTGGATCACAGATCCACAGTCTTGCTGTTTGACCCTCGGCTCTTTTGGCCACTATCATCAGTTTGGGTTCACAATTACAGGGCCAACACTGCCATGCCTTCAATTCCACATCCAAGAATTGCACAGGAGAGCTTTGTGCCAAGTTGGCAGATTGTTAACACATTGTGCCGATCAGATAACGTAGCCCAGAATCAAACCAGGACAGCGCTGATCTTTATAGCAAAAACGGCATTGGGGAAAGTACATGGGAACAGATCAAGGCCATTCAGTCCCTTGAGCCTGCACTGCCATTCAATCAGATCATGAATGATCTAGCTTCACTTTTTTCACTTTTGCTCCGTACTCCTTTGTTAAAACAGAAAATAACTTGCATTGATTTAAAGACAACATTGGAGTTGATAGAAATCAGGACCGAAATGCTCAACATCTGAAAGCAGAGAAACCGCTACACCAGAAGTGGAACGAGGTTAGAGATGTGACATGGTTTTGGGGATTCTGGTTACTGCTCGCGGCCTCAGTTTGGTCGAGGAATAATTTTCAACAAACTGAAAATTTTTCTGCAAGTAAAAATTGGTCGGGATGGAGAAAACTGATACTTGTGAACTCGTAGTGCAGTGGTAGTGGGGTTGCCATGTTGTTGTAGGTAGTCGAGGGAGCCGGAAGTAATCCACTTCGCTGACCGGGCATTTGGGGATTCCTGATGTGGGAAAATGGAAGGGAACGGAAACGAACAAAAGGGCTAGGAGCAGAATTAAGCCATTCGGCCCATCATGTGTAAACCACCATTCAAACATGACTCGGCTCTCTTTCCTTCTCAACCCCAGTTTCCTGCCTGCTCCCCATAACCCTTCACACCCTTACAAATCAAGAACTTTTCAATCACCACAGATTCACCACCCTCTGACGAAAGAAATTCCTTCTCATCTCCTTCCTAAATGAACGTAAGGATTTGAGTATAGGAGCAGGGAGGTTCTACTTCAGTTGTATAGGGTCTTGGTGAGGCCACACCTGGAGTATTGCGTACAGTTCTGGTCTCCAAATCTGAGGAAGGACATTATTGCCATAGAGGGAGTGCAGCGAAGGTTCACCAGACTGATTCCTGGGATGTCAGGACTGTCTTATGAACAAAGACTGCATAGACTCGGTTTATACTCTCTAGAATTTAGGAGATTGAGAGGGGATCTTATAGAAACTTACAAGATTCTTAAGGGGTTGGACAGGCTAGATGCAGGAAGATTCTTCCCGATGTTGGGGAGGTCCAGGACAAGGGGTCACAGCTTAAGGATAAGGGGGAAATCCTTTAGGACCGAGATGAGAAGGAATTTTTTCACACAGAGAGTGGTGGGTCTCTGGAACTCTCTGCCACAGAGGGTAGTTGAGGCCAGTTCATTGGATATATTTAAGAGGGAGTTAGATGTGGCCCTTGTGGCTAAGGGGATTAGAGGGTATGGAGAGAAGGCAGGTACGGGATACTGAGTTGGATGATCAGACATGATCATATTGAATGGTGGTGCAGGCTCGAAGGGCCGAATGGCCTATTCCTGCACCTAATTTCTATGTTTCTATGTTTCTATGTCCTTTAATTCTGCTAAATGAACGTCCTCTGGTCCTAGCCTATCCCACCAGTGGAACCAACCCCCCCATATCCAGACCTTTCACTATTCTGTAAGTGTAATTGAGGTGTCCTCTCATCCTTCTAATCTCCAGCGGGTACAGGCACAGTGCCTTGAAATGCTCATCATATGTTAACCCAACCATCCCAGGGATCATATGCGTAAACCTCCTCTGGACCCTCTCCAGAGCTAGCACATCCTTCCTCAGATATGGGGCCCAAGACTGCTCACAATACTCCGAATGCAGTCTGACCAGCGCCTTATAAAGCCTCAGATTTACATCCCTGTTTTGTATTCTAGCCTTCTCAAAATAAATGCTAGCATTGCATTCAACTTCCTTACTACCGATTCGACTTGCAAATTACATCCCTTTGCTCCTCTGGTTTCTGAACTCTCACCCCGATTAGAAAATAGTCTACGCCTTTATTCCTACGACCAAAACGCATATCTCCACACTTTGCCACACTATTCCATCTGCCACTTCTCAGACCACTCTCCCAACCTGTCCAAGTCCTTCTGCAGAGTCCCTGCCTTCTCTACACTACCTGCTCCTCCACGTATCTCCATATGTGCTAATGATGCAACAAAACAAAATGGAACTCAGTCTCAGCATTCCCCAAGAAATGTCATAATTTCCCTTAAGGGCCTGTCCCACTATGATGACCTTATTTGCGAGTTTAGGAGAGTTTGCGCTCGCCAAAAGTTCGCAGCATGGTCGACACATGGTTGTAGGTGGTCACTGGTCAGTCTCCTTCATGGTCGAGAGGAGTCGTGGCCTCAGTTTGGTCGAGGAAAATTTTTCAATAAGCTGAATAGGCATGGAGAAAATCGATACATGTGAACCCGTAGTGCAGTGGTGGTGGGGTCATCATATCGTTGTAGGTAATCGAGGGAGCTGTAGGTAATCTCCTTTGCTGACCGGGCATTTTAATTGGCTCATTGGGGGGGACCAAAACGTAAGCACGAGTTTTCAGAACCAAGGAAAACTGACGGGTAATGTTAAACGCCAGCTAAACCTCCCAGCTGTGTAGCTCTGGCTCAGTATAAGTTATCTGACCTCTTAAAGTGTATCCACTCCTTCTCCCCCCCCCCCCATTCCCCTACCCCCCCTCTCTCCCCTTCTACCCAACCCTCCCCCCCCCCCCCCCCCCCACAGTGTGTTCAGCACTGACGGCCGATCCAGCTCGCGGTTTTTCCCCCGAGTGCCCCCGAGCTTGAAGGTCGCTGACAGTCCGCTGAAAAGTTGTGTAGGTGGGACAGGCCCTTTAGTTTTTCAGTTTAGTTTTTTTAGTTGGGAGAACACAGCATGTAAACAGGCCCTTTGGCCCACCAAGCCCACGCTGACAATCGATCACCCATTCACACTATATCTATGTTATCCCACTCCCCACACACTAGGACAT
The DNA here is from genome assembly GCA_963514005.1 of Raja brachyura. The sequence continues at coordinate 39,463,647 of OY740804.1, read as the reverse complement.
TTTACTTACTTAGACTTAGTTCCTCCCACACTGTTGAGTGCATTGGGCAGCAAGCTTTTGCCATTCTGTTCAGCCATGTGCAACGTCTTCCAACCTCGATATGTTAGCGTCCCGGGCTTCCAAATCTTTCTGGAATGTTCGCCTCCATGTGAGTTTTGGTCGGCCTCTTTCCCTTCTTCCGTCAGGTTGCCGTGTCATTGCCATGTCACAGGTGCACGTTCCGGTGACATTCTGAGTACGTGTCCTGCAGATTTCATCCTGCGTACTTCTGTGTCCTGGCTGAGAGGCTTTGTTGCAGTTTCCCGGACATTTTACAGAGGGCCAATTCACCTTCAAACATGCAGGTGTTTGGAATGTGGGAGGAAACCCATGCAGGGACAGGGAGAATGTGCAAACTCCACACAGACAGCACCTGAGCTCAGGATCAAGCTGCGGGTCTTTGGCACTGTGAGGCAGCAAGTCCTACCAGCTGCACCATTGTGTTGCTCCTCTAATAAAAAGAACACCATATACTGTAGGTACAGTATGTTCTGTTTGCTATTGCCCAGTTAGCCATTGCTGAGGATTGGAAAGGTAGTATTGCATTTTATCCGGGCCTTTCACAACCTCAGGATGTTCCTGAGCATTATATGCAGAGGGAATTGCTTTTGACATGTTTTTCCTTGCAGCCTCTCATGCTTATTTTAATATGGCTCTTTAAAAACACATCTGATTGGCCATCAGATTGGTCATAAGAGAGACAGGTAGACAAAAGTGCTGGAGAAACTCAGCGGGTGCAGCAGCATCTATGGAGCGAAGGAAATAGGCAACGTTTTGGGCTGAAAACCGAAGGAACCCCTCTCCCATCAGGCATCCTACCACAACCAGAGAGCAGTGCGGAACTATTATCTTCCTCTTTGGTGACCATCGGACCTTCCTTCATGGGACTTTGCTAGCTTTACTTGCACTAAAGGTTTTCCCTTATACTGTAAATGTACTGTAATACTGTAAATACACCGTATGGCTCGATTATAATCATGTATTGTCTTTCTGCTGACAGCATAGCACGCAACAAAAGCTCTGTCACTGTGCTTCGGTACACATGACAATGAAATGAACTAAATCTTTCCTGAAATATCATTAAACAGCCAGTGTCATGTTTTTATTATTATGTTCCTGTGAAGACCTTTACAATGTTAAAGATATGTTGAACAATCCCTGTTCCTGGCCCTAGCCTGTTACATTGGCGATTGCATTGGTGCCACCTCCTGCACCCATGCAGAACTCACGGACTTCATTAACTTCACGACCAATTTCCATCCTGCACTCAAATTCACTTGGACCATCTCTGACATCTCCCGTTTCTTGATCTCACCGTCTCCATCACAGGAGATAAACTATTGTCTGACATCTATTATAAACCTACTGACTCCCACAACTATCTAGATTACACATCTTCCCATCCTGCTTTCTGTAAAGACTCTTTCCCCAACTTCCAATTCTTCTATCCACGCCACATCTGCACCCCAGATGAGGTGTTCCACACCAGGACCCCGAAGACGTCCTCATTCTTTAGGGAACAGGGGGGAATCCCCTCTCCCATCATAGATGAAGCCCACACTAGGTTCTCCTCGTCGATATCCGGCAGCTCCGCTTTTGCTCCCCCTCCCCCCAGTCGCGACAGGACAGAGTCCCCCTGGTTCTCACCCTTCACCCCACTAGTCGTCACACACAGCATATAATCCTTTCACATTTTCGCCACCTCCAACGGGACTCACCGCTAGCCACATCTTCCCATCTCCACCTCTTTCCACTTTCCGCAGTGACCATTCCCTCCGCAACTCCATGGTCAGCTCGTCCCTTCCCACCCAAACCACACCCTCCCCAGGCACTTTCCCCAGCAACCGCAGGAGCTGCAACACCCGTCCCTTTAGCTCCTCCCTCGTCTCCGGCCAAGGACCCTGGCAGTTCTTTCAGGTGAGGCAGAGGTTCACTTGCACCTCCTCCAACCTCATCTTCTGTATCCGCTGTTCCAGGTGTGAACTCCTGTATATCGGCGAGACCAAGCGTAGACTGCAATCGTTTAGCTGAACACCTCCGCTCAGTCCGCCTGGGCCTAATCTCCAGGTTACTAAACATTTTAATTCCCATTCCCACACTGACATTTCTGTCCTGGGCCACCTCCATTGGCAGAGTGAGGCCAAATGCAAATTAGAGGAACGGCACATATTTTGCTTGGGCAACTTACAACCCAGTGGCGTGATAATGTTTTCTCCAACCTCAGCCTTGCTTTCCCTCTGCCTCTGTCTTGGCCCCACCCTAGCTCTCCTATTCGTTTCACTGTCCTCCTGATTAATTCTGTTTGTATGCCTCGTTGTCACCGTCCCCTCATCCAACAAGGAACCATTCTACATCTCCTTGATGATCGCCTGCTTTGATCTGTTCTCTTCACACCTTACATGTTCTTTGTACCCTTCCATGTATCGTTTCCCTCTCCCATGACTCAGTTTGAAGAAGGGTCTCGACCCGAAACGTCACCCATTTCTTCTATCCATAGATGCTGCCTGTCCCGCTGAGTTAAGGTCCTGTCCCACTGTACGAGGTAATTCATGAGTTTCCCATGAATCGAACTCGGAGAATTACGGTAATAGCCATTCGTAGGTACTCGGGGCTCTCGTGGACATTTTTCACAGTGCTGAAAAAACCATGGGTTTCCGCGTTTCCTGCCGTTAGCGTTACGAATCGCTACGAGATGTCCACGAGCTCCGACGTACCCGCTACATACATTCTACGTACTTACCACGAGTTTGATTTTTTTTTAACTCGGGAAAACTCTTGAATTACCTTGTATAGTGGGACAGGCCCTTTACTCTGGCATTTAATGTCTATAGTCATCTATCACCTTGCCAGGCTTTCTTTCCCCCACCTCTCTTTCCCAGCTTTCCTCCCCCTCATTCAATCAATCTATTTTGACCTAAACGTCGACTGGCCATTTCCTCCAGACAGAAGGTATTTTGTGGTTTTATGACCGTTGGCAGATCAATTTCCCTCCTAGGATAAATAAAGTTCCATCGTATCGTAGACTTCGGCATTTTGTATTTTACTCAAGATTCCAGGACCAGCAGCTTCCCGTGTCTCCATCGACAAAGATATTTAGTTCATGAAACACAGAGGCATCTTTATAGCAGCTCTCTTTCCAACAACCTCTCGGAACTTTCTCTCCACTAACCCTGTCCCACGGTACGAGTTAATTCCGAGTTTAAAAAATCAAGCTCGTTGTAAGCACGGAGAATGAACGTAGCGGGTACACCAGAGATCGGGGACATCTCTTAGCGCTAACGGCAGGTACTCGCGAAGATTTGTAAAAAAATTTCAACATGATGAAAAATGTCCACGAGAGCCCCAAGTACCGACGAGTGGCCATTACCGTAAATCTCCGATTTCGAATCAGGGCAAACTCGAGAGAACTCTTGGAATGAATTCGTACTGTGGGACAGGTTTAAACCTGCTGTAACTCTAGCAGGCAGTTAATTGAATGAAAGCAATAGATGGTAGTATTTGAGGAACCATTGCTGTGCACAGATAGATATTACACGTGGATTACAACCTTTTCATCATGAAAGTCAAAAGGTAAAATACTCAAGTTACTGCCTAGTAAATGGTTAGACAAAAATACTGCAGAAACTCAGCGGGTGCGCCAGCATCTACGGAGCGAAGGAATAGGTGACTCACCCGCTGAGTTTCTCCAGCATTTTTGTCCACCTTCGATTTTTCCAGCATTTGCATTTCTTTCTTAAACACAACGCCTAGTATCTGGGTATCATTTTGGGTCAAAATGTTTTAATATATTTAAGTTTAATGTTTGATTGAACTGCAGTTCTTAAGAGTTCTTCATAGTTTGAAAAACTGTCCCTCCCACATTGGTCCTGAACAATTATCCTGAACACCGATGTCGCTTTGTGGTGTTCTTGCTCTACAAATGTACATTGTGGTTTCTCCATTTTCTTCTTCTGATAATTGAGCCTCATCAGTAGTCTTCCCGAGATGGCAGCCTTGCATCGATATGCGATGGCCTGCTCTGGTGATCAGCTGGTGTGTGTTTGTCAAGCGATCACTACCTTCTGGCACATCTAAGGTGAGCTTCATCCACAACAGATCTCTGACTTAGCACGGCATTCTATGGCTGCTATCATCTTCTTTTAAACAATAGACAATATGTGTTGGAGTAGGCCATTTGGCCTTTCGAGCCAGCACCGCCATTCAATGTGATCATGGCTGATCATCCCCAATCAGTACCCCGTTCCTGCCTTCTCCCCATATCCCCTGACTCCGCTATTTTTAAGAGCCCTATCTAGCTCTCTCTTGAAAACATCCAGAGAACCTGCCTCCACCACCCTCTGAGGCAGAGAATTCCACAGACTCACCACTCACTGTGAGAAAAAGTGTTTCCTCGTCTCCGTTCTAAATGGCTTACTCCTTATTTTTTAACTGTGGCCCCTGCTTCTGGACTCCCCCAACATCGGGAACATGCTTCCTGCCTCTAGTGTGTCCAAGCCCTTAACAATCTTATATGTTTCAATGAGATACCCTCTCATTCTTCTAAACAAGAGTGTACAAGCCCAGCTGCTCCATTCTCTCAGCATATGAAAGTCCCGCCATCCCGGGAATGAATCTTGTAAACCTACGCTGCACTCCCTTAATAGCAAGAATATCCTTTCTCAAATTAGGGAACCATCAATGTTTTGGCTGCAAAATATCAATTGCTGGAGAAACTCAGCGTCCAAGCAACATCCGTGGAGGGAAATGGACAGATGATGTTATGGGTCAGGACCCTACAGACTGATGTTAGGACTTTGAGTTAGAAATCACTCTCTGAACAGTTGTAACGTGGGCAATTGTGCTGACAGACGAGACTGTAAATGCTGGAATCTGAGCAACAAACAATCTGCTGGAGGAACTCGGCTGGTTGAGCAGAATCTGTGGAGGGAAAGATAGGGAGATAGTTTGGCTATGCTCCATCTGAAATAGACATCCCAAACTTCTTGTTGCATGCTTTTTAAGGCCCATTTTCACCGACCTGTCTATCCTTGGCTTTCTCCACTGTCAGATTTGAGAAACAACACCTCATATGAACATTGAATCTTCCAATTTCAGATAACCGTTTTATCTGTTGTGTTCTTCTCTCCTCACCCAGTTCACCCCTCGCCCAAGCATTATTGCACCCTTTCCCATCCCCCCTCCTTCCCCCATTACCCATTTTTGTTCTCCTCCCTTCCAGGTTCCATCCAACATGGACCCAGACATTGTCACTGCTGACCCCCACTCCCTCTCCTGGTTCTCATTCTACTTGCCCTTCACTTCTCCCCTCATGGTTCCCATCTTGCTTCCTTGCTTAACAAGTTCCAGCACCGGTAGCCTTTGTGTTCCCACTTATCACCCTCCTAGTTTTGTCGTTCAGTTTAATTTATTGTCAGGTGCACCAAGGTACAGTGAAAAGCTTTTTTGTTGCGGGCTAACCAGTCAGCAGAAAGACTATACATGATCACAATCAAGTTATCTACAGGGTACAGATACAGGATAAAGGGAACAACATTTGGTGCAACATAAAGTCCAGTAAAGTCCAACTATAGTCCAAGGCTCTCCAATGAGATAGATGGTAGCTCAGGCCCACTTTCTAGTTGTTGATAGGTTAATTCAGTTGCCTGATAACAGCTGGGAAGAAACTGTCCCTGAATCTGGAGGTGTGCGTTTTCACACTTCTGTATGTCTTGCCTGAAGGGAGAGGGGGGAAGAGGGAATGACCGTGGCGAGACTCATCCTTGATCGTGCTGCTGGTCTTGCCGAGGCAGCGTGAGGTGTAAATGGAGTCAATGGAAGAGAGGATGGTTTGTCTGGGCTGCATCCACAATTCTCTGAAATTTCTTGCGGTCTTGGATGGAGCTGATCCCAAACCATGCTGCGACGCATCCCAATAAAATGCTTTGTACGACGCATCTGTAGTTGGTGAGAGTTGTTTGGGACATGCCAAAAACATGAGGGTAGACTATTATCTGAATGGTGGCAGATTAGGAAAGGGGGAGATGCAACGAGACCTGGGTGTCATGGTACACCAGTCATTGAAAGTAGGCATGCAGGTGCAGCAGGCAGTGAAGAAAGCAAATGGTATGTTAGCATTCATAGCGAAAGGATTTGAGTATAGGAGCAGGGAGGTTCTACTGCAGTTGTACAGGGTTTTGGTGAGGCCACACCTGGAGTATTGCGTACAGTTTTGGTCTCCAAATCTGAGGAAAGACATCCTTGCCATAGAGGGGGTACAGAGAAGATTCATCAGACTGATTCCTGGGATGTCAGGACTTTCATATGAGGAAAGATTGGATAGACTCGGCTTGTACTCGCTGGAATTTAGAAGATTGAGGGGGGATCTTATAGAAACTTACAAAATTCTTAAGGGGTTGGACAAGCTAGATGCTGGAAGATTGTTCCCGATGTTGGGGGAGTCCAGAACAAGGGATCATGGTCTAAGGATAAGGGGGAATTCCTTTAGGACCGAAATGAGGAAAACATTCTTTATACAGAGAGTCGTGAGTCTCTGGAATTCTCTGCCACAGAAGGTAGTTGAGGCCAGTTCATTGGCTATATTTAAGAGGGCGTTAGATGTGGCACTTGTGGCTAAAGGGATCAGGGGGTATGGAGAGAAGGCAGGTACGGGATACTGAGTTGGATGATCAGCCATGATCACATTGAATGGCGGTGCAGGCTCGAAGGGCCGAATGGCCTACTCCTGCACCTATTTTCTATGTTTCTCTATGCCAAACTTCCTAAGCCTTCTAAGGCAGTAGAGGCATTGGTGTGCTTTCTTGGCCATTGCTTCGATATGACTCGTCCAGGACAGGTTGCTGCTGATATTTACTTGCAGGAACATGAAGCTTTCAGCCACCTCTACTTCGGCACTATCAATGTATCCTCCGCCCTCCCCTCTGCCATTCGCTCCCCTCCACCTGACTCCATTTGTAATTCCTGGGTTCTGTTTGTCTGTCCTCATCATCAACCTTCCTCTATCTCCCAACATCTGACCCAGGGTCCTGACCTGAAACGTCGACTGTCCATTTCCTTCCACAGATGCTGCTTCATCCGCTGACTTCCTCCAACCAATTGATTGCCATTCCAGATTCCAGCCACTGCTGTCTCTTGTGAATCCATCCTTCACCCCTCCCTGGTCCACCACTGGACCCTGTCTCACCATTTCCCCTCTCCTTTGACTATCTTTCCCCTCCACTCTCAGTCATGATGCCTGGCATCGGTTGTAATTGTTTTCGCTCTGCATGTGCTGTTAGACTAACTGAGTTACTCCAGCAGATTATTTGGTTCTCTGTGTATAAAAGATTATATACAGCCACCAAAGCCCAAATCAAGAGACCCACTTGCCTCTTTGAATATCATGTGTTGGAAGGAACTGCAGATGCTGGTTTGCACCAAAGATGGACACTGAAGAATGGTCTCAACCTGAAACATCACCCATTCCTTCTCTCCAGAGATGTTGCCTGTCCCGCTGAGTGACTCCAGCATTTTGTGTCTATCTGTGAATATCATGCCTATTCAAGGCTCCTTATCAGTGTTCACCAGAGTGGGGATCTTACAATATCTCATGGGCATACGAGTCTTAATTCACTGAGTAATGCTCTTTCTTTTGCTTGAGTAGTTTGTGGTTTCAAATCCCACCCAGTGGTTTGCAGAAAATCCAGGTATATTTTTCACACTATCACTTTTGAGGGGGTACTGCACACTCTGACATGATTAGTTTGAGGCCGTTTCTGACTTTGAATTGGAGAACATTTCCTCTGACTCTGCTGGAAGAATAGCGCAGTCCTCCCTTACATACTGGCACTTCATTTTTACTTGAACTACAGTCAAGGCCCTCTTAAGCCAAGACCTTAATAAGGATGAATTCTCAATTCCCTGATCTACCTCAATGTGGCCGTTGTACACTTTCTATTACCTGCTCGTTCTCTAAAGCAGCAACACAATATTCTGTATAGAAACGAACTGCAGATGCTGGTTTACACCAAAGATGGACACAAAATGCTGGAGTAATTCAGCATCTCTGGAGAGAAGGAATGGGTGAATTTTGGGTCGAGGCCCTTTTTCAGACTGTAGAAAGGTCTCGACCTGAAACGTCACCCATTCCTTCTCTCCGGAGATGCCCCCTGTCCCGCAGAGTTACTCTGGCATGTTGTGTCTATCTTCAACATGATATTCTGCATGGTTTGATTGTACTCAGGCATGGATGACTTACCTGGATAGCATGTAAAATATGTTTTACACTGTATCTTAGTAAACTGTATCTTAGTGTGAAAATAATAAACCAACCGCAGCAGGCTGTGTTCATTATTTTGATGGTGGACACTTGTGTCTCAGACACACCGCGTACTTGCTTCTGCGCTTTATGTTCAGAAGCTGCTGGGATAAATTATTGTCTGGCATTTTGCCAGTTCTTCATGGTACATAGTGGGGGGATGGAGCAAGCAGATGATGAATATCTTTGCGACGTTTTGACAGCGGCCATTAAGAGTTGTGCAGCATAGCTGACCAGACCTCACCGATTGTTCCCCAAACCACACGCACTGCACGGGAAACGGTGGGTTCATTTACGTAGCACCTTCCGCAGTAAAATATCAAAGGTGCTCCATCGTTATCAATAAAACAAAATTGGCAACAAGTTACAATATTAAATTTTCTCACTTTTTTTTGCTGTTATTTGATTGTTAATTTTTATCTTGTACATTTGAGGTCCACTCACGCAGTGCGCGCCTGAATTTCATTGTATGCACCAGTACAATGACAGTAGAATAACAATAATAATAATAAAAATATTAATAATATTAATATTAATGCTGTTTGGTGACCAGAAAATTGGATAACAGCTAAGCTTTAAAGAAAGGGGAGTGTGGCAATGAGGATTATGGACTGAATTCCATCATTTAGGATTGAGGATGCTGAAGGAATAGATGTCGACGTTGTATCAATTAATGTCAGGGATGCTCACCACAGAGGGATTTGCAGGGGATGATCGCAGATGCTGGTGGGACCGGTGAATATTTATCAGCATAAAGGAAATGTGAATTCTTGGCAGGTTTCTCCGCCGGACTACACCCTAGAGGAGCCGTGGCCGTCACGGTGGCGCAGCGGTAGAGTTGCTGCTTTACAGCGCCAGAGACACGGGTTCCATCCTGACTATGCTCGCTTGTCTGTACGGAGTTTATACATTTTCCCCATGACTTGCGTGGGTTTTTACCGAGTGCTCCAGTTTCCTCCCACACTCTAAAGACGTAGAGATTTGGGAATTAATTGGCTTGGGAAAACTGTAAATTGTCCCTAGCCTGTGGAGGATAGTGTCAGTGTGCGGGGATTGCTGGTCGGTGCAGACTCGGTGGGCCAAAGTGCCAGCTTCCGTACTTGTATCTCTAAACTACTCTCTGTGTATCTAAACTAAAACGTTCATGAGAATCTTTATTTTTTTTCCTCCTCTAATCTGAGGGTCAGGGAGCTGCGATTGTTGGCTCCCTCACCCTTCCATTTATGGTAGAGGTGAGCAGTAGGGATGGTGCGGTGATGATTTAGAGACTTTCCTCTTCTTGTCTACAAGAGCGGTGGATGGTGTGCTGTGTGGCCAAATTAATCCCTTCCCATTTTATTTGACAAATTAGGTGCCTCATCTGGAATCTAGCAATGGAGGAAACATTGCTGTCAATAGGTCTTCACCAAGATCATGTAATAGAATAATTCAATAATTTTAATGTTTATAGAAGATACAGCGCGGAAACAGGCCCTTCGGCCCACCGAGTCCACACCGACCAGCGATCCCCGCACATTAATACTATCCTACACATACTAGAGACAATTTACACTTATAGCAAGCTAATGAACCTAAAAATCTGTACGCCTTTGGAGTGTGGGAGGAAACTGAAGATCTTGGAGAAAACTCACATAGGTCACGGAGGGACCGTACAAACTCCATACAGACAGCACTGGGATCAAACCCAGGGCTCCGGCACTGTATGTGCTGTCAGGTAGCAACTCTACCGCTGCGCCACTGTGCCGCCCCATGATGATGTGGAGTGCGGAAGAACTGTTGCCTGAGACACTGGAGCGGATTGCACTGGTCTGAGTGGTGCTGTGAAACTTTCACACACAAGCGAGAGAGGAAGTGGGTTTCATATATTTTGTCTGAAGAATGGCATGTGAAACACTTCAACAATTCAGCACACCCTCAAAGCTCAATTCCCTGGAGAGGGATTTGAACCCATAAGATTCTGACTCAAAGACAGAAGAACTGAGACCACACTCTTTCAGCAGGAGGCTGAGACAACGGAATTACAATCATTCCCTACTGCACAGTATGTGCAGGTGAGAGCGGCTGATGCCATTTTTCTTATCTGTGAGGGAACCATGACCAAGGACAGACAGCGATGTGTTAAAAAGCCCGACTGAGGTGAGTTCCTGCCTCATCAGTTGCCACTGAATCCCCTTCTTGCTTTGCCATGGTTTTTGTGCTTTACCTGTGAATGTGCAGGCTTCCTTTAAACACTCTGACAACAGATGGGAAAACTTCGACAATAAAGAGACATGCAATAAGAACACATCTCTGTTTTTTCTTTTAGCCCGCCTGTGTGAAAGGGTTTTCTTAGCTGAATAGAAGCAGCCAGATCCCGTCATACAATCAGGTGCCACTATCGGGCAGTCATGCTCCATTCAATTGCCCTGGTTATTTTTTCCCCTGGCAGAGGTATGTTTGAGAATACGTGGTGTGGGGACTTCAATTGAACAGTTGGTCAGGATACTAGTTCTAACCCTAATCTCAGAGAACTGGGCTACATGCAACCAACCCTCCTTGGGATATGCAGTTTATCAACATCACCCGTGTTACACACTCAGTTCCAGCAGGATGGTCTTCAGCTCAGGCCCAAATTAACACAGGGAACCAGCTGGCAAAGGCAGAATCTCAGAACCAAGCACATGCCGTCAGGGTAGGCAAGGTAGGCACTGCCTACCCTGACTAAAATTATAACATAGTAATAACTTAATATAAATAATAAAGGCATGGGTGAATTATGCCTATGTAAGAGACCGATCTCTTAGGTAGGCATAATTCTCCGTGCCTTTCATCCACAGCGCTTGTAACACGGGAAGCTCTGTGCAGCCCACGTGCCGTCAGCGCTGCCTGAAGCCGTCAGTTTCAAACGGGGCTGAAGGCAGCAGAAATTCTGCCTTTGCTGTACTGCGCATGCGCATCAGTCTACTGCGCATGCGCAGCGCAAGTTTCTTGGCGGGGTTTTCAAATATGGTTTGTCGTGTACCAATAATGTGGTAAGTACATTTTGTGTTTATGTTTTTAAATACCGTATTTCCCGGGGTGTGGGGGTGGGGGGAGAGCTCCTTTCACAGCGTTTGGGGAGTCTGGCCCGGAGTAAAATTGCGGGGAGGGCACAAATGTTATGAATGAGGGATCGGGAGCATCCACTTGCGACGCTCCTTGCACAGAGGCGTGGAATGACACCGCTCTGAGGCCGGGGGGGGGGGGGGGGGGAAGAGAGAGAAGTAGCTCGGGTGGCTGAGCAGCCGCCGGGCCGGACATTGGAACCAGCTGCCACCTTAGCTCCTTCTGCCGGTCCCCGCTCACCTCTGGCAGCTCTCTGTCTAAAAACCTCTCCCCTGCCGCTCGCTGGCCTCACTCATGTCCTTAAATTCTGACAGCGCGATTGAGGTTACTCGGCTGTGGGAATTTAAGGATTTGCAGGAAGCCGCTGACATGAGTGAAGCCGGCGAACGGCAGGTGACAGGTGTTCCGACGGAGAGCACTGCGAAAGGTGAGCGGGCCGGCAGAAGGCGCTGAAGTGGCGGCCAGTTCTGCTGTTGGGTCCCGGTGGCCACTCGTAGCTCCCCGAGCTGCTTCTATCCCCAGCTGCAGTGCGTGGCTTTGTGCCCGGAGAGCTGCGGTAGCGGTGAGTGAGTTACTGGCAGTATCCCCGACACCCTCCTTCTCAACACTCGTGCCCTCCCCACAACTTTACCCCTGGCACAGACTCTCCACACGATGTGAAAGGAACTGTTCCCCCAATTGGTTTAGGACTAGGAAGGCTTGGGCAAATTGAAATGTCACTGTCTTTATTTATTTATTTATTTAATGGAGAGAACAATCTGCGCATGCGCAGTTTAAAGCAGACTGTTGGTTGGACAAAGGCCAGAGATGAACAGACAAGGAAGGTGGGATAAGGAGATAAAGATGGAAGAGGTACGAATTGTGAAGTCATAGGAAAGAATATAGAGGAAGGGGTGGAATCTGTGTGAACCCAGGTGTGGCACAAGGAAGAGAGGGGAGAAAGACATCCGGTGGCACTGTTGATGGCTGCCTCTGCCTACAGTCTGTTTGTCTTTTTATCTTTTTTTATTTTTCGTTTTTTTAAGTATGTTTTTGGAGTTTATTTTTTAGTATTTTATGTGGGAGAGGGGGTAGGGTAAGGGGGGAACGTCTTTCAGTCACTTCCTGGTGAGGATGCGACTATTATCCGAGTCGCACCCTCGCCCCCCCCCCTCCTCGCGGCCTATCAACTGGATTGGCGCGGCCTTTCCTGCCGGGACCGACCGGAGCTTCAGCAGCGGCGGCGCAGCGCTGGATACGTCACGGAGCGGGCGAGGCCTCATGTGGGGTCGCCATTTGAGGCTCCGGAGTGTTGGGCCTGCTGCATCGACATCACAGAGCTGTGATTCGTGGATCTCCCAGCGCGGGCGGCGCTGACTAACATCGCGGAGTCCTGGGGCCCTTTGCCGGGGGTCGCCAGCGTGAATCTCCGCCCAACTCGGCCTGTGGACATCGGGAGCTGCGGACTCCGGTGGAAGGTGGTCGATTCAGACGTCCAGGCCGCTGTGGATGTTCTTCCATTCGACGTCGGAGTTCCATCGTTCCCGGCGAGAGGGCTGAACATCGCACCGCCCGTAGCGGCGACTGCGGGGTGCTCCGGAGGCCACGACCACTGGTGAACATTGGGGAACATCAGCGAGGAGGTTGACTGGACTTTGGTTCCTTCCCTCACAGTGGGGAACTTTGGTGCCGCTGTGGAGATGTTTGTGTTGTGGACTACTGCGTTCTGTGATTTTGTGTTTTTTGTTCATATGACTGTATGGGAAATAGCATTTTGTTGTCTCTTACTTGAAGACAATGACAATAACATTGAATCAAATCAAATCAAATCAAAGAGGGGGAATGTTTGTTGGTTAGTTGCATAACATTGGAGCATTCGTTAATCCCACATGTTCGATGCATTGCTGACTGAACATACTGATGACCAAGGAATGTTCATCAACTGCTCCATCAACATGTAGCTTGCATGTGAACATCAAAGAGAATGTTCTACTGGTGAGCTAGAGACGGCTCAGCATCTGTGCTGGACGACCCACCCTCATCTCCTCACACCTTGAGAGAGATTTGCCAGACTGGAAAAAGACTTAAAGCTTCGCTGATGAAATGATGAAATGAGAACCCCATCCTCCATATCCACACACCCAGACTCCATTAATGTCCAGTAGTTCCTTCCCTGGCTATAACTATCATTTGAACTGGTTAATAATCCATGTCCATGTATCTCCCCTTTGTGTTCAGTACACATTTCTCTCAGTAGGAGTTATGCCCCTGTCCCACTTAGGCGATTTTTTAGGCAACTACAGGTGACTAGGCTGTCGCCACATGGTCGCCGGGGTGTCGCCTGTATGGTCGAGAGTCGTCTCCTCAGTCGCCCAAAGAATCGTGGCGTTTTTCTGGTCGCCGTTGTATTTTGAAATGTTCAAAACCATTTGGCGTAAGTCGGCGTCAGTTGCTTTGATGCTAATGAGCGTAGCTTGACTTCTCCTGACGTAGGCTCTGTCGTAAGTTGTCGCCAGGATGACGTAGGTTGTCGCCGGTGCTGACTTCGGTGAATTCCATTGGCGACTACCCACGTCAACCTACGTCAACCGGTGACTGAATTGTCTCACCTTGTCGTAGATTGTCGCGGGTGGACGTAGGTTGTCGTAGGTGTGGTCATAGGTGGACGTCCTAATGGGCAGCCGGTTGTCGGTAGCTTGACGTCAACTAGGTGGTAGACATTGCCGTAGACATTGTCCAGTCACCGTTTTTTCGGCGACCTGCTATGAATATGACAGTTGCCGGCAGTCTCCGAAAAAATCGCCTCAGTGGAACAGGCCCATAAGTGATCATTACAGATGGAGGACACTATATAGGCATGGCATTGTATAAAGACAGGGGAAGACTCCATAGTTCATGGGATGTGAGGAAGTGAATAGACATGGTGGGGAAGGTTGGACCTGAAATGTTAGGTCTGAAAACCTAGAGCAGGCAGATGCGCACATCAAGATTCAATTTGCCTATATTAAGTTGTGAAGTATTTGGTTTTGTCTGATACGCTTCCATAAAGCTCCTTTTCAAATTTAACAAGATTAAAGGCATTCTGTACAGAACTGCCAACATGTTGCTAGTTCAGTCGTTTTTACAGAAGATAGACATAAAAAGCTGGAGTAACTCAGCAGGACAGGCAGCATCTCTGGAGAGAAGGAATGGGTGACCTTTAAGGTCGAGACCCTTCTTCAGTTTTTACTTGTCAATTTAAAAATCAATGATCTCAGTTGCTTTAAGCCAAAAATACTGAGATTTGTTTTCCCTTCAGGATGAAAGCACTTAATATTCCTGCATTATTCAGCTCAGTAAAATGCCTTTGGCCTTTGATCCACAGTTGAGGCAGTGGTCTCTGAGGACTCTGCTCCTTGGCAACCTCTAGCCATGGCCTCCTGGTATCAGTGATTGACTTCTTCCCTTTGTCCAACAGGGAACGCCATTCCCCATGGAACATGCAGGCTCTGAGCAGCATACCCAGGGACGTGTCACCACAATGAACAGCAGCCTTTGAAAATATGAACTTCCTTCTGCTAAATCCTTGCCTGGTGCTCCCGTCAAAAATCAAACTAGTTGTATTTTCTGGGGATTTGAAAACAACTCTTCTGATCAGCGAAAGTTGAATCAAGAGGATTGAGATGGGCCAGCTGGTTCTATTGCTCACTGTTAAATTGATGCCCCATGTGCACTTCCCTCCCCTCTTCATCGTATTATTTCATTTAGTTTACAGATATAGCATGGAAACAAACTGGTTTTATGCAATTTTCTCCCCCATTCCATACTCACTGGGGGCAAATTACAGAGGCCAATTAACTTACAGACCCGCAAGTCTTTGGGATGCGGGAGGAACTGGAGCACCCAGAGGAAACCCACCTGGTCATATGGAGAAGGTGCAAACTCCACACAGACAGCAGCTGAGGTTACGGACGAGGCAGCAGCTCTACCAGCTGCGCCACTGTGCGGATCATCCGTCTCCTGTCCCTCTCTGTCCATCCAGCCCCTGCGTACATGTGTTTCTGTTGTTCACCTCAGCTGCACCACGCGGGGCAACTTCCACATTCTAATTACTCTCACAATTCTCATTCTCAAGACTAATTCAAGCCTTTCTGCTAAATGATAACTGGTCTTTCAACACATCAATTAAAAAAATTCTCATCCTTGTTGACTTCTCTGGTCTTTGCTTTGCTCTGCCTTCCTCCATTGTGATATATCTCTGAATGTCGCCTCTTGCACCTTTCGTACTTTCTTTGCTGCACCATTGGCACTTGTCCCTGAACTTCCGGACACGTTCAACTCTGGAATTCCCACCCTAAATACCTTAAAAACAACAAAAATGTCTATTTATTAACCTTGAAGTGCACAGAGTTTAGTGTTTTTGATAGTGTTCCCCTAAAGCAGCTGGTTAAAGGCGCTCTATATGGGTCCGCCTGCCTGCTGCTCGATCAATGTAGAAACAAGGAACTGCAGATGCTGAATACAAAAAAGACACAAAGTGCTGGATTAACTCAGTGTCTCCGGTAGCATCTGGAGAACATGGATAGAAGACATTTCAACTTGTGGCCCTTCTTCAGACCCTCCTTCAGTCTGAAGAAGGGTCCCGACCCATAGCATCATCCATCCATGATCTGCCAAGATGTTGCCTGACCCATTGAGTTACTCCAGCACTTTGTGTCTTTTTCATATTGTTAAATCAGTCATTTGTACGTGTCAATTTATGAATCGGTTATTTCAATTGCTCGAGCAGAGATCCTGGCACTTGATTCTCTTTAGTATGAATTTATTTACTATTTGAATGTTGTCTAAGTCAAGCAGTACCTTCCTGGTGAGTCTAGTTGCTCAGCGCCATAACAAGCAACAGAATATGATCAGTGGACCCACCCAGAACTGTTGCGAACAAGTCATAAGGAGCAAACAGCAGCAGGAATAGCCCTTCAAAACTGTCTGAAGAAGGGTCTCAAACTGAAACGTTGCCTATTTCCTTCGCTCCATAGATGCTGCTTCACCCGCTGAGTTTCTCCAGCATTTTTGTCAACCTTCAAAGCCTTCAGTATCTTGCAGTTTCATTAGCACTGAAGGAGTAATATACGACTGTATTGATTTAATTTACATAGCCACTGGTTAGATTGCAAAGAACAACACAAAGTTATTTGTATGTATAAAGTTATTTAAATATTACTTGAAGGCGTATGAAACTGCAGGTGATGGAGTCTTGAGTAAAATACAAAATGCTGGAGGAATTCAGCGGGTCAGGCAGCATCTGGGGAAGGAATGGACAGGCGATGTTTCCGATTGGGACCCTTCTACAAACTCGATTTCTCAGGCAGTCCTCAGAGTCAAGAATAACTTAGTGAGTGTAGGAAGGAATTGCAGATGCTGATTTAAACCGAAGATAGACACAAAAAGCTGGAGAAATTCAGCGAGTCAGACAGCACATCTGGAGAAAAGGAATAGGTGAGGAAGGGGTTTGACCCGAAACGTCTCCTATTCCTTTTCTCCAGATATGTTGCCTGACCCGCTGAGTTACTCCCGCTTTTTGTGCCTAACAACTTTGGTGGGATGTCCATGATGTTCCAAGTCCCACGTTTCAGACTGAGGGGTGGACATTATCTGTGCATGACTTATTTCACTGTGGAACAGCCATGGACACCAGCCATTGCATTGCCTTAGTTGCGTGACATCTTGCACCAGTGACAAGGCTGGAATGTTGGTTTGGCTGCACGGTTGCATGCACAGGCATGAGTTCACGTATGCGCAGGTGGCTTTTGGCACATAAGCATCCACATGCACACTGACACAAACACAGACATAGACACAGACACACATGGACACTCACACTCAAACACATACATCACGTACACACCCAGCCCTCAGGGAGCTAGGGGGCCCTCGGGCCTTTATCTTAACCCACAACAATTTACTTTTCTTAACCCTCGTGTATGTAAATATTCCTGTGATGTACCTCACAACATTCATTCCTGTGATGTACCTCACAACATTAACTTCCTAATCCCTCCATCTATCCTCGACCTTACGGCCTGCACTCCCTTCCCTCTCTCTCGGACTGTCTGCCACTCAGTCCCTGTGATGAGTGATGTGCCTCAAGGATTGGTGCTGGGCCCATTGCTGTGTGTGGTTTAGATCAATGCTTTGGATGAGAATGCACAAGGCAGGATTAGTAAATGTGCAGATGACACTAAAGTGAGCGGCAAAGATGGCTATCAAAGGTTACAGATGAACTGTGTAAGAAAGAACTGCAGATGCTGGTAAAATCAAACGTAGACACAAAATGCTGGAGTAACTCAGCGGGTGAGGCAGCTTCTCTGGAGAGAAGGAATGGGCGACATTTCGGGTCGGGACCGAAGGGTGCATGGTTAGGAAAGGTTTACAGGGATATGGGTCAAACGCAGGCAGGTGAGACTAGTGTAGATGGAGCACCTTGGTCAGCATGGGTAAGCTGGGCTGAAGGACCTGTTTCCGTGCTGTGTGAGTCTATGACACACTCAAGGGGCCTGGTGATCTAAACCTGTTCCTAATCTGTTTGTGTGCGATCCTCAATATATACAAAGATCTCTCACCATTTCTCTTTAATAAACTCAATAATTGAGCTGCCACATCACTGAGAGCAGAGAATTCCAAGCATTTGCTGCCCTCTGTGTGGAAACGTTTCACCTCACCTCAGGCCCCGTAGCAGAAGCGTCCACGTCGCGGGGCTGGAAACTGGAAGTATCCTCAGCTAATTCTGCTACCACCATCATCTATTGTGACAAGCGATGGCTTCCACTGATTGTCGCCGGAAGCTTGCGTCCTTTTCAGGATGGACGATGACAGCGAGGTCAACATTTGTGACAAGATGGACGCGAGAAGAAGAAGAAGACCTCTCCTCAGTCCGAATTGGTTTACCATTTATTTTGAGATGGCAAACTCTAACGAAAGATTCATAGGTCAGGGAAAATATCCTCCCTGGGTCTACCATGCTGAGCATTACGAATTTTGTAAGTTTCAGTGACATTGCCTCATATCCTGAGGAGGTGCTGGCTCAAAGGGCAGAATGCCCTACTCCTGCACCTATATTTTCTTTGTGTCAATGGGCTGATTCTACTCAATCTACGGATGGCAAACGCCATCATTACCTTTCCTGGCTCTTCATGCATTCAGTGCAGTGATAAAAGGAGGCACCTGGATTCGTGCAGCAGCACCACAACGCCACGTATAGAGTGATGATGGATGATGAGGATCACTGACAGAAAAGCATGGGACTGCTTTGCCATCGTTAAAAAGTACATTTGCAAGCAGGGTCCTGCTGAATAAGTTGAAAGGCACGTCAGCCACCCTTTGTGGTGGGTTCTCCCTCAAGACCCCCTAAACTGCACACCCACCCTTGTTATATCCCCCATCCCAACTCAATCATTGTCCTGACCCTGGCCTCCAAGACACAAGCCCCAATCATAAAGCCAATCTCTGTCCCCGCATAATGATCAGCTCAAACCTTCACTCCCGGCAGCTGAATACCTCCTTGGCTCATGCATTTCACCTTCATACCACGACTCATCACGGTGGCCCAATCTGGTTTCTATGGCCCTATTTCTCTCCATCTCAAGAGATGACCCAACCCTTCATGCTGCCTGACTGGACTTCACTGCCTCACCCATCGCTGCCACCACCCCAGCTGCAACTCCCAATAGCCCAACAATGATGTCACCTAGGGTACACAAAAGGCTGGAGAAACTCAGCGGGTGCAGCAGCATCTATGGAGCGAAGGAAATAGGCGACGTTTCGGGTCGAGACCCTTCTTCAGACGCCTGTCGAATGATGTCCCCTAGCTGTTTTCCAGGAAATAACCAATCCAAAGAATAGAGACACTGGAGACTGCAGATGCTGGAATCTTAAGCAAAAAAAACCCAAGTGCTGGAGGAACACAGGCGACTCTTTGTATGCTCGTCACAGAGGGGAATCTGCACCCACTCGTTACAATCGCCCCACCTTTTAGCAATTATGTAACAGAATGTGATATGCTAATACATACAGGAGGTGTCTGGGATAATGTCAATATTTAAAGAATTATTAAAGGATTATTAAAGTCTTCCCTTTATAGAGAAGATAGCTACACAATGCTGGATTAACCGTGGGACTGGCAGCAACTCTAGAGAGAAGGAATGGATGAAGTTTCTGAAGAAGGGTCATAACTTGAAACGTCACCCATTCCTTCACTCTAGAGATGCTGCCTGTCCCGCTGAGTTACTGCAGCATTTTGTATCTCTCCGCTGAGTTACTCCAGCATTTTATGTCTATCTTTAGTGTAAACCAGCATCTGCACTTCCTTCCTGCACATTCCCTAAATAGGGATTTAATAGTAGAAAGGAACTGCAGATGCTGGTTTACACCGAAGGTAGACACAAAATGATGGACTAACTCAGTGGGACAGGGATAGAAGGAATGGGTGACGTTTCGGGTTGAGACCCTTCTTCAGACTATGGGGTAATAAAAAAAAAAATCTCCTCTGATGGAGACGGTGAGATCAAGACATGGTAGGGAAATGTCAGAGGGGTACACAAAAAGCTGGGGAAACTCAGCGGGTGCAGCAACATCTAAGGAGCGAAGGAGATAGGCGACGTTTCAGGTCGAGTCCTTCTTCAGACCCTGGAGTTCAGTCTGAAGAAGGGTCTCGACCCGAAATGTCACCTATCTCCTTCGCTCCTTAGATGCTGCTGCACCCGCTGAGTTTCTCCATCTTTTTGTGTAACCCTCGATTCTCCAGCATCTGCAGTTCGTTCTTTAACAGGGAAATGTCAGAGATGATCCAAGTAAATCTGGGTGCAGAATGGAAATTAGTAGTGAAGCTAATGAAGTCCATGAGTTCTGCGTGGGTGCAGGAGGCAGCCCCCATGCAGTTGTCAATGTAGGGGAGATGGAGTCGGGGAATAACAAAATATCCCCTCTGATGAAGACTCTCAGTCTGAAGAAAGGTCTCGACCCGAAACGTCACTCCAGCGATGCTGCCTGTCCCGCTGAGTTACTCTTTAAACTTTTTGTGTTTAAACCAGCATCTGCAGTTCCTTCCTGCACAGAGGTTTTAATAACCCAGTTTATTAGTTGGAATTGACTTTGCGATTTGGATGATGAACTGTGCTGGAGATCGGGTCAGTTCCACTGCGCCTGGAGTGAGTTGCAGCCACGGGCGGGCGGGTCACATGCTGCTCGGATGTGAATGCAATGGGACAAGTTGGATTGGCTGGCGCAGTTAGTTGCAAAGTGCTTCTCTCTGGCCCGGCCGCTACAACTCGGCTTTTGATGTCTCTCTGAACTTTTCTCTCGCCGTCTGTTCGGGAGCTGCAGGAGAAGTCACGGAATGGAAGAGCTCCCGGTCCCGGTTCAGGTCTGAGATGCTGCAGCAAGTCTACCAAAACGTCTCGCATTTTTACTTGTGTCTTCCGAATTAAAACTTTTTGCCCGTCTTGTTTGTAATTTCAGAAACTCCCTCAATTTCGGCTCGACCTCGGTCCTCTCAAGGAGCCGCTCGGATTTATCAAAGTCTTGGAATGGGTGTGTACCACAGGCCCTTATTCTCACCATTCGTGCCCGCAGGAAATGTGTTTCACCACAGAATTGTTTCTACTGGTCTGACAAGCCGGCTTGTGCACAGCTCTTCCGGATAATGTGATAATTGTGTGAGGTGTTTGTGGCTTACATTGCAGGTAGTTTTAACGATCAAAGATTCGTGTAAATATCAGGCTTGGAATCTCGATTCTGTTGTTGTTGGGAGGGACCTTGAACCCGCTTGTAATGTTGAGTTGACCTTCAAATTCACAAGTTATTTCCTTTGTAGGTATTTAAAAAAACGTTTGTGTGTTAGTTCGGCAGTGTTGTATTGTGTTCAATACCAATGATTTGCACGCGTTGGGTCTCAATGCACTAAAACACCAATGGGGATACAAGAGGCGCATTTAGCCTTTAGCCACCGATATTTGTGGGAAATATTCAGCTGATTTGTCCCAAGAATTTGATTTGCAAGGAGTGTCTTAAAACGCTGAGATTACTACTACGTTTCAACTAGATGTGCAAGAACGAATACATAGCTCAGAAAGGGAGTGGGAGTCGGGAGAGGGATCATTATCTTGGGTGCTTGCTATCAAGAATTTAAAAATTGAGGTGTGGATTTGTAGGAAATCAAGGAGCACTGTTTGTGTGAAGGGAATGTGTGCAAATTGCAAGGGCCGATTGAAACGTTTATGGAACACTTTAGCCAAGAGGTGGTAAGGCCATGGTTTTATAACCCATGGGGTTTGGCAATAAATCTCTGCTGCCATTAGCTAGAAGCTGCAGGAGCCTGAAATCTGCAACGTTCAGGAACGGCTACTTCCCCACAGCCATCAGACTATTAAACACAACTTCAAACTCTGAATTATGGCAGCCTATTGCACTTTATCTGTTTATTTATGCGTGTGGAAATATATCTATATTCGTATTCTTATTCTATGGCCACACTGAACTGTTCTGTATTTACGCTTACAATATTCTGTTGTGATGCAACAAGCAAGAATTTAATTGTCCTATCTGGGACACATGACCATAGACTCACTTGACTTGACATGGAACAGTACAGCACAGGAACTGGTCCTGTGGCCTATGATGCCAAAAACAACTAGTATCATTTGCCTGCATTATCCATATTCCTCCACTCTTGGCATATTTATGTATCTGCCTTAACGCCTCTAAACTATCACTGTTGTCTCTGCTTCTACCATTACTCTCTTCCCCCCCCCCCCCCCCAACACTTCCAGCATCTACCACTTTCTGTCAGGGAGGGTGAGGAACTTGCCAAGCACATTTACTTTAAAACTGTTCTCCTTCACCGTAAAGCTATGCCACCCAGTATCTGACATTTGCATCTTGGATTTTCATCTTCGATTGTGACTGGGTGCTGTCTGTACAGAGTTTGTACCTTCTACCTGTGACCGCGTGGGGTTTTTTGGGGCTTCCTCCCACATTCCAAGCATGTGCAGGTTAATTGGCTTCTATAAATGGACCATAGTATGTAGGATAGAATGAGTGTGCTAGTGATCGCTGGCCAGTGTGGACTCGGTGTGGACAGGAGCTGTATCCACACTGTGTCTCGAAACTAAACAGACATTGAAAACCAAGGGTTTTGCGATCCTAATGTTGAGTTGGAATTACCAGATATTGGTAATTGAACCGGATAATTTGGTGCAGAGACTTTAGTGATAAAAGAACTGCTTTCAAACTCAATCAATTCCCCTCTTAACTCTCTCCATTGTCTGTTGAAGAACTTGTCCTCGCCCTCAACAACCTCTCTTAACTTCTTCCAGCTAAAGGTGAGTGAGAGGCACTCGCATGGCCCCACCTGTGACTGACTGCCTGTCTTATTGGTTATGCTAAACATTCCTTGTTCCAAACATACACTAGCACCATCCTCCATCACTATCTGATTGCTGACTGCATCAGGGCTGTCTCGTGCACCTGCACACAACTGTGCAAATGGAACATTAACTTTCTTACTTACAACAGTACAACAGATATGTAAACATAGTGCACTGTACATTGTTTCTCCCTGTCCCCCCCCCCCCCCACTGTCACCCCCCACGACCCTCTTACCCACTGCCACCGTGCCTTCCTCCTACTTTCCACCCCGCTCCCCCCAAACAGTCCCCCTCTTCAACTCACCACACCCCCCCCCGACCCTCGCTGCCTCTTCCTCACCCCCCCCCCCCACACCGCCACAATGGTGTGCAATCAACCCTCCATAACCAGTAGTTTACGCTAGCTCAAGATATTTGATTTCCCAATTCTCTTGCCCACAGAACAACCATTACTGTCCTTGTGTCAGATGGAACTGCAGATGCTGGCTTAAACTGAAGATGGACACAAAGTGCTGGAGTATCTCAGTGGGACTGGCAGCATCTCTGGAGAGAAGGAATGGGCGTCGTTTTTGGTCGAAGACTTCAACTTCGTCAAACTGAAGAAGGGTCTCGACCCAAAACGTCACCCATTTCTTCACTCCAGAGATGCTGCCGGTCCCACTGATTTACTCCAGATTTTTGTGTCTCTCTTTACTGTGTTTGAATGGGTTTTGTAGTACCAGCACCTCTCCCCCTCATGAATCTCCCCCTCTGAACAGCCTCATTACCCACCTCTCTATATTTAATTTATTGGAATTGTTCTGACACCACTGGTGTACAGTAAACACGTTGAATGAGAACATACTGAACTGTTTAAAAACAAGCCTTGCTTTTGCAGGTGAGTCGTGTTACATACGGAGTATTGTTGGAATGACAAAACCTGCACTGCGTCTGGATAGAACTAGTTGTCCCTTGCCCTGTCCACTTGTTGAAACCAAGGATGGTTTAGGTTGTATTGTTTCTCAATTTGCTAAACCATTGCAGTGCCATAAATGAAAAGCAAAAACAATAACTGCGTATGCTGGAAATCTGGGATAAAAGCAGAAAACAGCATTGGAAAGGTCAAGCAGCAGCCGTAGAGAAAAGCTGTTAACATATCAGCTCAGCTGGAAGGTTGCAATCCTAAAATTGCTTCTCTTTCCAGAAATGCTGTCGGGAAGAACTGAGCTTTTTTTTTCAGCAATTTGTTCTTTGTCGCAACAGGTTTAATCTTTAGTTTAGATTCCATTAGAGCATTGTGCGTTGTTCTGCCTTATTTACCTTGGCAACATCACGTCTGAAGTATTCTTTAGACTTTAGACTTTGGAGATTCAGTGCGGAAACAGGCCCTTCGCCCCACCGAGTCCGTGCTGACCAATTTAATCCGTATCTTTAAGCGGATACAAAGACATGGACAAGGATGTAAAGGGCCTGTCCCACCAGCATGCGATTCCATGCGGTAAGCGCGACCAAACCGGCAGCGGGGGCCATGCGGAGGTCGGGTGAGTGGCGCAACGCGGCGCAAAGTGAGGCGAACTTGGAGCGAAGTCTTAAGGTAAGTTCGCCAGGACAGAGAGGGGCACACAGAGAGGGGCACAGAGGCACCTACAGAGAGGGTCACGGAGGCACCTACAATAGGTTCACGGAGGCACGACGTCGAGGCGGTGTGTAATGCGTCGAGTCGACTGCGAGCCGACAAGCCGTTGCCGTGCAGAATTTGTGAACACGGTCAGTTTTTCGGAGCCCCGCCTGATGGCGGGACGAACTCCGCACAATTCCGCAAGGCTCCGGCGATGGAAGTGGGACCGGCCCCGCGACGCCGGACGGCTCATGCAACCACATTAGGTCGCGCTCATCGCATGGAGTTGCATGCTGGTGGGACAGGCCCTTAAGACAAGATGTACAAGGTTAATATCAGAACTAAAGACATGACTACTACAAAATATTCAATGGTTGAGGTGCGATCTGGGAGAAGTCATTAAAATGCCGAAAATCAAAAAATGGTGTAAATGATATTACTTGCAGGGAAATTAAAAATTGTTGTGAGATATTGCTTTTGGGAAAGAAGCCAGGGCAAGACCTGCACGGTGAATGGTAAAACCCTGGAGGTGTGGTGGAGCAGAGGAATCTAGGAGTACAAACACAAACTTCTCTTAAAGTGGTAGATGGTGTAGTGAAGAAGGCTTTTGTCACATTGTCCTTCATCAATTGGGGAACTGAGTTGGAGCATTATATTAGTTTGGTGAGGCTGCATTTGGAGTATGTTGAGAATACAGAGTATTGTGTTCAGTTTTGGTCACCCTGGTATAGGAACGATGGCACGAAGCTGGAAAAGATGCAGAGAAGATTTGCAAGGATGTTGCCAGGACTTGAGGACCTGATCTACAGGTTGAGCGGACAGACGTTATTCCTTGGAATGCAAGAGGCTGCATGGTGATATGGAGGTGTATAAAATCATGAATGAATGAACGTGGTGAATGCATAGACGTTTTCCAAGGGCAGGGGACTCACGAACTAGAGGCCATGGGTTTAAGATAAGAGGAACCTGAGGGGCAATATTTTCACACAGGCTGGTAGGTTCATGGAAGGAGCTGCCAGAGAAAGTAGTTTAAGTTTAGAAATACAATGCGGAAACTGGCCCTTCGGCCCATCGAGTTGCACCGACCAATGATCTGCGTGCACTAGCACTATCCTACACACTCACTAGGGACAATTTTACATTATACTCAGCCAATTAACCTTCAAATCTGTACGTCTTTGGAGTGTGGGAGGTATCCAAAGATTTCGGAGCAAAACCCACGCAGGTCACGGGGAGAACGTGCAAACGCGGTACAGACAGCGCCTGTAGTCGGGATCAAACCCAGGTGTCCAGCTCTCCTGCTACGCCACAATGCCGCCCTGTACAATCAATTGAAATCAATAGTTCAGGCAGATACAATGACATTTAAGACATTTGGATAGGAATGTTTTTGGAACTTGGAAAGGAAAGGTTTAGAGATATATGGGAAAGGTTTAGAGAGATATGGGGCATCTTGAATGAGTTGGGCTGAAGGGCCTGTTTCCTTGCTGCGTGACTCAGACTAACTGAGGAGAGGTAGGGGGAGGCTTGTGTGCTGATTGGATCAAACTGCCTCTTTCTGTGTGGTTTATTTTTTCTGTTCTGCATGTATTCATTTCTCTCATCTCTGCAGATTTTTGCAGTATTTGCATTTGCCACATGCGGTGGTTATTCAGAAGGGAGCGTGGCTTCTGTTACGTGTAAGCACAGCAAGGCACAGCTCATCTCTGTCCAGTTCGGTTATCCTTTCAGGTAGGTGTATTCTTTTTATTTTGTCTGGTGGAATATAAGCTGCTGTATTTGTGCCTTCTTCCTCCCACACTGGTCACCAAGCCGTTCTTAGACTTGTGTCAGGAAAAATCATTTCACATTTTGTGTATGCTCTGCCTCAGCTCCGCCATAAATCAAGCTTCCACTTGTAATGTAAACCTCTTTGGTGACCTTGGGACTATCCTTGATCTGATTTAGCTGGCTTTACCTCGCATGAAACGTTAATCCCTCATCATGTATCTGTACACTGTAAATGGCTGGATTGTGATCATGTATTCTGCTGACTGGTTAGCACGCAACAAAAGCTTTTCACTGCACACATGACAATAAACTGAACTGAACTGTAATAATCTTGTGTTCCAGGCATCTCCCCATATAGCACTCATCTGCTTATGAAACAAATTTCCTAAAACTTGGTTAATCCTTTACCAACTTTCTTGGGGGAATTCCATGACATTAGGCTTGGATGATTCAAGTCTTTGCCACAGTGGTCGGGCTGAAAGATTGTGATTAGCAAGTAGACGTGCAGATTCATGGGTTGGCTGCATTGAAGGATGATGTTGGATGTTGCCATTGCTGAATATAAATCCATTGGCCCCTTGGAGCAGCTTTCCCTGGAAGCACTTTAATAAGTTAACCCACTACCATCACATTATCAGACAATGTTTTTCTTTTTTGTTAGGATCTGGGTGTTGGTTGCAGGGATGTGCAGGGATGTTTTTTATGTTTTTTGTTAAATACTCTAGTGTTGTGTATTATCTTTATTCATGTGCTGCATGGCAAGTCAAATTTCACTACACCAATTGGTGTATGCGACAATAAGTGTCCTTTGTCCTTTGTCCTTTGTAGTTACAAGGTCAGCATTTATTTTCCCACCACTAACTGTCCTTGAGAAACTCCTAGAGTGCTCCTGAGAGGATCGTTCAAGAATTTGGATTTGGTAACAATTAAGGACAGACAATATTCCAATATTCAGGGTGGCACGGTGGTGCAGTGGTAAGAGTATTTGTAGCGCCAGAGACATGAGTTCGATCCTGACTATGGGTGCTGTCTGTACGGAGTTTGCACGTTCTCCCCGTGACCACGTGGGTTTTCTCCGAGATCTTTGGTTTCCTCCCACACTCCAGAGCCATACAGGTTTGTAGGGTAATTGGCTTGGTATAAGTGTAAATTGTCCCTGGTGAGTGCAGGATAGTGTTAATGTGCAGGGATCGCTGATCGGTGCGGGCTTGGTGGGCCAAAGGGCCTGTTTCCGCGCTGTATCTCTAAACTAAAAAGCAAAATATATTTCCTAGTCTGGCTAGTGTGACTTGAAGGAGAAATGGCACGTGATGCTATTCCCATGCACGTGTCACCATTGTCCTTGCGGTTGTGGGGTGGTTTAGGGGGTATTGCCAAAGTAACCTCTGAGTAACTGCAATGCTTTTGGTAAATGGTACATGGTGCAGACAATGCATATCTTGTGGCTTTCCAAAGTTGTTGAATTCACTGTGAGGCTGCAACATGCTGATATAACAGATGAAGTGCCATTCCTTGAGCGATATTCTGTATCCAGCTGTTCCAGCACCTTTTTGCTCTTCTATGTTAATTCTTATTCTCACAATGCAGATGCAGCCCGATGTGAACACCTTGAGCACTTTCTATTTCATTTCATGTCCCAGCTTTATACAACTCCCGTAACCTATTTTGAAGGAAGGAACTGCAAATGCTGGTTTAAACTGACAAGACACAAAAAGCTGGAGAGAAGGAATGGGGGACGTTTCGTGTCAAGACCCTTCTTCAGAGTAGTTAGGGATAAGGGAAAAGAGAGATATAGATGATGATGTAGAGAGATAAAGATTAATGGAAAGGTTAGCAAAAAAGTAATGATAAAGGAAACTGGCCAATGTCAGCTGTTTGTTGGGTGAAAACAAGAGACTAGTGCGACTTGGGTGGGAGAGGGAAAGGAAGAGAGGGGGAATGCCAGGGTTACTGAAGTTGGAGAAATCAATATTCATAGGTAGACAAAAGTGTTGGAGAAACTCAGCGAGTGCGGCAGCATCTATGGAGCAAAGGAAATAGGCAACGTTTCGGGCCGAACCCCTTCTTCAGCCTCATACCACTGGGCTGTAAGCTGCCCGACATGTTGCTGTTCTACCAATTTGCGTTTAGCCTCACTCTGACAATGCAGGAGACCGAGGACAGAAAGGTCAGTGTGGGAATGGGAAAGAGAATTAAAGAGTTTGGCAACCGGGCGATCAGGTAGGTCCAGGCGGGCTGAGCGAAAGTGTTCAGCGAAACGATCGCCTAGTCTACGTTTGGTTGCCATTAACTTTTCTTCAAGCTACTTTTGGAAATGTCAAGACTTCTACAGTAAAACTTCTCTAATTCCAGTACCAACCCCTCCCCCCCAGTGTGGGCCTTCACCCGCGACTCTGTCCACCCTCTCCTCTCCACCGCCCACTAGCGGGCCGGATCCGTGGCCTCACTCGAGTTCCAGGTTCAGCACCAGGCCCACAGCCCCTATGATGCAGACTCCCACACCACCACGTGGTCTGCGGGCTCCAACTGCTCCACCCCTCCTACAGGGAACCTCAGTAGTAATAGGTCCCCCCCAATTAACCAGGTTACCCTGACCACACCCCACCCATACAATAGTACTCATGCCTCCCTCCTCTCTGAACACCCACCAGACCTCGCCTCTGCCTCTGTCCACTCCCCGGCCCACCTCTGACCCCAACCCCCACCTTTGTTGTGTCTTCACCACATCCCTGCATGCTTTCCGAGCCGCTCATCTTTACTATGGATGTTCAGTCACTCTCCACCTCCATCCCCCACCAGGAAGGCCTTAAAAACCACTGTTTCTTCGTCGACCGCAGAACCAGCCAACTTCCCTCTACTAACACTCGCCTCCACCTAGCGGAGCTGGTCCTCGCCCTCAACAACTTCTCCTTCACCCGCATGTGCCCCAGCTATGCCTGCTGCCTCTTTGTAGGGTACGTCGAACAATCCCTGTTCCAGGCGTACACTGGTCCTATCCCAGAACTCTATCGCCATTACATTGCTGACTGCATCGGTGCTACCTCCTGCACCCATGCAGAACTCATGGACTTCATCAACTTCACCACCAATCTTCATCCTGCACCAAATTTACTTGGACCATCTCCAACACCTCCCTCCGCTTTCTTGATCACACCGTCTCCATCACAGGAAATAGACTATTGACTGACGTCTATTACAAATCCACTGACTCGCACAACTATCTCGACTACACATCTTCCCACCCTGCTTCCTGCAAAGACTCCACCCCCTACTCTCAATTCCTCCGTCTACGCCGCATCTGTGCCCAAGATCAGGTGTTCCATACTAGACATCTGAGATGTCCTCATTCTTTAGGAAACGCGGGTTCCTCTCTCCCATCATAGATGAGGCCCTGACTCGTGTCTCCTTGGTACCCCACAGCTGTGCCCTTGGTCCCCCTCCCCCGTAGTCGTAACAGAGACAGATTCCCCCTAGACCTCACCTTCCACCGCATCAGCCGTCGCGTACAACACATAATCCTCCAAGATTTCCGCCACCTCCAACAGGATCCCACTACGAGCCACATCTTCCAATCTCCACCCCCTTTACGCCTTCCCCAGAGATCGTTCCCTCCACAACTCCCTGGTTAACTCATCCCTTCCTCACCCAAACCACCCCCTCCCCAGGTACCTTCCCCTGCAACCGCGGAAGATGCAACACCTGTCGCTATACCTCCTCCCTCGACGCTGTCCAGGGAACCCGACAGTCCTTTCAGGTTAGGCAGAGGTTCACTTGCACCTCCTCCAACCGCGCATCTGCCCACTCACTCAACCTGTCCAGGTCACCCTGCAACCTCCTAACATCCTCTTCACAGTTCACACTGCCACCCAGCTTTGTGTCATCCGCAAAACTTGCTAGTGTTGCTCCTAATTCCCTCTTCCAAATCATTAATATATATGGTAAACAGTTGCGGCCCCAACACCGAGTCTTGCGGCACTCCACTCGCCACTGCCTGCCATTCTGAAAAGGACCGTTCACTCATAGAATCATAGAAAATAGGTGCAGGAGTAGGCCATTCAGCCCTTCGAGCCTGCACCGCCATTCAATATGATCATGGCTGATCATCCAACTCAGTATCCTGTACCTGCCTTCTCTCCATACCCCCTGATCCCATTAGCCACAAGGGCCACATCTAACTCCATCTTAAATATAGCCAATGAACTGGCCTCAACTACCTTCTGTGGCAGAGAATTCCACAGATTCACCACTCTCTCTGTGAAAAATGATTTTCTCATCTCGGTCCTAAAAGACTTCCCCCCTATTGAACAATTTATTTTCTTCGGTATTCACCAAGGAGAAGGATATTGAATTATGTGAGGTAAGGTAAACTAGTAGAGTAGCTATGGATACAATGAGTTTCAAAGTAAAAGAAGTACTGACACTTTTGAAAAATATAAAAGTGGATAAGTCTCCAGGTCCTGACAGGATATTTCCTAGGACATTGAGGGAAGTTAGTGTAGAAATAGCCGGGGCTATGACAGAAATATTTGAAATGTCATTAGAAACGGGAATAGTCCCCGAGGATTGGCGTACTGCGCATGTTGTTCCATTGTTTAAAAAGGGTTCTAAGAGTAAACCTAGCAATTATAGACCGGTTAGTTTGACTTCAGTGGTGGGCAAATTAATGGAAAAGATACTTAGAGATATTATATATATAAACATCTGGATAAACAGGGTCTAATTAGGAACAGTCAACATGGATTTATGCCTGGAAGGTCATGTTTGACTAATCTTCTTGAATTTTTTGAAGAGGTTACTTGGGAAATTGACGAGGATAAAGCAGTGGATGTTGTCTATATGGACTTTAGTAAAGGCCTTTGACAAGGTTCCTCATGGAAGGTTGGTTAAGAAGGTTCAACTGTTGGGTATAAATGCAGGAATAGCAAGATGGATTCAACAGTGGCTGAATGGGAGAAGCCAGAGGGTAATGGTGGATGGCTGTTTGTCGGGTTGGAGGCAGGTGACTAGTGGGGTGCCTCAGTGATCTGTGTTGGGTCCTTTGTTGTTTGTCATGTACATCAATGATCTGGATGAAGGGGTGGTAAATTGGATTAGTAAGTATGCAGATGATACCAAGATAGGGGGTGTTGTGGATAATGAAGAGGATTTCCAAAGTCTACAGAGTGATTTAGGCCAGTTGGAAAAATGTGCTGAAAGATGGCAGATGGAGTTTGATGCTGATAAATGTGAGGTGCTACACCTTGGCAGGACAAATCAAAATAGGACGTACATGGTAAATGGTAGGGAATTGAAGAATACAGTTGAACAGAGGGATCTGGGAATAACCGTGCATAGTTCCTTGAAGGTGGAATCTCATATAGATAGGGTGGTAAAGAAAGCTTTTGGTATGCTAGCCTTTATAAATCAGAGCATTGAGTATAGAAGCTGGGATGTAATGTTAAAATTGTACAAGGCATTGGTGAGACCAAATCTGGAGTATGGTGTACAATTTTGGTCGCCCAATTATAGGAAGGATGTCAACAAAATAGAGAGGGTACAGAGGAGATTTACTAGAATGTTGCCTGGGTTTCAACAGCTAAGTTACAGAGATAGGTTGAATAAGTTAGGTCTTTATTCTCTGGAGCACAGAAGGTTAAGGGGGTACTTGATAGAGGTCTTTAAAATGATGAGAGGGATAGACAGAGTTGATGTGGACAAGCTTTTCCCTTTGAGAATAGGGAAGATTCAAACAAGAGGACATGACTTTAGAATTAAGGGACAGAAGTTTAGGGGTAACATGAGGGGGAACTTCTTTACTCAGAGAGTGGTAGCGGTGTGGAATGAGCTTCCAGTGGAAGTGGTGGCGGCAGGTTCGTTGGTATCATTTAAAAATAAATTGGATAGGCATATGGATGAGAAGGGTATGGAGGGTTATGGTATGAGTGCAGGCAGGTGGGACTAAGGGAAAAAAGTTGTTCGGCACGGACTTGAAGGGCCGAGATGGCCTGTTTCCGTGATGTAATTGTTATATGGTTATCCTTAAACTGTGACCCCTTGTTCTGGACTTCCCCAACATCGGGAACAATCTTCCTGCATCTAGTCCGTCCAACCCCTTAAGAATTTTGTAAGTCTCTATAAGATCCCCCCTCAATCTTCTAATTCCAGCGAGTACAAGCCGAGTCTATCCAGTCTTTCTTCATATGGAAGTCCTGCCATCCCAGGAATCAGTCTGGTGAACCTTCTCTGTACTTCCTCTATGGGAAGAATGTCTTTCCTCAAATTAGGAGACCAAAACTGTACGCAATACTCCAGGTGTGGCCTCACCAAGACCCTGTACAACTGCAGTAGCACCTCCCTGCTCTTGTACTCAAATCCTTTTGCTATGAATGCCAACATACCATTTGCTTTCTTCACAGCCTGCTGCACCTGCATGCCTACTTTCAATGACTGGTGTAACATGACACCCAGGTCTCGTTACATCTCCCCTTTTCCTAATCTGCCACCATTTAGATAATAGTCTACCCTCCTGTTTTTGCCACCAAAGTGGATAACCTCACATTTATCCACATTATATTGCATCTGCCATGCATTTGCCCACTCACCCAACCTATCCAAGTCACCTTGCAACCTCCTAGCATCCTCCTCACAGCTAACACTGCCCCCCAGCTTCGTGTCATCTGCAAACTTGGAGATGTTGAATTCAATTCCCTCATCCAGATCATTAATAGATATTGTAAATAGCTGGGGTCCCAGCACTGAGCCTTACGGTACCCCACTAGTCACTGTCTGCCATTCTGAAAATGACCCGTTTACTCCTACTCTTTGCTTCTTGTCTGCCAGCCAGTTCTCTATCCACATCAATACTGAACCCCCAATACCGTGTGCTTTAAGTTTGTATACTAATCTCTTATGTGGGACCTTGTAGAAAGCCTTCTGAAAGTCACTCCTACCATTTACTTCCTGTCTGCCAACCAATTTTCTATCCATGCCAACACCCTACCCCAATACCATGTGCTCTAATTTTAGTCACCAGTCGCCCGTGCGGGACCTTATCAAAGGCTTTCTGAAAGTCTAAATACACTACATCCACTGGCTCCCCTTCATCCATTTTACTTGTCACTTCCTCAAAAAATTCCCGAAGATTAGTCAAGCATGATTTTTCTTTCATACATCCATGCTGACTTGGACTAATCCTTTTACTGCTGTCCAAATGTCCCATTATTACCTCTTTAATAATTGACTCCAGCATCTTTCCCACCACCAAAGTCAGGCTAACTGGTCTGTAATTCCCCGTTTTCTCTCTCGCTCCTTTCTTAAAAAGTGGGATAACATTAGCTATTCTCCAATCCACAGGGACTGATCCTGGATCTTTTGAACATTGGAAAATGATCATCAATGCATCCACTATTTCTAGAGCCACCTCCCTGAGGATCCTGGGATGCAGACCATCAGGCCCAGGGGATTTATTATCCTTCAGTCCCATTAACCTACCCAATACTATTTCTCGCCTAATGAAAATTTCTTTCAGTTCCTCTACCCACTTAGATCCTCTGTCCTCCAGTACATCTGGGGGGTTGTTTGTGTTTTCCTTAGTGAAGACAGATCCGAAGTACCTATTCAACTCTTCTGCCATTTCCTTGTTCCCCATAATAATTTCACCCGTGTCTGCCTTCAAGGGATCCACATTTGACTTTGCTACTCTTTTTCCGTTAACATATTTAAAGAAGCTTTTACTGTCCTTCTTTATATTCCTGGCCAGCTTCCCCTCGTACGAAGAAGGGTCTCGACCCGAAACGTCGCCTATCTCCTTCGCTCCTTAGATGCTGCTGCACCCGCTGAGTTTCTCCAGCTTTTTGTGTGACCCCCCCCTTCCCCTCGTACTTCATCTTTTCAGCCTGTATTGCCTGTTTTGTTTCCTTCTGTTGTCCAATGAAAGTTTCCCAATCCTCTGGCTTCCGGCTACTCTTTGCTGTGTTATACATCTCTTATTTTAGTTTTATTCTATCCCTAACTTCTCTTGTCAGGTTGAACCAATTAGATTCCTGAACATTAGACACTGGATTATCAGAGTCTTGCTGTATTTGGCTGCCTTCAGCTTTTAAGTAAAACAAATATTTTTGTAAGTAACCTCCCTTCTACTGAAATTAATCTTTTAACTGCTGGTCTTGTGTCATAGGTTGAACAAGATTTCTTTCCGAGCTTTCACCTGCAATAATGCGACTGTGTATGATACCCTGTATCTGAATGGAGACTTCTCCTCATCTTCTGAATTTTTTGTTGCGGTTGGAGTGTTTACATTCCTCTACTGCATGGCTGCTCTATTGCTGTACACAGGATACCAAACCTTCTACCAGCAGAACAAATGCCTGCCACTCGCTGTAAGTACCAGAATTTAATGTTGCCCTTTCTGCAGTAACTCCACAAGCATCCTTTGGAACCTCAGCAACTTTTAAACATGCAGTTCTTCAATAAGGTGCTAATTGACCTGGAATTAATGGCCATTTGTTCAAAACGGCCTTAAGTTGCCACCTTCTCTGTGCAAGGACCAACTGACTATAAATGGTTCAAATATTCTAGAACTAACAACTACATTTCAGACTGTCTGAAGAAGGGTGTCGACCCAAAATGTCACCTCTTTTTCTCCAGAGATGCTGTCCGAGCTGCTGAGTTACCCCAGCTTTTTGTGTATATCTTTGGTTCAAACAAGCATCTGCGGTTCCTTCTTGCCCGTTTTATAGCTGTCCTGTTGGGATTTTGTGGTGCTTTGGTAAAGTGCAGTTGAAATCCTCAATCTTTGGGTATTGCCAACCAGTAATATCTCCCCATTGATCAGAACCGGATTGAAATTTCATCTCTGGATCCTTGATTCCACTATTGAGGGCCATATACACAAAAATCAATCATCTCAACCTTTCTCATATGGCTTTGCTTTGCAAAATAGATGGGAATCTCACTAGCTGATGAACTGAATATGACTTGAATAAAATGTGAATTGGGTTCAATCCCAAGGTACGATCCCGGTAGAAGGGAAACTGGATTAGTACGCAAGTGTTTAATTAGTTAGTACATGTGAAGTTGTGGATTAATAGACTGCTATTGTTCAGGAAGTTGATTAAGGATCTGTATCTTTCAGGATTTTGTTGTGACTACATTCTTTGCATTGTTCTGGCTGGTCTCGTCCTGTGCATGGGCGCAAGGTCTGACTGATGTTAAGCATGCTACAAATCCCGCTGCTGTCATCAGCAGTGTTGCGGCCTGCCAGAAGCAGGATGTCATCTGCACTCCTGGTGCTTTGCCCCCTATGGGTCGCCTGAATGCATCTGTGGTAAGTGCTGTCTATTGCCCAGAGAGTAAGTACTGTGATGGTTTGAGCTGCTGGGAGTTAATATCACCATCAACCTCTAGTGTAGGAAAGAACTGCAGATGCTGGTTCAAATCGAAGATAGACACAAAATGCTGGACTAACTCAGCGGGACAGGCAGCATCTCTGGAGAGAAGGAAGAAGGGTCTCGACCTGAAACGTCACCCATTCCTTCTCTCCAGAGACGCTGCCTGTCCCACTGAGTTACTCCAGCATATTGTGTCTACCATCACCAACAACTTCTCCTGGACCACCCATATTGAAGCAACGGCCAAGAAAGCACACCAACGCCTCCACTTCCTTAGAAGGCTTAGGAAGTTGGGCATGTCCCCTACAATTCTCACCAACGTCTACAGATGCATCATAGAAAGCATTTTATCAGGATGCATCACAGCTTGGTTTGGGAACAGCTGCATCATAAACTGCAAGAAATTGCAGCAAATTGCGGACCATCACACAAACCAACCTCCCTTCTAATTGACTCCATTTATACGTCACGTTGCTTCAGCATCTATGGAGCCGAATCAAGGACGAGTCGCACTCTGGCCACTCCCTCTTCTCCCCTCTCCCATCAGCCAAAAGGTATAAAGGTGTGAAAACGCACACCTCCAGATTTGAACAGTTTCCTCCCAGCTGTTATCGGGCAATTAAATATTCTACCACAAGCAGAGAGCAGTCCTGAACTACTATCGACCTCGTTGGTGAGCCTCGGACTATCAGACTGCTGGCTTTACCTTGCACTAAATGTTATTCCCTTATCATGTACCTATGCACTGCAAAAGGCTCGATTGTAATCATGTTTTGTCTTTCTGCTGACTGGTTAGCAGGGAACTAAGGCTTTTCACTGTACCTCGGTACACGTAATAATATATTACACTAGGGAGCTTACAGTTTGTGTGTGTATATAATATATTATGTATACAGTATATATTGCCTTTGTGTTTAAGAAGGAACTGCAGATGCTGGAAAATTGAAGGTAGACAAAAGTGCTGGAGAAACTCAGCGGGTGCAGCAGCATCTATGGAGCGAAGGAAATAGGCAACGTTTCGGGCCGAAACCCGGAAGGGTTTCGTCCCGAAACGTTGCCTATTTCCTTCAGGGTTTCGGCCTGAAACGTTGCCTATTTCTTTCAGGGTTTCGTCCTGAAACGTGGCCCATTTCCTTCGCTCCATAGATGCTGCTGCACCCGCTGAGTTTCTCCAGCACTTTTGTCTACCACCCGTATACATCGCCTTTCACTACCTCAAAGCATCCTAACAATATTTCCAGCCAGTGGATTCCTTGAGTTGCTGTTGCCTTGCAGTCTAATTGTTCTTGGTAAATGTACCACAAACACAATGCAACAGCCATTTGCCAATTCCTTGTTGTCTTTTGCTCTTGATGTCCACAAAGAGGGCAGATTAATATTTCAGCTGCTTGGTGATATTACTGCCACTGCAGTGATCATTCAATATTACATTGGCATAATTGGGATTGGAATGCACATTTCCTTTCAAACAAGAGTGCTTTCCATTGAACCACAGTTGCCAGCATTCTCCTACATTGTTTTTCTCCCTGCAGAGGGATTGTATCAATTATTATAACCTCTGAATTAGAAGCAACATTTTGTCCTGGAGTATAAAATGGACAATCGTGCTAAACAAACTTTAGCCTCTGCCCCACGTTCCAGATAGTGCTCCACATCCGTGTAAAACAACACTGAGGCTTCTCAGGACTGCTCTCTCTAGAGAAAGGGGTTGGGTGGTGGGGCCGATTATCTTGTGGCACACTTTTTAGATTCTTAAGGGCCTGTCCCACCAGCATCCGACTCCATGCGATGAGCGCGACCAAACCGGCAGCGGGGGCCGCGCGGAGGTCGGGTGATCCCCTGTACAGGGCCGTTCCCACCAGCATGCACTTGCATGCGGCAAACGCGACCAAACCGGCAGCGAGGGGCCGCGCGGAGGTCGGGTGAGTGGCGCAACGCGGGGCAAAGTGAGGCGAACTTGGAGCGAAGTCTTAAAGGTAAGTTCGCCAGGACAGAGAGGGACACACACAGAAGGCCACGGAGCCACACACATAGAGGGTCACGGAGGCACCTACAGAGAGGGTCACGGAGGCACGACGTCGAGACGGTGCGTAACGCATCGAGGCGACTGCGAGCCGACAAGCTGTTGCCGCGCGGAATTTTTAAACACGGTCAGTTTTTCGGAGCCCCGCGCGATGTCAGGATGAATTCCGCACGGCTCCGGCGATCGAAGTGGGACCGGCCCCACAACGCCGGACGGCTCAAGCGACAACGTTAGGTCGCGCTCATTGCATGGAGTTGTATGCTGGTGGGACAGGCCCTTTACTTAAGTGATTATAGAGCAGTGGTGTGAATCTAGACGGCAAACAAAACAATGTTATTCAAATGAACCAAAATGTTAAAACATGATCACCTCGGTTCATTTAAGGGATTGAGAATAGGTGCAGGAGTAGGCCATTTGGCCCTTCGAGCCAGCACCTCCATTCAATATGATCATGGCTGATCATCCCCAATCAGTACCTCGTTCCTGCCTTCTCCCCATATCCCCTGACTCTGCTATTTTTAAGAGCCCTATCTAGCTCTCTCTTGAAAGCATCCAGAGAACCTGCCTCCACCGCCCTCTGAGGCAGACAATTTCACAGACTCGCCGCTCTCTGTGAGAAAAAGTGTTTCCTTGTCTCTGTTCTAAATGGCTTACTCCTTATTCTTAAACTGTGGCCCCTGGTTCTGGACTCCCCCAGCACCGGGAACATGTTTCCTGCCTCTAGCATGTCCAAGCCCTTAACAATCTTACATGTTTCAATGAGATCCCCTCTCATCCTTCTAAAAGTAAGAGGGTTTAAGGCGTTGATTAAAACTTTAGATTGCAAAGATCCACATTTTTGCAAATGAAATGTTCTCTCTTTCTCTCTCCACAGATATTTGGCTTCATGAACGTCATTTTATGGTCGGGTAACAGCTGGTTCACATACAAGGAAACATTGTGGCACAAGCCAGTAAAGCCACAGGGTGAAGCTGAGCAAGAACACAAAGTGCAATACTGATCTCATCTTGCTCTTCCAACCCTAACCTTGCCTCCAAAGAAACATCTTGTGCAAATGATTGGCTTAGTTTCAGGCAACGCACAAACCTTTCAACCACCAAACCCATTTGGGGTCAAATGACTATTAGAGCATGGAGTGGGCCAGTAGGGCATCACTTTGAGCCACGACTATCCTATTTTGTACCACAACCCTTTCTCTTCCTTTTTTCTTTTCTCTTCTGTGCCTATGATGCCTCCTGGCATGTAGGGCAGCAACGAAGGTCCTCCACTCAGTAGTGTTGATCCCTTCAGTTGCTGTTTCCGTAACCTATTTGTTTTACGAGGCAGGGTTGTTAGCCCTGTGCTTAACCTCCAACCTGGAGGACCAGTGGATCGCTCTTCGTCTCGCCTCTACCCTTCGACTTGTCCAGCATGGGAGACCCTAACAGGAGACAAATCTCCCGCTGGCATAGCTCTAGGGGTCACTGAGACACACAAGCTCCCCAACCACGACAAGGTTGCAATCCAATGGGGAGCCTTTCTCTTCCCCCCCCCCCCTTAACTAAAAATGAATCCTTGAACTCTAAACCATCTCTTCACTTCTCCTGATAGCTTGCGTATAGAGTACATTCATTTATGTTCATACAGTGTCAAGTAATTTGGCTTGTGGTTTTCATTTAGTAGTCCCACTTGCTGCGCTTTAACTCGTGCTAAAATGGAGACTTGTTTCAATGTTAATGTATAAGAACGTTTTGGGACATGCTCAAGGTCTTGGGGCTTAACAGCGGCTGGGCAATTCATGGTTGGTTTCACTTTTAGAAATTACAAACTGCCATTGCACACAGCCTTCATCCTCTCCTCCTCAGGCCGTCTTGTTTAAGAATGATGTCATCCAGACATACGAGATGTGAGCGAAATTGCTCAACAGCACAAATTCTAGTAATGCTTGAGCCATGTCCATTTGAGACTCATCCTAACTTTGCTCCCTTCACAGTTCTGGTTTATAAGGAGTCGGCATCCCGATGCATTGCTGAAGGAAACATAGAAAATAGGTGCAGGAGTAGACCATTTGGCCCTTCGAGCCAGCACGGTCATTCAGTATGATCATGGCTGATCATCCAAAATCAGTACCCCGTTCCTGCTTTCTCCCCATATCCCATTATTCCATTAGCCCTAAAAGCTATCTCCAACTCTCTTGAATATATCGATTCATCTTGAATATATCAATGATGTTCTAACATATATAGAATTCTGTCCATTTCTCAATGCAAAAATGTTCTTTGGGCGTTTTTGAGTTTAGCAGTAAGTGGGTGCATGGTGACAGCAGAGCTTTTAATGTTATTTATCTGTAGCCTTTGTTGGAACTGTTGAGCCTTCTTGATCACTTAAAACCTGCATCATAACATGTCAAGACTGACACCAATCCCAATACCTCCCAGATAAAGTTGCACAGATTCTTAAACAACGCTTTCTGTTTTATCCACTCATCCCTTTTGAATTGTTCTTCACATGATTGGTCAGTATTAATGTTCTTTTTTCCCTCCAGCACCATTCATTTTTAAGTAAAAATATCAAGAATGGATTACAACCATGATGGTCAATGCAATATAACCTGGCATTGTGGATTGCCTACCTGAACCATTCTATTTCTCACATCAGCCAACTTCCTAGTGTGAAGTGATGTTGGTGTTAGCTTGGCAGATGTAAAGTTCCTTCACTATGTTCCCATGTTTAGAAAGTGAGATTTATTAACTGGGGTAAGATTTAGTCTGGGTTCTACAACTGATTACATGTATTGTATGATCTAAACTGGTTATTGGCAGATACTGTATGTGGGAAGCAACTGTGGGCAAGCATTGGCTGAAAGATGGTGACGCCTCTGTTTTGGTTCTATCTTCCCTCTTTCCAGCAGTGCTTCTGCTAATTGTTTCTAATTGTTTTCTATGATTGAGAAACTATTGGACAACTTTTAATATCTCGAAGACTACAAGCTTCTGCTGGGATAACTATTACTGAATGAAGGGGTTGTTTGTGGGCTTGGGAATGTTTGTTGACACAAATTTGGGAATAAAAATCCATTGGGAGTGAGTTGAGGGGAATCAGTAAAAAGGGATCTGGTGTATGAGGGGCTGTAGGGGTTAAGCTGAAGGGGGTGTGGGCATGAGGCTCGGAATGCTGTTCACACTTGGGTTATTCGGTTTCTTGTTTCTGTATTCACTGCAATGCTGATCTATTAGTAACTGTTCTACAAAAGGACATGCTTTGCAAAACATTTTGAGATTTTGGAAACTAATCCAGGCTGTGAAGAGCTCTTGCAACTAATGTTAGTGCTTTGTCATATTCCCACTGATGTCATGTGCATGCAGCTTCCTGTCCCATCAGTAAACTAATAAGGTTCGAGGAAAATGTGACCTTTTCAAAGTGGTTGAAATTTTGTAATTGAAATAAAACTTAAGTGTTGGGGCTCCTGGTGTGCTTCTGTTCTTGTGCGGAAAGAGGGCAAAAGGAGGGAGTTTGTACAATCTCAAGCCTGCCAAGTTTGGGTCAAGTTCATGATGACTATGCCTGGAAATTAGAAAATGGTGTCACCTGATGGCAGTCAATAAAGCTGTGGAGGTGGTTGGTACAATATGGATGGAGATTTTTCCACGAATGGGAAGTCTGAAAATAGTGACCATATGACAAGAAAATCCAATGGGCAAATGTAATCGAGTTGGCCTGTCCATAACATTTGGAGAGGTTTGTGGAGACTGTGTTGACGCTGCCTCTCCAATACGTTGGACCATGAGATTTGTTCAGCTTGACATCTTGATCTCAACACTTTATTCAAACTGCCAAATATAATGAAAGCAATGTTGAAATTCACCACTGATATTTGAGTGGCTTTGAAGATCTAAACGAGTTTGTTTCCCAGTTTTTGTTCAGATCTATATGGGAAGGCTTTGTTGTGGTTGCTAGATTGACAGGACTTTTATTGACGCGGTGTATATTCTCTTCGGTGAATATGCTGACAACGAACACTTTCTTCAAATCTGCATTTGCAAACACTGCAGCAACGACAGGGGGGGGGGGGGGGGGCTATCTTTCTTTTGGATGGGAGAGGGCAGAAGGATGAGGTTTGAAGGTGTGCTGTAATACTGTTGAGAAATATCCAGAGGGGGGTTGGGGATGTGGCCAAGCTTGACTCCAATCTGCACTGATATCGGATCTGTTGGATAACATCGTGGCGTAGCGGCACCTGGTGGTGGGGCTGGGAAGTCAGAACCCTTGTCATTGCTCGGAACTGTCTCGTGACCGTGGGGGTTCGTTCGCAGGCTTTTAGTTAGGTATCAGCGCTCCTCCCATCGACAGGAGCTGCGTCCTTCAGCTAGACTAGGCACGCGGTTTTACGAGTTTCTGTTTGTTTTCTGTGAATAAAAACCATTTCGCTCAACCTGCCTGGTCTCACTACAGTGGCTTGATTGTCATCATGTAGGAGACAAAAGATTGAGTTGATTTAATGTGGGCAGCCAGATTTGAGAGAAATGCTACATTCTCTCTTCCATTCCCAAATTTTGCTCCATTGGAAATAAAACCCATATTTATGCCTTTGTTAATTCTCAT
Organism: Raja brachyura; assembly: GCA_963514005.1. The sequence goes on along the minus strand of OY740804.1, from coordinate 39,421,514 downwards.
TATCTTTTTCCAACATCATAATTCATCGATCCACATTCCACCCTCCATATACTACCGTGCATCAGAAATTCTGCTACTGTGCACTCCGCATTGAACGTTACCCAGTGAAATGGCAGCAGTCAAATATTTCTACAACTTACAGAATGAGCCAAAGGAAGCCTTTGGTCTTGGAATACATGCAGCGTTGCTTTAGGTTTCAAAACATGGATTCCTGGAAATGTGCAGCAGATCAGGCACTATATAAATGAAATGAGGAACAGCTTTAATGTTTCAGGTCCAAGCCTTTCATTTTTTTTCGACAACTGCATTTTGTTCTGGATGCACAACTTTCTAGATTTGCAGATGGGTTGGTGAGTAAGCTTGCTGACAACATTAACCATATTCAGATTCAGATTCAGAAAACTTTATTGTCTGTCGTAACAGAAAATCTTCTTTGACGTGGCTCAACATACAACAAGACAATATACAACAGTCATCATACAACACAGCCTTCTGCAGGCTCATTCAGTGTGTATAGGTCTTAAAAACAAGTATAAAGATTAGAAACTGTAAAAATAGACAAGATAAAAGTTGAAAGTTGTGGATACATGTAAAGTGACAGTGCGTCAGGGTTAATTTGTCCATTGGTCATGTATTATTTAAACTATGGCAATGGGTATGAACGAGTTTTTGTGGATGTTTTTCGTGGATAGGGGGACTTTATATCGGCGGCCTGATGGCAGAAGTTGGAAGGACGTGCAGGGGGTGGGTGGGATCCTGTGTAATGAGGTTGGCTTTCCTTTTAACTGCCTGGGTGTGAAGTACTGACAATTGAATTTGAGTTTTGCCAGTTATTTTGCTTGATTGATGATCCGAGAAAGCTTTGATTTGTCTTTGACAGAGGTAAGGGTGAACCAGGATGTGATGTTAAAGGTGAGTACAGATTCTATAAGTGATTTATATACAGCTGTTAAAATGTCCTGTCTGACATCAAAGCTCCTGAGTTTCCTCAGCAGGAACAGGCGTTGCTGTGCCTTCTTGTACACAGAGTCTGTGTGCTGGGAGAAGGACAGGCGGGTGTCAATCTCTGTGCCCAGGTATCTAAAGGCCTCTACCTGCTCGACTGTCTGCCCATTCAGCCTCAGAGGTTCAAAGAGAGGTTGGGGGGAAGATGTTCGCCTTCCCCCACAACACAGCTTGGTCTTGGAGATGTTAAGCTCCAGAGAGCTCTCTTTGATCCACAGCATCAAGATGTTGACCTGCTGATAGTAGGCAGCCAGAGAAGTGTGATCCTTGATGTGGGCCACCAGGGCCATATCGTCTGCATACTTAAAAAGGGGAATGTCACTGTTATTGTTTGTTACATTGTTCGTTTAGATGGAAAATAAAATCGGTGATAAAACACAACCCTGAGGGACACCAGTGTTTAAAATCATGTTCTTGGATTTAAAACCATTTACCACCACATGCTGTGGCCGGTCCTGCAGGAAGTCTTTTATCCACAGGATAAGTGATGGGTTGACTTGTAGATCCAGAAGGCGGTTGTTGAGGGTGACTGTGTTGACTGTGTTAAAAGCTGTGTTGTATAACCATATAACAATTACAGCACGGAAACAGGCCTTCTCGGCCCTTCCAGTCCGTGCCGACCATTCATTTTCCCCTAGTCCCATCTACCTGCACTCAGACCATACCCCTCCATTCCCTTCCCGTCCATATACCTATCCACTTTACTTTTAAATGTTAAAATTGATCCTGCCTCCACCACTTCTGCAGGAAGATCATTCCACACAGCCACCACTCTCTGAGTAAAGAAGTTCCCCCTCATGTTACCCCTAAACTTCTGTCCCTTAATTCTCATGTCATGCCCTCTTGTTTGAATCTTCCCTACCCTCAATGAGAAAAGCTTATCCACGTCAACTCTGTCTATCTCTTTCATCATTTTAAAGACCTCAATCAAATCCCCCCTTAACCTTCTGCGCTCCAAAGAATAAAGACCTAACTTGTTCAACCTTTCTCTGTAAATTCAAAATTGAGGTTTTGCAGACAGTGAGGTCAGCTGCAGAAATGGGTGGCGAAATGGTAGATGGAGTTTAACCCAAGGGACTATGAGATGTTGCACATTGGGAGGTTGAATGTAAGGATAGAGTATACAGTTAAAGTCAAACCCCTTGACAGAGGCCTTCCTGAGATGCATGTGGTGCCCGCCCGGAAAGGTTCATTGATTGGTGGGACCTCGCCCGAAGGCTCGGTGGTCGATTAGACCGCGAACCCATTCAAAGGCTCGGCGTGACCCGCCAGAAGCCTTGTCAGTCAGTGACCGGTAACCTGCCCAAAGTCCCGTCAGGGTCCAGCCCAAGTCTTGGCGAGACCGGGAACTGCCTGAAGGCTCGATGGATGGTGTGACAGGGAGGGAGCTGGAAACATTGGACGCAAGGAGCAAGGGCCGGTGGGAAGGTGAACCAGGGTAATACCTCCAGCGCCTTCAAGGTCGGTTGCAGGAGGTGCCCCCGGGACACAAAGATGGCCGGGCGAGGAGAGTTTGTGGGAACTGCTCCAATACATCGAGCACGCGGGCCAATCAGACTTTGGATAATGGCACCAAAACATGGCAGCGCCAACAGGTGCAAAAATAATCTTGCTGCAGTTGCTTATGTGACAAATAAAGCTCCATTGAACTATGTGCAGAGGGATCTTGGAGTCCAAGCTTATAGCGCACGGAATATAGCAGCACAAGGAGATAGGGTGGGAAAGAAGGCGGGGACAATAAATACAAGTCAGGAAATGGTGATGCAGCTCTGTCGGTCTTTGGTTAGGCTGCATCTGGAGTATCGTATGCTGTTCTGGTCCCCCCTTTACAGGAAGGATGTGGAGGCTTTGAAGAGGGGGCAGAGGAGATTTACCAGAATGCCGTCTTGATTAGAGGGACTCGGCTACAGGGAAGGGTTTGAAAGACTTGAATGCTTTCTCTGGAAGGTTGAGGGGAGATTTGATAGAAGTATATAAGATTATGAGAACCATAGGGTAGACAGTCAGAGGCTTTTTCCCCAGGGTGAAAATGTCTATAAGGGCATAGGGTGAGAGGGGGAAAGTGTAATGGACATGTGTAAGGCAAGGTTCTTTGCACAATGGTGGAGGCAGATATGTTAACAGCATTTAAGAGCCTTTTGGACAGGGTTTACAAGGATTCAGATCATGTACAGGCAGATGAGAGCAGTTTATCATCAGGTTTGGCACAATCATTGTGGGTCGAAGGGCCGTTGCTGTGCTGTTCTATGGTATTCAGCATGTTGTGGGTTGATGTATCAAAATGTTCAATAGGAAAAAGGTGGGGCAGATAGATGGGAGAAGAAAATACTGTAGTATTGGGATTCTATATATAGGCAGCATGAAATAAAGGGTGATACTGTAGATAGTTGGAAAGTTGACTTTTGATAGATTTTGTGGAGGAAGGAACTGCAGATGCTCGTTTAAATCAAAGATAGACACAAAATGCTGGAGTAATTCAGTGAGACGGGCAGCATCGCTGGAGAGAAGGAATGGGTGACGTTTCGGATCGAGATACTTCTGACTGATCAAGAGTCTGAAGAAGGGTCTCGACCTGAAACGTTACCCATTCCTTCTCTCCAGAGATGCTGCCTGTCCCGCTGAGTTACTCCAGCATTTTGTGTCTATCTTTGATAATAGGTTTTGTCAACCAAAATGTTGAGAGAAATGACAAAAAGGCAGGTAAGTGGAGTTAAATTACGTATCATTGCTTGACAGCTGCTACATGGCCTGCTCCTGGATTTCTCATCTTGCTGACAATTGGGAATAAGGAAAAAACAGAAAAAAAAAATCCTTTGGGCAGGCAGCAAAGTTTGATTGAAATACAGAATGGAAACAAGGCCTTCAGCCCACTGAGGCTATGCCAACCATCAATCATCCCTTCACATTATTTTCTGTTCTATTATTTTCACATCCTCTCCATACACACTAGGGGCAATTTACAGAGGCTAATCTAAAACTCCAGACATCTGTGGGAAACTGGAGCAATCTGAGGAAAGAAATGTGATCACAGGGAGAACATAGGAACTCCACCAAACCCGGGTCACTAAAAGCCCTGTCCCACGGTACGAGTTCATTCCAAGAGCTCTCCCCGGGTTTAAAAAAAATCAAACTTGTAAGCATTGAAAATGAACGTTGCGGGTACGTCGGAGCTCGGGGACGTCTCTTAGCGCTAACGGCAGGTACTTGGGAAGACTTGCTAAGGTAAGCATAGGAAGACTCGTGAAGATTTTTAACCGTGATGAAAAATTTCCACGAGAGCCCCGAGTACCGACGAGTGGCCATTACCGTAAATCTCCGCGTTCGAATCAGGGCAAACTCGGGAGAACTCTTGGAATGAACTCGTACCATGGGTGAGGGGTTTTACTCTGAGGCAGCAGCTCTACCTGCTGAAGTCTAAACAGGGAAGGGGCATTAATTTTTTGGTTGCGAATGTTATTTACCTGCAAATGCATGTGGCACTGGTGAGTGCAGCCAACAGACTGGTTTAATGGCCATTGAAATTGCACATCAAATTTCTTAATGGAGCCACAATTAATTCCAGATGCTGGAAATGTGTATAAATCACAGTGCTGGACTTATTCAGCCCATCAGGGCCGCTTCAGTAGAAGTAATTGTTTTTTCCAAAAATAAACTTTATTCAGAATAAAAAAATATAAATACAACAAAGAACAGTGCAAAAACAGCCTTCCGACATTAACCATATAACAATTACAGCACGGAAACAGGCCCTTCCAGTCCGTGCCGACCATTTATTTTCCCCTAGTCCCGTCTACCTGCACTCAGACCATATCCCTCCATTCCCTTCCCGTCCATATACCTATCCACTTTACTTTTCTCAGCTTTGACCTTCTCAGCATCCGTACATTCATTAGTGTTATATTCAGTGGTGTGTAACAATCCTTATACCAGGCACCCGTGCCACTCATGTGGTCCCCTGGGGTGATATCCCTTCCCTTGTTTGACGGGCATCTCCCCATACCCTGCCCCCAATGTCCAGCAGTGGAAGGACCCTAGACTGTGGTCCTCCCTCACAGAGCCTTGGCGTTGGCTGCATGTACTCCTGCAGTCTGGGACGGGCCAGTCGGCAACATTCCTTGATGGACATCGCGCTCTGCTGAGAGGTCAACAGGTTTTGGGCAGACCTAAGTGTGTTTTACACCGAGTTGATGATCTTCCAGCAGCACTTGATGTCCATCTCTGAATGTATTCCTGGGAACAGTCCGTTAATCAGAGTGTCATCTGTTCCGGGGCTGTTCGGGATGAACCATACAAAAGACCCTTGCATCATTTTCCAGACTCTCTTTGCAAATCCACACTCCGCAAAGAGGTGGGCAACTGTCTCCTCCCCCCAGCAGCTGTCCTGAGGGCAGCGTGCGCTGGTGGTAAGATTTAGACTATGCCAGAAGGATGGCCTCGCTCTCCACCAGCCAAGCCAGGTCTTGATGCTTGTTGGTGTGTTCTGGCGATGAGGCATTTAGCTAGACAAACTGGGAAGTGTGCTCAGGGAACCACGCCACTGGAAACTTCGAGTCCTCGTCCTGCTGTTCCTGCAGGGTGTTCTGTGCTGACCACTGGAAGACCTTTGACGTGGTCAAAGCTATTGGGCTGGATGAACCTTTTTGCAAAGGACAGGTGTTATGGTAAGTTCCAGCTGACTGGCACATTGCGTGGCATCGGAGCCAGGCCCATCCTTCGCAACACCGGGGACAGGTAGAACCTCGTCAGTTAGTGACACTTGGCTCTATGTACAGCCTGTAGCAGCCACACACGTAGGTAGCCATCAGGTTGAGGGAGACATTCGACATGCTTTTGTATCATTGCCTATTGTAAGAATAAAGTCAGGTCTTTATTCTTTGGAGCGCAGAAGGTTAAGGGGGGACTTGATTGAAGTCTTTAAAATGATGAAAGGGATAGACAGAGTTGACGTGGATAAGCTTTTCCCATTGAGGGTAGGAAAGATTCAAACGAGGGCATGACATGAGAATTAAGGGACAGAAGTTTAGGGGTAACATGAGGGGGAGCTTCTTTACTCAGAGAGTGGTGGCTGTGTGGAATGATCTACCTGCAGAAGTGGTGGAGGCAGGATCGATTTTAATATTTAAAAGTAAAGTGGATAGGTATATGGACGGGAAGGGAATGGAGGGGTATGGTCTGAGCGCAGGTAGATGGGACTAGGGGAAAATAAATGGTCGGCACGGACTGGAAGGGCCAAGAAGGCCTGTTTCCGTGCTGTAATGGTTATATGGTTATTGGAATCACTCCATCTGTGAACCCCAGTTGAACTGAAGACGGTGGTTGTAAGACAGCAGCCCTGAGAGCATCTCGCCCCTGATGAAGTTTTCACACCTTACTCTTCTATATCTCTTGTCTCCTTCTCCCCTGACTCTCAGTCCAAAGAAGGATCTTGACCCGAAATGTCACACATTCCTTATCTCCAGAGATACTGCCTGTCCATCTGAGTTACTCCAGCATTTTGTGTCTATCTTCGATGTATAACCAGCTTCTGCCGTTCCTTCCTATACATGATGGACGTGCTCTCCAAAATGGGCTTTGCGGGGGGAATCAGGAACTGGATCCAGCATCTGTGGAGGTAATGGGTAGGTGATGTTTTAGGTCGAGACCTTTCAGACTGATTATGGCCAGGCAAGAAAGCTGAGAAAGCAGATTGATGCAAGTCAGAGCCTGGCATGTGATTATGTAGTATTGTAGTAGGAAGGAACTGCAGATGCTGTTTTTAACTGAAGATTCACACAAAAAGCTGCAGTAACTCAGCAGGACAGGCAGCATCTCTGGAGAGAAGGAATGGGTGAAGTTTTGGATCGAGACCTTTCTTCTGGCTGAGAATCGGGGAGAGGCAGTCATGGAGATATGAAAGGTAAAGGTGTGAAAACACAGATCCAAGGGGAATATGGTCAAGGAAAATGTGCATTGTTAGCTGAATGTGACAACGAGACATCCAATCTGTAAAATGTAATCAGGATATAATTGGTGTGTGTCTTGGTTCTTTTCTCGTTGTATGACTGCAGAAACCACATTTTGTTTGAACTTCATTTGAGGTTCAAATGACAATAAACAGTATTGTATTGTATTGATAGATCAGCCATGATTGAATGGCGGAGTAGCTGAATGGCCTAATTCTGGTCTTAGGACCTTATGACATGCAGAAGCAGAATGTCTCACAAAGATCAAAGCTGTAAACTAAACTCAACCCCATCTTCATACTGCTGGGTTGTCATTGCCCAAGCCAAAGATACTAGACTAGAGGAGCTAGTATCTTTGGTCCAAGCATCTTGATGGACTGAGCGTGGATGTTGGATTTGGAGCCACTACATGGACATGGTGGCTCCCAAAGCCCCCTGGCGGTGGCAAGCGGGCGTTGCAGGCCGGGACTAGCCCCGCCCCCTCCATTCCCCACGCGGAGACGTGACGTCGCGGCGTGGCGGGAGTGCGGGCGCGGGCGGTGACGTGACGTCGCGGCGTAGCGGGAGTGCGGGCGGTGACGTAATGTCGCGGCGTGACGTGCCGGGAGCGCGCGGTGACGTGACGTCGCGGCGTGGCGGGAGCGCGCGCGGTGATGGCGGCTCGGGAGCGCGCAGTGCGCGGTGATGGTGATGGCGGCCTCGGAGCGCAGGCTGCCGAGTCCCGAGGCGTTCGTGGGCCAGTCTTGGAGCAGCTGGATCGAGCGGACCGAGGCGCTGCGGCTGGCGGATGGTGAGTGGGCTCGGGGGCAGGGGGAGCTCCTAGCCGGGCCGCGGGGCCCTTCACGGCGCCATGGCGAGCGCCTGCTCACGGTTTAAACGGACAGCCCGCGACCGGCCTCGTCCCGCACTCACACAGCGGCCGCCGGGTCCTAGCGCCCGCCCGCCCGCCGTCCCTCCCGCTGCGAGCTGAGCCGCGCCGCGCCGAGCCGAGCTGCCGCCGGGTCCTAGCGCCCGCCCCAACACACAGGTGATCTCACCACCTCACTGGCTGACATACACCGCTTGTGCTTCCTTCGCCGTTTAACACACTCCTGCCTCTCAGTCTGAAAGTTAAAGAAATAAGCGTCACTCCATGAAATCCAAGCTGAAACTTGGAGGGAATGTTGTATGGTTGAAGATGTTTTTCAACCAGGATTTCCAGGTTTGTTGATTTGACAAACATGAGAGCAATTTATCTTTCACGTTTGCCTATTAACTCAGCTAGTTGAGTTAGCCGGCAAAACTACCAATTATGTAGTATTGTTGCAGGAACGAACTGCAGATGCTGGTTTAAACTGAAGATTGACACAAAAAGGTGCAGTAACTCAGCAGGGCAAGCAGCATCTCTGGAGAGAAGGAATGGGTGACGTTTTGGGTCGAGACCTTTCTTCGTGAAGTTGAGTTAATAGGCAAAACTACCAATTATGTTTCTGTCTGAAAAAGAGTCTGCCCCATTACCCGCCACCGATGCTGTCTGGCCTGCTGAATGCTTATGATTCTAGCATTTGCAGTCTCTTGCGTCTCTAAATCAGCATTTCACAACCATTTTACCTTTGCGGAATCCTTGAAATAATTTTCATATCTCGGGGAACCCCTACATAAAAAAATTATATATCTTTATTAATCTCTTTCTTTCGCTTTCAAAAACTTCAAGTTCATAAGGCAAATGTAATATATTTTTCTGATAACTGGTTTAAGCAAAAAATAACTTACATTTTTCTCAAGTTTATTGACAATGCAAAAAAACAAAGACAAATCAAACTGCTTGTTCAAAACTGAAGCAAATAAAGGCAAACAAGAACTAACCTTGGAGGAGAGAGAGAAAACAGACAAACTTTTCATAAACTAACAAAAACATACATAAATAAACTTTTGATAAACTAACAAAAATAAACACACTTACATTTTTTAAATTCGTATAACATCCGTAAATGATGGGTAAAAATGACTAAATAACGTGGGTGAACGAGGGACTACCTGCACGCCAGGAAGCACAGACAGGACTGATGGAGGCTGTGCATGTGTCTGTACTCGAGTGAGTCATTTGATACACAAATCCGTCACGTACAGCTCCTGTTCACTGACCATTAAAGGCCGTTTCACACTGGTGCCGTATAGACGTTGCTAAATATATGCCGTATAGACGTACCCATGAATTTTCCAAGATTATGCCGTACGTGTAGAATATGATTTTTAACACAAAAATGACTCAAAATGCATTTGCATATGATTAGCCTATTTATCACTAATTCTCTCAGAACCCCAGCGACCTCTCTCGGGACATTAGCGTTCCGGGGAACCCCTGTTGAGAAACGCTGATCTAAACTATGTTTCAATGTCAGCTAATATGTGTCTATCCATATTGCAAGAATGTAATCAGAAACGGTTTGAATTAGTGAAATGCTTGGAGCAGTGGAGGTCCAAAGAGACTTGGGCGTTTGCACACAAAAGTCACGGAGAGGGGCAGAAAGACACCAAAAAGCTGAATGGAAGTCTGGACAGTACATGTGGAGGACTGGAGTACAAAAACGTAGATGTTGGAGAAACTCAACGGGTGCAGCAGCATCTATGGAGCAAAGGAAATAGGCTGCACCCACTGAGTTTCTCCAGCACTTTTGTCTACGTTCGATTTTCCAAGATCTGCAGTTCCTTCTTAAAAACATAGATGTTGTTTGATCTGGACTGCTATGTACAGTTAGGCAGCATATAGAACAGGGTACTATACATAGGGTACTGTACAGTATACATAGGGTCTGAAAAAATGAAGAAGGATTGCCACCCGAAACGTCACCCATCCTTTTCCTCCTGCCCCGCTGAATTACTCCAACACTTTGTGTCTATTTTCAGTACAACACAGGACCAGGCTCTTCAGCCCACAATTCCTGTGCCGAACATGATGCTAAAGGGCCATTCTTTGGAAAGTGAACCAAAATGTCACACACTTTACCAAATGACATCACATAAAGTAATACATTAACAAATTCTTATAAGAGATTAATCTTCTTCATTGCTATTTTCCTACCTACAGGACTATAATGCATGTCTGTTAAATATGTGAAAATTCTAGCTTTTTAAAATTTGTTTTGAACGTATCTCTGTATGTGATCCATATCCCTCCATTCCCTGCATATCCATGTGACTATCTGAAGCCTCTTAAATGTCACTATAGTGCCTGCCTCCACCAACGCCGTGGCAGGGCAGTCCAGATATCCATTGTTCTTGGTTTAAAAAAAAAACTTGCTCTGAACATCTCCTTTAAATTTTGTAGGAAGGAACAGCAGATGCTGGTTTACACCGAAGATAGACACAAAATGCTGGAGTAACTCAGCGGGACAGGCAGCATCTCTGGATAGAAGGAATGGGTGACCTTTCGGGTCGACACCCTTCTTCAGACAGAGACAAGGACGTGTAAGGTGTGAAAACGAGACATCAAAGGGGATGTTGATCAAGGGAAATGTAGAATAGATCATTGTTAGCTGGGAGAAGGTGACAACGAAACATACAGGCATAAAATTTAATCAAGGGGACAGTCTTGATTAGACTGGTCAGAGTACTAGGAAAGGGGAGGGATGGAGAGAGAGGGGGAAAGAAAGGGTTACTTGAAGTTGGAAAAGTCAATATTCATACCACTGGGGTGTAAGCTGCCAAAGTGAAATATGAGGTGCAGTTATGAGGTGATATTTCCCTGACTCTCAGTCTGAAGAAAGGTCTTGACCCAAAAAGTCACCCATTCCTTCTATCCAGTGAGCTACTCTAGCATTTTGTGTCTAAAGAGGAGGTATTGATGGTTAACGTACGTAAAGGGTGATAAATCCCCAGGGCCTGACCTTGGATCTTGGAGGAAGCTGGAGAGGAAATTGCAGAGGCCCTTGCAGAAATAATTGCGTCCTCTTTAGTCACTGATAGTTGCAAGCACGTGCCGTGAGTAGTTACTCAGGGTAGGCACTCAGTCCGCTTTAAAAAAAAATTAAACCGCGCATGGGCAGATTGTTCGCTCCGTTAAATAAATAAATAAATTAAAAGCAGTGACATTTCAATTTGTCCTTCTTAGGCTTCCTAGTCCTAGACCAATTGGGGGAACAGCTCCTTTCACAGCGTGTGGAGAGTCAGGAGTAAAGTTGTGGGGAGGGCACGAGTGTTGAGAAGGAGGGTGTCGGGGATACTGCCAGTAACTCACTCACCGCTACCGCAGATCTCCGGGTGCAAAGCCACACACTGTAGCTGGCGATAGAAGCAGCTCGGGGAGTGGCCACCGGGACCCGACAGCAGAACTGGCCGCCACTTCAGCGCCTTCTGCCGGCTCGCTCACCTTTGGCAGTGCTCTCCGTCGGAACACCTGTCACCTGCCGTTCGCCGACTTCGCTCATGTCAGCGGCTTCCTGCAAATCCTTAAATTCCCACAGCCGAGTAACCTCAATCGTGCTGTTGGAATTTAAGGACATGAGTGAGGCCAGCGAGCGGCAGGAGAGAGGTTTTTAGACGGAGAGCTGCCAGAGGTGAGCGGGGACCGGCAGAAGGAGCTAAGGTGGCGGCTGGTTCCGCTGTCCGGCCAGGCGGCCTCTCCCCCCTCTCCCCCCGGCCTCAATGTGGTGGCATTCCACACCTCCGTGCAAGGAGCGTCGCAAGTGACATTATCCCAATCCCCTCATTCATAATATTCGTGCCCTCCCCGCAACTTTACCCCGGGCCAGACTCCCCAAACGCTGTGAAAGGATCTCTCTCCCCACTCGCACACCCCGGGAAATACGGTATTTAAAAACATAAACACAAAATGTACTTACCACATTATTGGTACACAAGCTCCATTTTTCTCTCGCTGTTACCTAACATACACTTAAAATATTGACAACCCATATTTGAAAACCCCGCCAAGAAACTTGCGCTGTGCATGCGCAGTAGACTGATGCACATGCACAGTGCAGCAAAGGCAGAATTTCTGCTGCCTTCAGCCCCGCTTGAAAGTGACGGCTTCAGGCAGCGCTGACGGCACGTGGGCTGCACAGACCTTCCCATGTTACAAGCGCTGCGGATGAAAGGCACGGAGAATTATGCCTACCTAAGAGATCGATCTCATACATAGGCATAATTCTCCCATGCCTTTATTATTTATATTTAGTTATTTCTATGTTATAATTTTAGTCAGGGTAGGCAGTGCCTACCTTGCCTACCCTGACGGCACGTGCCTGGATAGTTGCCACAAGTCCCAGATGACTGGGAGGTTGCGGCTAATGTTGTACTGTTATTTAAGAAGGGCAAGCCAGGGAACTACAGGCCGATGATCCTGATGTCAGAGGTGGATAGGTTGTTGGAGGGGTTTCTTAGGGACAGGATATATCAGCATTTGGATCGGCATGGACTGATTAGGGATAATCAGCATGGGTTTGTGAATAGTTATATCTCACAAATCTGATGAAAGTTTTTTTGACAAAGTCACCAAGGGGGATTGATGAGGGCAAGGCAGTGGATGCTGTCCGCATGGACTGAACAAGGTATTTGAGATGGTAGACAAATCTGGAAGGTTAGATCACATAGAATCCACAATGAGCAAGCCAATTAGTTTCAAAATTGGCTTGGAGGGAGAAGTCAAAGGCTAGTTGTGGAAGGTTGTTTTTCTGATGGGAGGACGGGGACTAGTGCTGTGCCACAGGCAGTCAGTGCGAGGACTGCTGTCCACACATAGCATACATTACTCGCAGTGCAGATATAACATTATATATTATGGTAGCTTTTCGCACTGGAGAGCTCTCAGTAGTGATATGCCTCAGGGTTTAATGCAGGGTCCATTGTTGTTTGTCATCTGTATTAATGATTTGGATGAGAACATACATGGCATGATTAGCAAGTTAATGGATGACACTAAAGTGGGTGATATAGATAGTGAAGATGGTTGTCAAAAATTGCACAATCTTGATTGGTTGGGCAGGTGGGCTGCGGAATGATTGACGGAATTTAATACAGAGAAATGTTAATACAGCGTTTGTTAAAAGTGGCACCACAGATAGATAGGGTGGTCAAAAAGGCTTTTGGTACACTGGTCTTCATTACAGGATTGAAGGTTAATTGGCTTGGTATAAATGTAAATTGTCCCTAGTTTGTGTAGGACAGTGTTACTGTGCGGGGACTGCTGGTCGGCGTGGATTTGGGGGGCCAAAGGGCCTGTTTCCGCACTGTATCTCTAAACTTAAAAAAAACCTCACAGATTTTAAGGAAATGCGAGGAAATGCAGATGCTGATTTCCAAAAAAAGACACAAAGTGCTTGAGTAACTCAGTGGGTCAGGCAATTTTTAAGATTTAAATTTTAAGATTGTTTTGAACAGGGTTAAGTCTTGATCTTGGGGAAAGGTCTGAATTGGAGTAAGCAGATGACAGCATTGATAGGCAGGGACATCAATTTGGCAGCAGTTGTTGTTGGGCATATCCACATCTAATGTGGGAGTTGTTTAAAGGCCAGTTAATTAAAGTCCAGGATGGGTATGTTCAAGTAAGGAGGAGGGATAACAACACAAGGTAAGGAATCCTTGGATGACCAAAGAGGTAGTAAACCTGGTGGAAAATAAAAATAAAGCTCATGTGAGGCTTAGAATGATTAAATCAGACAAGGCTTCTGAGTAATATAAACGTATGAAATAACTCAAGCAGGCGATTAGAAGGGCCAAAAGGGGCAATGAGATGTCTTTAGCAAGTCAGATTAAAGCAAACCCCAAGCCTTTTTATACGTACATTTAACAATTGGAGGGTAACCAGGGAGATGGTATAGGATGAAGATAGACACAAAATACTGGAATAACTCAGCGAGACGGATAGCATCTTTGGAGCGAAGGAATGGGTGACGTTTCTGGTTGAGATCCAAAACGTCACCGATTCCTTGTTTCCAGAGATGCTGCCTGTCTCGCTGAGTTGCTCCAGCATTTGTGTCTATCTTCGGTTTAAACCAGCATCTGCAGTTCATTCCTGCACAGACGGTATAGGACATTCAAGGATGAAAGAGGAAATTGTGCTTGGACTAAATGGATCTAGGCGAGGTACTATACGTGGTTCCATGGAAAAGGACATGGAAGATAGTGAAGGGCAGTATGATGGGAATTAAATGGGGGGCCATTTAGACGAGGGAGTTAAATGTAACATCTCCATGTTTGCGGATGATACAAAGCTGGATGGCAGAGTGAGCTGCGAGGTGGATGCTATGAGGCTGCAGGGTGATTTGGATAGGTTGGGTGAGTGGGCCGATGCATGGCAGATACAGTATAATGTGGATAAATGTGAGATTATCCACATTGGTGGCAAGAACAGGAAGGCAGAATATTATCGGAATTATGTCAGATTAGGAAAAGGGGAGGTTCAATGAGACCTGTGTGTTCTTGAACACCAATCATTGAAAGTAAGTATGCAGGTACAGCAGACAGTGCAGAAAGCTAATGGTATGTTGGCCTTCATTGCGTGAGGATTTGAGTTTACGAGCAAGGAGGTCCTACTGCAGTTGTACAGCGTCCTTGTGGGACCACAGCTGGAGTATTATGTGCAGTTTTGGTCTCCTAATTTGAGGAAGGATACTCTTGCTATTGAGGGAGTGCAGCGTAGGTTCACCTGGAGAATTCGCGGGATGGCAGGACTGACACATGAGGAAAGAATGGGTCGACTGGGAGACTTTGACTCCATGTATTCACTGGAATTTAGAAGGATGAGAGGGGATTGTATAGAAACATATAACATTCTTATAACAGAAGGCAGTGGATTCCAATTCACTGGATGTTTTCAAGGGAGAGTTAGATTTAGCTCTTCGGGCGATAGGTCATGTTTTATAAACTTGATTACGTTTTTTGAGGAGATGATCAAGTTGATCAATGAGAAAAAGGCAGTGGATGTTGTCTACATGGATTAACCAGTCATGCATTTGATATAGTCTCCAATCCAAAAAATTAAGATGCATGGCATACATGGTGCCTTGGTTGTATGGGTTTACTCACAGAGTTATGGTTGAAGGCCGTTATTCTCTGGTCTGTGTCCAGTGGAATTCTGCCAGGATCTGTTGTTTGTCAAGTACATAAATGAATTGGACATAAATTTAGATGAATTGGACATGAATTTAGATGAATTGGACATAAATTTAGCCACTAGGGGCGCCGCAGTGATGGCAGCCTCTGCGTTTTCTGTCTTTTTAAACTTTTTTAGTCAGTTTTAAAAGTTTGTGTTGGAAATTTCTTTAGCTTTTCTATGTGGGGGCAGGGGGTAGGGTAAGGGGGAAACCGTTTCCCAATCACTTCCTGGTGACATTCTCTGAGTCGCGTCCTCGCCCCCCTCCTCGCGGCCTACCGCCTGGATTGGATCAGCCTTTCCTTCTGGGGACCCGGACCAGAGCTTCAGCGGAGACTAATCAGGATCGAGGACAAGATGATCTGAGCAAAGTAAAGAGAGTTCTTTGATGAAAACCTGCTTCAGATAGTTCAGGACCTTAGGCTGGAGTGGAGGTTTATCTTCCAACAGGACAACGACCCTAAGCACACAACCAAGACGATGCAGGAGTTGCTTCGTGACAAGTCTGTGAATGGCCTTGAGTGGCCAGCCAGAGTCCGGACGTGAACTCGATCGAACATCTCTGGAGGGACCTGAAAATAGCTGTGCATCGATACTCCCCATCCAACCTGACAGAGCTTGAGAGTATCTGCAGAGAAGAATGGGAGATATTACCCAAATATAGGTGTGCCAAGTTTGTAACGTCATACCCAAGATGACTTGAGGCTGTATTCTCTTCCAAAGGTGCTGCAACAAAGTACTGAGTAAAGGGTAGGCCATTTTACTTAATTACTTTGCAAAAATTTCTAAACACCTGTTTTTGCTTTTTTATTATGGTGTATTGTGTGTAGATTGTTGATTAAAAAAATGAATTTTAGAGAAAGGCTGTAACGTAACAAAATGTGTAAAAAGTGAAAGGGTCTGAATACTTTCTGAATGCCCTGTGTATGCTTGGTGGCATGACTCTTAACAGCATTAATGTGCAGACGGATATTGGGGTCAGGTCCATAGCTCCTTGAAAGTGACTACACTGGTAAATATAGTATAGAAAGTGTATGCAACCCCATAATACTATGGTTGGGTCGCACTTGCAGTATTGTGTGTAGTTCTGGTCACCCCATTACAGGAAGGATGGGGAGGCTTTGGAGAGGGTGCTGAAGAGCTTTATCAGAATGCTGCCTGGGTTAGGGGGGGTTAGTTACAAAGAGAGGTTGGTCAGACTTGGATTGTTTTCTCTTGAACACTGGAGGTTGAGGAGAGGCCTGATAGAAGGATATAAAATTATAAAGGGCATAATATGGTAGACAGCCAGAACCTGTCTTGCCTCGTGTGGAAACGTGACACCTAGAGGGCATAGTTGAGAGGGACAAAGTTTTAATAAGATGAACGGGGCAAGATTCTTTATGCACAGGGGTTGGTTGCCTGGAATATGCAGCCTGGGATGGTGGTGGAAGCAGATATGTTTGAAGTGTTTAGATAGACTCATGGATATGCAGGCAATGGAGGCTATAGATCATGTAGGTATGTTACAAAACTTACCTTTAACCGCGCTGCAGTTCTGTTGCTGGCCGTGTGCGTGACTTTGGCGCCTTTAAGGGGGGGGCGGGGATAAAATGCGGTTTTCTCCTTGCCATCCGGAGCTTTCTTTTGTCGGAGTGCGATCTATTTTTGGAGATTCGTTCCGGCTGCCGGTAAGTTAATTTTTTTAAATAAATAGCCCGACTATTTTATTGCTACAGTAAAATAAAAATCAGCTCCTAATGCCGTGAACGCTGACAACGGGGACCGATTTTACGTAGGGGACAGGTAAGTGAAAGCTGTTTATTTTTACATATAAACCTGCTTTTTTAGATGACTTTAATCAATATTTCATGTTGCGAAATGGTGATTCCCCATACGAACCGGCAGAATTTTTCCTACTGATATGGGGTTTAAATTCACCGCAACCACAACGTTCCAATACATCGCGTTCCAGAAAATCCTACTCGCAAGTTGTTTAAAATGCCCATTAATTTATGGGCATTAAACACAGAATTCCATCAATTTGGCCTATAAATTCATGACAATTAGATTTAAAAATCATGTTATATTGTGAATTCTTGTGTGAATGTTAATTGGACACTTAGGCTTTAATTTTTTTTTTCTTTTTCTTAAGAAATGGATAGATGTTTAGATCTAGTAATTGAATTTTGTAATTAGCTACATTTGGGTAACTAACTAATTATATGCTTTAATTTCAGGTCATCCAAGTAAGATGGTTTCATATTTGTTTCAGAATACTTCAATCTATAATAACTGAAAATTTCTTTCAGTTCTCTTAATTTTTAAGAAAGTTATGAGCTTTTGTCTGTCCTCGATCACAACTTTTGTGTTAAGTCAATGGAAGAGCAATAGGAAGCAAGTTGCTAATTTCCGAGTATGAAAATGACCATAACTTTTTTAATACTGAAGATATGAAGGCAAGGCAAGGCAAATTTATTTATATAGCACCATTCGTACAAGCTGCAATTCATAGTGTTTTACAAAAGAAACAAAAGAATAACATAGTTTAAAAACATTGCAGAACCACAATACAACACAGGACAACAAACTAGCCAATAATCAAAAATTACATAACAAGCATGTATAGTAAAACAAATTCACTAAAACATTAAAACGATTTTAAAAACACATAAAAGGGTTAAGTGAATTAGGTGTCAAATTAAACTTTTCATGCTTTATCTGATGGGATAAATTACAGACTTGATTTTTTAAATCTCAAAATGTTGTAACATTGCTATATCATGTGTTTAATTTAACATGGAATCATGTGTGGCACAGTCATTGTGGGTCAAATGTAATTTTCAATGTTCTATAATGCTTGGGATTAGTGAGTGCACCTGCCCCCCCCCCCCCCCCCCCCCCTCCTGTTCTGTTGTGAACAGTTCTGTCTCCCTCTCTGTAATGTGATGTGACAGTGATAATTTCAGGTTTGTCCTTGTGTCACATTGACGTATTAGACTGCTAACTACAGGCAGCTTTCCGCAAATCACTCTCATTTTTCTCCAAAGGATTGGAGAGCGATGAATTAGTGCTGTGGTTCCCAACCCCTTTGTCTAAAAGCCCCACTTGTTCATATATGTTAAAACAAACCTAGTCATATCACTGGCTGCTTCTTTTAAGGAGTTTGCACTGACCCAGGAATTGTTAGCAATTTAATAGCTGGAATAGCTTGAGCGCAAAATTTGAAATTATTTTGAAACAAATTGAATTATCCCAATATGACTAAAATGTTACCAACTCCTTAAATCTGTGGTATCTTTCCCTCTAGAAGGTTGCACACCTCAGACAGGGAATCACAGAATCACAGAGTTTGGTTGATAAATATTGTACTTGAGCAATTACATGCATCAGCCTCATTCTTGAACAAACCCAGTTCCAGTACAAACTCACTTGCCAGTGACACTTTATTATATTCAGTCATTGCAGTACAAACTGAAAGGAAAAGAGTAGGATTTTTACCAGCTGTTGAGATGTTGGGGGTTGGTGTGGTTGGGTTGGTTTGGGTCGATCCGGGTCGACCCCAGCTGACTTCCCACATAGCCAACATACTGCACGATTTGGCACAAAATGAAGCCTCCTAGTTGGATTGGATCCAGGAAGTGACTAAGTGCAGCAGGTAATTATTCCGCTGCTGCGTTTAATTTAACATGATTTCCTTATGGTGAGTGTTTGAAGATAGTTCTCGACCTCTGGTTGGAAACTTTCCATTGACAATATCACTGTCTTTAACCTGGGAGTGAGTCTAAAGAAGGGTTTCGACCCGAAACTTGCCTATTTCCATTGCTCCGTAGATGCTGCCTCACCCACTGAGTTTCTCCAGCATTTTTGTCTACCTTTGATTTTCCAGCATTTGCAGTTCCTTCTTAAACTGATGAATGTCCTGGTTGCTAATCATTTCAACTCCCCTTCCCATTCCCACACTGACCTTTCTATTCTGGACCTCCTCCATTGTCGGAGTGAGGCCACACGCAAACTAGAGGAACATCACTTTGTACTCCGCTTGGGTAGATTGCAACCTAAAGGTATGAACTCTCCAATTTCAGGTAACAAGCCTGTGGACAACCTGCTCCCCCTTTCTTCTCTGTGCCCCTATTTCTCTCCTATCCCCTCCCCTTTCACCTATATCCTTTCCTCTGGCTTCACAAGTTGCATTTCTATCCTTATTTCACACATTTTGTCTCTTCATCTCTAGCCTTAGTCCTGCAATCTGCCTGTCAAACACCGCCCTCACCTGTATCCATCTATCACTTGCCAGGCTTAGTTCTGCTTCTCTTCTCTTCCAGCTTTCTTTCCCTCCACCACAATCAGTTTGAAGAAAGGTCCTGACCCAAAACGTCACCTATTCATGTTCTACAGAGATGCTGCCTGACCCGCTGAGTTACCCCAGCACTTTGTGTCTATCTTCGGTGTAAACCAGCTTCTGCAGTTCCTTCTGTATACATATTGGTTTATTGTCACAAGTATTACGATGCAGAGAAAAACATTGTTACGTGTGTTTTCCAAGCAAATCTTACCATACCATCGAGGTAGTTAGTGCAAGAGAGATATGATTTTATCACATGATAAATATAGACCAAAATCAGCATGGTTTTGTGAATGGGAGATCTTGCGTGATGAACCTGTTGGAATTATTTGAGGAAAGAAATAGCAGGATAGAAAAAGTCAGTGGATGTTGTTTACCTGCATTTTCAGAAGGCCTTTGATAATTCATAGTCATAGAGTGATGCAGTGTGGAAACAGGCCCTTCAGCCCAACTTGCCCACACCGGCCTACATGTCCCAGCTACACTAGTCCTATCTGCCTGTGTTTGGTCCATATCTCTACAAACCTGTCCCATCCCTGTACCTGTCTAACTGTTTCTTAAATGTAGGGATAGTCCCTGCCTCAATTGCCTCCTCTGGCAGCTAGTTCCATAAACCCACCGCCCTTTGTGTTTAAAAAGTTACGCCTCAGATTCATATTAAATCTTTTTCCCCTCACCTTAAACATATGTCTTTTGGTCCTCAATTCACCTACTCTGGGTAAGAGACTCTGTGTGTCTACCCGATCTATTCCTCTCATCATTTCATACACCTCTATAAGATACTCCTCATCCTCCTGCGCTCCAAGGAATAGTCCCAGCCTACTCAACCTCTCCCTATAGTTCAGACCCTCTAGTCCTAGCAACATCCTTGTAAATCTTCTCTGTTCCCTTTACAGCTTGACAACATATTTCCTCGAACATGATGTTCAGAGCTGAACACAATACTCTCAATGTGACCGTACCTATGCCTTGTACACTGCAACATGAACTCTCAACCTCTATACTGAATACTCTTAACTGATGAAGGCCAATGTGCCACCTGATCTACCTGCATCTCCACCTTCAATGTACCATGCATCTGCTCTCCTAGATCCCTCTGCTCCACAACACTACCCGGAGCCGGCCATTCATTGTATATGTACTGCCCATGTTAGACTTCCCAAAGTGTAACCTCACATTTCTCTGTATTAAATTCCATCAACCATTCCTCAGCCCACCTGGCCAATCGATCAAGATCCTGCTGTAAGTTTTCACAACCATCTTCAATATGCAAAACCAGTCACATTTGTATCATCTGCAATCTTGCTAATATTGCCATGCATATTCTCATCCTAAGCATTGATATAGATGACAATAGACTATCCATTCAGCTATCTCTCCTTGGATCCCATGCGATCCAACCTTCCAGAGCAGATTACCATGCGGGACCTTGTCAAATGCTTTGCTGAAGTCCGAAATGTCACCCATTCCTTTTCTCCAGAGATGCTGCCTGTCCCATTGAGTTACTCCTGCTTTTTGTGTCTAGCTTCCATACACACAACATCTGCAGCTCTGCCTTCATCGACCTTTTTGTCTTCAAAAAACTCAGGGGGAAGGAGTGTGGGTGGAGGAGGGTGGGGGGGTGGGGGTGTGGGGGAGGGAGAACCTTCAAAACCTTAATAACTTTTGTACTATTTCACCGATCGGAACAAAACAAAACTTATTTGACTTGCAGCAGAGGAGAATGGTGAGTAAGGTGGCGAAAAATCGTAGCGCTATGGGGGATCGTTTTTGTGCAAATTTAATTACAACGCAGACAGGAAGTGGTCAAGATGAGAGTTTTAGTAATATATATAGATTTTTAAGGCGCAGATTGACAGATTCTTGATTAATAAGGGTGTCGGGGTTTATGGGGAGAAGACCAGAGAATGGGGTTAATAGGGAAAGATAGATCAGCCATGATTGAATGGCGGAGTAGGCCTGATGGGTCGAATGGCCTAATTCTGCTCCAATAACTTATGAACTAAAACCAATCAGAATGCAGAATATAACGTCCTAACTTTTTCAACCTCTTCCAATACAATACAATACCATTTATTGTCATTTGAACCTCATTGAGGTTCAAACGAAATTTCGTTTCTGCAGTCATACATACAAGAAAAGAGCCAAGACACAACACAATTTGCACAAACATCCATCACAGTGAATATCCTCCTCACTGTGATGGAAGGCAAAGTCTTATCTCTCCCCTGCTCTCCCCATTCTCCTCCCGATGTCAGAGTCGAAGCCCCCGGCAGGCGATGGTAAATAAGTCCCGCGGTCATTCATGCCGCACCGGGCGATGCAAGACCCAGCTCCGGGTCTTGATGTTGGAGCCCCCGGCGGGCCCTTGCAAGTCCTGTGGCCATCAAAGCCGCGCCGGGCAATGTAAGGCCCCGCTCCAGGTCATCTTCAACCCCGCAACTCGGGCGGGAGAAGTTGTCGTTGCGGGAGCTCCGAAAAGCGGTCTCCCACAAGGGACCCGCGAGCTCCCGATGTCACCGTCCACCGGCCTGCAGCTGGAGCCTCCGAATCTCCGGGGTCGGGCAGCAGCAGCGCGCCATCACAGCTCCTCCCGTTCTGAACTCGGCCAGCCCCACGATGGTGAGTAAGTCCGCAGTTCCGCGAGTGGAGCCCCAGGTCCGGTTGGAGGCCGCTCCATGGTGCTAGGCCTCAATGACAACGGAGACCCGACAGAGAAAAGGTCGGGTCCTCCGTACAGGGAAAAGATTTAAAAAGTTTCCCCACCCCCCGCGCCCCACCCCCCACACATATCCAGCTAAAATTTTTTTTTTTAATTAAAAAAAACATTAACCGAGAGTCGTGACTGATTTCGTAGCACTCTTGCCTCCGCTTTCTGGAAAGGGAGGCAAGACTTGAGCAGGCAAATAGGCTGATATTCACAGTGCAAGACAAAGCCACTGGATTGTTTGTTAAATGAACAGTTCTGTTTAACCTCGTGGGTGAATATAAACATCCCCAGCACTATTTTGAAGAACAAGACAATTTGTGTTGCTCTATTGACTAGTGCTTGCTCTTTTAATCAATAGTGGTCATCCTGTTGTTTGTTAGATCTGGCTGTGCCCAACTTGTCAAAGTCCCCCCCCCCCCCCCCCTATGAAAACCCATGTCCTTTCCTTTCCTGCCTGATACTGGCTGGGATCTACCAATTGTAGATGCTGATTCTCAGGCGTGAATTCTGTCAGTGGTATTTGGACAACTGTCTCATCTTTCTCATCTGCAAACGTTACTGTAGACCTTCGAGATACTGCGTGGAAATGGCCCGAGTCCGACTATTGACAAACGCCTTCTACAAACCCATTGACTCCCACATCTACCTTGACCACACCTCATCCCACCTTGCCTCTTTGAAGGATGCCATCCATTATTTTCCAATTTCACTGTCTCCGCCATGTCTGCTCTCCAGATGAGGCTTTTCACTGTAGGACATCCGAGATTCTTCTTTCTTCAGTAAATGTGGCTTCTCCCCTACTGTTGTGGATGGAGCGTCCACCTCTGTGTTTAGGTTGAGATATATTATTGCCACATTTACGGAGGTACTGTGAAAATCTTTGTTTTGCTTGCTATCGAAACAGATCAGATATACTATACATAAATGCAATCATAAATACCGACCAAAGGTGGCATAGTGGAGCAGCAATAGAGCTGCTGCCATGCAGCACCAGAGACCTGTGTTCGATCCTGACTGCGGGTGCCATGTGAACAGAACCTTTACGTTCTCCCTGCGACCGCATGGGTTTTCTCCAGGTGCTCTGGTTCCCTCACACATTCCAAAGACGTGCAGATTTGTAGATTAATTGGCTTCTGTAAATTGACCCTGGTGTGTAGGATAGAACTATTGCACCAGTGAAGGCTGGTCAGCGTGGACCTGGTGGGCAGAAGAGCCTATTTTCATGCTATGTCTCTAAACTAAACAAAACAAGGTGGGGCATCTTGGTCGGCATGGACAAGTTAGGCTGAAGGGCTTGTTTCATGTTGTATGTCTCCATGACTCTAAATCAAACAAGTACGATAGATACAGCAATGGGGAAGATACATAATGCAGAAAGTCCAGTGTCCCCAATGGGGTAGAGGTGAATGAGACTTATGGAAAGATCATTCTGAAGCTTGATTAAAGAGAGGACAACGTTGCTTCCAAGTTAGGTGCTGCATGCTTTCAAGCTTCTGTTCCTTCTGCTGGATGGGAGCATGCAGAAGAAGGAATGACCAGGGTAGGACAAGTCTGTGATTACGTTGGCTGCTTTACTTAGGCAACGTGAAGTGTAGAAAGAGTCAGTGAACATTACAGCACAGGAACAGACCCTTCTGCTCTCAATGTCTGAGCCGAACTTGATGCCAAGCCCAACTCTTACCTACCTGCACTTAATCTGTATTTCCTGCCTATCCATAAGAAATTGTGTGTCTATCCTATGGTGTGAAGTCTGGTCTGTGTCTGTACATCTACAACTCTTTACAATTTCCTGTGGTCTTGGGCAGAGTTGTCAAACTGTCAACCTGCTGACTTGTAGATTAATACACTGGAAATAGTGATTTCATTTTTAGGAGCTGGAGAGGCTGCAGTAAAAAGGGAGGATGTAGTATTTCAGTTGCACAGATTCTTGAATACGGTTCTAGAATACCGTATGAGGTTGTTGCCTCGACTAAAAGGGTTCACTGTTGACAAAAGGTTGCATAAAATATGTTTATATTCCCCTGTGTTTAGGTTAAGGACTTACATATCAATGTATTTAGAATGTTACAATTTAGTTTAATTTAGAGACACAGCGCGGAAACAGGCCCTTTAGCCCAGCGAGTCCCCACCGACCAGCAATCCCTTACATTAGACCTATCCGAAACACACTCAAATTTATACTCATACCAAGCCAATTAACCTACAAACCTGTACGTCTGGCGTGTGGGAGGAAACTGAAGATCTCGGAGAAAACCCACACGGTCACGGGAAGAACGTACAAACTCTGTACAGACAGCACCCGTAGTCGGGATCATACCTGGGTCTCCGGTGCTGCAAGCGCTGTAAGGCAGCAACGCGACCGCTGCACCCTGTGTCGCCCATGGGTTGGGTGGATGAATGCAGAGATGTGACTTTCACAATAGGCAGTTTGGACATTATATTAAAATTAAAGCACTTTAAAGCACATTTTCTTTCAGAAAATTGAGCAGGAATCTTGAACGTTTACCCCTCAATCAGATGTGGATGCTCGAGTTATTTGGAGTTTACAAGATTGCACTCGTTAGTTTGTTTTTAAGTCAGGGTATTGAGAAATGAAGAACTGGTAAATGCACGTAATGCTGAGACATGAAAAACGTGTTCAAAATAAACAAACTCTGCATGCGTGTCCAGCTTAGTCCTATCCAGGCATTGCATGTTGATGATTTAGGAGATGGGTTTGGAGAAGACTGGGAGAGCAAAATTTGTCTGTGGAGCTGAAGACTGGTGATAATTTGCACCCTGGATGACATAGCCTGGAGGAGGGGAAAGAATTTCTGCAGCTGTATTCCAAGGAAAAGAACAAATTCTCCTTTAGATAGTGACTCATCCCAGATGAGCACTTAATGAACTGTCAGTTTATTTGCGTAACCTTCCTATTAAAAATAAGACAGGAAAGTGCAACCAATAAAGCTAGCCACTTCAGTGAAGTATTTGGATTTCAGTTCGATGCAATGCTGATCGTCAACAATTTTGAATAGTCATAGAAATACTATTTCCTTTTAAATTATTGCAATTTGAGAAGTATATTTTCTTTGTAAGCATACCCTCAAGGACGGATTTTTGTTTTTATGCAGATTTTGGGAATGTTAATCTTATTACAGGACTAATGGGTATATGGGTGGCACGGTGGCACACCGGTAGAATTACTGCTTTACAGCACCAGAGATCCGGGTTCGATCCTGACTACAGGTGCTGGCTGTAGGAAGTTTGTACATTTGCCCTGTGATCGCGTGGGTTTTCTCCGGGTGCTCTGGTTTCGTCCCACATTATAAAGACCTACACATCTGTAGGTCAATTGACTGGTGAAGATTGTAAATTGGCCCTAGTGTGAAGGATAGGCTAGTATACAAGGTGATTGTTGGTAAGCACGGGCTTGGTGGGCTGAAGGGCCTGTTTCAACACAGTATCACTAAACTAAACTAAATTACTGGACTAGGGATATGGACTAATAGCCAGAGACCTGAATTCAAACTGCATGACTGTAGCTGTGGTATTTAAATTTAGTTGGTAATTTGGAATTTTTTTTAAATGGTCTTTTCTGATAATTACTACAAAGCTGCTGGGGCAAAAAAAGAAGTGTTGGAGGAACACAGCAAGTTATGCTGCATCTGTGAACATGTGGTGGAGGTGATTGATGTTTCATTTTGAGATCCTGCATCTCCTGACCGGGTGTAGAGGGGAAATAGCCTGTAAAAAAGAGATGAGCGTGAGGTGTGTTCCTTTCCCTGTGTTCCTTTCTCTCTCATCTGATCCATCCAAGTTTTGTCACCACTCCTTATTTCCAAAAATGGGAAATTGGAACGCCGCAGTTGCCCAGGTTCTTTATCCATTCCTATCTTGTTCCATCTACACACCATCCTTCCCATATCTGGTTGCACTTCTCACGCTTCCCACTTATCAGGTTCCAGAATCTGCACCTTTTTTTGCTTGTCTCCATTTATCACCTTCTAATCTCTGTCTCTTCTCCCCCTTTCCTGTCAAACCCCCTTCCACTTCTCACCTGGTTCTACCTATCACCAACTCCTGCCCCACCCCTGCCCTTGCCTCTTTTTCCTGGCTATCTCTCCTCTACACTCTGTCCTAATTACGATGCTCAACCCAAAATGTCGAAAATCTCCTTGTGGTCAAATGCTGCCTGACCTGCCGAGTTGCTCCAACATTTTATTTATTTTTGCTCCAGATTCCAACAACTGTGATTGCAAAACCGTTAGTTTGTTGTGAAAATACATCTAGATCACTAATATTCTTCAGGGGTGGAAATGTGCAATCCTTGCCTGATTTTGCCTACTTGTTACTCTGGATCTATGACAATACGGTTGCATTTTAAATGTTCCATGAAGTGGCCAAGCAAACCTCGCATTCAGAACTAATTACGGACGAGAGTTAAATGCTGAACACAAAGTCATAGAGTCAAAGAGCACAGAAGCAGGCCATTTGGCCTCATTCGCCATGCCGACCATGTTGCACCATCCAAGCTATTTGTGGTTCAGTTGTAATATTAGCCTTTCTGACATGTCACTAGGTCAATAGACAATAGACAATAGGTGCAGGA
Organism: Raja brachyura; assembly: GCA_963514005.1. The sequence continues at coordinate 39,394,871 of OY740804.1, read as the reverse complement.
CTAGGCCATTCGGCCCTTCGAGCCAGCACCGCCATTCAATGTGATCATGGCTGATCATCCACAATCAGTACCCCGTTCCAGCCTTCTCCCCATATCCCCTGACTCCGCTATCTTTAAGAGCCCTATCTAGCTCTCTCTTGAAAGCATCCAGAGAAACTGCCTCCACCGCCCTCTGAGGCAGAGAATTTCACAGACTCACCACTCTCTATGAGAAAAAGTGTTTCCTCGTCTCCGTTCTAAATGGCTTACTCCTTATTCTTAAACTGTGGTCCCTGGTTCTGGACTCCCCCAACATCGGGAACATGTTTCCTGCCTCTAGCGTGTCCAAACTCTTAATAATCTTGAGTCATGGGTTCAAGACACAAATATGTTCCTCACTCTGGTGAAAAGTTCATTTCCAGCATTTCCCCACTAGTCTACCACTTCTCTGTCAACTTAGATTACACAGGCCACATAATTAACTTGTTAGCAAAATTAAAACCCAGAGGATGTAGAAAGTGATGGAAGGATGGACGTGAAATTGACGGAGAGATGGAAAAAGAACAGCAAACGTTGAGTTCTTAGACAGGAGGGTACGGACTGGAGCCTGCAACGGTGTTCCCCAGGACTTATTGGGACTGGTTTTCCTTTTGCGATTTATCAATGATCCAAACTGGTAATGATGAAACTTAGGTATATATCAAAGGGACATGGAAATCATTAGACATCAGAAGGCAGATTAAAATGGGCTTTGAATGGAGATTATATGCAGAGACGTGATGTTACTTGAGAAGAAGATTAAGGAGATGCTGTATTATACTGTAGATATGATATTGTATATTCTATATGTGCTGTATATACCATATTATACTGAAACTATTATACATTGTTTAAAGTTGCAGAAACAGTGAGATTAGTGGGTGCATGACTAATTGAGAAGGCTATTATTGCAGGAACAAGACCTGTGTTTTATAGAGTATAAAACCAATGAAGTTGTAAATCACTGGTTAGACCTTGGTTAAAGTATAGCACTCCGCCGTATCCTGGAACACACTGCATTAAAGAGCTAAAGAAGGAACTGCAGATGCTGGACAATCGAGGGTACACAAAAGGCTGGAGAAATTCAGCGGGTGCAGCAGCATCTAAGGAGAAGGAGATAGGCAACGTTTCGGGCCGAAACCCTTCTTCTGATGGGAAGTGGGGGGGGCGGGGAGAAGAAAGGAAAAAGGAGGCAGAGGAGCCTGAGGGCTGGGGGAGAGGTGGGAAGGGGAGGAGACAGCAAGGGTTAACAGAATTGAGAAAATTCAATGTTCAAGCCAGTCTGCATCCTCTGGGCTTGATGCCAATGGGCGTAGCTTGACTTCTTACATAGGTTCTGTCGTGATTGTTGCCAGGTGTCATAGGTTGTCGCCGGTGATGACTAAGGTTTTATTTTGTTGTTAAAGGAATGATTCTATTTCAAATGTCATGTCAGGGCGAGGGGTCCAGTCACCAGTTTTACCACGACCTGCTACGATTATGAAAGTCGCCGGCAGTCGTCTAAACATAGCCTAAGTGGGACAGGCCCTTAATTCTTGAAATGGGGATGGAGAGAAAATAACCAAAATGAGTTGTTATTTTGGCCTAGTTATTTTCTTTCATTTCTGTACAGTTGAAGCTGTATTTTCATTTTATTTATTATTTGCTGTCTGTAAGCACTGTGACTGTTTCAATGTTTATTTTCAGGAACAGAATCGGAAGATTATGGCAAGGATGTGAGAAAGAAGATAGAAACAATGCGACTCATTAGAGAAGGTAATATTGGTGGAGGAGCTTTAAAAGTAGGGGTGGGGACTGATAGGTAGCAAAGTTACAGGAATGATCATAAAAATATTTACCCACTCCCAGCTTTATTTATGTGTACTAGCTATTTTGACCTCTGTTTCAGACATGCCAATCTTTGGTCACTGTCCAGCCCATGATGAGTTCTTCCTTGTGGTGTGTAACCAGTGTGGACAAGTAGTTAAACCTCAGGCATTTCAGATGCACTGTGGTAAGTGATTTTGCAACTGAGCATTGTTAGATCTTTTTCAGAAGGTACAAGAAAGCATGACGATTCTTGAATCTTATTGCCCCGAGGCACACTTTATTAAAGTACCTCAGCTTGGTTTCACCTTCACTAAATTTAGGGCTGGGAATATTTAAATTGGCCAAATCTTGGGCCTAGGGTGAATGGCCGCAGGAGCAATGAAGAGACTCTTCCAATGTTAATGTGTTTGTTTCCTTCCTATTAATGTAGTGCAGCAGCTCAGTTAAGAACTTTAGCAAGGACTATTGCTGCCCCAAGTTCAGTGATGCTAATTCTGTAAGTAATCCCAACGTGCTGACCCCGGATAACAGACTGTTTCTGTTTTTACAGATATCTGAAAGTCGATTTAGACTGGAAAATATAAATTGAGAAATGTACAAAGGTCACTCAGTTTCTCCACTAGAGTGTCATATAGCAATAGCTTAGAAGACTAATAATAAAGAGCAATGATTAAGTGTAGAGAAAGAGTGGGAACGAGTTCTGCCCTTCATAACAACAAATGTTTATAAGTGTGTTGGACTTTTGAATTTAATAATATTATGGGAGCTTGTTCATTTGTAGGGGTATACATAAGTCACATGGTCTCCTAATTTGATGAAGAACATTCTTGCCATTGAGGAAGTGCAGCGTAGGTTCATCAGGTTAACTCCCAGGATGGTGGGACTTACATATGAGGAAAGAATGGGTTGACTTGGCTTGTATTCAAGAGAGAGCTTGATAGGGCTCTTAAAGATAGCGGAGTCAGGAGCGGGGTACTGATTATGGATGATCAGCCATGATCACATTGAATGGCGGTGCTGGCTCGAAGGGCCGAATGGCATACTCCTGCACCTATTGTCTATTGTCTATTCACTGGAACTTAGAAAGATGAGAGGGGATCTTCTAGAAACATATAAAATTCTTAAGGGATTGGACAGGCTAGATCCAGGAAAAATGTTCCCCATGTTGGGGGAGTCCAGAACCAGGGGTCACAGTTTCTTGGCTTGTACTCGCTGGAATTTAGAAGATTGAGGGGGGATCTTATAGAGACTTACAAAATTATCAAGGGGTTGGACAGGCTAGATGCAGGAAGGTTGTTCCCAATGTTGGGGAAGTCCAGAACAAAGGGTCACAGTTTAAGGATAAGGGGGAAGTCTTTTAGGACCGAGATGAGAAAATCATTTTTCACACAGAGAGTGGTGAATCTGTGGAATTCTCTGCCACAGAAGGTGGTTGAGGTCAGTTCATTGGCTATATTTAAGAGGGAGTTAGATGTGGCGCTTGTGGTGAAGAGATCGGGGATATGGAGAGAAGGCAGGTACAGGATAGTGAGTTGGATGATCAGCCATGATCATATTGAATGGCGGTGCAGGCTCGAAAGGCCGAATGGCCTACTCCTGCACCTATTTTCTATGTTTCTATGTTTCTAAGAATAAGGGGTAGGCCAATTAGGACTGAGATGAGGAAAAACGTTACCAGCCAGAGAGTTGTGAATCTGTGGAATTCTCTGCCACAGAAGGCAGTGGAGGCCAATTCACTGGATGTTTTCAAGAGAGAGTTCGATTTTGCACTTTGGGCTAATTGAATCAAGGGATATGGGGAAAAAGCAGGATTTTGGGTAATCAGCCATGGTCATATTGAATGACGGTGCTGGCTCGACCTACTCTTGCGCCTATTTTCTCGGGTTTGTAACCCGGTGAGGCCCTGTATTGGGCTTCAGCTTTTACCATGAGCGTGACAATACTTAGCTTAAGCTTTGGCATCGTTCGTTATTCAAAGTAGTTTTTAGTCATCTTTTTTGTATTCCAGTTAATCAAAACCAGTCCGACATTTTATTTGTCCCCAGAAATGATATATGCAGTATAAAGTTAAAGCATTCTTCTGATTTGTGTTGAAACATCTTGGGTACTGGATGTAGGTCTTGCCCCTTGTGTGTATTAGGCTAATGACACGATTTAGCCAACTTTAGGCACGCAGCTTACTATCGTTGTGGACTACTCATCATCAATACCAGTTGCTTATCCTTGTGTAAAATCACTCTACCTCAATCAATTTTACTGAAACGCTCATATGTGGAGAAACCTGGAGCACACGGTCGCAGTGAGAACGTGCAAACTCCACATAAACAGCACCCGAGGTCAGGATCGAGCCCGGGTCTCTGGCACTATGAGGCTGTAGCTCTGTGCCGCCCAATGGATCCAGGTTTGGCAACAACCCTTCCTGATGCTCAAGTCCTTCCCTACATCTATAACCTGCAGCATCCATTCAACCTTTTGAATTCTCTGCATTCTCCAACTCTGCTTTTTGATTGATCCCAGATTTTAATAATTTCATCATAGCCCTTACCACTGCAGTTGTTTCCCGAAATCTCTTGCCTTTTGTGCCTCTCCTGCTGATTATGTTCCTTGAAATCTATATTTGGCCAGGCTTGTGATCGAACATGTTGCAGAGTTAAATTTTGTTTGATACCATTTAAAGTCATACAGCGTGGAAACAGACCCTTTAGCCCAACTTGCCCACGCTAACCAACGTACTCCATCTACAGTAGTCCCACCTTCTTGTGTTTTGCCCATATCCTTCCAAATCTATTCCATCCATGTACCTACCCAAATGTTGTTGAAACATTGTGATAGAGCCTGCCTCAAGACCTCCTCTGGCAGCTTGTTCCATATACCTACCAACCTGTGTGTAAAAAAGAAAGCTGCCCCTCAGGTTCCTATCAAATCTTTCCCCCTTTTACCTTAAACCTATCTGGTTCTTGCTTCCCCTACTATGATTAAAAGACTGTTAATTTACCCAATCTATTCCTCTCATGATCTTCTACGCCGCCATAAGTCTTAGCTAGCTCAACCTTTACTTATAGCTCAGGCCATCGAGTCTTGGTAACATCCTTGTAATCCTTATCTGCACTCTTTCCAGATTAATAACATGTTTCCTATTACAGGGTGACCAAAACCTCTATCCTCAACTTCGATACTCAATACTCTCACTGACAAAAGCCAATCTGGGAAACACCATACTTAACTATAACACAATTTTGAAGGAACTATATATCTGCACTCCTAGCTCCCGACACTCTGCAACATTGCCCAGAGCCCTGCCAGACACTGTGTAGATTGCCCTGGTTAGTCCTTCCAAAATGTGACGCTTTGCACTTATCTGCAGTAAGCTCCATCAACCATTCATCAAATGATCAAGGTCATTGTAATTTTTGACAACCATCTTTGCTATCTGTCACACACTTTAATGTAAACTGCAAACTTACTAATCATGCCTTGAAAATTATTGATGTAGATGATAAACAGCATTGGGCCCAGAAATGAGGTACACCAGATGTGTCAGTATTACTGTTGAGTACAGAGGCGAATACTGCGAGGAGCTGGCTAAAGTTGACTGGAAAGGGATCATGGCAGGAATGACAGTGGAGCAGCAATGGTAGGAGTTTCTGGCAATAATTTGGAAGATGTAGTATCTTTTCACCCAAATAGAGGAAGAAAGATTCTAGGGGGAGAATGAGGTGACCGTGGCTGACAAGAGAAGTCAAAGACAACACAAAACTGAAAGAGAAGGCATATCATATTGCAAAGATTAGTGGGAAGCTAGAGGATTGGGAAGCTTTTAAAAAGCACCAGAAAGTAAGTAAAATGCAATACGGGGAGAAAAGATGAAATATGAAGGTAATCTAGTAAGTAATATAAAAGAGGATAGCAAAAGTTTCTTCAGATATATAAAGAGTAAGAGAGAGGCAAGAGTGAATATTGGACCACTGGAAAATGATGCTGGAGAAGTGATAATGGGGAATAAAGAAATTGCAGATTAATACGTTTTTTGCATCAGTCTTCACAGTGGTACTTGCCTGAAATTCAAGAAAGCCAGGGGACAGGAGTTGCTATTACTAAGGAGAAGGTGCTTGGTAAGCTGAAAGGTCTAAAGGTGGATATCTTACCTGGACCAGATGGACTACACCACATGGTTCTGAAAGAGGTGGAGATTGTGGAAGTTGTGATCTTGTGAATTGGCCCGTTCGCGGCTTAAAATCAAACTGCTGCAACGAGGCGATCAAGGGTCCTGATTTGGGGGTGTTAAAATATTGAGCAACCGGTAGATCAGATATGTTTAGGCGAACCTAGCGGAGGTGTGCAGTGAAACGATCGCTGAGCCTGTGTTTTGTCTCGCTGATGTACTGGAATCTACACCTGGAACAGCGGATACAGTAGATGAGGTTGGAGGAGGTGCAAGTGAATCTCTGCTTCACCTGAAAAGATTGTTGGGATACTTGGATGGAGTTGAGGGGGGAGGTAAAGGGACAGGTGTTGCATCTCCTGCGGTTGCAGGGGAAAGTACCTGGGGGGGGGGGGGGCTGGTTGGGAAGGGACGAGTTGACCAGGGAGTTGTGGAAGGAATGGTCACTGCGGAAAGCAGAAAGGGGAGGAGATGGGAAGATGTGGATAGTAGTGGGATCCGTTGGAGGTGGCAAAAACTATGTGTTGTATGCGACGGCTGATGGGGTGGAATGTGAGGGCAAGGGGGATTCTGTCTTTGTTACGAATGGGGGGAGGGGAAGCAAGAGTGGAGCTGCGGGATATCAAAGAGACCCTAGTGAGAGCCTCATCTGTAATGGAAGGAGGGGACCCACGGTCCCTAAAGAATGAGGACAACTCCGATGGCCTGGTATAGCACACCTCATCCTGGGCACTGATGCGGCGTAGACAGAGGAATTGGGAGTAGGGGATAGAGTCTTTACAGGAAGCAGGGTGGGAAGAAGTGTAGTCTAGATAGCTGTGGGTGTCAGTAGGTTTGTAATAGATGTCAGTCAATAGTTTGTATCTTGTGATGGAGACAGAGAGATCCAGAAACTGTAGGGAAATGTTGGACATGATCCAAGTGAATTTGAGTGCAGAATGGAAATTAGTGGTGAAGTTGAAGTCGGTGAGTTCTGCATGGGTGCACGAGGTAGCACCGATGCTGTCATCAATGTAACGGAGATAGAGTTCGGGGATAGGGCCAGTGTATGCATGGAACTGGGGTTGTTCGACGTACCCTACAAAGAAGCAGGCATAGCTGGGGCCCATGCGGGTGCCCATAGCTAAGCCTTGGATTTGGAGGAAGTGGGAGGAGTTGAAGGAGAAGTTGTTGAGGGTAAGGACCAGCTCTGCTAGGCGGAGGAGAGTGTTAGTGGATGGAAGCTGGCTGGTTCTGTGGTCGAGGATGAAACGGAGAGCTTTAAGACCTTCCTTGTGGGGGATGGAGATGTCGAGTGACTGAACATCCATAGTAAAGATGAGGGAGTGGGGGCCTGGAAAACAGAAGTAATTGAAGAGACGAAGGACGTGTGAGGTGTCTTGGACATACAGTAGGTAGGGAGGGATTGGACCAGAGGGGATAGGATAGAGTCAAGGGATGTGGAAATTAATTCAGTGGGATATGAACAAGCAGAAACAATGGGTCTGCCAGTGCAGTTCTGTTTTTGTATTTTGTGGAGAAGATAAAATCGGGCCATGCGGGGCTGGGGAACGATAATGTTGGAGGCTTTGGAGGGCAGACAGCTGGGTCTCAACCCGAAATGTCACCCTTTCCTTCTCTCCAGAGACGCTGCCTGTCTCCCTGAGTTACTCCAGCATTTTGTATCTACCTTCGATTTAAACCAGCACCTGCAGTTCTTTCCTACACATTTAGCCTACCATCATATGCATTAGGACATTCTTCACCTCCTCTACTGTAATACTGACTGCGCTCAAGGCACTTCCAAGACAGCCCAAGTTCTCCGGTGCTCCTGTCTTCACTGTAAAAACAGAGAAGAAATACTCTTTTTTCTAACTGAAACATGCAGGTCCTGGACTCTTGTCGGCACACTTTTAAAAACATCCCACTTGCTGGACGCTTCTTTTCCTTCAAACTGCCTGCTCTAGTCAACGAGCGAATTCCAGTCCAATACCTTCAAAGTTGGCCTGCCATCATTTAGAATTTTAACTCGTGGGACCGCCATGTCTTTATCCATAACTACCTTAAACCTAATAGAACAGTGGTCACTGTGCCCAAAAGGCTCATGCACAGGTTAGATAGAGCTCTGGGGGCTAGTGGAATCAAGGGATATGGGAAGAAGGCAGGCACAGGTTATTGATAGCAGACGATCAGCCATGATCACAATGAATGGCGGTGCTGGCTCGAAGGGCCTATTTTCTATGTTTTCTAAAACCATTCACTTGCCCTTCCCATTTTTCTAAGACTAGATAGATCACGTGTTGCCCTCTCCCATGTGGGCTACCTACCTATTCCCCGAGGAAACTTCCATGAGCATATTTGGCTAAATCTATCCTGTCTGGACCTTTTGCACTAGGACAGTTCCAGTCAATATTGGGATAGTTACAATCCCCTACTGTGAAAACCTGTTCAGTCCTGAAGCTTCCTGCAATCTCCTGGCATATTTGCTCTTATTCCTGCTGACTATTTGGAGGCCTGGAGTACTCTCTCAACATGGCGATCATCCCTTTCTTGCCTCACTGGATGAACCATCCATTCAGAATTTGCAGGAGAATGGCAGGGAGCGATATATTCTGTCCACTTAACTTTTTTTATCTCCATCCATACCGAATTCCAGCCTCTCGCATGCCTCAGTCCTGCATAGAATCCCAGTCCTCTGCCAATCTAGTTGAAACCTACCCGTGTAGCCCTAGCAAACCTGCCTGCCATGGTATTAGTTCCAGATGATGTGCTTTGGAACTAATACCATGGTTGTGCCATAGGCATTTTAATAGGCCAAAAGTGGTATCGTTAGATAATCATGAAACCTGGTCACCTGGTTCTATAGCATGGATTGTCGGAATTTAAGCCAAATAACAGCTTATCTATTTTTTGCAATTGTGTTTGTCCAATAACATTTTAAATGTGTGGGTGTCACTGGCACATGTAGTATTACTTTCCCCTCCATGGTTTTCCTGATTCTTGTATGATTTACATTTCTTCGAAACGCCCTGAGCTATCCTGGAGGTTAAGACGCATGAATGAGAAATGCAATTTTGTAATACATTTTTTTCTAATATATAATTGAAAGTTAATTTTGTATAAATGTGACATTGACCATTTCCTTCAAATTAGACGTAGCATTCATGGGCACAGGTTGCCGTTCCATGTTGGTGCAGCGGTAGAGTTGCTGCGTTACAGCGTCAAAGATCTGGGTTCCATCCTGACTACGGGTGCTTTCTCTGTGGAGTTTGTATGACCTCCCTATGACTGTGTGGATTTTCTACAGGTACTCCGGTTTCCTCCCACATTCCAAAGACATGCAGGTTTGGAAGTTAATTGGCTCGTTTAAATTGCCCCTGGTGTGTGGAAAGTGAAACTGGGATAATATAGAACCAGTGTGCAGGTGATTGTTAGTCGGTGCGGACTTGGTGGGCCAAAGGGCCTATTTGTGTATGCTAAAAGTGAATATTGTATTAGTTGTGTATAGAATGATTGTGTTGCCTTTTTGAAGAGCTGCAGGAGAACGTGGACTATGCTGCTGTGGGATCAGACAATGTTGCCACTCCTGGGACAGCCTGCTCTTCTCGGTGCACTTATGTGCTGCACCATCATCACTGCCTCCTTCGTTGGCCATCCGTCACAGAGGCCCAATGCTCCTGTTCCTCTTCAACCACAGCATAGGCCAGATAGGGTCTGTGATTGCTATTCCAGGACTGAATACAGGCCAAGAATTAAAATACTGGGTAGGGCAATTTTGCAATGCCCATTCAGTTGGAGTGGTCATTAGTACCTTGCTACTTTGCTCATCCACCATTTAGTCGTTAGGCTGAGCTTCCAGGCTGAGCTGAAGTTGCTATTAAAATAAATGGCAAGTTATGGTGGGACATTGAGGGGTTACTAGACCAGGTGGGTCCTGTTGGGTCCCGTGCCCTCAAGAGAGAGAGGGACACGCACGCAAGCACACACACGCCGCACGCACGCACACACACACACACACACACACACACACACACACACACGCACACACAACCCCCCCCAATCCACTGACGCATAACCCCCAAGGGAGGGCTGGTTTCCGAATGCAATACTTCACCACCATAGGTCCCAATATTCACAACTCGCTAGAGGGGGAGGAACCAAGAGGGAGGGGGGGCAGAAAGGGAGGAGACACAGAGGGAGTGGGTAGAGGCAGCACCTACCCAGGTCGTACAGCAGCAGCCTCCCCACCAGGCGCCGGGCCTGAGCGAGGCTGCGACCGGCATGGACCCGAGCGAGGCCTGGAGCAATCTGAGGACTGTCAAAAGCAGCGGAGGGCCGGTCGATCGTGGCTTCCACGAGGGGAAGCCCTCCCACCCGTCTGACAGATGATCAGGCGGGGGAGACGGAGAGGAGGTCATCCCCCGTGACGACCCGAGATCGGCAGGTGGGATCGGGATCACCAGCGAAGAAAAGGCGTCACAATTCCCCAAATCCCTGCGATCGACGGAGGAATTGCAGGTCTCCACAGAGGGAGTAATTGCCGACACGATCACCTTCCCATCGCGCTGCCCCGCGCAGCGATAACAACCACCGCCGCCATGTTCTAGAACTTCAAGGAGCCCAGCGGAACGAGCAGCACGACCTGAGCAGCAGTTTAAAAACGCTAAGTGACAAATTTAAAGAAGTGAAAGTTAAGAAGCCAAGAAGTACAGAAGACAGAACAGGGGTGATGTCACTCGCAGCGCGAGCAGAGGCAGGCAGTCTGATCCATTGTGACGTCATCAGCGAGACCATCTCATTTATTTTCTAAGTTATTTGAAATTTTTAAACATTTTCATAAATAACTGGAGAAATAATGCATGAAATTTCCAGATAAGGCGCTTTATGACATCATGGCGTAAATCTCTATCGGAATATGTGAAAATGGCACCGTTAGCGCGTTGTGTTTTCGAGGAGATGTGAAACGCACACGGACATCACACAAATAAATACACATCCAAGATCAGAGTTTTATAAGTATAGAAGATGTTGATGAGGGACTTTAATCACATGAAGACTCAAGCAATGTAAATAGGGGGGAATCCTTCTCAAAGTACATTAATGAACAGGTTGGATTTTTATGCCATTCCCACCTTTATATAGTCACCTCTGCTTTAATTCATCATTTTCATAATTGTTTTGGTAGGCATGTATTTCACAACTTGGGGTATACCAAATATACCAAATATTTTACTGACCACAGAATATATTTTAGTTTAGATTAGAGATAAAGCGCGGAAACATGTCCTTCGACCCACCCAGTCCGCGCCGACCAGCGATACCTGATCCTACACGCTTTTTATCTAAGCCAATTAACCTGCAAACCTGTAATGTCTGGAGTGTGGGAGGGAACCGGAGCACCCGGAGAAAACCCACACAGGTCATGTGGAGAACGTGCAAACTCCATACAGACGGAACCCCAGGGAGTCGGGGTCGAATCCGGGTCTCTGGGGCTGTAAGGCAGCAACTCTACTGCTGCGCCACTGTGCCGCCCTTTTTGAAGTGTAGTTACTGCGGTGATTAAGAAATTAAATAGTCAAATTGATCACACTGCTTCGCATTAACAACAATGTGATAGTGACTTAGTGATAGAGCGTCAAAATGTAATGATGTCGATCGAAGGGTTAGTAGCAGCCATAACACTGAGAAGATTTTAGTTTAGTTTATTGTCACGTGTATCATGGTACAGTGAAAAGCATTTGTTGCGTGCTAACTAGTTAGCGGAGAGACAATACATGATAAGGTCGATCGTAATACATGATTACGATCGTGCCATCCACAGTGTACAGATACAGCATAAAGAACTGCAAAATGCTGGAGTAATTCATGGGGTCAGGCAGCATCTCTGGGGAGAACGAATGGGTGACGTTTCGGGTCGAGACCCTCCTTCAGACTGATGGGTGACGTTTCGGGTCGAGACCCTTCTTCAGACATAAGGGAATAACGTGAATAATGTTTAATGCAAGATAAAGCCAGTAAAGTCCAATTAAAGATCATCCTAGAGTCTCCAATAAGGTCGATCGTAGTTCAGGACTGATCTCTATTTGTGGTAGGATGGTTCAGTTGCCTGATAATAGCTGGGAAGAAACTGCCTGGATTTTCGGCTTTTGTTCAGATTTCCATGGGACCATTTCTACCAGCCTATCGGAGACTTTGTGAAAATTGCAACTCTGACAGTTTAATACTCCTGTCGGGGAATTTCAGCATGATATGTATCCTGAAATGAGTCTGAACCTCCTGGCCTTCTGACGCAGGCGAGAGCTGCCCACTGAGACTAGCGATAGTATAATTTCTAAATTTGTCCTTGGTGGAATTTTAACCCATCAGTGTTTAATGTGAAGTCTCTGATTTGAGAATCTAAATAAATTGGATTTCTTGCAGAGAGAAGACACGGGTCTCTGAACAAATTGTCAGCACGGAAACCTCCTGCCTTGACGTCCACAAACTCCATCCTGCAGAAATCACGATGCAACAGTGTTCAAACTGCAGTTACCTCCAACCATGGCATCAGATCCTCCAAAGAGAAGCTGCACAGCCCTGGTAACAAGGTGCTACAGTTAGATGTGCCTTCAAAGGGACCAAAAGAAAATTTGTGGTAATTTTAATTTTCTTTTTGACCTTTACCCAATGGGGGAAAAAAATGAGACTACCAGTATTGAATGTTGAAGGATAACCGTAGATTAAAAGCTGGGATATTCTCCTGAGCAATAAAGATTCAAATCAGATTTACTGCCAAGTAGTAACACTGAAAGAGCAGATGTGGAATTGATTCCAATGACAGGAGCCAGATTGCACAGCAAGATATAAGAAAGTAAATGCTAGGAACTCTTAGTTGTTCAGGCAGCAGACGTAGAGAGATTACTAAAGTTAATTCTTCAGGTTAATTACCTTTTTCACCTGATCTAGTAAAAGCAAAATACATCGATATTTTAAATTGCAGAGAAAGCTGGAGAGAACAAAACACGTGCATAGTTGGAGACCTAGAAACTTCAGGGGACAGAGATGCTGTTGAAGAAATGGTCGCAATTTTAACTGACCTATCTGGAGGATGTGTAAACATTGAGTGAACTTTATAAGTTGATGCTCTAATTTCAGCACGAGCCAGTTCTGATTCAAACTGAAATGCAGGTGTTTTAAATTATTGTAGTTGATGGAGCACTCCAATATGCCGTTTCTGAAGTTTATACTGGTCTTTGTAGGAACAATAATAAAGAGGCTAAAAAGTAAGAAATCGGAATAGGATTGCAATGGGAAATTAAGGTGACAGGTAACAGCAAACTCAGGATCAGCTTGCCAGATTGACTGGCGGTATTCTGCAAAGTAGGGGAAGTGAACATGGAGCCAGAAGGAAAATGTATCCACAGAATTTGAGCTGGAATGTACTACTTGAAAGCGTAGTGTAATCTGGTTTAGTATGTACTTTCAAAAGATAAGTATGTGAAGCCAGAAAATTGGTAGCAGTATGATCAGCATGTGCATAATACACCAGATAGTCTTGTGTTGTGGGATCCTCATGATTATGGCAAGTAGCAGTGTTTGGTGACTCTCTTCTCTGAAAGTATTTAGTTGGGGCTCAGTAATGACTCTTCCTGGTGGGGACTGAAAGTTACCAGACTGGAAGGTAAACTGTATATTGAATTTTGTCGAAAGATGTTTTGAGCAGGAGTAAATATACCTTACTGAAATTATATAGGGCCCTTGTGAGAGCAAACTGGCCGTATATTCTAGAGTTTTGAAGAATGAGAAGCATTCTCACAGGTTGTTTGCTTTCAGATGTTAAATGAATAGATGAATATGGGATTAGAACTGGGAGGTGACGCTGAGGTAAAAGATGAAGTGTCATTTTACTTGATGCCAGAGCAGGGATGAGGGGCTAGACATCCTAATTCAGCGTCCAGTTCTTATGTTCTTAAAGATGATGGAAACAATAGGAACTATCCATTAATTTCACCATTGGTACCATTGTGTATGAGACTGATCCAATCTTTGCTTTACTTTCATGTGGATGAACTCTTCAGCCACAAAGATTGGGATTTGCTACAGTTTTTCTATCTGGGCAAATAGCTTATGAATTGCCATGGAGATTTAGGCAAAAGCAAGTGTGGACTGAACTGGTTTGCTGGAATTTATTCACCAACTTACTCTTCTCTTCCTTCCAGCTTGTTTGTTCCCGTGGTAAACCTTGAAAAGATCCCATCTCTTGGAAAGACAGAGAGTTCCTGCATCAAACTGACTGCCAAGCCTCCTGCTGTTTCACCCTCCTCTCCTGAACCCATCTCTCCCTCTGAGAAGCCCAGCATGGCCCTTGTCCTTGATTCCATGCCAAAGACGGGGGCGGCAAACGCAATCCCAAAAGCAGCTGATCTCTCATTCCCAGCTCTGGTGATTCAGAATGGTAAAGGTGAGAGGTCACCCGCACTGGAAGAACCAGTAAACAATAACAGGAGAAACAACCATAAAGTCCACAGGAGGATAATTGGTGAGTATTAGTGCCCGTCCCAAAATTAGCAATCTAATGAGTGGCAACTGTTGGTGAATAGACATGGAGGAAACTGGAGGCAGATGGAAAGTTGGATATTGGTCTATAGGTGGTATTTGTAGTTGACTTCAACAATGCATTTTGTTCACTGGTTTTAAGATTAAATTTCTGGGCAGTGGAATGGTCTCCCACCTAATATATAGAACATACCACACAAGCATCAGGGTGTCACAGTGCAGCTCTATAGAACGTTCTTTGTGCTGCATTTTGAGTATTGCATGCAGTTTTGGTCACTTCATTATAGGAAGTATGTGCAAACATTCTATGTGCAAAGTATGTCCAATATGGTGCAGAGGTGGTTTATCAGAATGATAACTAGGTTAGGAGGTACTAGCTACAAGGAGAGGTTGGATAGACTTGGATTATTTTCTCTGGAACGCCGGAGGTTGCGGAGAGACCTGATTGAAGTATAAAATGAGGCATAAGTAGGAAGACAATCAGAACTTTTTACACAAGATGGAAAAATCAATGACTAGAGGTGATAGCTTTCATGTGAGAGGAACAACGTTTAAAGGAGATGTGCGGGGCAAGTTTTCTTTACACACAGAGGGTGGTGAGTGCCTGGAAACACTGTGCATGGTGGAGTACTGGTGGTTGAGGCAGATGTGATAGTGACATTTAAGACACTTGTGGATCGGCATACAGATGTGCAGGGAATGGAGGGATTTATACCGATTAAAAATGACGGGTAGGAAAATAAATGAGGACATGCAAAATTAATATAGGAAGTTACACAAAAGGTTAAAAAGCAGGATCTCCAGAGTAGTTATCTCCAGATTACTCCCAGTGCCATGTGTTAGTGATGTTGTGAACAAGACAATAGGGACAGATGAATGGCTGAAGAGTTGGGGGGGTGGGACAGGGATGCCGATTTTTGGACCATTGGACTCTCTTCTGCACCAGAGGTGCCCTGTACAAGAGAGACAGGTATAGCCAGTTAGATACCGCTGAGGGGGGTGATTGTTGATGAAGGGTCTCGACCCAAAACGCCACCCATTCCTTCTCACCAGAGGTGCTGCCTGTCCCGCTGAGTTACTCCGGCATTTTATGCCTGTCTTTGGTTTACACCAGCATCTGCAGTTCCTTCCTACATGTACACCATACAGGGGGCAGCAGACCAGGCTCTGAGGCACAGTGCGGTCGGGCACTGTCAGGCAGAGCGATAGCGATTGGCGACTTACTAGTTAGGGGAGCAGACAGGAGATTCTGTGGCAGCAAACAGGACAGAAGGATGTCTCGGACTGGCTGCAGAACATTCTCAAGGGAGAGGGTGAGCAGGCAGATCTCGTTGTGCACGTCAGCACAAATGACATAAGTAGAGGAAGGGATGGGGTCCTGCGGAATGAATTCAGGGAGTTGGGCAAAAGATTAAAGTGCCGGACCTTGAGGCTGGTAATTCCTGGATTACTATCGGTGCCACCTGTTGGTGAGGATAGCAACAGGAGTATGATGAATGCATGACTGAGGAGTTGGTGCAGGGGACAGGGATTCAGATGTTTTGGACCATTGGGATATCTTCTGGGGCAGAGGTGCCCTGAACAAGAGGGACAGGTTGCACCTGAACTGGAGGGGAACGATTATCCTGGCAGGCAGTGCTACTCGAGCAGCTTAAAATTGATTGGTTAGGGGGCAGGATCCAATGCAGGACCGAGGCAGATGAAAGGCTGGAATTTGGTATGGAACATGATGAAAGAGAATTCAGTGGACAAGATAGGCTGGAGCATGGCAGGGTGCGAGGAAGGACTATTGGATTGAATTGCATTTATTTTAATGCAAGAGACCTGCGGGGTTAGGCAGGTAACTCGGGGCGTGGTTAGGTACGTGCGGTAAGGAACGTTGCAGCCAGTCACAAAAACCTGGCAAAGCGAGGGCAGGACTGGCAGCTTAATGTTCTAGTGTACATGTGCTGCATGCCATGTAGAGCAGGGGGGTAAAAGAGTTGCTTTATTGATTAAGAAGAATGTCATGGCAGCAGTCCGTGAGTCTAGTGAGGCTGAACAGGTGCAGCTGAGGAATAGAAAAATGGGAAGATCACCTTGTTTGGGGTGTACAACAGGATCCCAAATAGTGAAAGAGAAATAGAAGAACAAATATGCCAAGAGATAGCAGGCAACTACGAGACTACTCGGGTTGTCATTGTAGGGGATAACAACGTTTCAAAAATAGACTGGGAATGTCATAATGTCAAGTACATAGATACGGTGGAATTTGTCAAGTGTGTTCAGCAGAGTTTCCTCAGGACAAGAGTCCTCCTACAAGGGAGAGGGCAAAGTTGGATCTACTCAGGAAATTGGTGCGGACAAGCGACTGAAGTGTCCATGGGTGAGCCTATAGGGACCAGCACCACTGTTGTATTAGCTTTGAAATAGCTATGGATAAATACTGTGTAGGAAGGAATTGCAGATGCTGATTTAAACCAAAAATAGATGCAAAAACTGGTGTAACCCAGCTGGTCAGGTAGCATCTCTAGAGAAAAGGAATAGGTGACATTTCGGGTTGAGTCCCTTCTTCAGACTGAGAGTCAGGGGAAAGGGAAATTAGATATCTAGATGGTGATGTGGAGAGATATAGAACAAATAAATTAAAGAAATGCAAAAAAGTAACGATAATCAAGAAAACAGCCCATTGTTGGAAGTGTTGAGGGTGATAACGAGTAATACAGACAATGAAACTCAATAGGACGACAAGGTGGAGGAGGGACAGAATGAGAGAGGGGATGCAGGGGCTACTTGAAGTTAGAGAAATCAATATTCATACCGCTGGGGTGTAAGCTGCCCAAGCAAAATATGAGGTGCTGTTCCTCCAATTTGCGTTTGGTCTCACTCTGACAATGGAGGAGACCCAGGCCATAAAGGACAGTGCAGGAATGGGAAGGGGGATTACAGTGTTTGGCAACCGGGAGATCACGTAGGTCAAGGCAGACCATATAGTGAAGGTGTTGAGCGAAACGGTCGCCCGGTCTACGCTTTGTCTCGCTGATGTATAGGGTGCGGACTATATCTCTAATCTAAAGTGGCCTGAGGACTGGTTAATGGATTTTAATGCAGGTAAATGTGAGGTGTTGAAGTCAAACCAGGACAGGAAACCAGGGTAGCGAATGACAGGGCCATGTGAGTGTGGTAGAGCAAAGGAATGCACGAGTGCAGGTACACAGTTACCTGAAAGTGTTATCACAGGTAGACAGGGTGGTGAAGAAGGCTTTTGGTACATTGCTTTTAATTATTCAAGGAATTGAGTATAGAAGTTGGGATGCTATGATAGAAATGTCTGGAGTATAGTATTTAGTTTTGGTCATCCTGTTGTAGGAAGGATATCATTAAGCAAGAAAGAATGCAGAGAAGATGTACAAGAATATTACCAGGAATCGAGAGCTTGAGCTATAGGGAGAGGTCGGGCAAGACTAGGAATTAATTTCTTCACGTGCTGGAGGCTGAGGGGTGATCTTATAGAGATGCACACGATCACGAGGATAATAGGTACGGTGAATGCACAAAGTTTTTTATCCATAGAAGGGGAATCAAGAACCAGAGGACATAGGTTTAAGGTGAGAGAGAAAAGATCTGTCGGGATTTGTAGGGAGAGCAGGAAAGAGTTCGGCACAAGGTTAAAGTACTGGACCTTGAGGGTAGTAATCTCTGGATTACTACAGGTGCCACATGCTAGTGAGGGTAGCAATAGGAGGATGATTAATGCGTGGCTGATGAGTTGGTGCAGGGGACAGGGAATCAGATTTTTTGGACCATTGGGATCTATTCTGGGGCAGAGGTGACCTGGACAAGAGGGACGGGTTGCGCGTGGACTGGAGGGGCACCAACATCCTTCAGGGGAGGTTTGCTAGTGCAGCTTGGCAGAGTATACACTAGATTGGTAGGGGGATGGGTACCAGCGCAGGATGTCAGCAAATGGAAGGGCTGATGATAAAGTGGTGGTTATGACAAGTCACAGGCAGGGAGTGGTTCATGAATAAGGGGATAATGAAAGGTTGAAGTCGATCTGTGCTGGGGCCTCTGTTGTTTCTGATATTTATCTATAAATGACCAACGTAATAAGTGGCGAGTGTGTTTGCTGGCAAGAACAAAATTGGCGGACTTGCATGCAGTGAGGAATGCTGTCAGGAGATACAGAGGATAAATCTGCCAGAGAAATGGGCGGAGAAATGTCTGATGTAGTTTAACTCGAGCAAGTGTGAGGTGTTGCACTTTGGGAGGTTAAATGTAAGGGGAGCGTAAACCGTTAATGGCAAGACCATTAACAGCATTTACATGCAGAGGGATCTTGAAGTCCAAGTTCCTAGCTCACTGAAGGTGGCAGCACAAGTAGAAAGGATGGTAAAGAAGGTGTATGGGGAAGTGGATCATGTACAGGGAGATGAGATCAGTTTAACTTGGCATCATATTTGGCACAAACATTGTGGGCCGAAGGGCCCTTTCCTATTTAATAGGAACCTGAGGGGTGACTTTTTCCACACTGAGGTGGTGAGTATATGGAACTATCTGCCAGGGGAGGTAGTTGAGGCCAGTACTATAATAACATTTAAAAAGACATTTGGACATGTACATTTGTACATGTACTAAATGCCTCGACCGATGAAGGCAAGTGTACTATATGACTGCTTCACTAGAATCAACATAATATGGGTGGCAAATGCTTCCAAGATGTATTACATTCTGGTTATATGCAGAGTAAATTAATGAGGCAGTGTAGAAGGAGCTTTATTTATTTCTTATCTAATTTTTATCTGTCCTGACTATTTCAAGTGACAATACAGGGAGAGAATTGCTCGATCTAATCCATGGGAAGTCTCTCTTGATTGTTTCATAAAGCTTGTTGAGCCTGTCTACACATGTTCTAGTGTTTGATTCGATGGGTTTTTCTGTATCTAACCAATGATGCTGGCTGGTTTGGGATGTACAATGTAGATAGAGCTTTCACCTTGTGCTTTAATTGTCTTGTGAGAGTTTGCTCCGTCGGTACAGAGGAATTATTACACCGTCTCCAACTTTATCTGTGCTCAAAGAAAAATGCAATTTCTCAAAGAAAAGTAGCAGGGGAAAAGTAGTAGGAGAAAGGTCGCAGGAACGGATAACTGAGAAACTGAGAAATGTACTAGCTGCAATGGCTGTGCTTGACATGCTTTCACCTGTGCCTTTCATCTTCATCCAAAAGATGCTGGAGTGACTCAGCGATCAGGCTGCCACCCTGGACAACGTAAATGGGTGACGTTTCGGATAGTGGTGGGCAAGAGGGAAGCTGAAAGAGAAGTGGGGGCAGCACAAAGCCTGGCAAGTGATAGGTGGATACAAGTGAGGGGGGGGGAGGGGTTGGATAATGCTAGAGATGAAAAGCAAAAAGTGTGAGATAATGATCGGAGGTACAAAGTGTGCCTCCGGTGGAAGCTATTTATGTTGTAGGAGCAGAATAAGGCCATTCAGCACATCAAATCTACTCTGCCATTCTATCATGGCTGATCTATCTTTCCTCTCAACTCCATTCTCCAGCCTTTGCCCCATAACCCCTAACACTCTTACTAATAAAAAGTCTTTAAATCTCCGCCTCAAAAATAGCCATTGACTTGGCCTCCACAGCCGTCTGTGGGTATATGTGGAAAAGGGATTGGGGGAGGGGGAAGGGGAGAAATGGATGTGAATCCATGTGGGATACAGGGAAGAGGGGGTTGGAAGATGGGGTGGGGGGGGGGGGAAGAGGGGTTGTTTGTAGGCTAGTTACCTAATGTTGGAGATTCCAAAGTTCATACAGCTCATATCTTGGGCACCGTAACCCACCCAAATGGAATATGCAGTGCTGTTCTTCCAGTTTTGGTGTCACCTCACTCTGGCAATGGAGGCGATCTAGGTCAAAAAGGTCATTATGTGAAGGGGAGGGGAGTTAAAATGGTTAGAAACCAGGAGATCCAGCAGTCCTTGGCAGACTGAGAGCAACGTTCTACAAAATGGTCGCCTAGTCTACGCTTGGTGTTGCCAATGTAAAGGAGGCCACATCGGGAACACTGAATGCAGTTGATGAGATTAGAGGAGGTGCTCATGGACCACTGTCTCACCTAGGATCCCTGGATGGATGGATGTGATGTGACCCGCTGAGTTGCTCCAGCATTTGGTGTCATTCATAGGTATATCGACAAGTGTCCCATCTCCTGTGGTTGATCTGTACCTGAGGAGGTGGTGATTTGGGTGGGAAGGGGTGAATGAAACAAGGAGTTCTGGGTGCAGCGGTCTCTGAGGAAGGTGGACAGGGTCGGAGCTGGGAGGACGTGACTGGTGGAAGGATCAGGTTGAAGCTGTGGGAAATGTCAGAGAATGATGTGCTAGATGCAGAGGCTGGTGGTTAGTGGTAAGGATGAGGGAAATCTAACCTTGTTTTATCTGGAGGGTGGGGGGAAGAGAGCAGAACTACAAGATACAGGAGATGAGGGTGAGGGAACTATCTATGACAGTTGGTGGAAATGCATTTACTAAAGAAAGAGGGGATATCGGATGTCCTAGAATGGAAAGCCTCATCTTGAACGGATGCGGTGGGGATGGGGAAATGAAGAGTAGGGGATAGCGTCTTTGCAAGAGGCAGGGTGGGAGGGTGCAGGGGAGAAGAAGGAATCACTAGTCCTTGATTAAGTTGGCTGGTTTTCAATGGTGTGGTGAGTCAATGGTGTGAAGTTTGGTCTGTGTGATGGACTGGGCTGCATCTACTCGTCTCTGCAATTTATTGCAGTCTTGGACAGAGCTGTTCCCAAACCAAGCTGTGATGCAAAGCAGCAACATGCTCTCTGTGGCGCATCTATAGAAGTGTCCTCCTCTAAACACAGCATTGAAAAACCACCTTACTTGACTGACACTTGAAGAATGGCCTTATAGCCTTGGTACCGGCAAGAGGGCTGTACCTGCAGACCTATCCCACTGTGAAGCGCTGAAGTTTTTTGACTGTACGGAGCTGAACTCCACTTTGTCGCACATACATCCTTGCAGGCATTGGAGCTAGGCGATGAGACTGAGTAACGAGGAGAAAGCAGACTAAGAATTGATCTGCAGTTCCTATTGCTCTCAATCCCCCTTTACAAATTGCCTTAAAATGTATCACTTTAATCCAGGTGGTTATTTATTGATGCTCCAGGTTTTGTTTGATTACTTTGATGAGGGGTCTTTGGATTAAAAGAACATTGAAAGGCAGGGCTGTGGGAAGTGTTGTCGTGCAGAGGGATCTGGGAATGCAGGTACATAGTTCTTTGAACGTGGTGTCACAGGCAGACAGGGTGGTCAAAGGCCATCATCAGTCAGAGTATTAAATATCAAAGTTGGGATGTTATATTACTGTTGTATAAACCATTGGTAAGGCCACTTTTAGAGTATTGTCTTCAGTTTTGGTCACCCTGCAATAGGAAGGATGTTATTAAGTTCGAAAGAGTGCATTGAAGATATACCGATGGGGCTGGCAGGACTTGAGGGCTTGAATTATAGGGAGAGGTTGGGCAGCCTAGGACTATTCCTTGGTGTACAGGAGGATGGGAGGTGATCTTATCTTATAAAGTTGTATGTTCATGAAGGGAATAGATAGTGTAGATGCACAGTCTTTTAACCAGATTAGGGGAAATCAAATACTAAAGGACATAGGTTTGAGGTGAACCTGTTTGAGAAACCTGTGGAGCAACTATTTCACACAAAAGGTTTAGTTTAGAAATACAGCGTGGAAACAGACCCACTGGGTCCACACCGACCAATAATCATCCGTTCACACTAGTCTACTTATCCCAGTTTTGCATCCTGCACCGTAGGAACAATTTACAGAAGCCAATTAACCTACAAACCTGCATGTCTTTGGGGTGTGGGAGAAAACCTGAGCACATGGAGAAAACCGCGGTCACAGAGAGAATGTGCACCCTCCATACAGACAGCACCCATAGTCAGGATCGAACCTGGGTCTCTATAAGGACTATAAGCGACTACCGCAACTCTGGCGCTGCATCACTGTGACGTCCAGGGTGGTGGGTATATAGAGTGAGCTGCCAGAGGGTGTAGTGGATGTAGGTACTATGATAACATTTAATATATATTTGGATGGGTACATGGATAGGAAAGGTTTAGAGGGACACAGTCAAACATGGGCAGGTGGAACTGGTGTAAATGGGGCACCTTGGTAAGCATGGGCAAGTTGGGCTGAAGGACCTGAGTCATTCCATGCCATATGACTCTGTAACAATGTAAATGCAAGCTGTCATTATGGCATTCAGTTCCGCAGCATATTTTGAAGCTGTTGACCAATCCATGATTTTTAATCATCCTGCTCCACTGATTAAAAGCTTTTAATCCTTGCATTTAAAACTAAAATACTGTGGGAAAATGTCTCAAATTTACTTGATACTTTTTTATTCCAAAAGAGCTGCATTTAAATGTTCCTGTAGGGCAAAATTAAGTTCTGAGGAGGAGAAACAAGAAACATCTGTCATACTGCATAACCTTTACCTAATCTCTCAACAGAGAAAGAAAGTGATCTGAATAAGCACTGCGGAGTGGTGGATCCAGAGAGCAAGAAGCACTGCACACGTTCATTAACTTGTAAGGTAACTCTTACACCCCTGCGGCCCCCAACTTTCCTTGACGTTTGTTTTTTCTTCTCAAGCAAATCTCAGGACAGCTCATTTGCAGCATTTAAAATGCCTGGACATATAGATTTGTAATGAGAAATAAAACAAACACATTAGAGTTGTAAGTGTTCTAGTCATTTTTGGGGGGAGTTGGTGAAGTAAATAATGAAGCACAAGGAAAGCTTTCTCGACTTTGTAGCGAACTCTTTGTCTGTGTGATCTGGTTTCAGTCCCCTGAGGGGTTGAGGAGGAATTTTTTAAAGTATTTTTCCCCCTTTATTGGCCTTGGGCTTTATTACCTCAGGAGATGCCAAAGGAAGGAGGCAGTGTTTGTCAAAGTTCCAGCCCTTGACGTGTGGGACAAATTTGATGGAACAGCTGGTCCTTTCCTGCCTCTGGGTGTCCCTTATTTTGCTCTCACATCAGGCAGGAGTAATGGAGGACCTTCATCCTTCAATCCAGGAGTAATTAAAACATGACTGATTACAGTAAACCCTCATTATAACAGACCATGGGGGGGTGGGTGGTGACGGGGGTCGATATTATTGCTGATTGTCCGATACAACAGTGTAGGATATTATTGTATGTAGTTGACACAAAGAATGGCAGATGATGGTTAATACACAAAAGGGCACAAAGTGCTGTGGTAACTCAGCAAGTCAGGCAGCATCTCTGGAGAACATGGATAGGTGATGTCGGGACCCTTCTTCAGCCGCTGGTCTGCACCATCAAGGCCTTTTTCACCAACTACCACTCGGCTGTTGTTGCGGCTCACGTAGCCCCTGGCCGGCAGCACTTTCTTCAGGCCGCTGCCAAAGACAGGACGCGCCCAGTCACCACGGGGCTCCCTCCTCTCTCACCTGCTGCCGCCTCTTCCAGGGTGGAGTTTGGCAGCTACTCCGGGGGAGGAAGAGGGGGCGGCGGCGATATGTGCGGGGGTGGGGGAGAGGCTGAGTAGACAGAGATACGGGAGAAGGAGGTCGCGGTGGAGGGGCTAACGATGGAGTGGCCAAAGCAGGTGGTGAGAGGGGAGGAAGCCCCATGGTTACCGAGCGCATCTGACAGCGGCAGCAGCCTGAAGAAACTGCTGTCCCCAGGGGTGACAACGTGAGCCGCAACAACAGCCACATGAATGGACCGTGCAGTGGGTGAAGAAGAGTTCACTCGTGCCCCTTGCGAGCTGGGGATGGCGTTGGAAGCCGGGGCTGTAAGCTGCCGGGGACGTGGTGGATGCCAGGGGTGGTCCACTGCAGGCAGGTAGTCCACTCTAACCAAAATCCATTATAAAGATGCCCAATAAAATGAGGGTTTACTGTATTAGAACTGCTCTGAATCTGCAAACCAACCAAGCATATTAAGCTTATATGCTTTAATATTATAAACTAGAGAATTAGCTGTATTTTGTTTGATGCAATGTTTCCTTAGAGCTGCCTGTCTGATGTGGCAGTGCCTTCCCAAAATTCCCAAAATGTGACAGAGCAGTGTTCTCTCTCTGTTGTTGAGGCCTGTCTTCTTCTTCTTCTTCTTTCGTGTGGCGTGCACAGCCTAAAGTTGTTGGACAACTTGTTCTTCCATTTGTGCACGTTGAGTTGATTGCATTAGTCAAAACAGGGCAGACCACGTGAAGGTTGCAATCTTCCACCCCGAGACCTGTCTGTCAGTGCAGCAGTCCCTTGGGATTGCCTACCTGTCTGCAGTGTTCCCTTGGTGCGACCTTTTGATGCAATGCTCACACTGGAATGCCTGTCCAGTGAAATAGTCCTCCCTGCACTGCCGCATTGATGGGCCAGTGCAGTCTCCGGACTGCAGTGCGCAATGGACCACCATTCCAGCTCATTTATTATGGTCTCAACATTGACATGTCAGTGATTTGTAAGACCCTTATCCTTTTTTAAAATTAGTTTAGTTTAGAGATACAGTGCGGAAATATCCCCTTAGGCCTAACAGTGATCCCTGCGCACTAACACCATCCTACACACTCTAGGGACAACTTACAATTATACCAATCCAATTAACCCACAAACCCGCACATCTTTGGGATGTGTGAGGAAACCGGAAAAAACTCACGCAGGTTCACAGGGAGAACGTACAAATCCGTGCGGACAGCACCTATAGGATTGAACCCGGGTCTCTGGTGCTGTGAGGCAGCAACTTGTTTTAAAATGACCACCTGGACTCAGTACTTCCTCTGTCATTTCATTCTTTCAATTCCACACTCCATATTTGTA
Organism: Raja brachyura; assembly: GCA_963514005.1. The sequence continues at coordinate 39,369,507 of OY740804.1, read as the reverse complement.
CACTGATTTCACCAGTGGCAGCACTTTCCTGATCTGGCATGTCCCTGAGCTCTGCCATGTCCTACCAGAACCTCTGAAGTTCTCTACCTTTCTTTGGAGCTTGCTGTCAAATATTCACAAATAGTGAAGAGCATTGCCTTGTTTTCCTCTGCGATATACATGCATGTTGTTCTTCCCCTCCTCACTTCTCTTGTCAGCTGACCTGTCACCTTTCACCCTGTGTTAGACGCACTCCCTGACCCAGAGAAGGAACGTGCTCGGGCGGCGGCTGGCATTCGACGAGCTCCTGGCAGAACATCGGGCAAGCTTGAAGAACAAGGAAGGTGGTCGAGAGAGAAAGCAGCAGGCAAAAGAGGCAGTGCCACTTTCTCCTGTGCAGGAGATGACCACCGGAGGCTGGGGTTCAGTGATGCCAGGAGTCCCCGTGAGAAACACAAAGCCTGTCTGCTCTTCTGGCTCCAGGTATGCTCCAAATTTCCAGCACCCAACTATTCTCACACATCATTGGCTTCCTTGGGATATAGCTATTTAAGGGGCTAGGGGTAAATGGTAATGATGTTGACATTACTTCCTCTAATGGGGGAGCCTAAACCAAGGAGGCACATCCTAAAACGGGGTACTGATTGTACCCCGTTTGAATGGCGGTGCTGGCTCGAAGGGCCGAATGGCTTACTCCTGCACCTATTGTCTATTGTCTAAAACTAAAGCCAACCTGATCAAATGTCAAATAAAAAAATGCTATTCGCAACAAAGTTTAGCGTAAAGTTTGAACTCACTTTCCCAAATAATTGGATGTAAGGGCTTAATTAGTGTTTTTAGTATCGTGCTTGGATGGGGTTTTTTCTGTTGAGTGTGGTTTCTGGATAAAAGATGGATATCTGAGTTAAATGGTAAGTCAGCATGTTCTTGGTCAGCGACCGGTGGTAAAGCCTTTCAGTTGCTTTCTACTGATGGGCTGAAAGATCCATTTCTGTTCGATATATTGATGTGTTCGTTTGTGGTGTTTGAACATGACAGAATATCCCATGTCTCATTTCTGGTGTTGGATGACAATGGCATTCTCACACTAACCACAGCAATCTTGGAATCTGGAAAAGGTTATAGGTTGTAGGAAGAAACTGCAGATGCTGGTTTACACTGAAGATAGACACAAAAAGTTGGAGTAACTCAACCGGACAGCAACTCTGGAGAGAAGGAATGGGTGGTGTTTTGGGTCGAGACCTGTCTTTGGAAGGTTATAGAGTGTCTCTCTCAGGATTCCTCAGGATCACAATCCAGTAATACAAGTAGTGCAATGTGCGTGCAGACACATGTTAACACTCTGATATATTGAAGCAGATCGCAGATATTCTAGAGACTACTGGCATCTCAGCCGTAAAATCTGAGATGCTTCAAATACAAAGTCATTTTCTGAGCTCGCAGCCTCTGCCGCGCCCCCCCCCCCCCCCCCCCCCCCCCCCGATGCCACAAAGCAGGAAATCATACCATTTGCTGAAGTCTTTACAGTTTGAAAAGAGCGGGAGCCTTGGAAAATAGACCAATTAGCGGAGTCAGCTGAAGAAAGTTAAGGTGAGAGGCAGAACAATTTAAAGTTAACCATTGGACTGGGTGCATCATCCAAATTGGTAAATTGAATAACAAATGAATACATGGCAAAGTCTAGTGGAGCGGCCGTGTTGGGAGAGAGACTGTGTGTTGGTGAAGTGCTGTGTGGAGGTAAAGTGCGAATCTTTCGTTCAAGTGTTTCATGTGCTGTGTGGAGGTCAATTGCAAGTCTTTCAAGAGTCTTCGGCGAGGAGACTATCACCGAGGTGGATAAGATTCAGTTTGCTCATGGCATTGTATATTTAGCTGCATATATATTTGGTAACGGCAGGTAAGATGTTGCAGTGGTCCTCCTGCAGGATTTGGGAAGTCAGGGAAACTGCTGGTGTCCCTGATGACCGACCACACCTGTGGGAAGTATGTCCATCGTGCAGCTCCTTTGCACTGAGGCTCAGCAGGCAAGGACGATGGCAGGTAGTAGTAGGTGACTCTATAGTTAGGGATGTAGACAGGAGTCAGGATGGTGCCAGGGTTCAGGATGTCTTGGAGTGACTGCATGACATCTTCAAAGGGAAAGGATGTCATTGTGCATGTTGGCACAAACGGTATAGGTAAGAAAGGGCTTCCAGGGTAGCATTCACTGCTGTAATTTCTACATGGTGAAACCAAAATGTATAAAAATGGTCTTTATTAAAATCTGACAATGTGCACTTTAACCACATGTGATTTTTTTCTATTACAAATCTTAAATTGTGGAGTACAGAGGCAAATAAATAAATGACGGGTCTTTGTCCCAAACATTATGGAGGGCAGTGTGCCGGTATTTAGATGACAAGTGCTCTTTAGGGTTAGTCAGCTTGTTTTTGTACGTGGGCAGTCGTGTCTCACAAATCTGATGTGACCAGAACTGTAGATGTTGTTTATATGAATTTCAGCAAAGTAATTGACAAGGTTCGACATGATAAGCTGCTCTGGAAAGTTAGATCACATGGGATCCAAGCAGAAATGGTTTGAATGGATAGAAAATTAGCTTCATGGAAGGAAGCAGAGGGTGATAGTGGAAGGTTGCTTCTCGGACTGGAGGCCTGTGACTAGTGTTGGCCCCAGGGTTTGGTGCTGGGCTCATTACTGTTTGTCATCTATATCAAATATTTGGATAAGAATATACATGGCAAGGTTAGCAAGTTTGCAGATGATACAAAAGTGGGTGGTGTTGCCGATCGTAAAGATGGTTGTGAAAAATTGCAGCAGGTTCCCTGATCGGTTGGCCAGGTGGGCTGAGAAATGGTTGATAGAACGGCTGATACAGAGAAATGTGAGGTGTTGCATTTTGGAAGCAACATGGGCAGGACCTACATAGTGAACGGTCGGGCTCTGGGAAGTGATGCAGAGCAGAGGGATCCTGGAATGCAGGTATATAGTTCCTTGAAGGTGGTGTCACAGGGAGGTAGGGTGGTCAAAAATGGCACACCTTTTGGCACATTAGCATTCAACAGTCAAAGCATTCAGTGTAGAAGTTGGGAGGTCATGCTGCAGTTATATAAAACGTTGGCGAGTACATATTTAAAGTTTTGTGTTCAGTTCTGAGCACCATGTTATTGAAAAGATGTTGCCAAGTTGGACAGGGTGCAGAGAAGGAACAAGGATGTTGCAGAACTCGATGGTCTGACCTGTAGGGATAGGTTGAGCAGGCTGGGACTCTATTCCCTGCAGCACAGGAGGTTAAGGGGTGATCTTACAGAGATATATAAAATCATGAGGGGAATAGGATGGGTGAATGCACAGTGTCTTTCATCTAGTGTAGGGGATTCAAGAACCAGAGGACATAGGTGTAAGAATGGAGGGGAAAGATGCAATAGAAACCTGAGAGGCACCTTGTTCATGCAGAGGGTGAGGGGCATATGGAACGAGGAGGTGGTGAGGCAGGTGCCATTTGAAAACATTTGGTCAGGTACAGGGATAGGAAAGGTTTCAAGGGATACTGGCCAAATGCAGGCAAGTGGGACTAGTGTTGATGGGGCATCTGGGTGGGCATTAGGGCATGTTTCCGTGCTGTATGACGCCGTGACCCTATCTGGTCCATGTCGGTGTTTATCTCTCATCAGCTTTTCCTCCAGCCATCTGACCCAGATTGAATATGAGGATGGGACATGATTTCCCAAGCTCAGTCTTGCTATTTATGAATCGACTTATTGCTATTGTAAAAAAACAGCTGTATCTGTGACACATGTCAAGGTTAGTAGCTGGTTAGTAGCAGGTTTCTGAAAAACATGCCATTACAAATAAACTGGTCTGGACAACAGAACCCTGATAATGAGCGGCAGTCCTTGTAGTGCAGAGTTCTAACAGCAGATGGTACACATGCACCTTGTCTGCTGGAAGCACTTTGTACAGATTATAATTCTACTGCTGTCATGATTTATGGTGTTTCTACATTGAATTGTGTGAAACGTGTTTTGTCCTGGACAGATACATTTTCGCATAAAGCGTTGTGTTTTTAATCTGCAGCTTTGAAATCTTCCTTTAGTGTAAAAGTGATTATGTTTTGTTTGATGAGCCTCACTATATATTTGTCTTGTGTAAATGATGACCGATGGCAACTGGGCTAAGAAGATTTATTGCATGACTAAAAGTGGCGGTGGAAGCTGGATTAATAACAGTATGAATACTGGCAAGAGCATGAGGCATTAGATGGGTGGTGGGGAGAGATTACTGAAAATGTGAACAAACTAAATTAAAATCAATAAAGAAACAAGGGAGGTGGGAGGGATATTTGAAGATTACTGAGTGACAATCTGTAAAAATAAAGTTCAGATGCATCAGTCATAAACATAGGACATTGGCGAGGAGGTTTAAGGAGGGGCAGTGCATGTTTCATGAGGTAATATTGAGGAGACTTCACTCTGGGCCTGGCACTAGCTGAAACTGCTCAAGGTAGGTTTGTGTTGAGCTGGAATACTTCAGTATGTGCTAAAGGGACTGTGAATTTGAACTTTGTTCAAGGGGCTGCTGCACTTCGCTGAGGTATCTCGGTGCCATCTGAATTTTCTTTCTACTTCTTCACAGGGTTTCCTTGGAAAGTGAATTGTCCGATTGTGAGAGGCCCACAGCTGATCCTGCTCCACACTCTGAGCTCCCCTACCCTCTCTTCAGATTCGAGATAAACAGCCGGCTGTCGAGCGATGAGAGTGATGGAGAGATGCCTGAGGAATTGGAGAAGCCAGACTGTCACTATTCACAATTGCATCCAAAGCCACTGGCAGTACGTTCTATTGCAGCTCCGCTCCTCTCTCTTCATTTCATCCTTATCTTACCAGATACATTGATGTTTTAAACTGAATCTTCTACAGAGCAGATGGGGCTGGGAAATGTTTGAATATCACTGCATTATGTAGTGATTTATGAAAAAAAATTTCCTTGCTTTTGTACAACCTTTCTGCTAGTACTGCGGGTGATGTGTGTGACATTGATGTTTATTTCCCCTTTCCCCTTAATCTTGCAAGTATTTCCAGTTTGTGCATTGTGGATGAATCTATTTCTGCCATTCCATAAAGCAATGCATTCCAGAGCATAACACCTCGCTGTGAAATAAATTATTTTCATCTTCCCCCTTTTTCTTTTAATAGCTATCTTATATATATGTCTTCTGATTACCAATCCTCCCACGAAGAAGACAATTTCTCCCTGTTTAAGGTGTAAAGTAGAACATTTATCCGGTGCTTTCATGACCTCGAGCCAATTTGTCTCTTCTGGGGATGTATTATTAATCAAATAATGTGCTTAGTGATGTTGATTTTAGTATAAATTTGTCCAGGATATCAGGAAAATTCCCCTCACTCTTCAAAATTGTTACCTGAAATATTTCCGATAGACTTGGGAGGGAGACAGGGCCTTGGTTTAAAATTTCATCTGATCAATAGCTTTCCTGACAATGTTGCATTTCCACCATCAACGACAGCTTTGGGCCGCGCAGTCATGTAGTAAGTGGAGGTGCTGCCTCACAGCTTCAATGACCTGGGTTCGAGCCCAGCTTTAGGCACAGTCTGTGTGGAGTTTACACATTCCCAGACTGCGTGAGTTTCCACTGGCTCTAGTTTCCTACCATGTCCCAAAGACATGCAGGTTGCTAGGTTAAATTGTCCACTGACATTTAGCCCTAGTGTGCAGGTGAATTGTAAAATCTGGCAGAATTTATGGGAATGTGAGGAGAATAAAATGGCATTTGTGCAAGGTCAGTGGAAATGGCTGCCTGAAAATCAATGCAGGGTGCTGAAGTGGCGGCTCCCGTGCAGTTTAACTTTATGGCTTCAACAAGGAGAGTTGAATTATTTCTGTCCCATTCCTGCTCCCTCCTTAAAGCTGCACACAGTACTGAGTTTCATTGTGTGGCATTGCTGGGGAGCAGAGAATTCTGTGGGTATCCGTGCGTAAGGCAGTTCTTTTGGCCTTGCATCACAAAGCTTTGGGAGGATGTTATCGACCAGATTTGAGCTTCAAATCCCTCGTCCATCAGTCCCAATGGAACATAGAGGCTTATTTGTGAAAAGGAGAATAACACATCCTGTTGCTTCTCTTACTCAACAACGCTATTGGCAGTTCTATCACTTTGGATCTAAAGCTAACATGCTGGACTCTGGTCCCACTCCCCAGTTCTTGGACTAATCTAAATTCCATTTTCGCCAGACACAAAACTTGGATGATACCCCGCACTGTGTATTTTGTATGAATCTGCTGTGCACGGAAGGTAACTCTGGAACTCGGCCCTCGTGGGATTGTGTTGCACAATAGGGTATCAGTAATTAAATAAAGACACAAATGGTTGGCAATACTCAACAGGTCAGGCATAGAGAGAGAGAAAAAGAGAAACAAAGCTCATGATGATTAGAAATGAAAAAGTAATAAGCATGTCGGTGTAATAAGTAATAAGCATCTCCATTTGTAATGGAAGGTGAAGACCCAAGAAACTACAGATGCTGGAATCTTGAGTAAAAGTGCTGGAGTAACTCAGCGGGGTTACGCAGTATCCGTGGAGGGAATAGATAGGGCATCAACTTGAAACGTTAACACTGTGTGTGTCTCTCTCTGCAGTTGCTGCTTGACCTGTCGTGTATCATCAGCATTTTCTATTTTTAGGTCAGGTTTCCAGCATCAGCAGCAGTTTTTGATTACAAGTGGGGGAAAAAACTCTGAAACGAATACCAGAATAGCAGTAGGCCCCTCAAGAACCTATTCTGTTTTTCAGCCTGATCATGGCTAACATTGATCCGATCTCCTCGTAGAGATCCCATAATTTTTATTCCCCTTTCAGATTAAAAAAAAATGTTGGTCTCTCGTGTAATTCTTTTAACAAATCTTAGAGAAGAATTCTAAATGACCAGTATTTGTTTTTGTGGCATTTCACGGCATCGCCCCAAAGCCTGAATCCAATTGTTCTATAAATTCTATAAATTGTAGCCATGATTTAGCTGTTGAGCATGAATTGGTCTTTTCTCAAAATATAATGAACTGATCAACTCCTTCACCCAATCTAACCTTTCTTCTTTCCAGTTTTGCACTTTCGGATCCCGAATGATTAGCCGAGGTTATTACGTCTTCAACAGGAGATTGGACCGTTTCCGAATGGCCCTTAATTCCATGGTGGAAAGGCACCTAAACTCTCAGATGTGGAGGTCAGTATGTTGCCTTTTTCATGCCCCATTCACGTTTTCATCGAAGCATTTGTGATAAGAAAGGTAGAGTACAATGTAACGGACTCTACCACAGTTCAAAAATGTCTGAGAGAGATGTACTACTGTGGGAATAATCTGTAGCTTAATCCCATCACTTTTTAAAAGCTCATAAAATGTCAGAGGAAGATAATGTGTAGACATGTATTCACAAGGAATGAGTGGAGCAATTGGCATGGAGAATGGAGTAATTGGCATTTAGTGAAATGAAGATCTGTGAATTTTCTCCCTCTGGTATCCACAAGGGCTTCGTTTTAGCTTAGTTTAGAGATACAGCGCAGAAAACAGGCCTTTTGGCCCACCGGGTCCGCGACAACCAGCGATCCCCGCACATTAACACTATCCCACACACACCAAGAATTTTCCATTTAAACATTTACCAAGTCAATTAACCTGCAAACCCGTCCATCTTTGGAGTGTGGGAGGAAACCGAAGATCTCGGAGAAAACCCACGCGGTCATGGAGAGAACGTGCAAACTCCGTACAGACAGCACCCGTAGTCGGGATCGAACCCAGGTCTCCAGCGCTGTAAGGCAGTAACTCTATCGCTGTGCTACCGTGCCACCCTTTAAGTGTTGAGCTCCTGAGTATCCCCAGCACTTTCTGTTTTTTATTTCAGGTTTCCAGCATCTGCAGTCTTCTGCTTTTTGACCATTAATAGAGAAAGCTGTGAAATCAATACCGAATCTGAAGAGGCCACTTGGCCGCTCGGGTTTTGTTTGATTATGGCTGATCTTGATCCAACCTGTCTGCTGAGATATCATACTTTTGAATAGGCTACCTGACAATCTATCAATGTTAATGTTAACTGTAATAATCCTACGCAGCTTCCCCTCCTCGCCTTCCCATGCCATAGTGCAGCCCCTCATAGCAGTGTAGGTCCCGTTCACTCCCTCCTCTCCGATGCCTAGCAGCGGGCCAACCCTCTTCCAGTAATGGGCCAAAGGCAGGCAGGTGGGACTAGTGTAGCTGGGACATGTTGGCAGGTTGGGCCGAAGAGCCTGTTTACACGCTGTATGACTCTATAATGTAGTTGCCCTTGCAGTCGTGCACCATCTCCTTTCTCTTCCCTATACGCCTTCCTCCCCCACACCCAACACTCAACACGTTGCTACTGATCGCTTATAATGTGAGGGATAATTGATTCATTTTGAGTTGTCTTCTTAATGCAGGAAAATCCCTCCAGCCATGGATGCGGAGAGGGCACCGCCACCACCCGCCTCCTCGACGCACCCGCTGCAGTCGTTGTCCTCCCTGCCTGGGGCGGCCAACTCCTCCTCGCCCTCGCTCACGGGCACGGATCTAAAGCCAACACCCTCGACTGCTGCCTCCGCCGCAGCACGAACCTCCACGGAACTGCCTGCCATCCGCTGCCGCTCGCCCCCTTTGATACCCCCTGCCTCAAACCCTTTGCGTGCTTCGGGCAGAACGTCCTGGGCCAAGGCTGGGAGCGTGTCCGGATTCCACCAAGGCTCTCACCCATTCACTGACACATCACAAAGCAAGAGGAAGAAGCCAGCATTCTCTGCCTCCCAGTTGCAACCTTCTCTGGACCCCCCACTCAAAAGGAACTGTGTGCTAAGTTTGGGCAGGATCAGCAACCCTCCTCCTGGTGGAATAGTCCCCCGGCCTGCTAACATGAATACCTCTTCACACAACGCTAACAATGGAGTGGCTGCTCACAGCCCCAAAGCACTGGGACAGGCGGGAATCGTGGGGCATTCAGGGAACTCCATCAAAGGGCCTAGCTGGACAGTGGAACTCTTTGACCCCAAAAGGGATGCTCGCCTCTGTGAGGGACGTAAGCTTGGAATTCACTGCCCCTCCACCCCACCACTGATCGCCAACTCACCCCTGCGGGCCGAGGGCAGGAAACGGAAGAACGCAGCCTCATGTTTAAAACCCACCAAAATAACCAAGTCCCCCGAAGTCAACTGCGCGCACAGGAAAAGAGAGGAGAGCTTGGCGGCATCTCGATCGTCCCTCAACTCCCACACACAAAAGGTAAGGAATAACAGGCCCACTGCAATTAGTGGAGAAGTTGGATCCAAGCATTAGGATCGATTTGGAGAAAATGTGAACTTAAAGGCCAGCTCTTCAGGCAAGCTGCTGTTTCGAGTGATACAACTGTCTCCATTCCATAGGCTCGGGAGCAGAAGTATTCAGAATTCCTCTTCTTTAATGCTGTACAGATCAACCCATCCCTCCACAGCCCACATTCAGGTTCACTGGTGGCATCTCCAAGGTTCAATTCCCCACAAGCATACATTTAAAAGTTAATTTTTTGGCTCAGTGGTAGAATTATCATGTCCTTTGTCAGAAGGTGTGATACTTTGGTTTATTATTGTCATGTGTACTGTGGTACAGTGAAAATCTTTGTTTTGTACGTTATCAAAAGAGATTTTACTTCGGAGTCACGTGAGTGACTACGTGAAGACCCCGCCAGCACGCATGCGCGACATATCGTCGTACGCATGCGGAAGCGACGGTCGGGAGGAGCGGGGCTCCTCCAGCGTGAGTTTAAAAAGCTCACGCCAGGTAAGTCTCACCGAAGGAGTGAGTCGACCATAATGGAAGGGAGAAAGAGTAAGAGAGCGGCGGCCAAATCAGCGGCTAAGGACAGCAGCCAGCGGAGAACCGCTTCTCCAGAGCTTCAGGTTCCACCTGCAGCTCCCGACTTTTCGGACTTTGAGACCGTTGGTACGCCACGGTCGGGGAAAACTACCCGGAAGTCGGCCGGGGCGGACTCAGCGGAGTCCGGTCCCGAGGGCACCCCGCTCGCTGGTAGCGACGGAGGTCGCCTTGACCGCATTGAGCGGCTGATGGAGCAGATGCTCCAACGTGACCTGTTACAGCAGGGGCAGGATCACAGTGGGACCCCTAGTAGGCCCACGGCAAGTTCCTTTCGAGGACTGCCCAATGTATCCCCTTCTATACAGGGGAGCATTGAGGGTCAGAACTGGGCTGACCCAGAAGAGGGAGAGTTGGCTGAAGCACCTGCAGCGTCAGGGGTGTGTGAAGATTATATGGATGTGGTGAGCAAACATGCCTTGCCCCACCAGAAGGGCCTACCCATCCACCCCAAGCTGGCTGCCAGCATTGATTATATGGCCACCAACCAACTTCAGGAACAGGCCATCAATGCCACAGCAGATAAATATTTGGCGCCAGAAAACTGCAAATCGTTAAATGTGCCCGCGGTGAACAACCCGATATGGGGGAACATGAGCCCCTCAAGTAGAGGGCAGGAGATGAAACTTCAGAAGATCCTGAAGCTCCTTACCGCAGGGATTACTGCAGTAGCCAGAACAGCAGTGGGAGTGGATATGCCGCAAGAGCTGCAAGATGCTTTGGCCTTACTGTGCAATACACAGTATGAAATTAACAATTTCAGGAAAAGCATTATAAAGCCGGCGCTTAACCCCAAGTTCGCGGGGTTATGCAAGCCTGGGAAGACGCAGCCTCCAAGCCTGTTATTCGGGGAAGATCTCCCCAAACAGGTAAAAGATCTTGACGAGGAGGCTAAGGCTTTGGGCCTTATTAAAGTACCTGGGTACACTAAGCCTCATCACCCACACAGAACGCACCCCTACGCACCCACCGGGCAGAGTTACCCTAACAGGTCTGCCGGTGGTGAAAGCTCGAAGGCCGGCATACCTGCACAGCGGTCTTTTTTAGGCCAAGGCCCAGGCCGGCCTCCTTGGAAGATGCGCCACTCCCAGAACACCTACAACCAGCCGAGGAAGCAAGGGCAGAAACCTCCACACCGGCAGTAACCATGGAGGTAGGTGGGTCTGGGATCCCCAAGAACACTACTGACCTAAATTCACTCTGCTTAGGGGGCAGGTTGCACATGTTCCTCGAGAATTGGCTCACTTTTACCTCTGATCCTTATATACTCAGGAGTATTCAGGGCTACAAAATTGAATTTATTCACGAACTCCCTACCCCGGTACAGCATGCGCCTAGTCGGAAATTCGTCCTTTCTCATAGAGATAAGGCAGCAGGGCATGCTGAACTACAGAGGTTAATAGAAAAAGGGGTAATTGAAAAGGCCTTTAAAGAACCTCAGGAGTTCGTGTCTAATATATTCACTAAAAACAAAAAAGATGGCGGGTGCCGCATCATCATAGATTTGACCGACCTGAATACTTCTGTCCAGTATATTCATTTTAAAATGGACACCTTCGACACTGCTACTCAGCTTGTAGCCAATAGGTACTACATGGCATGCGTTGACCTTAAAGATGCATACTATTCAGTACCCATACACAAGGATCATAGGAAATACTTAAAATTTATCTGGATGGGACAATTATGGCAATATAAAGCTTTGCCTAATGGGCTATCGTCAGCACCCAGATTGTTTACCAAGATATTGAAACCAGCTTTGGCCTATTTAAGGAAACAGAATCATACTGTTATGGCCTATCTTGATGACATCCTCATAGTGGGGGAGAATTTGGAAATGGCTACTTTGGCAGTCACAGCCACGAAACATATTTTTCAGATACTGGGGTTTACGATACATCCAGATAAATCAATATTGGAACCCTCTACCACCATGAAATATTTGGGGTTCATTATTGACTCAGTGCAAATGTCTGTCACGTTACCACCAAGCAAGGTGGAAGACCTGATAGAGGCTTGCAGGAGCCTCTTTGGCATTAAGGTCCTATCCATTCGGCAGGTGGCCAGGGTGATTGGGAAGATAGTAGCTGCATTTCCTGCAGCACAATATCGGCCCTTACATTACCAAAATTTACAAAGAGCAAAAATTACGGCGCTCAAAAATCATGCTGGCCATTTTGATAGGCCCATGAAAATTCCAGAAAAGGCAAAAGCTGAACTATATTGGTGGATGGGTAATGCCCAAAATTGTTCCAAACCCATGACTATCGCCAATCCCTCGATCACCTTACAAACGGATGCCAGTGCCAAAGGGTGGGGAGCTACTAACACTACCTCTAGCTGTGGAGGTAGATGGAGTGCACCAGAGTTAACCCTATTTAAAAACTTAGGGATTAACTATTCAGAAATGCTCGCAGCATTTCACGGACTTAAAGCATACTGCACTAACATGCACAAAGTTCATGTTAGACTACAGATTGACAACACCACGGTGGTAGCCTATATTAACCACATGGGCGGTGTAAAGTCGATATTGTGTGATGAATTGGCCAACAATATCTGGCACTGGTGTCTGCAAAGAGGAATTTGGATCTCTGCAACTTACCTACCAGGTAAACCAAACACAGTGGCAGACACCAGATCACGGAAATTCAACGACAACATAGAATGGATGTTGGATCGGAAAGTGTTTACAGATATTGTAGAACATTATGGGACACCAGATATCGACCTTTTCGCGTCCAGGCTAAATCACCAACTACCAACGTATGTTGCTTGGGAGCCAGACCCGGGGGCGGTAGCGATGGATGCTTTCTCGCTACACTGGGGGGATTTGTTTTTCTACGCTTTCCCCCCTTTCTGCCTCATCAGTCGGGTCTTGCAAAAAATCAAGCAAGACTCCGCATCGGGTATCTTGGTAGTGCCCGACTGGCCTACTCAACCATGGTTCCCTCTGGTACAAAAGATGGCCACAGAACCCTGTGTCAGGGTGAATAAAAGACCAAGCCTGCTTGTTCATCCTGTTACAGGAGAAAGTCATCCATGTCATGATCGTATGGATTTGTTAATCTGCAGACTTTAAAACGGCCACTTCATGGACTCGGACTCTCCAACAGGACCATTGATACTATCACGGGAGCCTGCAGAGAGTCCACAAGGAAGCAGTACTTGACCTACATCAGGAAGTGGGAAAGATTCTGCGTGACTACTAAAACTACATACGAAACCGCCACCATCACGGAAGTGCTGGAGTTTCTGGCTACCCTTCATTACGATGAGGGTTTAAGCTACAGCGCCATTAACTGTGCCAGGAGTGCCCTATCGTCTTACTTGGGCAAGGGGAGTGACCAATTGGGAATTGGGTCACATCCCCTGGTATCCAAATTTATGAGGGGAATATTTAATTCTAATCCCCCCAGGCCCAGATATAGCCATACCTGGGACATCAGCACGGTATTGACGATGCTGCGAGGATGGACACCGAACACGGGACTCCCTTTGGCCAAATTAACCTACAAAATGGTCATGATAATGGCACTGATCACGGCGCAACGGGTCCAGTCCCTGCACAAACTCAGTCTGGATGCCATGGCAATTACCAGTGGGAAAATCACATTCCAGGTGCAGGGACTATTGAAGCAAGATCGACCCGGAGTGTCTGGACATACTTTGGAGTTCCTGGGTTACCCAGCGGACACTCGTCTTTGTATCGTTACATTGATTCTGCGATACATTTCAGTCACTAAAGATCTAAGGGGCACGGAAACAGCTTTGCTTGTCAGTCACAAGAAGCCTCATCACAGGGTCACGGTGCAAACCATTTCCAGATGGTTAAGGGTGGTACTGGATGCGGCGGGGGTGGATACTAATGTGTATAAATCTCACTCCACCAGGGCAGCATCCACCTCGGCGGCTAGAAGGATGGAGGTACCACTGGATCACATCCTGGCCACAGCGGGTTGGAACAATGAGAGAACCTTCCACCGCTTTTATAACAAACCCGTGACCTCCCCTGACAATTATGCAGGGAGGATCTTAAGTGCTGCCAGTTAAATAACCCTTTTGGGACACAATATTGTGTTTGGTATGAATAAATACCTGTTTTGTTTTTCAGCCAGTGTCTTGTCTGAATCACGTCCATCCTCTTATCCCAGCTTTAGCGGTGTGTGAGCATGGAGCTTCCAGGGCATGAAATCACAGAGCTTTGAAATCTTCACGTAGTCACTCACGTGACTCCGAAGTAAAATAGTAAGATTAAACGAGAACTTACCAGTTTGAAGTTTGATCTTTATTTTATGAGGAGTTACGATGAGGGGTTACGTGCCCTCCGCTCCCAACCCTCTATTATAAAGATCACCTGGTATGAAAGTTCTCTTTTTTCTCTTACTATGTCAGTCATTGAGACGGTTTTTTGTTCTGTGATTTCACACCACTGCTTTGAAGAATGTCGCGCATGCGTGCTGGCGGGGTCTTCACGTAATCCCTCATCGTAACTCCTCATAAAATAAAGATCAAACTTCAAACTGGTAAGTTCTCATTTAATCTTACTATTATATATACTATACAATAATACAATCAAGCCCAAACAAGTACAAAAGGTAGAGCAAAGGGAAAGATAGAGAGTGCAGAATATAGTTCTCAGCATTATACAGTACCAGTTGCAGAGACAAAGTTCAATGTGTGCAAAGGGTAGAGGTGAATTGGACAGTCCCTTGCTTCTGGAAGGTTCATTCAGAATGTTCAAGAAGGAACTGCAAATGCTGGAAAATTGAAGGTAGACAAAAGTGCTGGAGAAACTCAGCGGATGTGGCAGCATCTATGGAGTGAAGGAAATATGCAACGTTTCGGGCCGAAACCCTTCTGGGTTTCATAGAAACATAGAAACATAGAAATTAGGTGCAGGAGTAGGCCATTCGGCCCTTCGAGCCTGCACCGCCATTCAATATGATCATGGCTGATCATCCAACTCAGTATCCCGTACCTGCCTTCTCTCCATACCCTCTGATCCCCTTAGCCACAAGGGCCACATCTAACTCCCTCTTAAATATAGCCAATGAACTGGCCTCAACTACCCTCTGTGGCAGAGAGTTCCAGAGACCCACCACTCTCTGTGTGAAAAAATTCCTTCTCATCTCGGTCCTAAAGGATTTCCCCCTTATCCTTAAGCTGTGACCCCTTGTCCTGGACCTCCCCAACATCGGGAACAATCTTCCTGCATCTAGCCTGTCCAACCCCTTAAGAATTTTGTAAGTTTCTATAAGATCAATCTCCTCTCAATCTCCTAAATTCTAGAGAGTATAAACCGAGTCTATGCAGCCTTTGTTCATAAGACAGTCCTGACATCCCAGGAATCAGTCTGGTGAACCTTCTCTGCACTCCCTCTATGGCAATAATGTCCTTCCTCAGATTTGGAGACCAGAACTGTACGCAATACTCCAGGTGTGGCATCACCAAGACCCTATACAACTGAAGTAGAACCTCCCTGCTCCTATACTCAAATCCTTTTGCTATGAAAGCTAACATACCATTGGCTTTCTTCACTGCCTGCTGTACCTGCATGCCTACTTTCAATGACCGGGGTACCATGACACCCAGGTCGCGCTGCATCTCCCCTTTTCCTAATCGGCCTCCATTTAGATAATAGTCTGTTTTCCTATTTTTGCCACCAAAGTGGATAACCTCGCATTTATCCACATTATACTGCATCTGCCAAACATTTGCCCACTCACCCAGCCTATCCAAGTCAGAGATTGCAATGAGTTATGAAGCCTTCAGGCTTCAGTGTCTTCTATTTGACAGGAACAGGTTTCGTCCCGAAAAGTTGCCTATTCCCTTCAGGGTTTCGGCCTGAAACGTTGCCTTTTTCCTTCGCTCCGTAGATGCTGCCGCACCCACTGAGTTTCTCCAGCATTTTTGTCTAGGTTCATTCATAAGCCTGATAACAGTGGGGGAAAAACGCTGTTCCTGATCTGGTGGTGCGCACCTTCAGGCTTCGGTGTCTTCTACTTGACAGGAGCAGGGTGACAGAAGAATGATGGGGGTGGGACAAGTCTTTGATTATATTGGCTGCTTGTCTGAAGCAACGTGAAGTGTAGATGGAGACAATGGTGGGGAGTCTGGTTTGTGTGATGGACTGGGCTGCATCCATAACTCATTGCAATCTCTTACAGTATTGTGCAGAACTGGTTCCAAACTGTTGCCAAGAAGACTGCGGAGGCCGTCAGTGGATATATCTAAGGCAGAGATAGACAGATTCTTGATTAGTACAGGTGTCAGAGGTTATGGGGAGAAGGCAAGAGACTGTGGTTAGTAGAGAGAGATAGATCAGCCGTGATTCAATGGCGGAGTAGACTTGATTGTTTGAATGGCCTAATTCTGCTCCTATCACTTATGATCTTATCAAACCAAACCAACCATACGATCCAACAGTAATGCTTTTTATGGTGCATCTGTCGAAGTTTATAAGAGTCCTGAGGAAATAGAGGCATTAATAGGAAATAACTGTAAATGCTGGTTTAAACCAAAGATTGGTAACAAAAATCTGGAGTAACTCAGCGGGACAGGCAGCATCTCTGGAGAGAAGGAATGGGTGATGTTTCAGGTCGAGACCCTTCAGACTAGTTAGGGAAAAGGGAAATGAGAGAAATAGATGATGATGATGTAGAGATAAAGAACAATGAATGAAAGATATGCAAATAAGTAACGATGATAAAGGAAACAGGCCATTCTTAGCTGTTTGTTGGGTGAAAACGAGAAGCTGGTGCGATTTGGGTGGGGGAGGGATAGAGAGGGGGAATGCTGGGATTACTTGAAGTGAGAGAAATCAATACTCATACCACTGGGCTGTAAGCTGCTCAAGCAAAATATGAGATGCTGTTCCTCCGATATGCGTTTAGCCTCACTCTGACAATGGAGGAGACCGAGGACAGAAAGGTCAGTGTTGGAATGGGAAGGAGAATGAAAATGTTTAGCAACCGGGAGATCAGGTAGGTTCAGGCGGGCTGAGCGAAGGTGTTCAGTGAAACGATCGCCCAGTCTACGTTTGGTCTCACTGATGTATAAGAGTCCACATCTTGAACAACGGATACAGTAGATGAGGTTGAGGAGGTACAAGTGAATCTCTGCCTTGCCTGAAATGACTGTCAGGGTTCCTGGACAGAGTCGAGGGAGGAGGTGTAGGAACAGCTGTTGTATCTCCTGTGGTTGCAGGGGAAGGTACCTGGGTTTGTTTTCACCCAACAAACAACTAACAATGGCCTGTTTCCTTTATCATTGTTACTTTATTGCATATCTTTTTCACTACTTTTTTTGAGGCATGGTGTGCCTTCTGGGCTGTCGCTTCAATGTGGTTGCTCCACACCAGATTGTTGGTAATATTAACTGCAAGGAACATGAATTTCTGAACTATTTCCACAGGCACCATTGATGCTGATTGAGGCATCATACTTCATGAAGTCCACAGCTAGATATCGAGGGGATGTTATTATCCTAACAACACGTTACTAAGTTCTCTATCTCCTCCCTGTGCTTTGTCTCATATTTGTTTGTGATTTGGCCTATCACATCTGGACAAGTAGATGGAGCTAGAGAAGAATTTGGCCACACAGCTTGGAGCCACTTTCAGTGAAAACTAGAGTAGGAACTTTGACTACTGTGTTGGCACATGAGGGACAGACCTTGGTTTACCCAAAGGAAGGTTGGTCAGTTTTTGTAAATGGTGAGAATGGTGAGCTGTGTCGGAGCAGTGAAATTCTAAGGTTTTGAGTACAGTAGTCACTAAAAACCAGTGAACAGGTTAAAAAAAGGTTCAAAACCTGATTTGACAACATCAGGGAACTGTAATCCACATGTTGTAAGCAATGCTGCATTTGTATCAAGCTCCATTTAGATATCGTTGGATAGTGACTAAATTCGGTCCTGGGCTGTACACAGAAGAGGATCTGGGGGCCTAAATGATTCTGGAGGCTAAATGACCTAAATAATGAATGCGAGTTGTCTTAAAATGATTAAAGAATCCGAAAGATATTTTCTTTATCCGAAGATAAAGAAAGACGACTTCCTCTGGTGGATAAATGTGGAACAGCAACCTTATAATAAGCAGAAGGGTCTCGACTCGAAACGCCACCCATTCCCTCTCTCCAGAGATGCTGCTGCCTGTCCCGCTGAGTTATTCCAGCTTTTTGTGTTCATCGACGGTTTAAACCAGCATCTGCAGTTCCTTCCCGCATAACCTTATAATGAGAGCAGAGTGATGACACAGAGCAATTTCACAAAGGATGTGGAAATCTGGGAACAGTTTCCTGCAAATTGTGATTCACACTTAAAGACTAAGATTAATAGAGAAATGTTGTGGATTGAAATGAGATATAATTCAAGCATTGCCTAACTGAATTGTGAAACATAGTCAATGTACGAAATGGCCTCGGTAGTCTCTGAGCTCAGAGGCCATTTTTTCTTCTAGAAATCTGTTAATTTTAAGCCTTGGATGACAGCTATTTGCACTAAACTCAGTGTGGGGTTTGCTCCCTCCCTGTTCATAAGGTGTATGTAAATATTTTTCTCTCGCAGCTGTGGAGCCAGCATAATAGAAATTGGTAATGGCTGAGCAGAGGAGAAAAAGTGGGTAATAAAACCTTCCCCTTCCACCTACATACCTTCCACTAGGTTCAGAACTCGCACTTCTTCTATCCTTATCTCCCCCCTTTTGTCTTTTATCTCTGGCCTTTGTCCAACCATTTGCCTAACAACAACCTCACCTCCCCCCCCCCCCATATCACCTTTATTTGTCTATCATAAGTAATTGGAGCAGAATTAGGCCACTCAGTCCATCGATTCTGGTCCACCATTCAATCATGGCTAATCTGGCTTTCCCTCTCTACCCTATTTTCTTGCCTTCGCCCCATGAACCTTGACACCTTGACACCCATACATGTGTCAATCTTCTCAATCTTCTCCTCAAAAATACTCAATGACGTGGCCTCCACAGCCATCTGTGGCAATGAATTCCACACATTCACCACCCACTGTCTAAAGAAATTCTCATCTCCTTTCTAAAAGTACATCCTTTGATTCTGAGGCTGTGCCGTCTGGTTCTAGTTGTTTACACTAGTGGAAACATCCTCTCCACATCCACTCTATCCAGCCCATTCACTATTTGATAAGTTTCAATGAGATTCAAGAAGGAACTGCAGATGCTGGAAAATCGAAGGTAGACAAAAGTGCTGGAGAAACTCAGCGGGTGCGGCAGCATCTATGGAGTGAAGGAAATAGGCAACGTTTCGGGCCGAAACACTTCTTCAGACTGATGCAGGATGGTGGGGGGGGGCGGATGAGATTCAATGAGATTCCTTCCACATCCTTCTTATCTCCAGTGAGTACAGACCCAATACTGACAAAGGCTCATCATATGTTAACCCAATCATCCCTGGGGTCATTCTCATAAACTCCTCTGTACCCTCTCCAATGCCAGCACATCCTTCCTCAATTATGGGGCCCAAAACTGCTCAAAATACTCCAAATGTGGTCTGACTAACAGTGACTAATAAAGCCTCAGCATTATATTCCTGATTTTATATTCTAGCTTTAACTTTACTCCACCGGCCCTTGCCTCTCCACCGCCCACCAACAGGCCGGAGGCATTGCCTCACCAGAGATGCAGGCCTAGCTCCATGACTCAGCCTCCATGCTGCAAGGTCCTACACCACGTGGCCTGACTCTCTGGGTTCATCTGCTCCCCCCCTGCCCCCGACAGGGAGCCTGGATATTGATTCTACTGGTCTTGGCCTTCCTCCACTTTTAATGCTGGCTACCTGACCACCCACCACCCGTACACTACTCCTCATCACCTCCGCCCCTCTGACCCACCTCTGGCAGCTTGTTTCGTATACCCACCACCCTCTGCATGGAAAACGTCGCCCCTCGGGTTCCTGTTCATTCTTTTCCCTCTCACCTTAAACCTATGGCCCTATGGTCCTTGTTTCCCTTGCTTTGGGGAAAAATACTTTGCGTTCAACATATTTATTCCCCTGATGATTTTACACCCCTCGATAAGATCACCCATCTGCCTCTTCTACCCGAAGAAATAAATTCTTAGCCTGTCCCAACTCTCCCTATAGCGCAAGTCCTCGAGTCAGCAACGTCCTCATAAACGTCATCCTTGTGCATTCCTGGCACGTCATGAGTTGAAAAAAGCATCATTGATATATTTTTTCCACATGAATTCTGTGCATGGATTTTACTCCAAATCACACATCTTTGGGTAGTCATTCGTGAATTTCCTTACCCGAAAAACCATATTGTGTGGGCTGATGAAGAATTAAGAAATTATAAAGCTTTTTGTCAAGACCCCAGCAATCCCCTCTTGTTTCTCTTAGTAACCTAGGATAGATCCCACCAGGCTCTCGAAATGTATTCATGTTAATACTCTTCAAAAACCCAAGCTCCACCTGCTCCTTGATATCAAACAGCCCCTGCATGTTAGTATTTTCCACACTGATCTTACCATCCTCCATGTCCTTCTCCTTTGTGAATACAGATGCAATGTACTCCATATCTTGCATTTATCCTCTGACTCCAAGCACAAATTTCCTCCTTTACTCTTGAATGGCCCTATCTTTGCATGGTGTTTTTAATGTTCATTTTAAAAAGCTTGGGATTTAAAAAATCCGACACACCAATATATTTCACCGTCCTTTTGGGCCCTTCCAATCGCCCACCCGAGTTATTTTTTACTTGCTTTTATATTCCTCAAAAGCACTGTCTGATTTATCTTCTTAAACCTTACATATGTTTCCTTTTTTTTTTGATCACAAGTATACAGTCAAGTCTCCCGATTCCCAATCATTTTAACTCCTTTTCCCATTCCCATACAACGCCAGTGTTCCGGGTTCAATCCTGACCACGGAATGACGGGACTGACATATGATGAAAGAGTGAATCGACTGGGCTTATATTCACTTTTAGAAGGATGAGAGGGGATCGTATAGAAACGTATAACATTCCTTGGGATTGGACAGGCTACATGAAGGAAAAATGTTCCCAATGTTTGGGGAGTCCAGAGCCAGACGTCACAGTTTAAGAATAAGGGGTAGGCCATTTACGTCTGAGATGAGGAAAAACTTTTTCACCCAGAGAGTTGTTAGTTAATGGAATTCTCTGCCACAAAAGGCAGTGGAGGCCAATTCACTGGATGTTTTCAAGAGAGAGTTAGATATAGCTCTTAAGGCTCTCCCGCCCTTCTTATCTCTCGTCTTTGTTCCAACCATCCGTCTATTTAAAAAGAACCCTTGCCAATATCAACCTATTACTTCCTATGCTTTGCCCTAACTTTCCCCCTTTTCAGTTTTTATCCCTCCAAACCCACCAACCCACGCTCCCCGCCTCTTTCAGGTGCCTCTCTCACCCTGATACGCTAACATTCCTCCCACCATCTCCCAATCCCCAGTCTCGCTAATCCTTTCTCCTTCTTCCCACATTCTCCTCCCATCCTCGAGTTCCCCATTTACTTTTATCCCCCCCCTCCCCGTCTCTTCGTTTGATTTGATTTTATTACTTGTCATTCGAACCTCAGAGAGGCTCGAATGAAACTACGTTTCTACAAGCCATACAACAGAACAATTCATAAAAAAACGCACAAACAATTCAATTCACACAAACATCCATCACAGTGAATCTCCTCCTCGCTGTGATGGAAGGCAAAGTTCTTCTCTCTCCCCCGCACCATTTCTCTCCCGAGGTCGAAGCCCCAGGCGGGCGATGTTAAGTCCCACGGCCATTGAGGCCGCGCCAGGCGATGTACGGCCCCGCTCTAGGCCCAAAAGTCATAATGTTGGAGCCCCCGGCGGGCGCTGGAATGTCCCGCAGCCATTAGAGCTGCGCCGGGCAATGTACGGCCCCGATGTACGTGTCGCTCCAACCCCGCGACACGGGCTGGAGAAGCTGTGTTGCGGGACCTCCGGAAAATGGTCTCTCACCCGGATCCGCGAGCTCCTGATATCCCGACAGTCCACCGGTCTGCAGCCGGAGCTGGAGCTGGAGCTCCGGAGTCGGGTCGCAGCAGCGAGCCGCCACCGCTCCCCACGCTCCGAGGCCGGCCAGCCCCACGACGGTGAGTCCACAGCTCCGCAGGCTCAGTGACTGGAGCCCCCAGGTCGTCCCGGTCAGAGGCCGCTCTACGGTGCTAGGCCCCAACGACAACGGAGACCCGACAGGGAAAAGGTCGGGTCTCCCGTGCAGGGAAGAGATTTAAAAGTTTCCCCCTCCCCCCACCCCCCACCCCCCACATATACAACAACTACATTTAACTAGAATTTTTTTTTTTTTTAAACAGACAGTCTGTAGCTGCAACGTGAGTCGTGCCAGTCTACTTCGTGCCCATATCCCTCCTCCTGCTTTACATTTCACATCTTCAGTTCATATTTGACAGCCTCATGTCTCCTTTACACCTCTAGCCTGTCATACTCCACCCATCTGCCAACCACCCCCTCACCTATGTCCACCAATGCTAGCTGACCCACTGAGTTCCTCCAGCACTTTGTGTTTTGCTCAAGATTCCAGAGTCTTTAGTTCATGTGACTACACTTGAAATGATTACATGGTTACAATTTCATATATTCATTGGATCATGCTGTGCATATGTTTGTAGCTGTGCATATGTTTTGTAATATAACAGAGATTATACTCAATGTTTGGAGAAGCTCCAATACTGGGAAAGCCACTCTATAAAAGCAGGCTCTCCTCCCCAATAACCAGCAGATAGAGGAACCTGTGTACTCTGTCTTTTCTTTGGGTTTTGATTTATATGATGAAAGTTAAACTCTCTATGCCTCTCTGTCTGTCTCCCTGCAGGCAAAGGTGCGCCCTTGAAAATTACCTTGGTGGGGACAAGAACCTGGAAACCTTTCTCTGATCAGCAACCTGTTCCAGCCTGTGGCCACACAAATTGGCTCCTATCGCGGGTGTAGGGAGCTCCTTCGGATCCCAGGCTTATTGGGCACAAATGAAAGTGGGCATATTCCAGCAGCTGCTGCATTTAGTACAAACTATCTTCTCATCCATCTGTTTTGTTTATCCCTTTGAACTTTTTTCTGACTACAGTAAACCCTCGTTATTACAGACCTCTTTACGATGGATTTTGGTTATAGCGAATGAACTTACCAGGCAGGTGATGACACCCCCAGCAGGCGCCGCCACCCAGCCGCTTCCAGGCCAGACCTACCCACCTCCAGCACCGGGCCAGACTGCCGACGGTACTCCCGGCTCACAGTGCCTCCCCGGCAGTTTCAAGGCCAGCTGCCGACCCCACTCCCGGCCACCACCACCACCATGGCCGCATCCGGACCTACCGTCCTTCAACGCCAGGCTGGGCTACCGACACCGGCTCACACCGCCCTCTCAGCAGTTTTCAGGCTGGACCTACAGCCGCCACTGCCGGCCCACACGGTTTCCTTGGCCGCTTCCAGGCCACGCCTGCCACCGTCGACCCTTTACCTGCACTCCAGCCACCCACAGGCCGCGACCATGACTCCGCTGATCCTCGCCTCCCCTCTGGCCGCCAGCAGGCCCGGGCCGTCAACACAACTGGAATTCGGGCCTCGTTCCAGACAGAGTCTGGAGAGGGGTCTCAACCCAAAACATCTCATATCCATGTTCTCCACATATGTTGCCTGACCTCTTAAATTACTGCAGCACTATGTGTCCTATTGTGTATTAACCAGCATCTGCATACTTTGTTTCCACTACTTGTACAATGGTACTCTATAACTCGGTAATCCCTTCCTCACTCATAGCAGACAATCGGCAATAATGACACTATTCCCCTCTCCCCCCCATGCTCTGTTGTAATGAGGGTTTTTTTTACTGGCCACTTGGCATGGAGGCCCTGCTCTGCATTATTCTAATAGGAACCTGATTGCAAATGCACACAAACTTGGCCATGGAACATTCAACCTGTGCTTTAGACACATAGGAGAATGATAAAAGGACATTGTCCCATTTATTCAGTCCAGGATCTGCAGTCAGTGGGGTGCAAGTATCCCCGTTAGATTCATGCATTTGTAAGCATGTATTTCCCTGCCTTCATCTTCTCACAGAGATAGCCTGTGGGTGCTGGATGCCCTTCAGGTACATTCCCCAAGGAAACATTCGCCTAATAACGGTTTTGCACAGTTAGGACTAGCCTGCAAGAATACCTCGCCTTCCCGTTCCCGTTCCCTCCCCGCTCGGATAGTTAGATCCACCACCACACTACTCTTCTCACTCTAGGAGTAACTACACTAGTACTAACCGCCACCAAGAGTAGATTGAGTGAGAAAGGTTAAGAGAGGAGGATATTGATTGCCACAAATTAAACTTCATACCTACTGAAATTTGATCAGGAAAGTTTGAACAGTTCCAATCGTAAATATGAATAGGAAGAAAATAGTTCCATCGGACCTGGAGGCAAATGATGGATGTATCTTTGCCCTTTGACTCTAAACCGACTGTATCACAGTGCCTTTGCAATTTGTTCATTCAGTCATATTTATGAACTTGGCTCCTCTGTGTGAAACCTTAATAGGATTGGGAAGGGCGCATGCTGAAAAGGAAGAATAATTGATTTATTGGTAATGGGGTGATCATTAATTCCTTCTGTTTAAGTGAATTTGAGCATCTTTTGCCCAGTGATGGTCTAACCTTTGCAGTTAATCCCACATCTTTCATTACAGTCTGGTACTTTATTTGTTTTCAATCCCTCCCCTCTCCTTTTCACCCTTCTCCAAATTCCATTTCTCTACCCCACGATACCTTATCTTAGATTGATACCAACACAGAAGGAGATCATTTGATATGCCAGGTATATACTGGCTCTCAGCGGTGTCATCTCTTTAGTCCCATTTCTTCACCAATTTACTCACCTTCACACATGCACATCAACATCCTTTGATTTGTAACTTGTAGTAAGAGGTAATTCACAGTTCCTAATCCACTAGTATTTCATTGGGATTTTAGAGGAAATTAGAGCACCTGGAAAAAACCCATGCGATCACGGACAGAAGATGCAAAGTCTGCACAAGTTTTAACTTTCTCTTTTGTTTACAACTCTCCCTCTCCACCCCCCCCCCCCCCCCTTTCTACGCCATTCATTCTGCCCATGAGGCAACCACAGGTGTCTCTGCCCTCTGGATGGGGATGGATTATTTGTTCATGGTAGGAGGAGTGGGGGCTTCTAAGAGGCCTGTTCTGTCTCATTCAGCTGTCTTAGATCACTTACGCTGAACCCACCAAATAACACTCCCAACCATCCACCCACCACTACAGGTCAGAGTATATGTTGATCATTTAATTACTGGGTGAACAGTGTTACCTAGCCTCCTGGCTTCTTACCACATCTATGAGATAGAAACCAGGCAAAGTTCATATTTTAATAATAGTGACCTCAGAGGTTAACTACAAACCATTTTAACTTTACTTGTCTTGTTTCTGTTCTGTCAAATTCTGTCTAATTCGCAAACCAAACCATTCCTTCGCCCACGATAAGATGAACTGAATATTCATACAACATGGTTGCATCGTATTTTCTGTTACAAGCGGCTTTTTTTAATTTCATTGCTATTTTATGTACATATTTCAGCCCTATCACATTTGATCAGCATCATTGATACAAGTCGTCTTCTTCTCCATAACCTTATTTTGTATTTTTAATTCAATTAGATATAATTTCATGTGAACTACACGACATTATGTCTTGGAGGTATAGCATTGAGTTGTCATGTTTCCTAATGAGCTCCTGTCTGCTTGCCCGTCAGATCAGTCTCTTCCACTCTGCCTCCAGTATCAGTGCAATAGTTTTCATTTTACCTCGAACACTGTTATTGGGATTACCAGTTTAATAGTGTGTAGCGCCGGTCATACAATATCAGACTTATTATCCGCATAGCCCTTAAAGTTAGCAGATCAACAAGAGTTCCCCTCATCATTCTGGGCTGGAAGGACTCTAGGAACAAAGAATAAAATGTAATGATCAAGAATTTGTAATGAACTTGCAGTCTCTGGTCCTCATCACCTTTGTCCTGTCTATATTGAGCAGTCAGTTCAATGGAGTATCAAAAATGACCTCCATTATGCTGGTTCAAGTGATTGACTGAGACACGCACAATAATGTGAAATACTGAACACGCGTATCAGGCACGGAACTCAAAATGCCAAGGTGTGTAAATGTCTGGAATGTTTTCAATGATTATGTACCGAATTATGCAAATATTTTTTGTATTTGATCTAGTAACGACATATTGTCTATAATATTTTACAGATTGAAATGGTCAAATATATATCTATATACAGATAAATACATATATATAGTGACCTACAAATGCCAGATGCATACCCATTGAGGTAATTAGATACCTTGGCAGCAGGTGAAGGCCAGTGTGCTGTCAGATGCAAATCATTGCAGTCAGTAGTCATGTAATTTATTGTACAGATCAAACCATTATAATCTGAATCTGATTTTTTTCCCTTTATATGCCATGTTTTTATAAGGAGGTTGGGTATGGAGTTATTGGTGTCTGGAATGGAAAGACTTGGTTGAAGCTCTGTATAGACCAATTTGATCCCACTTAACATATCCAAAACTCAATCATAACGTCATTAAGATTATAACAGGTCCATGTAATAGGGTATGGTGTTAATCTATGGAGAATCCCTACTTTCATGCTCTCATTTAAAATGTTACCAGTATCAAGGCAGAGATGTAATTTGAAATAAATTATAAAAATAACTAAAATGCACTAACCATAGGAACAATACATAAAGTTAAATAAACCAATGCACCATTGGAAGATAGGAAGAGCTTGCAAGGATCAGAGGGTTTACAGCAATGTTTGTCCTCCTTGTCTTAATTTTGAGGCCTTGTCATTGATGAATTGCCAACTAGTGGAGAAATCCAATTGCTATTTAATCATCCAAATGTTTGTTTATCTTGCCGTTTTAACCATTGCATTCCTAAAATAGTTTATTACACAGAAAAGACTAGTTAGGCAGGCAGTTCCAAGCTAGTATTTAAACAGGATATCCTCCCAACAATCTTCATCTAACTCCATAACCTCTTCTCCGATGTTGGCTTGCTTCCTCTTAATTGTTTGATTTTTTTTTTTGCATCAGCTACTTCATATAAAAGGATTGTTTTGTACCTGTTTCTACAGTTTCACCACTCTGGTAGTGGTGTTAATTAATTATTGGATTTTTCTATGATTGTCATACTTATTGCTACTCACTTTGGTCTTGCTCAGAAGTAGAGACTTCCCCATGCCCACTGTGTTGAACACAATGATAATTTTACAGAAGACAGACACAGAAAGCTGGAGCAACTCAGCAGGCCAGACAGCATCTCTGGAGAAAAGGAATAGGTGACATTTCGGGTCGAGACCCCTCTTCAGACATTATATAGATAATTTAATAAATCTTGGTTATATCTAGCCCCAAGCCCCAAGCTTGCAGTACCTCAAAATTACTTTTAATTCCTGAAAGAAGTGCTGCTAAAATGTCAACCTCTTTTTTTAATTTCTCCTACTCTCTGAATGTTTGGACAGCATATTTTGCTCATATGGGAGAACAGTAACTTAAGGAACTGAATAGACAATAGACAATACTTACATTGAAAATGAGATTTGCCTTTTTTTGTTTAAATAATTATTTTTGTTGTTGGTATTGTTTTGCTAGAAAATATTTAATACATGTCCTTGAAGTTTATTATTGGAGATTGCTAGTTTTATAATTCAGAAAATAGTATCCCATTAACAGAAACAGAGAAATATGCACAGCAGGTTAGGCAGCATTTGAATAGTTGCAGATTTGGGCTTAATAACATTTCCAATGAAAGCTCATCGATCTGAAATGTTAACTCTATCTCTCTACAGATGCTTTCTGATCTGCTGAATGTTTCCTGCACTCTGTTTTATTTCAGATTTCTAGCACCTGCAGTTCTGCTTTTTGATGGCCTACATTTCAATGCCCCATCCCTATATTGTATGTTGAGATAGATCAAAGGGTGCTCAAATGGTGTCAAGAAATTATCAATTGAGCTCAACAATTGGGATAATGATTACTAGTAAGACATGGGAAAGCTTGATGTTTAATTCACTACTTTCTGTCAGGCAATGCAACAGGAAACCACCAAAACCACCGCTCAGCAAAAGACTGAAGCAAAAGAAAGAAAATATTTAAAATGATTAAAATGGGAACTAAAGGTTTTGTATGTTGCCATGACTGTGGCAATTAAAAAAAAACCTTTTCATATGATTTTCCACTGTCTGCTTTTTTCATATGATGCACTTTTTAATTGATGTGATACGCTCTTCAGAATGGGTGGACTCAAAGCTCACTTTTTCAAGTAGGCTGAATTGTTTTTAAAGAGCACTCTTGTGGTTAGAATTATTGAGCGATTAGGTGTTGCAGCCACAGTGAATAGAAATAGGTTCAACAATGTTTTTGCTGATCAGGATTTGCTTAGAGATTACCCACCCTATTCCCACCCTGCCTTTTGCAAGGCCGCCATCCCTGACGCTAATTGTCTGTGTCTGCTGCTTCTGCTCCCCAGATGAGCCTTTCCACTCCAGGACATCTAAGACGTCCTATTTCTTTAGTAATTGTTGTTTCTCCCCTGCTGTTATGGATTGTGCCCTCAACCAGGTCTCTGCTGTATCCAACAGTTCTGCACTCTCTCCCCCTGCCCCACCGACAGAATTCCACTGGTCCTCGACTTTCACCAACCACATCATTTTCCGACACTCCCGCCACCTTCAACTTGCTCCCACCACCAGTCATAGCCTCCCACCTCAGTTCTCCTTTCTGTAGAAAGAACTTTCTCCATAACTCCTTGGCTCACTCATTCCTTCCCAACTAAAGCCCCCCACCCCCCACCTGGTACTTGCCACTGCAATAGCAGAATACGTAACCGGTATCCCTACATCTCTTTCACTTCCATCGAGGGACCTCAACAGCCTTTCCAAGTGAGGCTGAGTTTTGTGTGTACCTCTTCCAACCTCGAGCAATGCATTTGATGCTCCAAATGTGGCCTCCTTTAAATCGAACTGATTAGGCCACCATTTTTCCAAACACTTGTCCTCTGCCCACCAAGACCTTCTGCAGCTCCCAGTGGCTACCCATTTTTAACTCCTATTCCCATACCGACCTTTCTGGCCGTGGGCTCCTCAGTTGCCAGTGTGAGGCAACATGCAAATTGGAAGAACAGCTTATTTCACTTGCAACCCAATGGTATGAACATTGAATTCTCCAATTTCAAACACTCTCCCCAAACCTCCCCTCTCTTTCCCTTCCCCCCCCCCCCCCCCCCACCATGGTGTACACACATTTCTCCCACAATCTCCCACCACTCTCGTCACCCTGTTCCATTCCCGTCCTCCGTATGCTCACCTCCCTTTCCAGAGACTAATATTTCCCTTTCCATCCCCTTTCTTTACCCCTGACCCCTTCCACCCTTATCCCCGTCTCTGGCTTTCATTTGATTCCTTTCCCACTTTGACTCCTTTGCTTATCTGCCACCCATTTGTCTCGTTTTCACCTATAATCGACACCACAAATCTACCAAACAACCTCTATCTACCAATCACTTGTCACACTTTGCCAATCTCCCACCTCTCTCTTCCATTTTTCTCCCATTCCTCTCAGTCTGAAGATGTGTCCCGACCCGAAAACTCATCTGTCCGCTCCCTCCACAGTTCCTCCTGCACATTTGTTTTTGCTTGGAGACACACCCAGCCCTCGGGAGAGTTTTGACTTCTTGTTGGGGACAGTATGGATTACCAATCCCAATGAGTGAGCCGAGATAATGAATGGTTAGTATGTTGTTCAAACACAGATGGCATCATCACTAAGCTCAATGTTCTGCTCGCAGTAAGGGTCACAATAATCAGGTGCCAAAATACAGGCTGATCGTATCATAGGTGTGCATGGGGTTCCTATAGCAACGTAGCACATTGTCCAGGCTCCAATCCACTCCTAACCTATCCCTCAGATCTTGGGAGTCAACCAACCTGCTGAGTTCACATTCCATTCATCATTGGCTTGAGGCCAGTTGACGTTGCCTCCTATACTTGTGTTGGGGAGTTAGTTTTGAGTGATTGCAGTATGACCAATATTTATGGATTTTTTTACAGTGTGTTTTGGTTTATAAACAAATGTATAATTTATAATACCCAAACAGATGTTTTGAATAAAGTTTTTTTTGTTTATCTGTTTGGTGAGCAATTTCGATATTTTTTTTAAATAAACGTTTTATTCAAATTTTTGATGTGGCCTCTAATATTAACACTGATAAAAAGATAAATATGAGAATGGAGAAGGATAGAATATTTGCACACATGTCAGAGCTCTGAGCAAGACAGGCACAAAAGCTGGAATAACTCAGTGGATCAGAAGGAATTGCAGATGTTTGTTTACACTGAGATACATACAAAATGTATCGAACTCAGTGGGTCACGCAGCTCATCTGGAAGACAGGGCGAGGTTACATATTGAGGGATCCCAATATTGAATCCCGACTCAAAATTTTGCCTGTCCATGTCTTCTATTGATGCTGCAGTATATCCTTGGGATGGGAAGATGTGATTAAGGGTGGGATCACGGAGGTGAAGGAAATGTCGGAGGATGATGTATTGTTTGAAGAGGCTGTTGGAGGAAAGGTGAGGACCAGGGGAACTTTTTACAGTGTGTTTTGGTTTCTTATGGGGGAGAGGAAATGAAAGTAGATCTGCAGGACCCAGAGGAGATGCTCATGAGGAACCCATCTATGACATTAGGGGGGGGGGGGGGGGGAGGACTCCGTTTCTTAAAGACAGGATATCTCAGATGTTCTTGTATGGAAAATGTCACCTTGGAGGAATTGAGAATAGGGGGATAGCATATTTGCAAGAGGCAGGATGGGAAGATGTGTAGTCCAGATAACTGGGAGTCTCGTTTGTAGAAGATATCAGTCTCTCCTATGATGGAGACAGAGAGATCCAGAAAGGGGGGAGAGGTGTCAGAGATGTAGCCCCAATGCAGTCATCAATGTAGCGGAGAAAGAGTTGGGGGATGGGGCCAGTGTACGCCTGGAACAAGGACTGATATGTAATCGACAAAAAGGCAGGCTAAACCGGGGCCCACGCAAGTGCCCATGGTTACACCTTTAACTGGGAGAAAGTGAGAGGAGTCGGAAGAGAGGTGGGTGAGGACAAGGACAAGTTCTGCTGGCCGGGGGAGAGTGTTAGTAGAGGGAAATTGATTGGGTCTTTGTTCAAGGAAGAAATGGAGGGCCTTGATACCTTCCTGGTGGGGGATGGAGGTCCATGGTTAAGATGAGTGAGTGAGGGCCTGGAAACAAAGTTATTAAAGAGCTGAATGGCATATGCAGGATTGTGGATATGAAGGGATTGTATTAAGGGGGGTAGGATGGAACCTCGGTACGTGGAGATGAGTTCAGTGGGGCAGTGCACGGTGATCTACTTTGGTTACCAAGCTGGTGCTGCTTAGGTTTTTAAAGTTCAACTCTTCTCACAATCATTTCTTGACCTCATCACTCCCTATCTCCATAACCAACTCCAGACTTTCAGTTATCTACTTCCAGCCTTCTACAAATCACAAAGGTTCATTTGAATCCAATGTTCATGAATCACAACAATAATTTCATCTGTCAGAAGTCCAATCGCCTATAAGACTCCCCTTTAATATTTCTTGTATTAGTGGAATAATTCAAAAATATCATTTATTCCCAATAGTTAAAGGAAATGCAACTTTGTAATTGTAAGGATTTAAGAGAGAGTTAGATAGAGCTCTAGGGGCCCTATCTAACTAGGGGCGAGTGGAGTCAAGGGATATGGGGAGAAGGCAGGCACGGGTTATTGATAGGGGACGATCAGCCATGATCACAATGAATGGCGGTGCTGGCTCGAAGGGCCGAATGGCCTCCCCTGCACTAAGTGAAAGGGGCCAAGTTAAACGCAAGTTGCTGGAGTCGTTACCTGAACCCGTCACTTGTGTCTCCTCCACATCTGTGTGGGATGGAACTGCGGATGCTGGGTTAAACCGAAGATAGACACAGAACAAACTAGTAAACTTCACCTATTTCGTCTCTGCAGAGATGCTGCCTGTCCCGTTGAGGTACTCCAGCATGTTGTGTCTATCTTCGGTGTAAACCAGCACCTGCAGTTCCTTCCTACACCTATTCTTTCTCCCAGAGTTGTTGTCTGACCCGCTGAGTTACTCCAGCGGTCTGCAAGAAGGGTCCCGACCCGAAACATCACACATTCTTTCTCTCCTGTCCCGCCGAGTTACTGCAGCTTTTTTTCGTGTCCCATCTTCGAGCCACTCCAGCTTTTAACGCGTTTAAGAAGGAACTGCAGATGCTGGAAAATCGAAGATGGACAAAAAAAAAAATGCTGGAGAAACTCAGCGGGTGCAGCAGCATCTATGGAGCGAAGGAAATAGGCAACGTTTCGGCCCGAAACCCTGAAGGAAATAGACAACGTTTCGGCCCGAAACTCTGCAGGAAATAGACAACGTTTCAGGCCGAATCCAGCATTTTTTGTCTACCTCCGATTTTTCCAGCATCTGCAGTTCCTTCTTAACGTCTTAACGTCGCCTATTTCATTCAGGGATTCGTCCTGAAACGTTGCCTATGTCCTTCGCTCCATAGATGCTGCTGCTGCTGCTGCAACCCGCTGAGTTTCTCCAGCAATTTTGTTGTTGTCTACCCCACCAGCTAGCTCAAAGATACTAGATACCAGGCTCCTCTAGTATCTTTGCCCCAGATTTTCAACGTCTCTGGTTTCCCTGATCCCTGACCAGTCTGAAGAAGGGTCTCGGCCCGAAACATCGCCTATCTCCTTCGCTCCTTAGATGCTGCTGCTGCACCCGCTGAGTTTCTCCAGCTTATTGTGTAACCCTTTCAACGTCTCTGCTCCTCTATTATCTTTGCCCCAGCTTTTCAACGTCTCTGCTCCTCTAGTATCTTTGCCCCAGCTTTTCAACGTCTCTGCTCCTCGCCATTTGTGGCGCTGGCCATCAATCAGTGCATAGTCCGCCTTATTCCGGGTGGGTGGGGATTGCGGAAATAGCGTGTCCCGGAGCCCGGGGGTGGTGCAGCGGGTGGTTTAGTGTCGGAGCCGGTGTGTGTGTGTGCAGCCTGCCCACAGCGAGAGCCCATGAACCAGGGGGCGGCCAGGCGGCGCTGCGGGGGCCTCCACCTGTACCTGCGGAAAGCGGCCGGAGCGGCGGCGCACCTGAGCGCCCTGGCCATCAGCGTCTACGTGGGAGTGCTCAGCCGCCTGGGAACCAGTGAGTGAGCCAGTGGCTGCAGTAAGTGGGGCCCGAGAGACACTACAGCCAGCCATAAAGGTCATCGGTGATAGGGGCAAGATTAGGCCGCTCGGCCCATCAAGTCTGCTCCGCCATTCGACCATGGCTGATCTATCTCTCTTGGTTGTGTTAAAGAAGGAACTGCAGATGCTGAAGAACGGTCTCGACCCGAAACGTCGCCTATCTCCTTCGCCCCTTAAATGCTGCTGCACCCGCTGAGTTTCTCCAGCTTTTTGTGTAACCCCATATCTCTCTTGGTTTCTTGGTCCTCCAAAATATTCCAACTTGGAATTTAAACTGGAGGTGGTGGAGGGAGGACACAATGAATGAAAGATATGTAAAAAAGTATAGATGATAAAGGAAACAGGCCATTGTAAGCTGTTTGTAGTGTGAAAATGAGAAGCTAGTGCGACTTGGGTGGGGGAGAGATAGAGAGAAAAGGAATGCCAGGGCCCGAGGGCTGAGGGAGAGGTGGGAAGGGGAGGAGGCAGCCAGGGTTAACAGAATTGAGAACATTCAATGTTTAAGGTTTTTGGGAAGAAAGAGCTACTGTAAATTTAGTTGTGGGTTACACAAAAGGAAATACAACCCAGTGGTATGAATATTGAAGAGAGGTGTAGGAAGGAACTGCAGTGAATATTGATGTATATAACTTCAAGTAAGCCTCTGTCTCCGTCCCTTCCTCTTCCCAGTTCTCCGACTACTTTCACTGCCCTGATTACATTTTACTGATTGTAACCTTGCCAACCCTCCCTTCACCTAATGAACCATTCTACATTTCCTTAACACTATCTGCTTTGATCTGTGTTTTCACACCTTACCCTCCCTTATCTTCATTATCCCTCTCCCCTGACCCTCAGTCTGAAGAAGGGTCACGATCCAAAACGTCACCCATTCCTC
Organism: Raja brachyura; assembly: GCA_963514005.1. Next base: position 39,335,374 of record OY740804.1, on the reverse strand, counting down.
CTCTCCTAAGATGCTGCCGGTCCCTGAGTTACTCTAGCATTTGGTGTCTATCTTCAGTTTGAACCAGCATCTGCAGTTTCAGGTGGGAATGGGTGGTGTAAAAGGGGATTATTATTGTACAGTGAAAAGCTATGTTTTGCATCATCCGCAGTCAAATCAGATAATCCAGGCAAGCCCAACACAAGAATAGTAGAGAAATGGAAAAAATATATACGGGGTGCAGAAAATAGCATTTGTAGTTCATCTGTTACAGATCAGAAGCTGGGCTGGATATCCTGTGAGAAATAACTTAGCTGTCGACAGCCCAAAGCCGTTCCACCATCTGCAAGCATGTGAAGGAATACTTTCCATTTGTTAGAGTGAGTGCAATTCCATCAATTCTCCCAAAACTTGATGCTGTCCTAACAAAAGGCAGCTTACTTAATGTCCCGCCACCACACCTAGCAGTTATTCTATTCACTGGTGACGCATAGTGGCTGCACAGCATACCAGTTTCAAAATGCACCGCAGTTACTCACAGAAACGCCTCTCATACCATATATCTCTTGCAAGAGGGGGTGAATTGCAGGAGCCCTGCCTGTGATTTACGAGTCATCGTTAAATATGGGTGAGGTGCTGGAAGGGTGGAGGGTGGCAAATGTTGTGCCTCTATTCAGGAAGGGCTGCAGGCAATAGCCTGGGTACTTTAGGCCAGAGAGCCTAACAATTGTGGTCGGAAAGTTACTGTAGAGTATTCTGAAGGATGATATACATGCGTTTAGAGGGACAAGGGCTGATTAAGGATGGTCAGCATGATTTTCTACATGGGCGCTTGTGTTACACGAATCTAAGTCATTTGAAGATGTGACTAAAAAGGTTGATGAGGGCAGAGCTGTAGACCTTGTATATATGGATTTCAGCAAAGCATCTGACGAGGTTCCACATGGTAGGCTGTTCTGGAAGGTTAGATCGCATGGAATCCAAGGAGGGAGAGTTAAATGGATTGAAATTTGCAGCAGGATCTTGATCAGGTGGGCTGAGGAATGGTTGATGGTTGAGAAATGTGAGGTGTTGCATTTTGGGAAATCTAACAAGGGCTGGACATACAGTGAAGGGTATGAAGAAGGGTAGGGTTCTGAAGAAGGGTCTCGACCCGAAACATCACCCATTCCTTCTATCTAGGGATGCTGCCCATCTCATTGAGTTACTCCAGCATTTTGTGTCTATCTAGGGTTCTGAGAAGGGCTCTCGTAGTGCAGGTACATAGTTAATTGAAAGTGACGTCACAGGTTGAGAGGGTGGTGAAAAAACGGTTGTCAGCACATTGGCCTTCATCAGTCAGAGTGTTGAGTCTAGAAGTTGGGATGTCATGTTACAATTGTATAAGACATTTCCACATTTAGGGTATAGTGTTCAGTTCTGGGCACCATGTTAGAGACATAGAGTGATATAGTGTGGGAACAAGCCCTAGGCCCAACTTGCCCACACCGGCCAACAAAAGAGTGGTCTCGACCCGAAACGTCGCCTATCTCCTTTGCTCCTTAAATGCTGCTGCACCCGCTGAGTTTCTCCAGCTTTTTGTGTACCCCCGGCCAACAATGTCCCAGCTAACCTAGTTCCACTTGCCTGCGTTTGGGCCATATTCCTCCAAATCTCTCTCCATTTACCTTTCGAACTGTTTCTTAAACATTGGGATAGTCCCAGCCTCAACTACCTCCTCTGGCAGCTTGTTCCATACACCCACCACCCTCTGTGTGAAAAAGGTACCCCTCGGAGTCCTATTAAATCTTTTCCCCTTCACCTTGAACCTATGTCCCCTGGTCCTCGATTCCCCTACTCGGGGCAAGAGACACTGTGCATCTACCCGATCTATTCCTCTCATGATTTTGTGCACCTCTATAAGATCACCCCCTCACCCCACCTGTCATAGGAAAGATGTTGTCAAGCTGGAAAGGGTGCAGAGAACATTTACGAGGGTGTTGTCAGGACTCAAGGGTTATAGGGAGACATTGAGCAGGCAAGCATTTTATGTCTTGGAGCACAGGAGAATGGGGGGTGTACAAAATCATGAGAGGAATAGATTGGGTAAATGGACAAGATTCTTTGGCCCAAAGTAGGGGAATTGAGAGCCTGAGGACAGCGGTTTAAGGCAAGGGGGGGATTGATTTAATAGGAACCTGAGGGGTAACCTTTTTTAACACCACGACTAGCGGGAATATGGTACAAGCTGCTGGAGGAGGTCATTGATAACATTTAAGAGACATTTTGACAGGTACATGGATAGGATAGGTTTAGAGGGATATGGGCAAAGCGCGGGCAGGTTCGACTAGTAGATGGGGCCTGTTGTGACGTGGGCCTGTTGGGCCGAAGGGCCTGTTTCAGTGCCCTACAGTAATGACTTCATTTTCAGACAGTTCCATTAGCCACACCGCGATCCTACCACCGGTCACCTCTTCATATCCGCAGAGACCACTCCACCAACTCCTTGGTTTGTACATCCCTTCCCATCCAAACCACCTCCATCCTCACCATGATGTTTCCATTGCAACCGCAGGTAACGTGTCCTCTGTCCCTATACATCCTCCCTCACATCCATCCACAAACCCCAGCAGTCCTTCCAGGTCCAAGCCCAGGACTAGGCCAGCGATCGTTTGGTTGAACACCATCGCTCAGTCCACCTGGGCCTTCGTGATCTCCTGGTTGCCAAACACTTTAACTCCCCCTCCCATTCGCATATCCACCTTTCCGTCTTGGGCCTCCTCCACTGTCAGAGTGAGGCCCAACGCAAATTGGAGGAAAAGCACCTCTTATTTCGCTTGGGCAGCTTTCATCCCAGTGGCGTGAATATTGACTTCTCTACCTTCAAGTAACCCTTACTTTCCTTCTCTCTCCATTCCTCCCCCCTCCTAGTTCTCTGGCTAGATTCACTGTCCTCTTGATTATAATGTTACTGATTCTACGCCTGGTTGTCAACTTCTCCTCAGCCAACAATGATATATATTTTACATTTTCTTTGAGCTGCATCCCCTTTGATCTGTCCTTTTCACACCTTACCCGTCCATATCTCTATGTCTCCCTCTCCCATGACTCAGTCTGAGGAAGGGTTTCAACCTGAAACGTCATCCATTCCTTCTCTCCAAAGATGCTGCCTGTCCTGCTGAGTTACTCCAGCACATTGTGCTCTGCAAGATGGTTGCTTGGCCCACACTTGGGCTCGTGGATGTAGGAGATGCTATGTTGCAAATACTGAATGCAATAGAGCAGGTGGAGGGAAGTGCTGCTTCACCTGAATGGACTATTTAGGTCCCTGGAAGGTAGTGTGGGAGGAGGTGAGGGGCAAGTTCTTCCAATAGTTACAAGTGGAGGGGTGGGTGGGAAGAGATGAGTGGAGCTGAGAGTCGCAGCGAGAGCGGTCCTTGTGTAGAGGAGAAGGGGGGGGGGGGGGTAGAGGGGGAGATGTTGCTGCTGTTGGTGGCATTGTGTTCCAGCTGACAGGAATGCGAAGGATGATGATGCTGAATGTGGTGACTAGACAATAGGTGCAGGAGTAGGCCATTCGGCCCTTCGAGCCAGCACTGCTATTTAATGTGATCATGGCTGACCATCCACAATCAGTACCCCGTTTCTGCCTTCTCCCCATATTCCACGACTCCGCTATCTTCAAGAGCCCTATCTAGCTCTCACTTGAAAGTTTCCAGAGAACCAGCCTCCACCTTTCCACAGACTCACAACTCCCTGAGTGAAAAAGTGTTTCTTCATCTCCGTTCTAAATGGCTTACTCCTTATTCTTAAACTGTGGCCCCTGGTTCTGGACTCCCCCAACATCGGGAACATGACTAGTGTAGTGCAAGGTGAAGATTAGAGGCACTGGCATCTCTGGTGTCGCGGAGGAGTGGTGGGTGAGAGCAGTCGTACGAGAAATGGTGACAATATGTGTGAGGGCCGAACCGACTCCGGCAGAGGGGAAGACAAGTTTCTGGAGAAAATACATTTTAGAAGTCTGAGGGCAGAAAGGCCTCAAGATGTGGCAGAGACAAAGAAACGGAGAGAAGAGGATGGCGTTCTTACAGGAGACGTAGCCATGGCATTGTACAACCTCTCGGCCAGCTTGTCCATACCGACTGGGGCCTGAGTTAGTCACATCTCTCTGTGTTTGGCCCATATCCCTGTAAACCTTTCCCAACCAAGTACTTGTCCAAATCTCTTTTAAACATTGTAAATTTACCTGCCTCCAATCTACACTTCCTCTGGCAGTTTGTTCCATGTTTCCACCACTCTCTGTGTGGAATGTTTGACCCTCGGGACCCTTATAAACCTTTCCTCCCATCTTAAATCTATACCTTCTAGTTTTAGTTTCCCATACCCTTGTGAAGAGACTGTGACCATCTAGCTTATCATGGTTTTATATACCTCTGGGCAGTGGGCAGGTGCTATAGACCTGCACGGGAAGGTAGACGCTCCCGCCCCCATGGGTCTCGGGCAGACGGGGCTCGTCAGCCTGGGAAGGCAGTCCATCTAGGAGAGGGAAAACTCTGATTTGAAACCTCCACTGCCTTGTGGCCATATCCAGTCATGGAAAAGGCTCCAGGAGTAAACCTCAAGAAAATCCGGAGTCGGAGCCCCTAAGGCAGTTTGTTGTTGTCTACAACTTCGCTCTGGCAGCTCCTGCGATGGCGCTGGTGCCAATCTGTAACGGCCCTGCTGTTCCTTTGGATCGATCAGAGACGTGGAGAGGGGGGACGTGCTGCATGGGCAGCAGCCTGTCCTCATATGACATCACCCAGGCTTGCATCCGACCACACATCACCCGCAAACTCGGATGCATCACCCATGGTCAGTCATGACCGAGGAGGGCCACTATACCTCTGTAGGGTCACACTTCAACCTCCTGCTCTCCAAGAAAATAACCCCCAGCTTGCCTACCCTCTCCTTACAACTCAAGCACTCCAGCCCCAGTAACATCTTTGTTCATCTTTTCTGCACCTTTTCCAGCTTTGTGACATCCTCCCTATTTATTTGCATAATACTCTCAAGTGGGATCCTATGAATGGCCTGTACTAGAACATAGAACTGTACAGCAGAGGCACAGGCCCTTCGGCCCACTATATTTGTGCTGAACACGATGCCAAGCTAAACTGATCTCATCTACCCGTACGTGATCCATATCCTTCTTTTCCCCACCCTTCCATCTGCCTATCCAAACGTCTCTTAAATGCCACTGGTATCATATCTGCCTCCACCTGTATCCCTGGCAATGCATTCCAGGCACCCACTACTCTCTCTGTTTAAAAAAAAATATCTTGCACATTTCTATGAAACGTCTCCGGTTAGGGCATAATGTTCCGACACCTGTCCTCCAATGTCCTGAATGATGAAGGCAAGCCTGCTAAATGCTACCTTCACCACCCTGTCTACCTGTGTTGCCAGTTTTGGAGAACTGTGTGCCTGTACCCTTGGGTCTCTATTGTACGGCACTCTCCAGGAGCCAGCCATTTACTGTGCATGTCCTGCCCTGTTGTAATGTTCCAAAATGCAACAGCTCGCCCTTGTCCATGTTAAGTTCCACCTTCAGTTTGAAGTAGAGTCTCGGCCTGAAATGTCGACTATCCATTCACTCCACAGATCCTGCCTGACCTGCTGAGTTGCTCGAGCACTTTGTGATTTGTTCAAGTTTGTTATTTAGGTGAACAATAATCATGGTCCCAGCACTGAACCCTGCATCACACCACGACCACCCTGATGCCTTGCATCAAACTAACTTGGTGAGAAGAGGTATTGTCACGTCTGCTGTTGGGGTCTGTGGATTTGTAATAGATACAGGTGGCTAGTTTGCTTTAAACATTGAGTCATACAGCACAGAAACAGGTGCTTTGGCTCAAGGTAGACACATAAAGCTGGAGTAACTCAGCGGGTCAGACAGCATCTCTGGAGAAAAAGATCGAGACCCTTCTTCAGACTGAGGATGTAGACAGTGATGTAGAGAGATATATTATAGAACAAATGAATGAAAGATATGCAAAAAAGAAATTATGATAAAGGAAACATGAGGTGGACAAAAATGCTGGAGAAACTCAGCGGGTGAGGCAGCATCTATGGAGCGAAGGAATTGGTGACATTTCGGGTCTTGAAAAGATAGGTTTAAAGGGAAAAGCGGGATAAGTGTAGATGGGGCACGTTGATCAGCGTGGGCAGGTTGGGCCAAATGGCCCGTTTCCATGCTGTATGGCACTATGATTCTATAAGCTAGTTACAAGTTTGTGGTCATGGCTACATCTGTGATCTGTAATATAAGAAGATTACCTGTCAGTCTGGGCTGTATTTGGTGCCAGGGTTCAGAAGTGACAGGTCTGCATCTTTTCTCACTGGCTATGGCAATGCCAATTGCCTCTATAATACAGGGTGTTCGAAGCAATGCCTTTTATGGTTCGTCATCAAAGATATTTCCTCAAAATGTTGATCCGCTGAAAATGTGTTCTTTTCCAGGTCGTTTCTCCTGGCACCCAGCCTGCATGTCAGTGGCAGTAAGTGCACATTTTTGACATAAACAAATGATTTGACTTAAGTAGTTCCTTCTGATTCAAGACGATCATCTGTATTTTCTGAAATTCCCACTTCTATTGACAGAACTCTGACTTTGTTAATTTGTAATTTTATACTTTGGAACACCTATGGATGTTTTGTCAAGCTGTTTCTAATAGTACAACATTAAATTTTGTAAGTTGCTAGAACTTTTTGTTTTAACTTTGTATGCCTTTCCCTTCTCAACTTGTCTATCCCAACGTTTATCTGGTGCTCTATAAAAATGTTGAGTTTCGGTCCTAAGATTTGTATGCATTAATTGTAAACTTAATTCTTCAAAGCTAGGGTTTATAGGCATAATCTGCATAACTCCTGCTCACAAAGCAAATCTGCTACCCCTGGTAGGTGTCTAATGAACCACACTGCACTTACCTTATGGCAACGATATCCTATTCTATGTAAAGCTTTCAAATATACGCAATGCCACACGTGCGATCTTGCTTCTCCCTCACCCCTACCTCTCAGCAATGAGGGATGGGTTGCATCTCAACTGAAGGGGAACCAATATCCTGGCAGGCAGGTTTGCTAGGACTACACGGGTGGGTTTAGACTAGATTAACAGGGGGGTGGGATCCTAAGCAGGACCAAGCAAGTGAGAGGCTGGAAGTTGGTATGGAGGGTGATACAGATCATGAATTGGTGGGATCCAAGCACCAACAAGACACCCAACTAGCCTCAGTCTGCAAACCTGCCACAGATCCATTTATCTGTGACAGAATCCTGGGGATTGCTGAAGAAGGGTCTCGACCCGAAACGTCACCTATTCCTTCTCTCCAGAGATGCTGCCTGACCCGCTGAGTTACTCCAGCTTTTTGTGCCTATCTTTGGTTTCAACCAGCATCTGCAGTTCCTTCCTACACACTTGCTATTTGAATGTTTGTTCTGCTTACATGTATTCATCTGAAGTTGATGCGCGCGCACACACACACACACACACACACACACACACACACACACACACACACACACACACACACACACACACACACACACACACACACACACACACACACACACATCCATCCATCTTAGGACTCTAGCACGTTGACGGATGCGGCATAGGAAGCATTTTATCAGGATGCATCACATCGTGGTTTGGGAACGGCTCCATCCAAGACCACAAGAAATAGCTGAGAATTGTGGACGCAGCCCAGACCATCACACAAACCGACCTCCCCATCATTGACTCCATTTATACCTCACGCTGCCTCGGCAAGGCCAGCAGCATAACCAAGGATGAGTCGCACCCTGGCCACTCCCTCTTCTCCCCTCTCCCTTCAACAAAAGGTGTAGAAGTGTGAAAACGCACACCTCCAGATTCAGTTGCCAGCTGTTATCAGGCAACTGAACCATCCTACCACAACTAGAGAGCAGCCCTGAACTTATTGAATCCGTGCCACCTCTGAGACTATTCCCAATTCACCACCCATGTCCCTGTAATTTACTATAATATAGCAGGATTTTATATAAAAATTAAAAATGAATAATTGAATTAAAAATCAAGTTTTTTAATGAAATAATGCCAACTGCAAAGCTATGAAGCATGTGTTGGCTATGTTAGATTGAAAGGATACATTAACATTTTTGACAGAAAATATGCAATGGCCATCATTTAAATAATGAATACATACCTTGCAGCAAACATGCATCCCCTTTTACAATAAAAGACCTAAAGTGCTGCTGCCCTAGTAACTCCGTGGGTCAGGCAGCATCTCTGGAGAACAAGGATAGGTGACGTTTTGGGTCTGAATCCTTCAGGCTGATTATAGTGGTGTGTAGTTAGGGAAATGATAGGCAGACACACGGAACTGCAGATACTGGTTTACAAAAAAAAGACAGAAAATGCTGGAGTAACTTAGCAGGTCAAGCAGTATTTCTGGAGAATATGACAAGGTGGTATTTCTGGCGGGGACCTTCTTCCCGACTGATTATACTGGGGAGGAGAGGTGGGGGCAGGACAAAGTCTGACAAGTGATAGCTGGATACAGGTGAGGGACAAAGACCAGAAATGAAAGGACAAAAAGTGTGAAATAAGCAGATTAAGGTTAGAAGATGCACGGAATGTGAAGCCAGTGGAAGGGGATGGCGGGACGGAGTAAGGGAGAGGCAAGGGGGTAGGGTAGGCTAGTTACCTAAAATTGGAGAATTCAATGTTCATAGCGTTGGGTCTTTAGACCTTAGAGATCCAGTGTGGAAACAAGCCCTTTCGCCCAGTCCAGCGAGTCTGCACCGACTAGCAATCACCTGTCCCCACGAGCAGCATCCTACACACTCGGCACAATTCACAATTTTATCCAAAGCCAATTAACCTAAAATCCCACATGGTCACGGGGGAACATACAATCTCCGTATAGGCAGCACCCGCAGTCAGGATTGAACCCGAGACCCTGGCATTGTAAGGCAGTAACTCTACCACTGCGCCACTGTGCCACCAGTCGTAACCTACCCAAGTAGAATATAAGATGCTCCTCCAGTTTGCATGTGACCTCCCTCTGGCAGTGGAGGAGGCCAAATATAGAAAGTTCATTATGGGAATAGGAAGGGGAGTTAAAATAGTTCACAACCGAGAGATCCAGCGGGCATTGGCAACCGAGTGCAAGTGTTCATTGTAATGGCCGCCTAATCTATGCTGAAGTCGCCGATGTAAGGAAGGTCATCTCAGGCCATATGCAGAAGAGAGGGTGAGATGTGGATACAGGTGTGGGGGTTTGACTGGCTGATGGGTGGACAAGGCTCAGAGATGAAGAGAGGACGACAAGAAGCTGTGAAGCAAAGAGAGGAATCATGAAATGTGAAGCTAGATGAAAGGATACAGATGGAGGACAGAAACGTGAAAAGAAAGGGTGCATATCCAGGAGTGACACTGGGAAGAGAGGAGGTTTGATGGTTAATTACCTGAAATCAGAGAATTGAGTGTTCATGCCATTGGGTTGTAGCTACTGAGCTCCCTCCCTTTTGTTAACTGGTTTACTCGTATATGCTATTGACTGTATGTGCAGCACGATAAGAAAACAAAAAATAAGTGGTGTTAAGCACAAAGTGATATCAGTAATTGCTATACTAGGTACAGTGTGTGCAGTGTTTGTCAGCTTTTAATTATCAAAGAAAATCACGATTGAGTCAACTAACTCAAGTTTGAATGGGAATAGCACTACAGATAATTTTCTGTAGGAAGGAACTGCAGATGTTGGTTTAAACTAAAGATAGACGCAAAAAGCTGCAGGAACTCAGCAGGTCAGACGGCATCTGTAGTCTACAAAGATGCTGCCTGACCCGCTCAGTTACTCCAGCTTTTTATGTCCTACCCACAGTTAATTTTTGTGTCTGCACACTGATTGGATGAATTATTTTTTGGCAAGATTGTCGCAGGCAATATTGATGGAAATTAGCTGGTTTTGTTGTTCTTGGACAGTGTTGATCTGCCTCAGTTATAAATAAAATCAGAATACATACAGCGTGCTAGCATTGCGATAGAGTGGAAAATAAAATGAACCTGGCTCCCATTGAAGAACAATAGAACGAAGCTGAAATGGAACAAAGTGTCATCTGATGATGATAATACTTTATTGTCACTTACTCAGACACAGTGAAAATCTTTTTTTTAATACAATACAATAACATCATACCATAGATAAATCCAATCATAGAGAAGTACAAAAGCGCCACGATTGTAATGTACAAATACACGTACAAATGAATTGTAGCATTCAGTTGTATGGTTTATCAAATGTCTTTTTGAAATGGAAAAGTGAATTGGTCAAAGGATGTGGTTTTTAACTGTAAAACGGTCAAAATGTCACAGTTGGTGGAGCTGCTGCCTCACAGCACCAGAGATCCTGGTTCAAACTGACCACAGGTACCAATGGTGTGGAGTTTGCATGGTCTCCCTCTGACACGTACGTTTCCTCCCACATCCCAAAGACATGCATTTTTGTAGGTTAATTGGTCTCTATAAATTGCCCCTAGTTTATATGGAGTAGATGAGAAAGTGATGTTTAAGAAAGAACTGCAGATGCTGGAGAAATCTGCGGGTAAGGCAGCATCTATGGAGCGAAGGAATAGGTGACGTTTCGGGTCGAGACGCTTCTTCAGATAAAAAAGTGGGAAAACATAGACACAAAATACTGGAGGAACTCAGCAGGTCAGGTGGCATCTCTGGCGAAAATGGGTTTGGGTTGGGACCCTTCACCAGACTGATTGTAGGGTGCGGGGGGGGGGGGGGGGGGGTGGAAACTCGAGGCAATAAATGACTGGGACAGATCGGGGACGGCAACGAATGATCTCAGGCAGGGCGGTTCCCAAATAGACCAATTTAAATCTAATACTTTATTACATTTAATTTAATCAATTTTATTTAATTTCAATCAATTTAAATTTAATTTAAGTTTGGCCTATTGGGGAAGCAGTCTGCGTGAGGTCATCTGTAGCCAACATCCAGGGGCCTGTCCTCCTTGGATGGTCCAGACCACTTTAAAGTTCAAATGCGTGTCCTTATTGATGTCTGTATGTGCTGAGTTCAGCCTTGTGAGAAGTACAGCAGCCACTTTGATTACGGCATAGTCTCATGGACAGATATAATTATGTTCAAATAATTAGTTGATAAAAAATGCATATTGCCCAGGGCACTGGTGCAAACTCCTCTGCTTTGTATTAATGCCATGGGACCACAGGGACGGCACGTTGGCGCAGAGTTGCTGCCTTACAGCGCTTGCAGCGCCGGGGACCCCGGTTTGATCCCGACCATGGGTGCTGTCTGTACGGAGTTTGCACGTTCTCCCCGTGACCGCGTGGGTTTGTCTCCAACATCTTCAGTTTCCTCCCACACTCCAAAGACGTACAGGTTTGTAGGTTAATTGGCTTGGTGTCTGTGTAAATTGTCACCAGTGTGTGTAGGATAGTGTTAATGTGCAGGGATCGCTGGTCGGTGCAGACTTGTTGGGACTCAGACTGCATCTCTACACTTAAAAACTAAAATCATTACTGAACAGTAAAAGATGCAGCAAGCTTGATGTACAAGCTCCTAATGCCAACGTGATCATTTGTTTTGTGCTACTGATAGATGGATAATTCTTTGTCGGATATCCAGCTGGCCAACTCTCTTCTTTGAAATCAAGCTGTAATCATCAGTATCACCAGTGACAACCTTTATTTGATCTATTCACTGAATCTAATCGTGCAGGATAACGTGAAATCCTCTTCACTGAAGTACATTTGAACAATAATCCAGAAGCCGTGGGCCATCCATGGAGGACAGGCCAGTGGATGTCGGCAATATAATTTAAATTGTTTAACATTTAATTAAAGAAAATATTAAATTTAAATGGGCCTATTAGGGAATCACCCTGCTAACGGTCATCGGTTCTCAGCCTCGGCTTTTTGCCTCCAGTTTCCACCCACCCAACCCACCTCTGAACGAGTCTGAAGAAGGGTCTCGACCCGAAACGTCGCCTATCTCCTTCGCTCCTTAGATGCTGCTGCACCCGCTGAGTTTCTCCAGCTTTTTGTGTAACCCCTACCTCTGAAGATATGTCGCAACCACAAATGGCATCTATCCATTTTAGCCAGAGATGCTGCCTGGCCTGCTGAGTTACTCCAGCATTCTGCATCTGTCTATGTTATTCCACGTGAGCTGATGTTAGAATCAACTCTTCAGTGTAGGTCTTACTGAGCTTAATCTCTATTTAACCCTTTAAAGGAGGAAATTTATTCAGGAAACATACAATGCAGATTTTACCAATGACCTCTTTGATAATCTGTAACTTAAGGCTTGACTGTCAGAGAGCGGGGGTTTGGGGTGAAAATTGCAATAGCTGAGGATTTGGCAGAAGACACCAATGCAGAATGGAAGGAGATTGGAAATATGGGAGAGGTGAGAATTACGAGACTGCAATGATTGTCAGACCCGACTAGGGGAAACAAGGAACTGCAGATGCTGGTTTGCAGATGACACAAAGTTTGCAATTGCAAACGACACAACATGCTGGAGTAACTCAGCAGGTCCAGCAGCATCTCTGCACAACATGGATAGATGACATTTTGGGTCGGGATCCGACTTCAGTCAAAGAATATTTAGTATTGACTGACCACAATGAGTTGCATTAATGAGATCTGAATTTGATTTACTTTTCAGGTCTGCTTTTGTATGACTGAAGCCATTCTGACTTTCTCGAAGGACAGCTCCCCATTTTTCTGTTGCTCGGTGACAGCTAAGGTGCGTCTACACTGGATCATGCAAGTGCTTGCCACGATCATTGGCTCGATTGGCCTTGTTTTCATTGTTTCCAGCAAGAACATCTCGGAGTCTCCGCACCTCACCTCCTGGCACAGCATCCTGGGTATCGGCACGGTGGTTGCTGTGGGCGGTCAGTTGCTTTGTGGCCTCTGCCTTCTGTTTCCAAAGTTGATCAACACCTACTCGGTGGCGAGGCTGCGACTTTACCATGCCACGTGCGGTCTACTGGCCTACCTGATGGCAGTGGCCACTGCAATGCTCGGATTGTGCTCGGACTGGTTCAAAGCCCAGGTTAACACGGTTGTGTGGTACTTGTGTGTAATGACTCTGCTGATTCCAGCTCTTGTTATCATGAACCAAGTCAATAGTGGTTACCTGTCCAAGAAGAAAATAGAGGTTTAATATTGGAGCAACTTCAATGTGCACATTTCTTAACAACCTAGGAAGGATGAGCTTGAAAATCAAATTACATTGCAGTGATTGATTGAGCTGGGCAAATGGAATATCTTTCAACAAAACCAGCTGTAAGAAACCGTTTAGTGTTCCTATTTCCTTCTCCCCCTCCCTGTCCACTTTATTTTGTGCTGGCAAAGTAATGTTTTCTTTTGACACATTGCGTGGTGTTTGTTGCCTGTGGGCTCTCGTTGAGATGTGAAGTATATCCTGTAATAGGAATTATAGTTCTCAATGGATGCATATTGTTATCAAATAACAAGCACCAAATCGAATAGATGCTAATGTGTACTTCTGGAACGTGTAAATGAGCGCAGCAAGAGACATGTTAATGGAGGCATCATGTAAATCAGGGCAATGAGACATACCAGTTATCTTTGCAGATGAAGCCTTACAAGATTAGAAAATTTACAATTTACAAGGTTTTTCCATAAATAGTCTGAAGAAGGGTCTCGACCCGAAACGTCACCCACTCCTTCTCTCCAGAGCATTTTGTGTCTATCTTCGGCTTAAACCACTGTTCCTTCTTCCACAACTCGGCAGACTTGGCCTCCAGCCCTATAGTGTTGAGCACAGGGCAGAGAGAAAGTCATTGGCCAAATAACATCCCAGCTGGTCGTGGAATGAGTTGAATGCCTGTGGAATTATTTAAAAATAATTGAAAATGCGTACCTTACAAATGGTATTTATTTTTTATATTTGTGCAGCAATTTATCAGCGACGGTGGAAATACTTCTGTATAATTCCATTCAATATCTGGCACTTGGTTGCATTATTTAAACAGTGTATCTAAAATAATTCAAGTTTTTGATTGTTATCACAGTCTAATTGTCCTATGTATTTTATAAGTATTATGTGACGCAAATTGTTAATCTTTTCCCTCTTGTGATGTATTTCAATTTTTAAATGCAGCGGCCATACTTTTCCTTCTGTTTTTTTAATCCTTGGCTAACAAGGCCTATATTATCTTTCTGCGTGACATTCTGGGAATTCTGTACACAATCGTGCCAAACAATTTTTTTGGTTAGTTTGAATTGTTTTGAATTTTTGAAAGTTTTTGGAATCTGTAAATCTTTTAAAAATAAAACCCAGCAAGGTCATCAAACGTATTCAATTAGTTTAGTTTAGAGATGCAGCGCGAAAACAGGCCCTTCGGCCCATCGAGTCTGCACCAACCAGTGATCCTCGCACAGTAACACTATTCTATGCACACGAGGGACAATTTTACATTTATACCAAGACAATTAACCTACAAATCTGTACGTCTTTGGAGTGTTGGAGGAAACTGAAGATCTCGGAGAAAACCCACACGGTTTCAGAGAGAACGCACAATCTCCATACGGGCATCACCCGTACTCAGGATCGAACCCGGTCTCTTGTGCTGTAAGGCAGTAGCTCTACCACAACGCCACCGTACCTTTTATTTCAGTAGAATCAAATCCAAGAACTTCATGTCCCTGCCATCATATTTTTGAGAGATGATTGATAGCTACACTAGGTCCACCTCCCCGCGTTTGGTCCATATCTCTCCAAACATGTCCTTTCCACGTACTCATCAGTCTGAAGAAGGCTCGACCCAAAACATCACCCACTCCTTTCCAGAGATGCTGCCTTTCCTGCTGAGTTACTCCAACATTTTGTGTCTATCTTCAGTTTAAACCAACATCTGCAATTTCATTTCGGAGTCACGTGAGTGACTTCGTGAAGAGCCCGCCGGCGCGCATGCTCGACATATCGTCGTATCGCGTTGCTGCGATGGCTGACGGAGGAACGCGCTCCTCGCCAGCCCTTCATAAGGGAACCACGCAGGTAAGTATGCTACCTTAAGTTGGTGGTTCTTGTTGTGTTTGCTTCACAGCAAGAACATGGATGGGAGTTTGAGAGGCCGGAGATCGGGGAAAAGTCGCCGGCCAGCAGTTCCGGAGCGAGAGTTGTCGGGGGTACCTGCAACACAGACCGGAACGAGGGCGGAGATGTCGGTGAGCTCTGTCTTTTCAGGTCCGGACCCGCCCGCACACCACAGCTCGGAGGAGTTCGACGAGGAGGAGTGTGGTGTGCCGCCAGAGCAGGACGACCCTGCCATGGCAGTCAGGTCGTCAGCAGGCTTGCTGACGGCCTCGAGCAGAAGGGTCCGTGCGGCTGCACGGCCCGTTTCACGCAGCCCTCTGAGGAGGGGAAGGGCAGGAGCCCAGAAGCCTAACCCTGTCGGGGCTAAGGCTCTGCCTGCCGCCAAGGAGCGGTCAGGTTCCAGGACGGGACCCGGGGCAGCTGTGAGGTCCAGCCGTCGCCCCCCAACTTTCGACGCCGGGACGAGTCAGTTGGGGGTCCCGTCACGGTCGCCGAGCCCCCCATGGATGGGTGGGCGAGACCATGCGTCGGCAAGGTCCACGATGTGGGCAGCTGGCAAGCCTGCACGGGCTCAAGGTATCCAGGCTTCGGCTGGTGCCGACACCATGCCGCATCTGTCCGTAGAGGCAACGGCTTCCGCTCCCGCTAAATGGAGGCGGTTGAACACGCCCGTGCAGGAATCGCGCAGTTTCGCCTCGGCGGCTGTCGACGACAACTACCGGCACCGGCAGGGCCTCGACGAGGTGCGGGCCGATGACAGGAGCCCCGGCCAATTTTCAGAGCCGGAGGACTCCGACCACCTGAGTGTTCAGGGTGAAAGGCGTATTGACCGTATGGAGCGGCTGCTGGAGCTTCTCATACAAGGTCAACAACAACAGGCATCCAGCAGCGACAGGCACAGGGCTTCATCACCAGCTTCGTACACCAGCCTGGAGCAGCAGGACGAGGAGGCAGTGGTTGACCCCATCCCACCCCCGCCTGAATTACCGGCGGAGGACCTCCTCGATGTGGCCACCAAGTTTGCAGCCCCTCATTCCTCGGGGCTTCCCATCAATACGAAATTGGCAGCCACTGTGGACTTCCTAAATAATCACCAGCTTCAGGAGGAAGTTCTACTACAAGCCATGAGCCGTCACAAGGCTCCATCAAACTGCAACTCCCTCAACGTGCCTGTGGTCAATACGCCAATATGGGGCAACATCAGTGCGGCTATCCGTCAGCAGGAGCTGAAAATTCAGCGGATCCTGAAACTCCTCACGGCCGGGATTACTGCCTTTGTGCGGTCGGTCGACGGAGAGGAGCTTAATTTGGACCAGGAGGATGCTCTGGCGCTTCTGTGCACTACTCAAAATGAAATAAATGGCTTTCGCAAAAATAGCATCCGCCCAGCGCTCAACCCTAAGTTTGCAGGGTTGTGCAAACCACCGCCGCCGCCGCCGCCCCGTCAGCTCTTTGGCGAAGACCTTTCCAAAAGGGTCAGAGAGCTTGATGAACAAGCCAAGACCGTGGGGCTCATGCGCTCTCATAGTGCCCCCACGCCATCGTGCTCGTAAGCTCCGCTTGGCCGCTTACGAGGGTCTGTCAGCACTTCTACCAGAAATTACCCTCCAGCTCCAAACCGATATCAACCACCCCAACACCAGGGGTCTTTTTTAGGACAGGCTCGGCAGAAGCCGAGGTGGAAAATGAGGACGCCACGACCTCAAACCAACCCAGCACCTCTACGTCCACCCACTCGTGTCAGGGACCGCCGGTAACCACAGAGGTGAGGCGGTCTGGTTCTCTTTTTTCTCTTTGTTTAACTTCACATGTTGATGGGCGTCTGCGCTTGTTTGCGGGTGCATGGGGTGACATTACCAGTGATGAGTATGTGTTACGGAATATTCAGGGCCATAGCATTGAGTTTATTAATGGGGATATCCCTCCGTCTCAGCATAGACCGGGTCGTACTTTTAAACTAACGGCTGCAGAACAGTCCGTAGGCTATAAGGAAATTTTAAGGTTGGAACAGAAAGGGGTCATAGAGAGAACGGTTCATGAGCCCGTTGAATTTGTTTCCAATATTTTTACTCGACCTAAGAAGGATGGAGGCTGTAGAGTCATTATTGATCTAACCACTCTGAATAACTTTGTAACATATACTCATTTTAAAATGGACACGTTTGAAACGGCCAAATCATTGATCTCACAAGGGTGCTTTATGGCATGCATTGATTTACAGGATGCGTACTATACCGTACCCATGAAAAAATATTACCGAAGGTTCTTAAAATTTATCTGGATGGATCAGCTGTGGCAATATAGGGCGTTGCCTAATGGGCTCACCACAGCCCCTCGATTATTTACTAAATTGGTGAAGCCAATTATGGCTTATTTAAGACAACGACATCATATCGTTATGGCCTATTTAGATGATATTTTAATTGTCGGCCACACCTTGGAATTAGCTCAACAAGGGGTTGCAGCTGCGGTCAATTTGTTCCAACAGCTTGGGTTCATTATTCATCCAGAAAAATCTAAGTTCTGCCCCACCCAGGTAATTAATTATCTGGGGTTCCAGGTGAATTCCATTAGCATGAGAGTCACCATACCAATAACAAAATTGAGGAGGTAACACAGGTGTGTACAGATTTAATCAATACTCGTATACCATCGATTCGTCACACAGCTACTGTCATTGGCAAGATTGTGGCTTTGTTTCCGGCAGCCCGGTATGGACCTCTGCATTATCAAAACTTGCAGAGAGCCAAGATCGCTGCGTTGCGACGGCATGCTGGTCATTATGATCGATCAATGCAGCTGCCGCCTGCAGCATTGGATGAGTTACGATGGTGGGTTTGCCACATTAGTAACTCGTTTAAAACTATTATTGAGGCGAAACCGATGATATACTTACAAACTGATGCGAGCTCTGATGGCTGGGGAGCTACGAATCAATATTCTAGTTGTGGGATACCCTTGAGAATACGATGTTGGTATCACAAGGGATCAACTATTTGGAGCTGCTTGCAGCGTTTCACGGACTTTGTGCATATTGTTCCAAGATCATTGGAGCACATGTCCGGCTCCAAATAGACAATACCACAGCGGTGGCGTATTTAAACCACATGGGCGGTACCAGGTCAGTTTCATGTGATAAATTGGCTAATTCAATTTGGCTCTGGTGTGTCAAGAGAGACATTTGGATTTCAGCTACCTATTTGCCAGGTGAGCTTAATATTGTGGCGGACGCCAGGTCACGCAAGTTCAATGATAATATTGAATGGATGTTACATCCTGAAATTTTTGCAAAAATCACAGCCAAATTTGGGAAACCGGACATTGACCTTTTTGCGTCCCGGTTGAACCATCAGGTACCAACCTACGTCTCGTGGGAACCAGATCCTGGGGCTATAGCGTTAGATGCATTCTCGCTAGACTGGGGGAATTGCTTTTTCTATGCATTCCCCCCGTTTTGCCTCATCAGTCGGGTATTACGTAAAATTCAGATGGATGGTGCCAAGGGCATCCTTATCATACCCGACTGGCCTACACAGCCGTGGTATCCGATGGTCTTTGACACGCTCAGTGAACCTTGGGTCCGTTTGCAGGGTAGCCCAGAATTAGTTACTCGCCCTGTTTCAGGGGAGCCACATCCCTGCCATGGCTATTTAAATTTGTTGGCTTGCAGATTCTGAATCTGCCTTTAGTTCAATACGGCCTTTCTACCCGGACCATGGATACCATTGCGGCGTCGTGCCGAGAGTCTACAAGGCGAAGATACCGCTCTCACATCAGGAAGTGGGAAGCCTTCTGCAGCCGCTCTCGCATCACGTACGATGCCATGACTATAACCGACGTCCTGGAATTCCTCGCGGGGTTGCACCATGATGAACACTTAAGCTACAGTGCCATCAACAGCGCCAGGAGCGCTCTATCATTCTACCTCAATATTGAGGTGGGATCCAACAGGCTAGAGTCCAGGCTCATGCGGGGTATTTTCAATACGAATCCGCCTACACCACGTTACAATATCACCTGGGATGTCAGGGACGTTTTAACCCTGCTCAGGACGTGGTCCCCCATGGAAGGGCTCCGGCTGGACAAACTCACCATGAAACTGGTGATGTTACTAGCGCTGACTTCAGCACAGAGGGTACAGACACTCCACAAACTACGTGTCGACAGAATGATGTCTACCCCCACAGTAGTAGTTTTCTTTGTTGACGAGCTACTAAAGCAGCACAGACCTGGGTGCACAGGGCTGCAGCTGAAGTTCCCGGCATACCCCGCCGATGCTAGGCTATGCTTAGCCTCCCATATCCGTTACTCCCTGCTTGTCACTCATAAGAGACCTCACCATCGAGTGACAACACAGACGATATCCAGGTGGCTTCGAGTCGTCTTGGGTAAGTCAGGTATCGACACTAATGTGTTCAAATCTCATTCCACCAGGGCTGCATCGACGTCGGCGGTGAGGGTCATGGAGGTGCCCATGGACCATATTCTCGCCACAGCAGGATGGGCTAATGAAGCTGTGTTCCAGCGGTTCTACAACCGGCCCGTTGTTGCGCCTCTACAGTTCGCAGAAGCCGTGCTAAATGCGGGGCAAGAACGTGGAGATGTCCCCGAATGAGGGGTTTTTGATTTGTTTGTTAATAAATATGCTTTGTTTTGCAGTATGGACTAGTCAGCAAGTTATTCCTCCCATCCATCCCTGGTAGTGGTGTGACAGCATGGACGTGGTCCAGGGCGTGTCATCACAGAAGCTTTGAAGCCTTCACGAAGTCACTCACGTGACTCCGAAATGAAATAGTAAGATTGAACGAGAACTTACCAGTTCGAAGGTTGATCTTTATTTCATGAGGAGTCGAAGTGAGGGATTTCGTGCCCTCCTCGCCCAACCCTCAATCACCTTCATCTGGTAATCTTAGTCGTTTCATTCTTACTATGTGAAGTCATTTCTTTTGATTGGTTTCTGTGATTCCACGCCGCTACTTTGAAGTATGTCGAGCATGCGCGCCGGCGGGCTCTTCACGAAATCCCTCACTTCGACTCCTCATGAAATAAAGATCAACCTTCGAACTGGTAAGTTCTCGTTCAATCTTACTATTCCTTCCCACACTCTCCATGTACCTGTCTAACTTTCTTAAACAGTGGGATAGCTTCAACTACCTCCTCTGGCAGCTCGTTCCATACACCCACCACCCTTTGTGTGTGAAAAAGTTACCACTCAGATTCTTATTAAATATTTTGCCCTTCACCTTAAACCTATGTCCTCTGGTCCTTGATTCACCTAATCGGGGCAAGAGACTCTGCCCAATCTATTCCTCTCATGATTTTATACACGTCCGTAAGATCATCCCTCCTACACTCCAAGGAATAGAGTCCCTGCCTACTTAACCTCTCCCTCCAGCTCGCACCCTTTAGTCCTGGCAACATCCTTGTAAATCTTCTCTGTATCTTGTCCAGCCTTACAACATCTTTCCTATAATATGGTGCCCTGAACTGAACACGATACTCTAAATGCGGCCTCAACATCTTGTACAACTGCAACACTGTAGTTCAAATTAATGTTGTATCGTGAACTTTGGTTGAAAAATAGCGTTGGACTCAGATCACTTTCTGCCATTATCCTCACACAGTTCGGCCCTAAGTAGAAGGGCTGCAGGGTTGAAAATCCAGATGTGAATCTCCTCCGTAGAACTATTTGTGTTTCTACGATGTAAACTGAGCAACTTGAGTATGTTTGTTACTCTCAGCCCAAAGTAAAGTCACTTTCCACATTTGTTCCAACAACGATTAATACACTTTAAGACAAAAGGTCCTGAAAAATTTCAAGATCTGGATGATTATCTTTGTACGTGTTGATTTGCCTGTCCCGCTACAGGTTTAAACAGCGCTGTCAGTTTAGCGAGTGGGAATTTAAACGAACAGCGCTACGGGTTCTAATTATAGCGCTGCCAGCCGGAGCGCTGTTGCCTTTACACATAGCGCTAGGGGCTTTACACTTTGCACTATGGCCACAGGCTGTTCGGGGAGGGAGAAGGAAAGATGGAGTGAGAGGGAGGGAGGGAATAAAAGAGGGAGGGAGGAAAAAAGGAAGGAGATCGGGAGGGAGAGAGGGAGGGGAAGAAGAGAGAGAGAGGGAAAGAGGAAGGAGGGAGAGAGATTAAGGGAAGGAGAGAGGGAAAGAGGAAGGAGGGAGAGAGAGCAAGGGAGGGGGAGGCTTCCAATACGGCTTCTACATCGTCATCTGGTGCTAAAAGCATGAAGCAGCCGTTCAAACAGCCGTATACAATGAATGCACTGTCAAGTAAGGTGCATAGAAGACATGTCAATTGGTAGCAAAGTTATGCGTTCTTGTAATCTTACATGGGTACGACCGCACATAAAAAACAACATTTTTTTCAGCAAAATGGCACCGTGTAAAAATACTGATTTCCTCAGCAAAATACCAATTTTCAGGTACTAGAATACTGAAATGCTCTCTGTGTACGGCTTTGGCGTGTAGGAGGAAACTGAAGATCTCGGAAAAAAACCACGCGGTCACCTTTATTAGAAATTGTTCTGCCACTGTCCTCTGCCATTATTTTAATTAAGCCCACTGTTGTTGCCATGCTGTTGGTTAGAGTGCAAGAACAATGGATATGCTGTGTATATACTGCAAAATATCATAAACTCAGAGGATTCAATTCTAATTAACTGATGAAGCACATGGTTGTCAGGACAAGCTACACAGGTGTGAGCAAAATGTATAGAAGTGTGAAAACACACACCTCCAGATTCAGGGGCAGTTTCTTCCCAGCTGTTATCAGGCAACTGAATCGTCCTACGACAACCAGAGAACAGTCCTCAACTATTATCTACCTCATTGGTGATGCTCGGACTATCCTTGATCAGACTTTGCTGGCTTTACCTTGCACTAAACGTTATTCCCTTATCCAGTATCTAAACACTGAATGGCTCAATTGTAATCATGTATAGTCTTTCTGCTGGCCCGAAAGCAGTGGACAATCCTCACCCGCTTGAGGACAGGCATCAGACACTATGGAGTAGCGATGAAGAGGTGGGGCCTCGTGGACAGCGAGTGCCTCCTGCACAGACAGTGGAGCACAGAGTCACCAGTTGCCCCAAACACCGGCCACCCAATGGTGAACGAGGTCTGATTGACCTGGACGATGACACGTTGGCCTGGCTCGCCCCAACGGAGCTGCAGGTCTAAAAGACATACGACAGAAGAAGAAGTCTTTCTGCTGGCTGGTAACACACAACAAAAGCTTTTCACTGTACCTCCGTACATGTGACAAAAAGCTAAACACCAAACTGACAACTTTCTATTCTGTTTCAATACCAACGACCTTCATTGAGCTAATGTTTGCACTTTTTATTTAGCCTATGGATTTGCTGCATGGTCGTCCATCATTTAAGAAAGCTCCTGTTACTTGAAAACATACAAAAAATAATAAAAGAAAAGCCTTTGCCTGTGTACATTATACAAATGCAGCAGTCATAGAAACATAGAAAAATAGGTGCAGAAGTAGGCCATTCAGCCCTTAGAGCCAGCACTGCCATTCAACATGATCATGGCTGATCATCTAAAATCAGTATCCAGTTCCTGCTTTTCCCCCATATCCCTTGATTCCTTTACCCCTAAGAGCTAAATCTAATTCTCTCTTGAAAACATCCACTCTTATCAGTGAGGTTGTCGCAGAATAGCTATGAGATTTGGACTTTGTTTTGTCTGTTTGGTTCTTATTGGAAAGGAATAGAGGAAATCACCCATTGTTCCTCAAATAATGCCTCAGGATTAGACAATAGACAATAGGTGCAGGAGTAGGCCATTCGGCCCTTCGAGCCAGCACCACCATTCAATGTGATCATGGCTGATCATCCATAATCAGTACCCCGTTCCTGCCTTTCCCATATCCCCTGACTCTGCTATCTAATACTCTAAGAATATCCGCTATCTAATACTCTTAAGAATGTGTCAGGTTGGATTTTGTTCTCGGTGCTTTGTTCAATTTAATTAAAAATTAAGAATTGGGAAATGCTTCCCTTGTCTAAATGATCCCCCCTCTACTCTTCCCCCAGCCACACCACCCGCAATACTGCCATCATATTTCCAAATAGTGGATGTCATTGCTTTGTCAAGGGTCATTAGGCTTTGAGCTATATCGCTCTATTTGGCAAGGGACTCATACACATATGAAAAGGAGAATGATTTGAAATACTAATCCGAATCTCAAAATCCTTCCCTGCTGGGATTCCTGCTAAATTTAAAAAATATTTCTTCCAATAATGAGTCAATCACGGCATGATTCATTCCAATTTAATCCTTCCTTTGAGAGTCCAATTTTTTATCAAGTGAAAATTTGCAGTTTCATCATCCCATCCAGCTGTTAGTATCTTTCTGAGAAACTGTTGCATAGAAACATAGAAACATAGAAAGTAGGTGCAGGAGTAGGCCATTCGGCCCTTCGAGCCTGCACCACCATTCAATATGATCATGGCTGATCATCCAACTCAGTATCCCTTACCTGCCTTCTCTCCATACCCCCTGATCCCTTTAGCCACAAGGGCCACATCTAACTCCCTCTTAAATGTAGCCAATGAACTGGCCTCAACTACCTTCTGTGGCAGATAATAGTGAGATTAAACGAGAACTTACCTGTTTGAAATTTGATCTTTATTTTATGAGGAGTTACGATGAGGGATTACGTGAAGAAACCCCGCCTGGCGCTGGATCGGCATACTTCAAAGCAGCGGCATGAAAAACACAGAACCAATAGCCGGAGTAAAATAGTAAGGCTCAAAATAGACTAGAACTACCAGATGATCATTTACATTATGAGGGTTGGGGGTGGAGGGCACGTAATCCCTCATCGTAACTCCTCATAAAATAAAGATCAAACTTCGAACAGGTAAGTTCTCGTTTAATCTCACTATTTTACTTCGGAGTCACGTGAGTGGCTACGTGAAGATTTTAAAGCTCTGTGTTTTTTATGTCGTAAATTCATTTCATACGACTCTCTGTTTAATCAAAACAGTAGTGAGTAAATAGTATTTTAACACATTGTTACAATTTATGTAATAAGTCCTTTAATTATAAAAAAAACAACTTTTTTAATAATAACCCCTCTATCACAGGGGAAAATAACAAAATAATTGATAAATGATGTCAATGGTAACATAAATCGATAATATAAATCGATAATATAAACAAAGCAAGCATTTAAAGAGAACCCAGTACTGCGTGTCCAAATCCTGGCACCGTGACAACAGGTTTATTGTAGAACTTTGAAAAAGTTTCTTCTCTAGACCACCCTGCGGCCTCTAAAATTTGATCGAGTGGTACGTCCTGTACCTTCGCCGCGGACGTAGCTGCCGCCCTAGTGGAGTGAGAGTTAAACACATCAGTGTCTATTCCTGCTAGACCCAAAACCTGTTTTAACCATCTAGAAATGGTTTGAACTGAAACTTTTGTATGTGGTTTTTTGTGTGTTATCAATAACGCTTTCTCAGAACCTCTGAGATTTTTGGTTACCTCAATGTATTGAGTTAAATACTTAACTACACACAATGTTTCATCAACAGGATATGCTTTAAACATTACCTTCATTCCAGTTCTTCCTGGTCTGCTTTGTTTGATCAAGTCATAAACATAAAACACAATGTTATCTGTATTCACATGCATGCAATCCAACCTTAACAATTGCAAAGTTTGTACTCTTTGAGCTGATACCAATGTCATTAACATAACCACCTTGAATGTTAATTTCTGCAAAGACATTGAATTAATTGGAGTCCATTGTTTAAGCAAAGTGAGAACAATGCTAACATCCCAAATTTCTGTATATCTGGGCTTGGGAGGATTTTTATTAAAAATACCTTTCATGAATCGGGATACTAATGGGTGAGACCCTACTGAATCCCGATCTGAATTTTGTCCTAAATAGGATGACAATGCACTCCGAGCACAATTAATGGCACTATAACTCAAATGCTCATCAAAGTGTAACCCAGCAAGGAACTCCAATACATTTGAAATGTTTGTAGTATGATAAGATATCTTTGACTGTGTACAAAAAGCTTCCCATTTACTTATATGTGACATATATTGTTTTTTAGTGCTAGTCCTCCAAGCTGCATCTATAACATCCATGGTCCTGTCCGACAGTTCAAACTCTTGCAATGGTCTGGTCAGAACCTGCAGATTAACAAATTCATATGATCATGCAATGGATGAATTTCTTTTGTTACTGGTTGTGTCAACAGATTGTCGCAACTGGCAATTGTCATACATGGTTCAATAATCATTTTTAGCATCAATGGGAACCATGACTGCGTGGGACAATTTGGCACCACCAAAATGCCTTTGGCAGCGTCTTGCGCTATTTTCTTGAGACATTGCCCAATGAGACAGAATGGGGGAAAAGCATAAAAGAACGTATTCCCCAGTGTAGCGAGAAAGCATCCACCGCTACTGCCCCTGGATCGTGTTCCCAAGACACGTATTTCGGCAATTGGTGATTCAATCTAGATGCAAACAGATCAATGTCCGGTACTCCATACCGACTGACAATATTTTTGAAAATTTGTGGATTTAACATCCATTCTGTATTGTCTTTAAATATTCGTGATCTTTTGTCTGCCACAACATTGTCTCTCCCCGGGAGATAAATAGCTGAAAGCCAAATATTTTTTGCCATACACCATTGCCATATCTGGTTTACCAGATGATCACATGATATTGATCTGACACCACCCATGTGATTGATATATGCCACAGCTGTGGTATTATCTATTTGTACTTGGACATGCAAATCCTTTAATGAAGAGCAATAAGCTTTTAATCCATAAAATGCTCCCAGTAGCTCCAAATAATTAATACCATATGTTTGGAGCAACAAATCCTCTTGGACAGCCCATCTGCCTCCACAGCTGGTCTCATAATCCGTAGCCCCCCATCCGAGAGAACTTGCGTCAGTTTGTAAAAACACGACTGGCTGATGAACTAAAATGTTCTTAGCAGCTTGTGGAACATTCTCAATCCACCAATGTAATTCTGATAAAGCTTCCTTAGGCAATTGCATTGGCCTATCAAAATGGCCTGCTCGCTGAATTAGCGCTTTAGTTTTTGCCCTTTGAAGATTTTGGTAATGTAGACGACCAAACTCTACTGCTGGAAATGCTGCTACCAATTTACCAATACCCTTGGCAACCTCTCGGATGGAGGGATAAGGTTTGTTAATTAGGTTTTGACACACATTTGTCAAATCTAACACCTTATCCATTGGTAAAGTTACCAACATGGTAACTGAGTTAATCACAAACCCCAGATATTTAATGGTTTGGGATGGCTGTAACTTAGATTTTGTTGGATGGATCAGGAAACCCAACTTCTCAAACAAGCTAATAGTTGCTGAGACTGATTTTCCAGCTGATTCCTGATTAGCATTGACAATTAAAATGTCATCTAGATAAGCCATAACGATGTGTTTTTGTGCCCTTAGCAGTGCAAGTGCTGGCTTTAACAATTTAGTGAACAATCTAGGTGCTGACCTTAATCCATTAGGCAAAGCTTTGTATTGCCACAGCTGTCCCATCCATTTAAACTTTAAATACCTGCGAAAACTATGATGAATTGGGACCGAATAATATGCATCCTTCAAATCAATTGTAGCCATATAACAGCCTGTTGATACCAACTGCATTGCAGTGTAGAATGTGTCCATTTTAAAATGTTTATACTGGGCAAATGTATTCAAAAGTGTGAGATCTAAAATGATCCTACAACCCCCATCTTTCTTTGGTCTGGGGAAAATGTTTGATACAAATTGTTGTGGATCCTCTCCTGTTTTCTCAATAACTCCTTTTTTACTCAAATTCTTAATCTCTTTGTCAATTTG
Organism: Raja brachyura; assembly: GCA_963514005.1. Next base: position 39,308,392 of record OY740804.1, on the reverse strand, counting down.
AATTTTCTCAAGCTCTGAGAACATCAAAGAATGACTAGGCTCATTCTGTCCCAATGGATCCATACCTTCCACAAAATCAATGGTAGATCCTAGCACAGTGTCTAATACAACACGATCAACTGTAATATTGTCCCATTCCTTATAAAACATTTGGAGTCTACTACCAATCTGTGGCTCATCCCAACATTCCCCTTTAATAGGATAATGTTTATGTACCTCTCCAACTGGACGAAATGATCTCCTTTTCCCAATGAATGGGCGTACATTCGGCTGTGTTGGCTGGAAATGTTTCCTTATCATACTCCTGCCTCGGCTTGTACCAGCTCCAAAATCAAATTCCCTTTTCATATAGCCAGTCCATCTCTGGCCAAAGCTGAAGGGTTTCATACGACCAAAAGTCTTTGCCTCTTCATCCATTTCTTTAATTTGCTTAGACAAATCCTCTCCGAACAAATAACCAGGAGTTTGAACATTGCTTGGTTTACACAACCCTGCAAATCTTGGATGTAACAGAGGCCGAATGGCAATCTTCCTCATGCAATTTATCTCAAAAAATGAGTTGCAAAATAAGGCCAACATATGTTTCTGCACTTTGGTCATTCCACAACCTTCCACTTGTCTGCCAAATGCAGTAATGCCAGCTGAAATTAGCTTGAGGACTCTTTGAAATCGAATCTCCTGCGCCCGCATCATCGATGACATTGGCGCCCAAACAGCCGGATTCACCGTAGGTACCTTCAATGAGGCACAATTGATAGGTGTTTTATACATTTCTGCTGTCTCAACCATAACAGCTTCTTGAAGCGGGTGAGAGACCATATAATTAATATTGGCCGCCAGGTTATCTTCCATGGCCTCACCGCCTCCTCCAGGTATAGCAAAACTTTGTGCCACATCAGGCACACCTGGATCCATATAATTGTATTGTGGTGTGTACTCCGGACCGCAATCACCACTTTCAGGGTCTGTCTCATACAGCCCTGGTACTCTTGAAACTTGTTCATAGGAGACTTCCTCCAGTCCAATCCCAGGCACTGAAGTTTCAAATTCCCAATTCAAACTGGCACCATATTCTTGATATGGAACCCCCTCAGGGGCTGCCTGGGAATATTCTGGGTTCTTAGACCCTTGGTTGATAATAGTTTGGAGCATTTTCTCCATTTGGTCCATTCTGAGCCATAAGGCTTTTCTTTCTGGACCTTCTGAATCAGATTCATCAGAACCCACAGGCCTTTCAGATTTTCTTTTACATTTTTTAGGCACTGGGTTTTCCACAGTTTCTGTTTGTGGAACAATCAAAGCCTCACTAACGCGTATTTCAACGGCGACCGGTATCGGAACCGGCTCCGCAATAAACTCTTGTCCCGACTCATCACCCCGGGACGCACGTTTTACCCGCTGTTTTTTGGCCTTCTCCATTTTTTTGCTAACTCCTCCTGGTTTGCCCACCAGGCTACGGAGTTCTGGAACCTCGCCCTAAATTTCGAAAACTCTCTTACCTGCGGGCCGGTTCCTTACCGCTTTGTGGAGCTGCGCTCTGCAGCTCTTTCTCTGCCGATAGCGTCGACGTAATGCCGATCCAGCGTCAGGCGGGGCTTCTTCACGTAGTCACTCACGTGACTCCGAAGTAAAATTCCAGAGACTCACCACTCTCAGTGTGAAAAATGTTTTTCTCATCTTGGTCCTGAAAGATTTCCCCCTTATCCTTAAACTGTGACCCCTTGGCCTGGACATCCCCAACATCGGGAACAATCTTCCTGCATCTAGCCTGTCCAACCCCTTAAGAATGTTGTAAGTTTCTATAAGATCCCCCCCTCAATCTACTAAATTATAGTGTTATACTGCCCAAGTTAGTGAGCTAACAGTTTAATCCGTGGCCTGTGATGAACTAGTCATGCTTATTCTCGACCAGAATGGATATTTGAATCCACAAGTATCAGGTCAGGACTTGTAATTATTGCTTTTGAGAATGTGCATGTTTTTCATATAGGCACAGTAGGTGCCGCAGCAGTAGAACTACTGCCTAATAGCGCCAAAGGGTCGGGTTCAATCCGGACTACGGGTGCTGTCTGTGTGGAGTTTGTACGTTCCCCCCGTGACCTGCGTGGGTTTTCTCCGAGATCTTCGGTTTCCTCCCACACTCCAAAGTTGTACAGGTTTGTAGGCTAATTGGCTTGGTATAAATGTATATTGTCCCTAGTGTGTATAGGGTAGTGTTAATGAGCGGGGATCGCTGGTCGGTGCGGTCTCCGTGGGCTGAAGCGTCTCGATCTGTGCGATATCTTTAAACTAAACTAAACATAATGCCCAAGAAATACACAAAAAGCTGGAGTAACTCAGTGGGACCGGCAGCATCTCTGGAGAGAAGGAATGGGTGACGTTTCGGGTGGAGACCCTTCTTCAGACTGGTTGGGGATAAGGGAAACGAGAGATATAGATGGTGATGTGGAGAGATAAAGAACAATGAATGAAAGATATGCAAAAAAGTAGCGATGATAAAGGAAACAGGCCATTGTAAAGTGTTTGTAGGGTGAAAATGAGAAGCTGGTGCGACTTGGGTGGGGGAGGGATAGAGAGAGAGGGAATGCCGGGGCTGCCTGAAGTGAGAGAAATCAATATCCATTCACTGGGCTGTAAGCTGCCCAAGCGAAATATGAGATGCTGTTCCTCCAATTTGCGTTTAGCCTCACTCTGACAACGGAGGAGACCGAGGACAGAAAGGTCTGTCATAATGCCAATTGTGGTCGAATAGTCTGGAACTGCCATTGTCAATTGTGAAAACATGAGCGAAATAAAGACTCCCAAAGCTGTTTTGTCTGAATGCACTTGAGGCAGGAGCGAGACATCACATGACCTTTTTAATAGGTGAAGTTTGGCCACAACAGGAAACACTCCACCTGCAAAGTTGTGAAAACCTCCAAGTTTCTTCCCCAGAAAGGGTGCAGCTGCAAGAGGGTTACCAGAAGTAATTAAAACATGAGCAATCAATTTTATTGGGGCCAGGTACTCGAAGTAACTATTCCTGATTGTTTGTAACGTATCACAAAGTGCAGTCTATTAAAAATGACAAGTATAACAATGTTATTGATTTAACTTGAGTTGCAAGAGGGTAAAAATAGAACAATAGTTTAAGGAAGTTGTTACAAGATAATTTTATATTTAAAATTAGTACAGGTGTCAGGTTATGGGGAGAAGGCAGGAGAATGGGGTTAGGAGGGAGAGATAGATCAGTCATGATTGAATGGTGGAGTAGACTTGATGGGCCGAATGGCTTAATTCTACTCCTATCACTTAAGACCTTAAAAGTGAGGAATTTCTCAATTTATAACAAGCTGACAAGAGAGAGAGATTCAAGAGAGTTTATTGTCATGTGTCCCTGATAGGACAATGAAAGTCATGCTTTGCTTCAGCACAACAGAACATAGTAGGCAGGAATACTGAACAGATCAGTGTGTCCATACACCATTATATAAATATATACACACATGAATAATCAAACTGACAAAGTGCAAATAAACAGATTATTGGCTATTAATGTTCAGAGTTTTGTCTGAGCCGAGTTTAATAGCCTGATGGCTGTGGGGAAGTAGCTATTCCTGAACCTGGTCCTTGCAGTCCTCAGGCTCCTGTACCTTCTACCTGAAGGTAGCAGGGAGATGAGTGTGTGGCCAGGATGGTGTGAATCCTTGATGATGCTGCCAGCCTTTTTGAGGCAGCGACTGCGATAGATCCCATCGATGGACGGGAGGTCAGAGCCGGTGATGGACTGGGCAGTGTTTACTACTTTTTGTAGTCTCTTCCGCTCCTGGGCGCTCAAGTTTCCAAACCAAGCCACGATGCAACCGGTCAGCCTGCTCTCTACTGTACACCTGTAGAAGTTAGAGAGAGTCCTCCTTGACAGACCAACTCTGCGTAATCTTCTCAGGAAGTAGAGGCGCTGATGAGCTTTCTTTATGATTGCATCAGTGTTCTGGGACCAGGAGAGATAGAAACATAGAAACATAGAAAAATAGGTGCAGGAGTAGGCCATTCGGCCCTTCGAGCCTGCACCGCCATTCAATGTGATCATGGCTGATCAACCAACTCAGTATCCCGTACCTGCCATCTCTCCATACCCCCTGATCCCTTTAGCCACAAGTGCCACATCTAGCGCCCTCTTAAATATAGCCAATGAACTGGCCTCAACTACCTTCTGTGGCAGAGAATTCCAGAGACTCACCACTCTCTGTGTAAAGAATGTTTTCCTCATCTCGGTCCAAAAGGAATTCCCCCTTATCCTTAGACTGTGACCCCTTCTTCTGGACTCCCCCAACATCAGGAACAATCTTCCAGCATCTAGCTTGTCCAACCCCTTAAGAATTTTGTAAGTTTCTATAAGATCCCCCCTCAATCTTCTAAATTCCAGCGAGTACAAGCTGAGTCTATCCAGTCTTTCCTCATATGAAAGTCCTGACATCCCAGGAATCAGTCTGGTGAATCTTCTCTGTACCCCCTCTATGGCAAGAATGTCTTTCCTCAGATTTGGAGACCAAAACTGTACGCAATACTCCAGGTGTGGCCTCACCAAAACCCTGTACAACTGCAGTAGAACCTCCCTGCTCCTATACTCAAATCCTTTTGCTATGAATGCTAACATACCATTTGCTTTCTTCAGATCTTCAGAGATGTGCACGCCCAGGGATTTGAAGCTCTTGACTACCTACTTGTGTAAACTAGGTAGTTGCTACTGTGTGTTGTGATGGAACTATATTATTTCGCTGCAAGTAGCAGATTTAGTTTAGGGAAGAACTGCAGATGCTGGTTTAAATCGAAGGTAGACACAAAATGCTGGAGTAACTCAGCGGAACAGGCAGCATCTCTTGGAGAGAAGAAATGGGTGACGTCTCGGGTCGAGACCCTTCCTCAGACTGATATCAGGGACTGAGGAAGGGTCTCGACCCGAAACATCACTCATTCCTTCTCTCCAGAGATGCTGCCTGTCCCGCAGATTTAGTTTAGTTTAGAGGTACAGCGTGGAAACAGGTCCTTCGGCCAACCGAGGCCGCGCCGACCAACGATACCCCGCATATTAACACTATCCCACACACACTAGGGACAATCTTTACATTTACCAAGCCAATTTACTACAAACCTGTACGTACAAACTCTATACAGACAGTAGTTGGGATCGAACCCAGGTCCCGACGCTGTAAGGCAGCAGCTCTACCACTGCGCCACCGTGCCGCCCACATATATAGTCTCCCAGACGCTATACTTAATGTATACATTTTCTTTAAAGGTAAAGGGCTTGAAATTGCTTTTGGATGTCACACATTTCATGAAATTGTCATGCAAGAGTCATTTCAATTCAACCTTTTACTTAAAATTGCAAAATGAATGTGCCATTCCCCACTGAGCAACTTCTGGTACTTGGCAGCACATTTCAAAGTGTGTGCTATAAATGGGACAGGACACGTATCCCAGTGCCCTTCAAAAATGTAAACCGTATTGCAGCGTGACTTCTGAGCTAAATTCATCAGCAACTGTGAGATTTCTTCATTTTGTTTAGACTTGGGATTCCTTCAATTCTCGTTGAACATTGATTTTAGTTTTTTAACTTTTTCATTGTTGATCAATCTCACTAATGCATTGTGTTTCCATTGATCAAGGACTAAATGGTGCAGTCCCTGCAAAGTAGTCATTGCAATTCAGCGCGCAGTCTTGGAAGTGGAAAGAATGGAAATGCTAATGTTTTGGAACCATTTTTGACAGGATATTGTGCATAAAAACTGTATTCGTGAATAAATAGGTTAATGTTGTGTTAAGATAAATACTGCGTGATTGCAATGGTTTTTATCTGGGTGTCTTGCAGTTGGCTACACTCCACCAGCCATATATATACATATATATACATACACACACATATATATATATATATATATATATATATATATATATATATATATATATATATATATATATATATATATATATATATATATATATATATATATATATATATATACACACACACATACTTTGGTTGAGCATGGCTGACGAATCTTATAGAATTTTTCAAGGATGTAACTAGTAGAGTGGATAAGGGAGAACTAGTGGATGTGTTATATCTGGACTTTCAGAAGCCTTTCGACAAGGCCCCACATAAGGGATTAGTATACAAACTTAAAGCACACTGTATCTGCTTCTGTTAAGATGGTACCCTCATCTTCTAGATGCGCATCTTCACAATGTTTTTTGTCACACTCGCTTGAAAACAATGCACTAAATATTGTAATAAAGGGAATCGAATGATTATATAAACAATATTTTTCCAATAAAAATGTATTTATTGAAATGACACCAGTGTACTTTTTAAAGTGCTCTGATTTAAAACTTGATCCTAAAATTTGTTGGGTCAGGAGAAATGCTAAGTTAGTATAAATTGAGCAAGGAGTAAAGGGCCTGTCCCACGAGCATGCGACCTGCATGCGGCGAGCACGACCAAACCAGAAGTGGGTGCCGCGTGGAGGTCAAGTGATCCCCGTACAGGGCCGGTCCCACCAGCATGCGCCTGCAGGCGGCGAGCGCGACCATACCAGAAGCGGGGGCCGCGTGGGGGTCGAGTGATCCCCGTACAGGGCCGGTCCCACCAGTATGCGCCTGCAGGTGGCGAGTGCGACCAACCCGGCAGCGAGGGCTGCGCGGTGGTCCGTTGAGTGACACGAAGTTGGAGCAAAGTCCGCGGTAAGTTCGCAAGGACAGAGAGGCTCACAGAGGCACACAGATAGGGTCACGGAGGCACACAGAGAGGGTCATGGAGGCACACACAGAGGGACACGGAGGCACACACAGAGGGTCATGGAGGCACACAGAGAGGGTCATGGAGGCACACAGAGAGAGGGTCACAGAGGCACACAGAGAGGGTCATGGAGGCACACACAGAGAGGGTCATAGAGGCACATAGAGAGGGTCATAGAGGCACATAGAGAGGGTCACACAGAGAGGGTCACGGAGGCACATAGAGAGGGACATGGAGGCATACACAGAGAGTGGAAGGCACATAGAGAGGGTCACACAGAGAGGGTCATAGAGGCACGACGTTGAGGCGATGCGCACGTTCTCGATGCGGCTGCGGGCCGACAGGCCGTTACCGCGCAGAATTTTGAACGCGGTCAGTTTTTCGGAGTCCCGCGCGATGTCGGGACTAGCTCCGCACAACTCCATACGGCTCCGGCGAGCGAAGTGGGACCGGCCAGGCAAGGCCAGACGGCTCAAGCGACCACGTTAGGTCGTGCTTGCCGCATGGGGGTGCATGCTGGTGGGACAGGCCCTTTTAGTAAAGAGCAAGTTTTAAGCTGCTTGCTTAGGATGTGACATAACTGGAAGGATACCCAGCTTACATCCTTCAAGTACTGAGTGAGATATTAAACAGACAGTCTTGAAAGATTAAAAGATCCTATGAAAAGGAATGGGATGTTTCGGGTTGAGACTGTTCTGCAGTCTGAAGAAGGGTCTCAACCTGAAACGTCACCCATTCCTCTCTCCAGAGATGTTACTCCAGCTTTTTGTGTCTATCTTCGGTTTAAACCAGCATCTGCACTTCCTTCCGACACAAAACAATCCTACGATGCTGTTTGAAGAAGTAGATGGAATTCGGAAATCCTGGTCAACATTTTTCCTGTACCAATATCAAAACAAAGATTTAATGGTCACAGAATGGGGAATACGCCCCAATCTCCATCTACGGGGACAGTGTGGAGAGAGTGTCCAGCTTTAAGTTTCTGGGATTTACTCACATCTCAGAGGACCTCACACGGTCCACCAGCTCCAGCTGCAGACCGGTGGACTGTCGGGATATCGGGAGCTCGCAGGTCCAGGTGGGAGACCGCTCTCCGGAGCTACCGCAACACATCTTCTCCAGCCCGTGTCGCGGGGTTGGAGCGACCCGGAGCGGGGCCGTACATCGCCCGGCGCGGCTTTAATGGCCGCGGGACATTCCAGCGCCCGCTGGGGGCTCCAACGTTGTGACTTTTGGGCCTAGAGCGGGACCATACATTGCCCGGCGCGGCCTCAATGGCCGTGGGACTTAACATCACCCGCCTGGGGCTTCGACCTCGGGAGAGAAATGGTGCGGGGGAGAGAGAAGACTTTGCCTTCCATCACAGTGAGGAGGAGATTCACCGTGATGGATGTTTGTGTGATTTGAATTGTTTGTGTGTTTTTTTAATGAATTGTTCTGTTTGTATGGCTTGTAGAAACGGAGTTTCGTTCGAGCCTCTCTGGGGTTCGAATGACAAGTAATAAAATCAAATCAAACACCGCTGCGCTGGTCAAAAAGGCACAGCAACGACTGTTCTTCCTAAGAACATTAAAACGGACTGGGCTGCCCCAACAGCTGCTGACGACCTTCTACCGCTGCACCACAGAGAGCATACTAACGTACGTGTAATGACAATAAAATACATAATTATTATTATTATAACTGATGCCTAGTTAAACTGATCTCATCTGCCTGTATATAGCAATGTTACAACATTTTGAGATTTAAAAAATCAAATCTGCAATTTATCCCATCAGATAAAGCATAAAAATAAGTTTGACACCTAATTCACTTTCATATCTTCAGTAATAAAAAAGTTAAGGCCATTTTCATACTCGGAAATTAGCAACTTGCTTCCTATTGCTTTTCTATTGACTGAACACAAAAGTTGTGATCGAGGACAGTCAAAAGCCCATAACTTCCTTAAAAATTAAGAGAACTGAAAGAAATTTTCAGTTATTATAGATTGCAGTATTCTGAAACAAATGTGAAACAATCTTACTTGGATGACCTGAAATTAAAGCATATAATTAGTTAGTTACCCAAATGTAGCCAATTACAAAATTCAATTACTAGATCTCAACCTATCCATTTCTTAAGAAAAAATTTAAAAAAATTTAAAGCCTAAGTGTCCAATTAACAGTCACACAATAATTCACAATATAACATGATTTTTAAATCTAATTGTCATTAATTTATAGGCCAAATTGAAGGAATTCAGTGTTTAATGCCTGTAAATTAATGGGCATTTTAAACAGCTTGCGAGTGGGATTTTCTGGAACGCGATGGATTAGAACGTTGCGGTTGCGGTGAATTTAAACCCAATATCAGCAGGAGATTTTCTGCCGGTTCATATGGAGGCTATTTATTAAAAAAAACGGACTTACCGGCAGTCGGAACAAATCTCTAGAAATAGATCGCACTCCGACAACAGAAAGCTCCGGATTGCAAGGGGAAAACCGCATTTTAACCCCGCCCCTCCCCCCTTAAAGGCTCCAAAGTCGCGCACACAGCCAGCGGCAGAACTGCAGCACCGCTAAAGGTAAGTTTTGTAACATACCTACTGTATATGAACCATATCCCTCTATTTCCTACACTTCTAAATACCACTTAAATATCACTATCTGAAGTCTGAAGAAGGGTCTTGACCCAAAACGTCACCAATTCCCTCCATCCACAGATTCTGCCAGTTCCGCTGAGTTACTCCAGCATTTTGTGTCTATTTTCAGTGTAAACCAGCATCTGCAGTTTTTCCTATCCACTTTCGTATCTGTCACCACCACCCCTTGCAATGTGCTCCAGGCCCCCACCTCATTGTGTCATTAAAAAACATTGTAAAATCTTGCTCCACACATTTCCCCCTCTCACCTTATAGTTGTGCCCTCTAATGGTCGGCATTTCCACCCTGGGGAAAAATACTCGGACTGTCTACTCTTTCTCTGCCTCTCATAATTTTATATACTTATATCAAGACTCCCCTTAACCTCTGACGTTCCAGAGAAAACAATCTAAGTCTATCCCACCTCTGCCTGAAGCTGAAACCCTCTAATCCAGGCAGCATTCTGGTCATCCTCTCCAAAGCCTGCACCGCATTCCTGTAATGGTGTGACCAGAACTGCATGTCATGCTCCAAACATTGCATAACCAAATGTCCTACAGATCTGCATCATGATAACCGGACTCTGATATTGCCCCTGTATGCACACCATACGTTTTCTTTACCACCCTATCTACTCATACTGCTGCCTTCAGTGAGCTATGAACTTGGACTCCAAGGTTCCCCTGCCCATTTCTGAAGCTGATGTATATCCCGCTTTATCTTCTGACAGTATTCCTCACTCTCTGCACCTCCTCCGATGTTGGTGTCGTCAGCAAACTTACTCACCAACCCATCTACTTTTTCATCTAGGTCATTTATACATATAAATCACAAACAGCAGAGATCCCTGCAAACCTCTACTGGTCACAGACCTTCTACCACAACCCTTTGTCCTTTATGAATAACACAGTTCTGAATCCATACGACCAAGTCATTGTGAATCCTCTACATCTTAATCTTCTAGATCAGCCCACCATGAGGGACCTTATCAAAAGTCTTACTGAAATCCATGTACACAACATCCACCACCCTACCTTAATCAAACTCTCTTGTCTCCTCATTTAAAAAAACGTAATCAAGTTAGTAAGCCAAAATAATGTTCAAGAAGGAACTGCAGATGCTGGAAAATCGCAGGTAGACAAAAGTGCTGGAGAAACTCAGCGGGTGAGGCAGCATCTATGGAGCGAAGGAAATAGGCAATGTTTTGGGCCGAAACCCATACAAAGTAATGCTGGCTATCCCTAATTAGCGCATTCTCTTCCAAATGGGAGCAATTCCAATCATGAAGACTTCGCACAAACACATGCCCGCCACTGAAGTGAGGCTCGCCAGCCTTTAGTTCCCTGGATTCTCTCTACTTCCTTTCTTAAACAAAAGAACAACATTGGACACTCTACAGTCCTCCGGAACCTCGCCTGTGGCTAGAGATGAAACAAAGATCCTCATCAAGGCCCCCATCATCTTCTCTCTTGCCTCCATCAAGTACCAGGGATAGATCCCATCTGGAGGCATCCATCTTAATGTTCTTCAAGAGCCGCAGCACCACCTCCTCCTCGATCTCAAACTGCCCAGCATATTAGTATTCTCCACACTCATCTCACTGTCCTCCTCATCCTGCTCCTTGGTGAATACAGACGCAAAGTACTTGTTTAGTACCTCACCTAGTTTCAGTTCAGTATAGGTTATTGTCACGTGTACCGAGGTACAGTGAAAAGCCACAACCTCCAACACCAAGGACAGGTTTCCTCCTTTATCCTTCAGTAATCCTACCTTCTCCTTGGTCAACTTTTATTTTTAACATATGGGAAGCCTTGGGAATTTCCTTAATCCATCTTGCCAATGATATTTCATTGTCCCTTTTTGCCCATCTAATCGCCCGCTTGAATTCTTTCCTACTCACCTTACATTCCTCATAAACCCCATCTGATGCCACCTTCTTGAACCTGACATACATTTTATTTTCCTCCTAACCAAGTATACAACCTCCTTGGTGATCTATTGTCCCCTTACCTTGCCGTTCTTATCCCTCCTCCTTACTAGAGCGTGCTGATGCTGCACTTTGATCAGCTGGCCTTTAAATATGTTATCTGTGGAGAGTAGACCCAATAGCAACTGCTCCCAAACTACCCTCCTTCACGATAAACTGCTTTGCCTCAATACCTTCACCAACGTCCAGAGCTAGCCCCGTTATAACAAGGGTTACACAAAAAGCTGGAGAAACTCAGCGGGTGCAGCAGCATCTAACGAGCAAAGGAGATAGGCAACGTTTCGGGTCGAGACCCTTCTTCAGACATAACAATAACAATATGTACGAAGGAATTGCAGATGCTGGATTAAACCAAAGATAGTCACAAAATGCTGGAGTGACTCAACGGGACAGGCAGATCTCTGGAGAGAAGGAATGGGTGACGTTTCGGGTCGAGACGCGAATCTGTCTAAAGAAGAGTCTCGAGCCGAAACGTCACCCATTCCTTCTCTCCAGAGATGCTGACTGTCCCGCTGAATTACTCCACCATTTTGTGTTTATCTTCCCATTATAACAGTGTTAATTCTTTATCTACCACAGCACTAGTCACCTGGCGGGATTCGTGTCCAAGTATGGTCTTTCCTTGAATGGGACTATCCACATACTGTTTAAGGAAACGTTCTTGGATACATCAACCAAATTCTGCCCATCTATTCTTTTTACCCTGAGTAAGTCCCAGTCAATATTAAAGTCACCCACTACAACAAATCTGTGGTTCTTGCATCCTTCCGTAATCTGTCTGCATATCTGATCCTCCATCCCCCGCTGGCTATTGGCCGCCCCTATAATATTATCCCATTGGAATAATTTCTCCTTTCTTATTTTTGAGCTCAACTGATGATGCCTCAGTCAACCGAGGTACTCGGTCCTTCCCCACCCTAGTGGTCGTACTGGTTTCACTGCCGTCCTGCTTCGTTTTTCTGGATCATACCCACACGTTATCATCTTTTCCACAGCCAACAATGGACGATTGTCATACTCATAGTGGTGTGGCGGTACCTGGTGGCTAGCCACGGGTAGCGAACCCTCCGCTCAGGAGGGAGGTGTTGAGCATCTCAGAGTGGGAGGCATTGTTTGGCGTCCTGTCCATTTCAGTGCCTCCGGTTCTGGGGGGGGGGGGGGTCATGTGGCGGTACCTGGTAGCTAGCCGCTGGGAGCGAACCCTCGGCTCAGGAGGGAGGAGTTGTGCATCTCAGTGGGAGGCGTTGGGTCATGTGGTCCGACCCGGGGTATTTAAGGTCGGGTCGCGCTCGGTCACGGGGTTGGAGTTGGAAGCAGCACATTTTCGTTCACGCAACTTGTTAACGCCTCATTGGTGGCTGGATTCCTGGAGTCCCCACTACACTGGTGACATCGATGACCAGGAGTGGAATCCTGGACAAAGTTCAATAAAAATGTTTAGCGCTCAACCCATCGTGGCCACATAAGAGGCCGAGCTCAACGCGGTAGGCCTGAAGCTGCCAACCTTTTTGACCTCACAGCCGGCGGTTGGATTTCACCTTTATCTACTTGGATGACATCCTAGTGGCGAGTCGTACGCGGCTGGAAGACTGCGCCCACCTTTGTTTGTTGTGGCAGCGCCTTAGCGAGCATGGCCTGGTGGTCAACCTCAGTAAGTGCCAGTTCAGCCTCCGGGCCATTGACTTTCTAGGGCACCAGGTGACCTGGCACGGAGCAGTGCCTCTGCCCGACAGGGTTGAGGCCATACGCCGGTACCCGCGGCCTTCCACCGTGCGAGGACTTCAGGAGTTCGTGGGCATGGTGACATTCTATCACCGGCTCGTTCCAGCAGCAGCTAAGATCATGCGGCTGCTGTTCCATCTGCTGTCTGCCAAGTGGCAGGAAGTCTTCTCGGCATGGCATGGCCCCTTTCCATGTGCCACCAGCTCTGGCGGACTGCCCATTCGTCTGTCTGCACCGCAACCCCCACCGGTCGCCCTGGCAACGGCCCTATGAAGGTCCTTTTCAGGTGCTGTAGCACGAAACAGCAACATTTGTACTGGACATGGGGGGCCGGCAAGAGACTGTGCCTGTGGCGCGCCTTAAGCCGGCCCATTTGGACTTGAGCGAGCCGGTTCGGGTGGCCCATCCTCCCCGTCGCCGTCGCCCGCCGTCGCGGGTTCCTGGATGTTCTTCCGGGCGGGTCAAGGACTCTGTTTGGGCTGACGTGTTTACGCCGCCCTGTCCGTTTCAGTGCCTCCAGTTCTGGGGGGGGGGGGGGGGGGGGGTCATGTGGCGGTACCTGGTGTCTAGCCACGGGCATAGCCAACCCTCGGCTCAGGAGGGAGGCCTTGAGCATCTCAGAGTGGGAGGCTTTGGGTCATGGGGTCCAACCTGGGGTATTTGAGGTCGGTTCATGCCTGGTCACGGAGTTCAAGTTGGAGGCAGCACATTAAAGTTATAAACATATTTTTCATTCACGCAACTGGTTTACGCCTCATTCTTGGCTGGACTCTTGGAGTCCCCGCTACAATAGTACTTTATTAGCCAAGTATGTTTTGCAACATACAAGGAATTTGATTTGCCATACAGTCATACCAATAAAGAGCAACAAGACACCCAAATAAATGTTTAACATGAACATCCACCACAGTGACTCCTCCACATTTCTCACTGCGATGGAAGGCAAAAAAACACCCCTCACATAAAACAAACCAGAGAACATTAACACACATTTTAAACACACCAAAAATAACAAAAGAGATTAAAAGACAGACAGGCTACTGGCGAGGCTGCCATTGCTGACAGCGCCACCCGGTGGCCTCCACCTTTCCTTGACCATCCTTGCTGGCCTTGATTTGTTCCTTTCATACTTTTCATTCTTTTGTCCTCTGTACCTTCTGATACCTCCAGATTCCCTCTCCCCTGACTCTCAGTGTGAGCAAGTGTCTTGACACAAAACATCACCTATTTATATTTTCCAGCAATGCTGCCTGGCCCACTGAGTTACTCCAGCTTTTGTGGCCTTTTCAGCACCAGATTCAGACCCTTAACAGCATTGTCATACAACGTGGAAACAGGCCCTTCAGACCAACCTGCCCACACCGACCAGCATTACCCATCTACACGTCCCACCTATCTGGGTTTGGGGCCAATATCCCTCTAAACCTATGCTAACCATGTACCTGTCTAAATGTTTCTTAAATATTGTGATATACCTGCCTCAACTACCTCGTTCCATACACCTACCACTCTTTATATAAAAAGTTAACCCTCAGGATCCTATTAAATGTTTCCCCCCAACCTTAAACCTGTCCTCTTGTTCTCGATTCCCCAACTGCGTTTACCCAATCCATTCCTCTCATGTTTTAGTACACTTCTATATGATCACCCTCCATCCTCCTGCGCTCCAAGGTAATAAAATCCTAGCCTGCTCAACCTCTCCCTATAGCTCAGACCCTCGAGTCCCGGCAACATCTCCAGAAATCTTCTCTGCACCCTTTCCAGCATGTCAACATCTTTCCTATAACGTTGTGCCCAATACTGAAAACACTACTCTAAATCTGACCTCACCAACATCTGCAACATGACCACCCAACTTTTATACTCAATATTCTGACTGATGAATGTTAATGTGTCGAAAGCCTTTTTGACCACCCTATCCACCTGTGACACCACCTTCAAGGAACCATGTCCCTACACTCTTAGATTCCTCTGCTCTACCACAATCCCCAGAGCCCGAACATTCACCGTGTAGGTCCTGTCCATGTTATACTCTCCAAAATACAACAACGCTCATTTCTTTGTATTAAATTCCATCAACCATCCCTCAGCCCACCTGCCCAAACGATCAGGATCCGGCTGCAAATTTTCACAACCATCTTCACTGTCTGCAATACCACTCACTTCTTGTCATCCACAAACTTGCTAATCAAGCCATGTTCATTCTCATCCAAATCATTGACATAGATGACAAATAGCAATGGTCCCCAGCACTGAACCCTGAGGCTCACCACTTGTCACAGGCCTCCAGTGTGAAAAGCAACCTTCCACCATCATCCTCTGCTTCCTTCCGTGAAACCAATTTCCTATTGATTCAGCACTCTTTCCTTGGATCCCATGCAATCTAACGTTCCAGAGCAGCCTACCATGTGGAGCCTTGTCAAATGTCTTGCTGAAATCCATACGTCTACATCTGTGCCCTCATCAACCTTTTTGATCACATCTACAAAAAACGTAATCAGATTTATTTAACACGACCTCTCATGTACAAAACCATGCTTACGATGGCTAATAGGCCCTTGTCCATCTAAATGTATTTATATCTTATCCCTCAGAATCCTCTGTAGTAACTTTCCAACCACAGATGTTAGGCTCACTGGCCTGTAGTTCCCAGGCTTTTCCCTACAGCCCTTCTTGCATAGAGGCACACTTCGTGATCAGTCAGGCCATTCAGTATAAATGTCAGGAATGTATGTTGCAGGTTTATAAAACTTTGATTAGGCTGCATTTGGAGTAATGTGTGCATTTCTGGTTGCCGCATAACTGGAGGGATATGTTGGCCTCAGAGAGGTTGCAGAAGATGTTGGCCAGGATGCTACCTGGATGAGCAGGTAATAATTATTAGGAGAGATTACATAATCTTGGATTGATTTCTTGGGACCATCAGAGGCTGAGAGGAGACCTGGTAGAAACCTATGAGGCATAGATTGAGTAGACAATAAGAATATTTTTCCAGGGGTGGAAATATCAAATACTCAAGGGCATAACTTTAGGTTGAGAGGGGGTAAGTTTAAAGATATGTGGGGCAAGTATTTGACTAGTACATGCTTGGAATGCACTGCCGGGATAGTGGGAAGCAGACACAGTCGTGGTATTTAGGATGCTTTTAGACAGGCACATGACTACACGGGGAATGGATGAACATGGATGACGCGCAGGCAGAAGGGATTTGTTTAATTTGGCAGCATGTTCGGCATAAACATTGTGAGCCAACTGACCCAAGCTGTACTGTTCTATGTTCTATGAAGACCTGTAGTCCCATATTAATCCCATCTGCCGTTATCTCACATGCTTTGTACGACCTATTTGTGGAATATTGCAATGTCCATGGCACCAACCTGTCTCAAAGTAGACCATTATTTGTGGAAGAATTTGGAGATAGTTCTTAAAGGTTCAACATAAATAGAAATGTGTCCTCAAATACATAATCCTGAGACATGCAGCCTCTTCAATGACTACGACCTCATGACGACCTTGCTGCGAGTATGAGTCAAGGGCAAACTCGGCAGAGGTCGTGAAAGTGGCACAGGCCCTTAACAGTCCTGCTATATACAGTAAATTATTTTTATTGAGTTTTACGAGCCGTCATTCTCTCCACCATCTTTGCTTTCACTTACCTGTTGCTGTTGCCATGGTTACAGTTCAGACTATGACTCAGCATTTTGAATTACCATGCCTTACCTGCCACAAAGGTAAGTTAGCCGGGCACCCTGAGGGAGTTCCGGGACCGCTGGGCTCCGCAGGGTGTTGAATGTATCCTCAATAAGTATTGTAACATAGTTCTATAGTAGTTTACTATGGATATATGTTTGTATTGTATTATGGTGGTGGGTTCTGGCTTGTTTTAATGCAGTGTAATAATTGCATTTTTTAATAATTGAATAAATTTTTTGATTAAAAAAACAAACAAAAACAAAGGTAAGTTGCAGCTGGTGGAATATTGGCTCACATGAAACTGTTCTGTGGACGTGCAGAGTTGCAGACGCATTGCTTTAAATGACGTAAACACATTTTACAATCCTTCCACTTATCAAAGGTTTAGTTGAAGGTTTGTTAACTCTTTGGTCACTAACCTTCCCAGAACTTTGAGAAGTGCAGTCCTGTTCCGCTTCCATTATTGACCTCATCATCAATCTCCTCGAGGTAAGCCAACTTTGAACAAGTTCTCCTCCTCTCTCCAACGAGAGTTGAGCAACATCCTCTCTCGCTGCCCCCACCACCACCCCCCTGTGATTCCTCCTGCTCTCTAGCTCTACCATCCAGAGATGCTGCCTGTCCCGCTGAGTTACTCCAGCAACCTATGGTTTAAACCAGTATCTGCAGTTCCTTCCTACACATTGCTCATTTATTTGTTCTACATCTCTCTATACCTCCGTCTATATCTATTTCTCTTTCCCCTGTACATAACTTTCATCTATCTATCCAACTATCTATATATTACTAAAACTCTCATCTTGACCACTTCCTCTCTGCGTTGTAATTAAATCTGCGCAAAAACGATCCCCCATAGTGCTACGATTTTTTGCCACCTTACTCACCATTCTCCTCTGCTGCAAGTCAAATAGGTTTTGTTTCAATAGGTGACATAGTACAAAAGTTATGGTTTTGAAGGTTCCACCTCCCCCACACACCCCCTCCCCCACAGCCCCCTCACCCCCAAACCCCCCCTGCCCCACACCTTCCTCCCCCATACCCACCCATTTCTCCCATTCTTCTCTGCAGATCCTCTCAAGCTCTGTCAGGTTGGATGGGGAATGTCGATGCACAGATATTTTCAGGGCCCTCCAGAGATGTTCGATCAGGTTCATGTCCAGGCTCTGGCTGGACCACACAAGGCCATTCACAGACTTGTCACGAAGCCACTCCTGCGTTGTCTTGGGCGGCCAGCTCTATGAAGAGTCCTGGTGGTTCCAAAGTGTTTCCATTTAAAATTGACGGAGGCCACTGTGCTTTTCGGGACCTGCAATGCTGCAGACATTTTTTTATACCCTTCCCCAGATCTGTGTCTCAACACCATCCTGTCTCGGAGGTCTACGGACAATTCCTTTGTCTTCATGGCTTTGTTTGTGCTCTGACATGCACTGTCAACTGTGGGACCTTATATAGACAGGTGCGTGCCCTTCCAAAAGTCCCTTCCTCAGTCTGGGAAGCAT
Source organism: Raja brachyura (assembly GCA_963514005.1). The sequence goes on along the minus strand of OY740804.1, from coordinate 39,290,093 downwards.
CAATTCCCTCTCAGCATTCAATCCTATTTGTGGGAGAGAATTCCATATTTCTATTGTGCGAAGAAGTGTTTCCAATTTTCCTATGCCTCCTTGTTCTAAATGCCACCCCCTCCCCCTTGGTTCATTCTTCACATCATATCTCTCTCTCCCCCCTGACTGTCTGAAGAAGGGTCTCGACTTTAAATAGGTCACCTATTCCTTTTCTCCAGAAATATTGTCTGACGTGCTGAGTTCCTCCAGCTTTTTGTTCCTCCAGCTTTCAAAGGCATCTTGGTCAAAATAGCCCCCTCGGAATCATCATATGTACATAAATCTGTCTTGGTTTCACGAGGTACAGCTGGCACATTTCCTTTCCGAAAATGCATCACACCAATCCGGTAAATGGTTACTGTTAAGAACAGTAAATTTTACTTAAATATATATATACTTAATGGAATTCCCAAGATGCCATGATTGAGGGATTTGCACTCGTCTCTTCAAATTAGTAGTTGAGGCTCCAGGATGATAGTTTTGTAACTAAACCACCCTTTGACCACATCCATGTTTAATAATACTCTAGCCCAGCTGAAAGATATCTATCCCATTTGTGAAATTAAAAATGGACAGTGTTTTAGTTTTTTATTTTAGCTTAAGACATACAGCAAGGAAACAGGCCCCTTTGCCCCCGAGTCTGCACTGACCAGCGATCCCGCACATTAACACTATCCTACACACACTAGTGACAATTTATATTAACACCACGCCGATTAACCTTCAAACCTGTATGTCTTTGGAGTTTGGGAGAACAATGAAGATCTCGCTGAAAACCCACGCGGTAACGGGGAGAACGTACAAACTCCGTACAGACAGCACCTGCAGTCGCGATCGAACCCGGGTCTCCGGCGCTGTAAGTGCTGTAAGGCAGCAACTCTACCGCTGCACCATCTTGCCTCCCAGGGTGCTTTCGAGAGAGAGTGCTTCGGATTTCCACATTGTACCCGTATGGATAAACTTTAAGTTACAGGACACGCCTCTTTATTCTACACTCTCCAGGCAACATAAATCGTTTCTCTCCGTTTCCTCCAACCATTTTAATCATCTGAAAGTTCCTCCATTAGATTATCCCTTCATCTTCTAAATGTGAAGGAATGAAAATAATACCCACAGAAACGGCCTTTATAATTTAACAATGCTAGACCAGATGGCATTGTAGTGAAAGGCATAAAAGCCACAAGGTTATAGGAAGGAGCATGAGTACATAGAATATAGCACAGGAATGGATCCTTCAGCCCACATGTTTGTGCCAAGCATGATGCCTAGCTGAACCCGTCTCATCTGCCTATGCATGATCCATATTCATTTATTTCCTGTGCCTATCTAAAAAGCCCCTTAAACATGACTATCATATCTGCCTCCAACACCACCCTGGCAATACGTATGCAATGATCAGCCATGATCACATCGAAGGGCTGAATGGCCTACTCCTGCACCTATTGTCTATTGTCAACAAAATAGAGAGAGTACAGAGGAGATTTACTAGAATGTTGCCTGGGTTCCAGCAACTAAGTTCCAGAGAAAGGTTGAACAAGTTAGGTCTTTATTCTTTGGAGCGTAGAAGGTTAAGGGGGGACTTGATTGAGGTCTTTAAAATGATGAAAGGGATAGACAGAGTTGACGTGGATAAGCTTTTCCCATTGAGGGTAGGGAAGATTCAAACAAGAGGGCATGACATGAGAATTAAGGGACAGAAGTTTAGGGGTAACATGAGGGGGAACTTCTTTACTCAGAGAGTGGTGGCTGTGTGGAATGATCTTCCAGCAGAAGTGGTGGAGGCAGGATTGATTTTAACATTTAAAAGTAAAGTGGATAGGTATATGGACGGGAAGGGAATGGAGGGGTATGGTCTGAGTGCAGGTAGATGGGACTAGGGGAAACTAAATGGTCGGCACGGACTGGAAGGGCCGAGAAGGCCTGTTTCCGTGCTGTAATTATTATATGGTTATATGGTTATATGGTTTCCACCCCCCCCCATAAAAGGAGATCCCTTGCCCTGCCATTCAATTTGATCATGGCTGATCGGCCCCAAGCAGCCATTCCTCCAATGTGCAACTCAACACAAAGTGCTGGAATAACCCAGGGTTCGGGTAGCATCTGCGGAGGGAATGGATAAGTGACATTTCAGGACAGGACTCATCTTCAGACTAATTATAGTAGGGGGATGAACGCTGGAAAAGAGGTGGGGCTGGTCAAAGCCTCTGTCGGAGTTCCCAATAGCCCTGAATTCCCTAACCTTTCAAAGATTTATGAACTTCCTTCTTAAACATCTATCAACGATCTGGCCTCCAAGGAAGAGATTCACAGACATTCATCACCCTCTGTGAGTAGAAATTCCTACGTACCTCATTTCCATATTGTAACTATGTTCCAATGTTCAAGACTTTCTTACTGGTGTAAATATCGCAATATCTACCTGTTATATCCCTTTAGGATCTTACCCGTTTCATTCGGGTCACCCCCTCACCATTCTAAACTCCTAAGAATGCAGATCCAACTTCTTTACTTGCTGTTGAAAGGATAAAGGGCCTGTCCCACTGTACGAGGTAATTCAAGAGTTCTCCCGAGTTCTCCCATGATTCGAGCTCGTGTAATGTACGTAACGGGTACTTAGGAGCTCGCGGATGTCACGTAGCCGCTCGTATGAGTAACGGTAGGTACTCGAGAAATCCGGTAAACTCGTGACGTTTTCAGGTCCCTCCAGAGACGTTCGATCTGGTTCGAACACTGTGAAAAATGTCCACGAGTAAAAAAATACTCGTGATGAAAAAAATGGTTACTTTTTATTCGTAACGTTCCCGCTACGTACATTCCACGAGCTCGAATCAGGGGAGAACTCGGGAGAACTTTTGAATTACCTCTTACAGTGGGACAGGCCCATCGCCCCTAGATGTAGCCTGGCAAATCTCTTTTGATCAGCCTCCATCCCTGGTATATCCTCCCTGCTTGTGGCCCTGCTGTCTTGATGTTGGTTAAGCACACAATACTAAAAGTAGCTCTTATGAAATAATGTTTCATATTAAAAGTAGCAACGTGAAGTGACCAAGCACACTAGGTTTTGCAACCGGGTCCTCCCCCCCCCCCCCCCCCCCCCCCCCCTGGGCCTCATTTGAAACTCGAAACTCCTTATCGTATTTTTAGCTCAGCAAATGCTAAACCTATAAATTTTTCATCAGGTCCTTAAAATTCAACAAGTATATTTCACAAATGGTAGACAGCTCAGTATAAGTGGAGTGAACAGCAGACACGTTGGTGTTCAGAAACCCCACAAAAGGTCATTGTTTACATTTTTAATTTATATGGGAAAATACTGTGTTACATGACTTCCATGGAACAAATTTTTTTTCTGCTTTCTACTTAACCTAAATTGGTTACAAAAAGTCCCATTACATTAGTTTTGATTAAATATTTAAAGGATTTCATAATATTCTGCCTCCAGGAAGCACTGTAAATTATTAAACACTCCTGCTCACATCCCCCCCACTTCCCCATTACCCAACCTAGCTCTCCGCATAAACGATGACATATTTTCAGAGGATCTCCGGTAAATATTTAAGTACCTTGGAAACCCCGCAAGGATTCATGTTGCGAAATGTACTACTGCAGTTGTACAGGGTTTTGGTGAGGCCACACCTGGAGTACTGCGTACAGTTTTGGTCTCCAAATCTGAGGAAAGACATCCTTGCCATAGAGGGGGTACAGAGAAGATTCACCAGACTGATTCCTGGGATGTCAGGACTTTCATATGAGGAAAGATTGGATAGACTCGGTTTGTACTCGATGGAATTTAGAAGATTGAGGGGGGATCTTATAGAAACCTACAAAATTCTTAAGGGGTTGGACAAGCTAGATGCTGGAAGATTGTTCCCGATGTTGGGGGAGTCCAGAACAAGGGGTCACAGTCTAAGGATAAGGGGGAATTCCTTTAGGACCGAAATGAGGAAAACATTCTTTACACAGAGAGTGGTGAGTCTCTGGAATTCTCTGCCACAGAAGGTAGTTGAGGCCAGTTCATTGGCTATATTTAAGAGGTGGCACTTGTGGCTAAAGGGATCAGGGGGTATGGAGAGAAGGCAGGTACGGGATACTGAGTTGGATGATCAGCCATGATCACATTGAATGGCGGTGCAGGCTCGAAGGGCCGAATGGCCTACTCCTGCACCTATTTTCTATGTTTCTATGTTTCTATGAAATAATATGTTTGCGTGAATGAGAGTCATCTACACTGAATTTCTGTGCATTTTCAAGAGGCCCATATAATATTAACATAATGTTCAAGGAACCCTTGCAAATCCTGACACACTCCTGGGTGACCCATCAAATATCAACACACCCCTGGAGTTCCCTGTAAAGTGTATGTGGGAAGAAACTGCAGATGCTGGTTTAAACCAAAGATACACACAAAAAGCTGCGGTTACTCAGCGAGTCAGATAGCATCCCAGGAAAAAAGGAAGAGGTAACATTTTGAGTCTGAAGAAGGGTCTCGACCCGAAACGTCATCTATTCCTTTTCTCCAGAGATGCTGTCTGGCTAGCTGAGTTACTCCAGCTTTTTGTGCCTATCTTCCCTATAAAGTATTCCCTTTGATGGAGGAGAGGGTGAGATGGAGGGGGTACTCTCACAGGAGCACAGTTTCAGTAACACATTGTCTACATTGTTTCCTTGGATAGATGCAACTGGGGAAAAGCTTCTTCTAACATATCCCATCAAGCATTTGAATGGCAAGTTAAACATGGGTTAAAAATATCAAGTCTTACTCTGTTCTCACAAGAATGTTTCAGAACTTTAACCTCAGGTCACCATGTCCCTCCTTCAAGTAACCATGGAGACAAAAAAAAAGACTGCAGATGCTGGAATATAGAGCAAAAGAACTGCTGGACGAACATAACAGAACCCAGCAGCATCTATGGAGGGAAATGGACAGCAAATGTTTCAGTTTGCGACCCTTCCTCTCGACCCGAAATGTCATCTATTCCTTCGCTCCATAGACGCTGCCTCACCCACTAAGTTTCTCCAGCATTTTTGTCTACCAACCATTTATACTAGTTCTGAATTCTGGATTCAGAACTGGTTTATTCATAGAATGGATGGTGAAGGACGAGATTCTGGCTGGAGGTCTGTGAGCAGTGTTAGGCAGGGATCTGTACTGGGGCTCTCTGCTGTTTTTGATACAGTATGTATATAGATGACTTGTATGTATATGTAGATAGATTGTATTGTATTCAATTTATTGTCATTATCTCATTTTAGAGACAACGAAATGGATTTTCCTTACAGTCAGTAACATAAAAATAAATAAAAAATAAATAAGCATTTATTTTTTTAAAGCACAAACACAGAAGTCCACACACAACATAACCCCACAGCGGCACCAGAGTTAAGGAAGGTCCAGCCAGCCTCCCCGCCGATCTTCCCAGATGTTCACCCGTGGTCGGGGCCTACCGAGCACCCGCAGTCGTCCCCACGGGCGGCCCGATGCTCAGGCCCTCTCGCCGGGAACGATGGTGAGTAGGCTTGCTGACAACACCAACGTGAGAGGAATTGGAGACAGTGGGGAAGGCTGTCACATGATACAGTGATACCGAAGATCCATCAGCTGCAGAAATGGGCGGAGAAAAGGCAGATAGAGTTTAACATGAGCATGTGTGCGATGTTGCATGTAGGGAGGTTGAAAAGGGGAGAGTATAGACTTAGTGGTAAATCTCTGAACAATTTGATGGTTGTTTAAGGAACGCAAGCTTCCAAACCAAAAATGTGACAACTTCTGCAAACCCCTTTGCATTGTTTTCTGTTTAACTCATTACCAGAACAACACAGATAATTCCCTGCTCTTTGAAATATGCCTCGAAAATTATTATATCTTCCCGTAAAGGGCAGGGAGCCCTCAGTTGAACATCTCGACCGATGGGTGATACAAGTAAAGCCAATGGTACAGAGGCATCTCATATTTTGCTTGGGCAGCGTACAGCCCAGTGGTATGAATTCTGGTTTCTCTAACTTCAGGTAGTCCCGGCATTCCCTCTCTCTCCATCCCTCCCTCGCCCAAGTCTCGTTTTCACCCTACAAACAGCTAACAATGGCCTGTTTCCTTTATCATCGTTACTTTTTTGCATATCTTTTATTCATTGTTCTTTATCTCTCCACATCATCGCCTATATCTCTCCATTCCCTTGTCCCTAACCAGTCTGAAGAAACGTCATCCATTCCTTCTCTCCAGAGATGCTGCCTGTCCCACTGAGTTACTCCAGCTTTTTGTGTCTATCTTCAGTGCAGAAGAATGTTTGGCTAACGTGACAGTCACTAGCGAGGTTCATGACACATCAGTAGTGTATTAATATGCTCATATTTATGATATTTATGTGAGGTTACCAGTTTATAATCATGTGAATCTTTCGTTTCTCCACGGAAATATTCCTTTTCTCTGCCTGTAAATAATTTACCTGAAACCAGTGAACTCAGTAATATCTCAGTATTAATATAACACGAATATCTTTAATTAAAGATGTAGAAATGTCATGACACATTCGACTGTAACAATATAACCATATAACAATTACAGCACGGAAACAGGCCTTCTCGGCCCTTCCAGTCCGTGCCGACCATTCATTTTCCCCTAGTCCCATCTACCTGCACTCAGACCATACCCCTCCATTCCCTTCCCATCCATATACCTATCCACTTTACTTTTAAATGTTACAATCGATCCTGCCTCCACCACTTCTGCTGGAAGGTCATTCCACACAGCCACCACTCTCTGAGTAAAGAAGTTCCCCCTCATGTTACCCCTAAACTTCTGTCCCTTAATTCTCATGTCATGCCCTCTTGTTTGAATCTTCCCTACCCTCAATGGGAAAAGCTTATCCACGTCAACTCTGTCTATCCCTTTCATCATTTTAAAGACCTCAATCAAGTCCCCCCTTAACCTTCTGTGCTCCAAAGAATAAAGACCTAACTTTATGTTTGTAGAAGAAACACTTTGGAAAGTCAGTTAATCAATGTGCCTTCAATTTCAGGTTAATTAAAATCATGATAATGGTTTTATATTCTCACTGAAAGTCATAAATGTCACTGATGACCATGAAAGAAAGATCACAGAATTGTAGGATAGTACAACACGAAAACAGGCCCTTCATCCCAATGTCATGCCAATCAAGATGTCCCATTAGACTAGTTCCATTTGCCCATGTTTGGCCCATATTTCTCCAAATCTTTCCTCTCCATGTACCTGTCTAAATGTATTTTAAATGCTTCATTGTAGCTGGCTGAAGAACTTTCTCTGGCAGCTCGTTCCTCATACCCATCATCTTCAGCGTGAAAAAGTCAAGCTTCAGTGTCCTATCAAATCTTTCCTCTTAGGAGTCAGGAGTTCCATGGTGTCTTAGTAATGCGGCTTTATATTGGAAAGGTATTCTCCATTTACCATTGTCTAGCCTAATAGAGGAGTTTAAGTGCACTAAGGTGGGCAGAGCACCAAGGCAAATTCCTTGTATGTGAATAGTTGGCCAATAAGCATACTTACTTACACGACTATTTCTCCGAGTCGCGTCCTCGCCCCCCACCTCGCGGCCTACCTCCTGGATCCGAGCGGCCTTTCCTGCCGGGGACCGGGAACCGGACCAGAGCTGCAACAGCGGCTGCACTGGAGTCACCGCGGAGCGGGCGAGGCCCACCTGGGTCGCCGTTGGAGCTCCGGAGCGTTGGGCCGCTGCTCCAACATCGTGGAGCTCTGGTTGGGAGAGCTTCCAACGCGGGCGACGCTGAACTCCATGGAGTCCTGGGGCCCTTTGCCGAGGGCCTCCAGCGTTGTGTCTCCACCCGGCGCGCCCTGCGGACCTTGGGAGCCGCGGACTCCGGTAGGAGGGGGCCGACTCGAGGTCCAGGCCGCTGAGGACGTCCCCCAGCCCCGACGTCGGACTTGCATCACCCCGCCGAGCGGGCCTGAACATCGGGCCGCCCGTAGCGGCGACTGCGGAGGGCTCGGGGAGACCCCGACCACGGGTGAACAGTGGGGAACATCAGGGGAAGAGACTGACTTTGGTGCCTTCCCTCACAGTGGGAAACTTTGATCCTGCTGTGAGGGGATGTTTTATGTTTTATGTTGAATTTCTATTCCATGTTGTGTTCTTTATTTTTTACTGTATGGCTGTCTGGTGGTTTCAAGCCACGGTTGCCCAGCCAGATGCAACTAAATTTAAAGTGGCACTTTCTTCCCAATAACCCTCTATGGCTTAACCCCTCCCTTCACCACCTCCAGTTTAAATTCCAGTTGGAATATTTTGGAGGACCAAGTAACCAAGAACCAAGAACCAACCGGAGAAAACCCACGCAGTCGCAGGGAGAACATACAAACTCCATACAGTTCATCGGCGGGGAGAGACGGCAGAATGGCTGCACATCCCTCCAATCAGGGCCTATATGGACAATATGACCTTGGTAACCACAATGGTAGCTTGTATTAGAATGTTTTTAGAGAAGATAAATCAAAATCTTAAACAGGCTAGTTTGAAGATTATGCCTGGTAAGTCACAGGGTATTTCTTTGATAAGAGGAAAGGTAGTAGAGAAAAGGTCCTGTGTCGATGACAAAATCCCGTCTATTATGGAGAAAACAGATAAAAGTTTGGGTAGGTGGTATAACAGGAAGTTGGATGAGACTGAACAGGTTCAGCTATTTAGAAAGGATGTTCCTATGGGATAGAAAGGATAGAGAAAACAGGGCTTCCAGGCAAGTTGAAGTTGTGGTGTTTGCAGTTTGGGCTATTCCCTAGGTTGATGTGGCCATTGACAGTATATGAGGTGCCAATTTCTTTTTTTTTTTTTTGATTACTTTATTTTATTAGAAGTAATCTATTTACAATAATGTAAACAGCTTTACAAACCTCAACTTAATTACATATTATTTTTTAAATAACCCATTGACAGTTATCATCTTCTATTTTTTTGGAAATAAAGAAAAGAATAGAATAGTTTTAAATCAATAAGAAAGTGATTAAATAATAATTTGATTATATAGAAAAGAAGAAGAAAATAGAGCAAGGAAAAAAGATTATAGATTAACAAAAAGTGAAAAAATATTATATATATATATATGTCAATGAAAATCAACAAAATATATTGTATCTAAAACTATTACAAATAATAATATCAATGAAGACATGCCTATTAATCCTAGTATAAGAATCAATTATTCTCATCAAATCCCGCTGGGTACCCGTCAGGCTGTGACGTCAAGAACAGCTACTTCTCTAGATACTGTATATATGGAGACCATATTTGTTCGAAAGTATTATATTTGTCCAATAGGACAAATCTGATTCTTTCTAATTGTAACGTCTCCAACATCTCTGCTGCCCACATTTTGATTGTGGGGGATAATGTTCCCTTCCAAAATTTCAATATGATTTTTTTCCCTATTATCAAACAGTAATCAAAGAAATTTCTTTGATTTCCTGTAAGTACCGAATTTGAATCCAAAATCCCAAGTATTATTAACTTTGCCAATTTCTAAGGTGGAAATGGTTGAGAGATTGGATGCTGCTGCACCCACTGGAGAAACTCAGCGGGTGCAGCAGCATCAATGGAGTGAAGGAAATAGGTAACGTTTCGGGCTGAAACCCTTCTTCAGACTAGGTTAGTTGATATATTAGGAAATGGTTAGGAGTTCCACGGTGTCTTAGTAATGTGGCTTTATATGGGAAAGGTATTCTCCATTTACCATTGTCTAGTCTAACAGAGGAGTTTGAGTATGCTAAGGTGAGGTTACAGTTGCAATTATCAGGGAGCAACAATACTTTAGTTAGTAATCTGGTGCCAAGTGTAACTAGAGGAAGTGGAACTCAAAGCAGGCAGTAGAAGAAGCACAGGCAGCTCTGAGGCATACGGACATTGTTGGTAGGGTGCAGCAAGGGAAAGGAGGCTTAGGCCTCAGCACAGGGAACCAGTGTGGAGTAAGGCAGGTCCACAGAGAGGAGGAAATTGGTTGTGGAGCAGGTATGTTGTCAGGATGAAGCAGTGAGATGTATAAGGGCAGTAGTTCAGGTTAAGCAGGGACAGTGGATGAACTGGGGAAGTGTAGAAAAGAGGAGGTTTAGCTGGAGGAACCTGTGGTGCATGGAGGCGACTCATGTAAGTTTCCTTATAAGGGCTATTTATAATGTGCTGCCATCACTGCAGAACCTCAAGCAATGGGTAGGTGGGGACCAGGTGTGTCCCTTGTGTTCAGAGGAGGCAACGTTGAGGCATATTTTGTCAGCATGTAGGGCTAGCCTTTCTCAGGGTCGGTACACTTGGCAGCATAACCAGGTATTGAAGTGTATAGCTGCAGCAATTGAGAGGAGGAGGGTACAGGTGAATTCAGTAGACATCAGGACTGGGAGTGTTGTGATTCATTTTGTCCGTGAAGGACAGAAAGGTAGAGGAGGGAAGTTTTCAGACATGTATAAGTCAGGCCAGTTACGGAGAGCCAATGATTAGGAGATGCGGGTAGATTTAGGAGGAAAGCTTGTTGTTCCGCAGGAAATAATTACTACTAGTTTGAGGCCTGATATAGTGTTATGGTTCGTTAGTCAGCGGATAGTGTATTTTATACAACTGATGGCGCCTTGGGAGAACCTAGTGGATGAGGCTTATGAAAGGGAAAGGCTGAGATATGTAGAGTTGGCAGCAGAAGTTGAGCAGCGGATGGAGAGCAAGAGTATGTCCTGTAGAGGTGGGTTGTAGAGGTTTCTTAGCGAGATCGACCACTTTGCTATTTAGAGAGCTGGGAATCTGTGGACAGAGTTTGCATCGTGCTGTGAAGCAGAATGTCAGAGGCAGCAGAACAAGGCAGTAGATGGATTTGGTGGCGAAGGAATAGTGTCAGTTGGGGGCAGAAAGGAAACACATGACATGTGGTATGTGTACTTCTTTGTAATTGTCGTCTGTGTAAGTGTATCCTGGTCTTATGCAAGGGTGATATTGGTAGCGTTACAAGCTTAATGATGGGCTAGAATTAGTGGAAGACGGGATGCAGATGTTCTGGGATGCCTGCACCAACCGTTGAGCCTTCCCGCGGTGTCGTGGGCCTAATTCAACGAAACACCATTGAATGGAGGTGCCCACATGATAACGCCAACGATACACTTGCATCTACAGGATTTTTTTTTTTTAAGAGCTAGTTGATATGTAGGTAGCTGCTTTTTGCACACGGAGTTATTTATTGTAAGTCGGTATACAGTATAGTTAGATCATAATTTGGCTTGGGGCGTGGCTTTCTTAGTTGAGCACTTATCCTGGAATTATAGTACTTTGTGTTTTAATTGTAGTTTCAGACAGCACTTGTAGTCAGGATCGAACCCGGGTCTCTGGAACTGCAAGGCAGCAACTCTACCGCTGCGCTACCGTGCCGTCCTAAAATGCACTCAAATGAAAGTCTACCGCTGCTCAATGTTTCTCTGAAACCTTTTTAGCCTAATGGCACCTTTCCTACAGTAGGGTGACCAAAACTGAACACAATATTTCAAGTCTGAAGACAGGTTTCGACCCGAAATGTTGCCTATTTCCTTCGCTCCATAGATGCTGCCTCACCCGCTGAGTTTCTCCAGCATTTTTGTGTACCAACAATATTTCAAGTGCAGCCCCACCAACGTCTTGTACAAGCATAACATAATGTCCCACTTTTTTACATTCAGTTAATAAAAAACAAAAATACACAGTGCATCTCTGGAGAACATAGATGGATGATATTTCAGGTCAGGGCCCTTCTTCAGACTGATTATGGGGGGTTGAAGAAAGATGGAAGTGCGTTGGGGTGGGACAAAACCTGGCAGGCAATAGATGAGGTGGGTTACTTGATAAGCACATGGTCGGTCCAGGGCTGGGGTCGAAAATGCAGAATATGTATGACAAAATAGTAGAAGAGTTACAAATTGGGAAGCTAGAGGAAGGAATGTAGGTGGGAGCGGAGAAACAGGAGTGAGTCTAGGTGGGGCAGAGGGGAGAAGGAAGGGGGGGCGGGGGGGGGGGGGGGGGGAGAAGGGAGAGCTTAAGAGGAAAAATGGTAGAGGGGGCAGGTTTAGTAGTTCCCTAAAATTGGAAAATTCAATGTTGATACCTTGGAGTTGTAATCTACCCAAATGGAATACGATGTGTTTGCATGTGCCCTCACAATCGCAATGGAGGAATGCCTCAACAGAAAGGTCAGTATGGGAGTGGGAAGTGATGTTAAAGTGGCTGGCAAATGTTTATAATGGTCATTACCGAAACCTGGCTAAGAGAGCAGGATTGGGAGCTCAATAATCCAGGGTACAGGTGCTTCAGAAGAGACAGGGGTGAGGGTAAAAGAGGAGGGTTGCGTTATTGGTTGAGGAGGATATCACGGCAGTGGTCAGAGGTGACATTACGTATGGTTCGTCTCGTGAGGCTATATGGGTGGAGCTTTGAAACAAGAACGTACACACCGAGGACGTACACACCATTGAGGATAAATGGGGATTCCACATCTCTGAGGATATGACATGGACATCACACGCTGCAGCACTCGTGAGTAAGGCAAGGCAGTGCCTTTACCACCTCAGGCAATTGAGAAAATTCAGAGTGTCTCCGAGGATCCTCCAGTGCTTCTACTCAGCGGCTGTGGAAAGTATCTTGTCCGGAAACATTACAATCTGGTTTTGGGAATTGCTCTGCCCAGGACAAGAAGGCTCTGCAGAGAGAAGTGCGTTCGGCCAAACACACTATGGGAACTTCTCTCGCCCCGCTGCAGGAACTATACATCAGGAGGTGCAACTTCAGAGCCAACAAGATCATGGGAGACCCCTTCCACCCCAGCAACGGACTGTTCCAGCTGCAGCGCAGGTACATAGCTCCTTGAGGGTGGCATCACAGGCAGATAGAGTGGTCAACAAGGCTTTAGGCACAGCGGCCTTCATCAGTCAGGGAATTGTCTCTCGATGTTATGCTGCATTCGTACAAGTAATTGACGGGGCCACATTTGGGGTATTGCGTTCACTCTGGTCACCCTGTTATAGAAAAGATGTTGTTAGGCTGGAAAGGGTGCCGGGGAGATTTACAAAGGTGTTGCCAGGACTTGAGGGATACGATACGATACGATAATATGATATGATAAAGCTTTATTCATCCCCGGAGGAAAATGGTCTACGCACAGTCGCAACACACAATAGAACTTGAAATTAAGAGTGAAAACAAAAAGAAAAAGACAAGCGACTGTTGTCTGGCTGCTGTGTGGACAGCGCCTCCACCGGAACAAATGGACAAAGAAACACAGACTCATCCCCTGGGCAGAGGACTCTATACTAGAGTGCCCCCCCCCCCCCCCCCAACCCCCCACACACCGGGACCCCCTTTGTTCTCCCACTGGCGATCCGCCTACGCTGGGTTCCCATTCTCCTTCCATGCCGGGTCCCCATTGTCTTCCCCTCCCCCCCATGCTGATCAACTGTTGATCGCGAGGCCCCACCACTGTCGATGTCCCCGCCTCCACCGCGGCTCCCGTTGACACCGAGGCCCCACCACCGCCGAGGCTCACCACCGCCGAGGCTCACCGCCGCCGAGGCTCACCGCCACCGAGGCTCACTGCCACCGAGGCTCACTGCCGCTGAGGCTCACCGCCACCGAGGCTCACTGCCGCTGAGGCTCACTGCCGCCGACGCTCACTGCCGCCGAGGCTCACCGCCACCGAGGCTCACTGCTGCTGAGGCTCACTGCCGCCGAGGCTCACTGCCGCTGAGGCTCACCGCCGCCGAGGCTCACTGCCGCTGAGGCTCACTGCCACCGAGGCTCACTGCCGCCGAGGCTCACCACCGCCGAGGCTCACCACCACCGAGGCTCACTGCCGCTGAGGCTCACCGCCACCGAGGCTCACTGCCACCGAGGCTCCTACTACCGACGTCGAGGCTCCCATCGTCGCCTCTGCTGAGGCTCATTCGGCCCAGGCAGGCCTCACCGCCTGGCTTCCCCGCAGTCCCCTGGGAAGCCTGTGGGGCGATTCGGGCCAACCGGGGTGCACTCCAGTCGGCGCCGTGGTTGTTCACCGATATAGGGAGAGGTTGGATGTCAGGACTTTATTCCTTGGAGCACCAATATGGTGGGAATGGGCTACTGGAGGAGGTAGTTGAGGCAGGTACTATCACAACGGTAAAAGACATCTGGACATGTGCAGGGATAGGATAGGTTTAGATAAATATGGGCCAAATGGAGGCTGGTGGCACTTGTGTCGACGGGGCATGGTGGTCGGCATGGGCAAGTTGGACCGAAGGGCCTGTGTCCATGCTGCATGACTCTTTATCCCTTTGTCTCACACCTTCTGTCTATTCATCTCTGGCCTATGCTTTTTATCAGCCTATCAACCCCCCCCCCACTCTCATCTGTATTAAACTATTACCTGCCATGCTTTGTCTCGTCCCTCCTCTCATCCAGCTTTGTCCCCTCTCCCCTCCAATCAGTCTCTAAAATAGTCCAGACCCGAATCGTCACCTACCCATCTTCTCCCGAGATACTGCCTGACATCCTGAGTTACTCTAGCACTTTGTGTCCTTTTTGTAAACCAGTAACTTCAGTTCCTTGTATCCACTTTCCGTACTCAGTTCCCTGACTGAAGAAAGTCAGTTTGCAAAAAGCCTTCGTCACCAACCTAGGATGCCACTTTCGGAGAGCTATGTACTTGTACTTCTTGATCTCACTGATCTATACTCCCCAAGGTCCTGCTCAGGGGTGACCTCCCAAAATGCTGCACCTTGCACATATCCGATTGAAACTCTATCGGCCATTCCTCAGTCCACTTGCCCTTGCCCTTGCCCAGCTGATCAAGCTCCCGCTGCAAATCTTGATAACCATCTGAACTGTTTACAACGATTGGCACAACCAACTGTTTTAGTGTCAACTGCAAACTTACTGATCATGCCTTGTACATTCTGATCTAATCGTTCGTACAGATGACAAAAGGTCACAGGCAGCATCGATCCCTGATGCACACCTTTTTCACATGCCTCCAGTTCAATAAACAATCTTCCAGCATCATCTTCAGCTTCCTGGCATGAAACCAAATCTGTACTCCATGAGCTAGCTCTCCCTGGATCCCATACAACCAAACATTCCAGAGCAACCTACCATGTGAAACCGTTCAAAGGCTTTGCTGAAGTCCATCTAGACTACGGCCATGGCCCTGACATCATTAACTTTCTTGGTTGCCTTCTTGGTCAGCTTCTTCAAAGAACTTAATCAAATTCATGAGACAATCTCGCACACACAAAACAATGCTGACTATCTAATCAACCCATGTATTTCCAAAATCATGTATATCTAATTCAGCAGAATCCTCCCTAGTAACTTTCCTTCCATATACAGTGGCTTGCAAAAGTTTTCATACCCCTTGAACTTTCCCACATTTTGTCACGTTACAACCACAAACGTAAATGTATTTTATTGGGATTTTATGTGATAGACCAACACAAAGTGGCGCATAATTGTGAAGTAGAAGGAAAATGATACATGGTTTTCAAATTTTATTACAAATAAAAAACTGAAAAGTGTGGCGTGCAAATGTATTCAGCCCCCTTTACTCTGATACCCCTAAATAAAATCCAGTGCAACCAATTGCCTTCAGAAGTCACCTAATTAGTAAATAGAGTCCACTTGTGTGTAATCTAATCTCAGTATAAATACAGCTGTTCTGTGAAGGCCTCAGAGGTTTGTTAGAAAACATTAGTGAACAAACAGCTGCATGAAGCCCAAGGAACACACCAGACAGGTCTGGGATAAAGTTGTGGAGAAGTTTAAAGCAGGGTTAGGTTATAAAGAAATATCCCAAGCTTTGAACATCTCACGGAGCACTGTTCAATACATCATCCAAAAATGGAACAACTGCAAACCTACCAAGACATGGCTTAACCTGCAAACCTAACCTGACAGGCCGGGCAAGGAGAGCATTGATCAGAGAAGCAGCCAAGAGGCCCATGGTAACTCTGGAGGAGCTGCAGAATTCCACACCTCAGGTGGGAGAATCTGTCCACAGGACAACTATTAGTCGTGCACTCCACAAATCGGGCCTTTATGGAAGAGTGGCAAGAAGAAAGCCATTGTTGAAACAAAGCCATAAGAAGTCCCGTTTGCAGTTTGCCACAAGCCATGTGGGGGACACAGCAAACATGTGGAGGAAGGTGCTCTGGTCTGATGAGACCAAAATTGAAGTTTTTGGCTTAAATGCAAAACGCTATGTGTGGCGGAAAACTAACACTGCACATCACCCTGAACACACCATCCCCACTGTGAAACATGGTGGTGGCAGCATCATGCTGTGGGGTTGCTTTTCTTCAGCAGGGACAGGGAAGCTGGTCAGAGTTGATGGGAAGATGGATGGAGCCAAATACAGGGCAATCTTGGAAGAAAACCTGTTAGAGTCTGCGAAAGACTTGAGACAGGGGCGGAGGTTCACCTTCCAGCAGGACAACAACCCTAAACATACAGCCAGAGCTACAATGGAATGGTTTAGATCAAAGCATATTCATGTGTTAGAATGGCCCAGTCAAAGTCCAGACCTAAATCCAATTGAGAATCTCTGGCAAGACTTGAAAATTGCTGTAAAAGGGTCATGTTGATGCTTTGGCACCGACCGTGCAAGAGCTGGCTGCTCTTGAAAAGGAGGCGCAGTCCTCTTTCTTAAAGTTTCGCTTTCTTCCCAACCCATTGTTCAAGCGCTTTTCATTGCAACATGCGCCTTAATTTAGTTCAACAAGGAAACTGACAAGTTACTAAAGAACACAGACGCTCTCCATCCAATCTGACTGAGCTTGAGCTATTTTGCAAAGAAGAATGGGCAACCATTTCAGTCTCTAGATGTGCAAAGCTGGTAGAGACATACCCCAAAATACGTGCAGCTGTAATTGCAGCGAAAGGTGGTTCTACAAAGTATTGACTCAGGGGGGCTGAATACTTTTGCACGCCACGCTTTTCAGTTTTTTATTTGTAATAAAATTTGGAAACCATGTATCATTTTCCTTCCACTTCACAATTATGCACCACTTTGTGTTGGTCTATCACATAAAATCCCAATAAAATACATTTACGTTTGTGGTTGTAACATGACAAAATGTGGAAAAGTTCAAGGGGTATGAATACTTTTGCAAGCCACTGTCTATTGGGTTTACTGTTCTAAGATGTCTGTTTTTTTTCTTTGCTGCCCTTGTTAAATAGAGAAATAACAATAGCTACCATTAAGATACTTATAAAACCTCTGTAGATTCTCCTTAAGCTTATCTGCCAGAGAATCTCAGGTTCCCTGTATGTCCTTCTTAAAGCCCTGTCCCCCGGTACGAGTTCATTCCAAGAGCTCTCCCGAGTTTGCCCTGATTCGAACTCGGAGATTTACGATAATGGCCACTCGTCGGTACTCGGGGTCTTCCCGTGCTTACCTGCCATTAGCGGGTCTTCCTGAGTACCTGAAATTAGCGTTACGAGCCGCTAAGAGACGTCCCCGAGCTCCGACGTACCTGCTACGTTCATTCTCCGTGCTTACCACGAGTTTGATTTTTTTTAAATTGGTACAGGGCTTTAAGTATGCTCCTCAATCTGAATACTCCAGGAATACTTTTGATCCCAGCTGCTTATATCTGACCCATGCCTCCTTCTTTTTCCTCACCAGAGCCTCCATTTGTCTTGTTGTCTTTACTTCTACCTGCCTTGCCCTTCACTTGAACAGGAACATGCATGTGTTGAATGCCTCCAAGTACTCTATTAAAAACATCCCAATTTCCAGGGGTCCTATTGACCATAAACAATCAACTTTTGCAAGCTCCCCAATTTCTAAATGTAACTCGTTGACCAGCCCTGAACTGATCCCTTATTATTTTAAAACCAGTAGACCTGTGGTTGCTGGTCGCAAAAAGTATTTGGGGGAGTTGTATACAATCAGAAGATGACTATCCCCTTTACTTTCTCAGCTCATCCCCAGAGCCTCACCCTTCAGTAATGTCAACCTGGGCCACAGACATGATGTTCTCCTTAATCAGTAAAGTAAGTCCCTCTTCTCTTATTCCCATCTCCATCCTGCCTGTAGCACTTGTACAATTGAACATTAAATTGCCAATCCCGTCCCTCTCTTAGCTAGGGTTTTGTAATAAAACAGAAAATGGTACAGCATAGGAACGGGCCCTTCGGCCCACAATGTTTATGCTGAACATAAACACAAAGCTGATCTCATCTACCTGTATATGATCTACGTATATACCTCTATTCACTGCATTTCCATGTACCTATAGAAAAGTAATTTAAACACCACAGAGTTGCCTCCACCACCACCCATGCTAAAGCATTCAATGCCCCCACTACTCTGTGTAAAAAACTTTCCTCCCACATCTCCATTAAACTTTTCCTTACTCACCTGATAGCTCTGCCCTCTAGAGTTGAACATTTCCATCCTGGAAAAAAGGTTCTGACTGTCTACCCTGTTTATGCCTCACAATTTTATATACTTCTATCGAGTCTCCCCTCAACCTCTGACGTTCCAGGAAAAATAATCCATGTTTATCCAACCTCTCCCTGTAGCTGAAACCCTCTAATTCAGGCAGCATTTTGGTAACCCCTCCAAAGCCTCTCCATCCATCCTGCAATAAAGCAACTAGCACTGCATGCAATCCTTACCTGGCAGGGGAGAGATCCTGATCAAAAAGGCGGTTCTCCCAGGACGCCGCTATCCCATTGCACTTTGGGGGCGCTGACGCCTGCAATGTCCCTGAATGCAGGATACTCAACTGCAACATTTGTGCTTGTGGGGGACTGCGTTAAGTGGCGTAAGTGGCGTAGACGTTGAGTTGTTTCCTTACAGCGCCAGAGACCTGGGTTCAATCTTGACTATGGATAAGATACGATATGATAGAACTTTATTTATCCTAGGAGGGAAATTAATCTGCCAACCGTCATAAAACACAAGACACATGAAACATGAAATTAAAATGATGAGTGGAAAGGATTGGGGATGTGTAAAGATTGGGGAGGGGAGTCAGTCTACCCCATGACAGAAGGGGGAGGAGGTGTACAGTTTGATACGCACAGGGAAGAAGGATCTCCTGTGGCGTTCTGTACTACATCTTGGTGTAACCAGTCTGTTGCTGAAGGTGCTCCTCAGGTTGACCAGTGTGTCATGGCCGGGATGAGCTGTATTGTCCAGGATGCTCCGCAGTTTGAGGAGCATCCTCCCCTCCAAGACCATCTCCCATGAATCCAACTCCACCCCCAGGTCGGAGCCGGCCTTCCCGATGAACTTGTTAATCCTGTTAGTGTCCGCGCCTTCGCCCTGCTGCCCCAGCTCACGGCAGCGAAGATGATGGCGCTGGCTACTACCAATTTATATAGAACATCTGCAGATGTTGAAGGAGCGGAGCGTTCTCAAAAAGTACAGCTGGCTCTGTCCCTTCTTGTACAGGGTCTCAGCGTTCCTGGACCAGTCCAGTTTACTGTCCAGGTACACTCCAAGGTATTTGTACTCCATCGCTGCACATCCACACCGTTGATGGAGATAGGGGACAGGGATGTTCCTCTCCTAAAGTCCACCACTAACTCCTTAGTCTCGTCAGTGTTGAGCTGCAGGTGATTCAGCCCACACCACTTAACAAAGTAGTTGATTTACATCTCTGTATTCAGCTCCCCTCTCCTCATTGATGCAGCCCACAATTGCAGAGTCATCCAAGAACTACGGCAGGTGGCAGGAGTCAGGTGTGTATCTGATGTCTGAGGTGTAGACGGTGAACAGGAAGGGAGAGAGGACTGTCCCCTGTGGGGCCCCTGTGTTGTCTCACTACCATGTCCAAGACACAGTTCTGTAGCCTGAGCTATTGTGGTCGTCCACAGGTAGCTGGTGATCTGGGACACTAATGGAGCATCCACTCGCATCTTCATCAGTTTGCCCCCTTGCAGTGCAGGTCTGTTGGTACTGAGTTTGTACGTTCTCCCTGTAATCGTGTGGGTTTTCTCTGGGTGCTCCGGTTTCATCCCACACTCCAAAGACATACAGGTTAAATGCCTTCAGTAAAGAAAATTGTAAATTGTCCCTAGTGTGTGTATGAGGTGATCACTGGTCAGCATGGACCTGGTTGGCTGAAGGGCTTGTTTCCGAGCTGTATCTCTGAAATCTAAAGTAAATTCTACTCCAAAGGAGGCCTATAGAACTGCATCATGAATGGATTCTTATATTAATTGCCTTTAGTAATGAAGGCAAGCATACCATAGCCTTCTTTAACACTCTATCGATGTGCCGTCATCTTTAGTGAGCAATGAACTTGGACTCGAGTTGGTTGAAAAACATTTCTGACTTTCTTTCTTACTATCCAAAAACACTTATGTAAACTGATGCTTGTTGTGATTTAAAACGTTTACCACATTCAGTACCTTTTTCTGAGTTATTAATGACCAGTGACCCTGGTTCGATCCTGACCTCAGGTGCTGTCGATGTGAGTTTGCATGTTCTCCCTGTGACTTCCTCTGGATGCCCCCGTTTCATCCCACATTCCAAAGCCATGCGGGTTTGTAGGTTAATTGGCCTCTGTAAATTGCTCCTTGCCTGTAGTGAGATAATGGTCGGCGCGGACTCAGTGGGTCGAAGGGCTTCATCGCTAGTCTAATCTAAACCAGAACCAGGGGGCACAGTTTAGGAATAAGGAGTAAGCCATTTAGAACGGAGACGAGGAAACACTTTTTCTCACAGAGAGTGGTGAGTCTGTGGAATTCTCTGCCTCAGAGGGCGGTGGAGGCAGGTTCTCTGGATGCTTTCAAGAGTGAGCTAGATAGGGCTCTTAAAAATAGCGGAGTCAGGGGATACGGGGAGACGGCAGGAACGGGGTACTGTTTGGGGATGATCAGCCATGATCACATTGAATGGCGGTGCTGGCTCGAAGGGCAGAATGGCCTACTCCTGCACCTATTGTCTATTGTCTAAATTAATTAGGAATTCAAATATAATGAGTTATATTTCTGCTTTTCTCCTTATCTCACCTGTCGGATTCAACGGAATAATTTGTGCTCAAGGACCCATTTTCATGCTGTTTGTTTTGATAATTCTCTAACGGGTTTAAGGGAAGGCATGATAAGTACAAAATATTATTTTTGTGTTCATTTGATGGACAGGGCGGAGGATTGTGTGATGAAAAAAACAATTCAGTCTGACTGTTTTGCTGCTGTAAACTCAGTGACATTCCCCAAATTAAGGAACCTACAAATTGACTACATTGAAATTTGAAATGAAAATGTTGAAATCTTAAAGATGCAGAGATGATCCAAAGAGGCAGAGGAAGAGAATATTGGAATGTGTCATCTCCAGAGGCTCAGCTGAGAACAAGCAATGTCACAAACAATTAAGCTGATTGACTGGTTCTGTTTGCATTTATTAGTGGATATCCAATTCCTACTTTACAACGAAGGTAGACACAAAATGCTGGAGTAACTCAGCGGGGCAGGCAGCATCTCTGGGGAGATGGAATGGGTGACTTTTCAGGTCGAGACCCTTCTTCAGACTGATGTCAGGTGAGTGGGCGGGACAGTGATACAATGTCGTCGGAGACAGTGAGACTGGTGGGAGAACTGGGAAGGAGGAGGGATTGAGGAGCAAATCAAGGGCTTTTAGTAGATATGTTACAAAACTTACCTTGAGTGGCGCTGCAGTTTTGCCACTCCCCGTGTGCGCAACTTTGGCGCCTTTTCAGGGGGGGGCTGTTTAAAATGCCGTTTTTCTCCAGACCATTCAAATTGATCTATCTCAGGGGATTTCATTGCTAAAGAGAAATCGCTCCGACATTTGTTTTATGAAGGTATTTTTAAACTAAGCTAGATCATTTATTAGCTAGAGTAGTTTAAAAATCATCTTCTAAAGTCGTGAGCGCCGACAACGGGAGGGATTTTACGTAGGGGATAAAAGAAGTTTCTTTTTACATTAAAAAGTGCTTCTTAGGAAGCTTTTAATCACATTTTCATGTTGCGAAAAGGGGACAAAAATATATATACGAACTGGGTGTTTTTTTCCTGCCGGCTAGGGGTTAAATTCACCGCAAACCGCAACGTTCCAATCCACCGCGTTCCACTAAAACCCACTCGCAAGTTGATTTAAATGGCCATTAATTTACAGGTATTAAACGCTAAATTCCTTCCATTTGGCCTATAAATTCATGACAATGAGTTTTAAAAATCATGTTATATTGTGAATTATTGTGTAAATGTTATTTGGACACTTAGGCAATTTAAAAATGTTTATCTTTTCTTAAGAAATGGATAGATGTTTAGATCTAGTAATTGAATTTTGTAATTAGCTACAATTAGGTAACTAACTAATTATATGCTTTAATTTCAGGTCATCCAAGTAAGATTGTTTAATATTTGCTTCAGAATGCTTCAATCTATAATAACTGAAAATTTCATTCAGTTCTCTTAATTTATGAAAAAGTTATGGGCTTTTGACTGTCCTGGATCACAGCTTTTGAGTTCAGTCAATGGAAAGGCAATGGGGAACAAGATGCTAATTTCCGAGTATGAAAATGGCCATAACTTTTTTAATACTGAAGATATGAAAGTGAATTAGGTGTCAAATTAAACTTCTTTTTATGCTTTATCTGATGGGATAAATTGCAGACTTGATTTTTTAAATCTCAAAATTTTGTAACATTGCTACTATTAGAGAAGTCAATCTCCATGCTACTGGGGTGCGAGCTACCCAAGTGAAATATGTGGTGCTGTTCCTCTAATTTGCGCTGGGCCTCCTCTATTGTCCACTGAGTGAGACCCAGGGCAGAAAGGTCAGATTGGGAATGGGTGGCCCAGTTTTGAATTGCCACATTCGTTCTGAGACAATGATTAGTATGGGTGTCAGGGGTTGGGGGAGGGTGGGGGGGGAGAAAGCAGGAGAATGGGGTTCAGAGGGAGAGACATATGAATGGAGAAGAAACTTGATGGGCCGAATGGCCTAATTCTGCTCCTGTCTCATGACTTTATGACACTCCCATTATTTGATGTGCAAAGCTTTGCTGAAAAGGCAGGAATTTGCCTCCACAAGGACAGTGCAGTGATCACCTTTAGCAATGAGAGAGCAGGCTATTTTAGACTGGGTATTGAGTAATGAGGAAGGGTTAGTTAGCAGTCTTATTGTGCGTGCCCCCTTGGGCAAGAGTGACCATAATATGGTCGAGTTCTTCATTAGGATGGAGAGTGACATTGTTAATTCAGAAACAATGGTTCTGAACTTAAGGAAAGGTAACTTTGAGGGTATGAGACGTGAATTGGCCAAGATTGACTGGCAATCAATTCTAAAAGGGTTGACGGTGGATACGCAATGAAAGACATTTAAAGACTGCATGGATGAACTACAAAAATTGTTCATCCCAATTTGGCAAAAGAATAGATCAGGGAAGGTAGTGCATACGTGGATAACAAGGGAAATCAGGGATAGTATCAAAGCAAAGGATGAGGCGTACAAAGTAGCCAGAAAAAGCAGCATACCAGAGGACTGGGAGAAATTCAGAGACCAGCAGAGAAGGACAAAGGGCTTGATTAGGAAAGGAAAAATAGATTATGAAAGAAAACTGGCAGGGAACATAAAAACTGACTGCAAAAGTTTTTAGAGATATGTGAAGAGAAAGAGATTAGTTAAAACAAATGTAGGTCCCTTGCAGTCAGAAACAGGTGAGTTGATCATGGGGAACAAGGATATGGCGGACCAATTGAATAACTACTTTGGTTCCGTCTTCACTAAGGAAGACATAAATAATCTGCCGGAAATAGCAGGGGACCGCGGGTCAAAGGAGTACTTGAGTGAAATCCAGGTTAGTCGGGAAGTGGTGTTGGGTAAATTGAATGGATTAAAGGCCGATAAATCCCCAGGGCCAGATAGGCTGCATCCCAGAGTACTTAAGGAAGTAGCTCCGGAAATAGTGGATGCATTAGTGATAATCTTTCAAAACTCTTTAGGTTCTGGAGTAGTTCCTGAGGATTGGCGGGTAGCAAACGTAACCCCTCTTTTTAAGAAGGGGGGGGGGGGGAGAGAGAAAACGGGGAAATACAGACCAGTTAGTCTAACATCGGTAGTGGGGAAACTGCTAGAGTCAGTTATTAAAGATGGGATAGCAGCACATTTGGAAAGTGGTGAAATCATTTGACAAAGTCAGCATGGATTTACGAAAGGTAAATCATGTCTGACGAATCCTGTGGAATTTTTCGAGGATGTAACTAGTAGCGTGGATAGGGGAGAACCAGTGGATGTGGTGTATCTGGACTTTCAGAAGGCTTTCGACAAGGTCCCACATAAGAGATTAGTATATAAACTTAAAGCATACGGCATTGGGGGTTCAGTATTGATGTGGATAGAGAACTGGCTGGCAAACAGGAAGCAAAGAGTAGGAGTAAACGGGTCGTTTTCACAATGGCAGGCAGTGACTAGTGGGGTACCGCAAGGCTCAGTGCTGGAACTCCAGCTATTTACAATATACATAAATGATCTGGATGAGGGAATTGAAGGCAATATCTCCAAGTTTGCGGATGACACTAAGCTGGGGGGCAGTGTTAGCTGTGAGGAGGATGCTAGGAGACTGCAAGGTGACTTGGATAGGCTGGGTGAGTGGGAAAATGTTTGGCAGATGCAGTATAATGTGGATAAATGTGAGGTTATCCACTTTGGTGGCAAAAATAGGAAAACAGACTATTATCTAAATGGAGGCCGATTAGGAAAAGGGGAGATGCAGCGCAACCTGGGTGTCATGGTACACCAGTCATTGAAAGTACGCATGCAGGTACAGCAGGCAGTGAAGAAAGCCAATGGTATGTTAGCTTTCATAGCAAGAGGATTTGAGTATAGGAGCAGGGAGGTTCTACTTCAGTTGTATAGGGTCTTGGTGAGGCCACACCTGGAGTATTGCGTACAGTTCTGGTCTCCAAATCTGAGGAAGGACATTATTGCCATAGAGGGAGTGCAGAGAAGGTTCACCAGACTGATTCCTGGGATGTCAGGACTGTCTTATGAACAAAGACTGCATAGATTCGGTTTATACTCTCTAGAATTTAGGAGATTGAGAGGGGATCTTATAGAAACTTACAAAATTCTTAAGGGGTTGGACAGGCTAGATGCAGGAAGATTGTTCCCGATGTTGGGGAGGTCCAGGACAAGGGGTCACAGCTTAAGGATAAAGGGGAAATCCTTTAGGACTGAGATGAGAAGGAATTTTTTCACACAGAGAGTGGTGGGTCTCTGGAACTATGTTTCTATTTCTAATTCTGGCATGGATAGGTGTATTTACTACTAGATTGGCACGGATAAGGTAACTTCCTAAGTAGCTTATGGCATCTTAATGGCATCACAGGAGTACTAGATACTATTGGGTTTCTAGGGGCAAACTAATGGATCATTGGTGTATTTTGTGAGAAATGTCTTGTTTTCAGATTGGAAAACTAAAGTCTTGTGTGGGTCTCCCTGACATAGGGCATATTGGAGTTGCCAAATTTGGAACATTGCCTTGCAGCTTTCTGGAATTGAAGATTAATTAACTAAAAGCAGGGAAATAAATCATAGAGTTATTAAAATTTAACGTGATGGCTTGCTTTCATTTTCTTTAAACATTTGTCAGATAACAAAACATCTGATATCATAAAATCTGATTATACAATTGGGTAATTAAGAGCATGTTTAGTTTTCAGTGGTCGGTGAGGTGCTGCAGTGACTGACGATGTTGAGGAACAAATGGCAGATTCTGCAAGGAAATCAATTATAGGCAGGACATCGCACAATGAATCATGTAAGAATAGGTTGTTGAAAAGTGGCACCCGTTGATTTGAGTGTGACGTGGTCTTGTGTAACGGGGATTGTCGTAGATCAATAATATTGCTTCTAAGGGAAGATTTGCATTAGTTTACCACTCTTCACTCTTTGTACCTATCGAAACAATACCAATGAGCTAAAGGTAGACAGAAATGCTGGAGAAACTCAGCGGGTGAGGCAGCATCTATGGAGAGAAGGAATAGGTGACATTTCGGATTGAGACCCTTCTTCAGACTGATGTCGGGTGGGGGGGGGCGGGAGAAAGAAAGGAAGAGGCTGAGACAGTAGGCTTGTGGGGGAGCTGGGAAGGGGGAGGGGAAGGAGGGAGAAAGCAAGGACTATCTGAAATTGGAGAGGTCAATGTTCATACCCCTGGGGTGTAGACTACCCAAGGGTCTGTTGCTGCTTTGTGCAATCCTGACTCTATGACATGCACTGATGATATGATACTGCACTCTATGATATGCACTAAAAACCTTCATATTCTTTGCTCATATAAAGCTTTCTGATGTACCGCTGAGAGTCAGGCAAGTAAAAAGGTCATGATTGCATGCTATTTGTATGGACAGTCTCACCCGCATGCGATCTGCTTCGGGAAAGAAATTCAGCGTGGGTTTCTCCATCATTGATTGCAAACACCATAACATTGAAATCCGTTTTGTCTTTCTTTGCCATCCAAAATACAGATGTTTTCAGACATCAATATCTCCAGCAATCAGTTCTCAGTTTTACTGTTAGTTCATTGCCCTCAGGAAAGATTTTTCATAAAATGTAAATTGCAAAATGAAATATCACAATCAGAGCTAATACCTTCCAGATTTAATTTCAGACTAGGCTGCCAAATAACATGTAAAGCCACGAAAGCAACAGACAAATGTCAGGCACTCCAGCCTTGATATTGATTTCAGCCCCCTGGACATAGTGTAACAAGTCAGCGTGTTCCCTTGTGATTGATCCGCTGTTTCAGTTAATAATGTACAACAACAGCAGCAGCAGAAAGTGGGAACAAGAAAACGCATTATTTTATTCATATTTGGTGAGCTTTGTAACGGGCCGTGCTTTTACTGTGGCTCTAATTACAAGCTGGATGGAAATAGAAATGTGAGTGATAATGAGACAAGGAAACGGAGGAGTGCAGATTTTCTCCATGGGACTCCTAAAACATGCACAAGCAGCAGCAGTAGGGCATTCAGGGGAAACCTCTTTTCTCAAAGTGGTTAGAATGTGGAACTCAATACTGCCGAGAGTGGTTGAGGTAAATAGCGTAATTTCATTATGCTCGTTTGTTTTTCACAATAGCCTCCTCTCACCCCTCTTTATCTCTTCCTGTTGCCTATTCATTTCTTCCTCATGTGGTGCATCAGTAACGTCACGAGCCAAAAGGGCCGTGGCCATTTTTGTGCTGAAAATTTCATGTCATTTGACTTTGGCTTTATTTCTGTCTTCAGCCTGTGGCAGGCACTGACTTTCATATCTTGGTGGCCTCAGCTGTTCGCTGAAGACTTCAGTTATTTTAGCCAGAAGGAGATTCCAGCAACACTAAAGAACTAAAAAAAAGCTACGCGCATCGATCTCTTAGCTTCCAAGACAGGTCTGCTTTAAACGTACTCATGTAGTGTCAGGTGGTGTATTCAGACCAAGAGCACTTCAGTTAAGTTTTCTTTATGTTCCATGTGTCTTTAATTCAGCTCTACACACAAATCTGTAGGTGAAATTATTCATAGGTAATTCACAAATTAACAATACATCAATGTACAAATTAAAACTGCTGAAAGTAGCAAACCAAAAGTCTTGACAACAACATTAATGGTTCTAAGAGTATAATTTGTGCTGGGTTTGGCAATTTCCTTTATGTGATGGGTCATTTCCGTGGTCAGGGGATTACAATGAGACCACATCATTGTAATCTCCTGCCCATGGTAATGACCTGACAGTCAGTAGGTAGGTGGGAGTGTGGGCAGTCGGTGCGTTATAGCCGGATTAGTCCTCCTGAACGCAAGATCAGCAAGAAATCCTACTATTCCTTGTAAACCCTGAAATGTATTTCAGCCATGGAAATAAATACTGGGCCTTGTCCATTGTCAACCAAAGGCTTCCATTACCAAAAGAGACTGAGAATAAAACATTAGCGTTGTTTAATGTTGGAGGACAGGATGAGAGCTGGTGGAAATTATCCTCTAGACTCTGTGCACACAGTTAGATGAGTTTGAAGAGACACAATATAATAAATTATTATTACTAAAATCACAATACATTGTTCAAATGTGACACGAGGAGGACATAGATCACATCTGCAGAGGACAGTCTCCTACACTCTGCTTACAAGACAATTGACAAAAGCCAGCAAGACAAATAATGTTTCCTTTGCCTGATACATTGAAGAACAACATTCACCATTAAAAGCATCATTGAGTTCACAAACAGGCACATGGCTGAGTCAGTTTGGAGCAAATTGGAATGGATGGATGGCAGCGACATTGCCAGTCCTACATTAATCTCTGTGTTCAGGGTAAGTGCAGACCTTTGAACAATGTGCTAAGACAATAGCAGTACTCTATTGACCACTAGCCAAGTACTTTGAAATCTGCAATTATACTGCAGCCAGAAAAGACTTCTACACCAACTAGGGCTGGTGTTGTCTATCAGAAGACTTTAATCCAAGGCCCTTTTTGTTCTTTCAGGTGGCGGTAAAGTCCCTGTGGCATAAATTCCAAGAATAGCAGGCGAGGTCTCCCTTGCAGCCTGGCTAATAATAATCTCACAGCCAACCATCCCCCAAACAAAAATCGCCTTGCCATTATCACATTGCTAAATCTAGGATCATGATTTTCACAATCCGTTGCTGCATTATAACTGTATTTCTCCTTTCTTATAATGTAGCTAGCAGCATATCCAGCACTGCATGCTTTACAAAAATATAACAGTTAATTTTGCATAAGAGTATATGCAGAATCCAATTCAAAGATGACCCCGAATTGGAATAAAACACTGCCAATTCTAGAAATCTGAAATAGAAACAGAACATTCACTTTGTTTCTCTTGTCACAAAAGCTGTTTGATCTGCGGAGCGTTTCCAGCATTTTCCGGTTTTACATCAAAGATCAAACACAGTGGGTGCAGCTCGTAGAGCTGCTGCCTCACTGAGCCCCAGATACCCAGGATCGATCCCAACCTTAGGTGCTGCCCGTGTGAAGTCTGTGACTTTCCTCAGCAAGCTCCAGTTTCCTCCCACAGCCTAAAGACGTGTGGGGCTGAAGATTAATTGGGCCTCTGTAAATTGTCCACAGTTTATAGTGAGTGGATGCAAAAGTGGGATTAGAACTAGTGTGGTCGATGATGAGCGTGGCCTCAGTGGGCCTAAGGGCCTGTTTCCATGCTGTATCTCTACACTAAACTATCACATGGAGATCTTGGGAGGGAACAGCAGCCTGAGAATATTTTCTTCTCTTTACACAGCATTTTCTTCGATAAACTTCTATCAACATTATACTTATGTATTTTTATCTTCTTAATGGGGATCATGACAGAAGCCTCCTCGTGGCGATCCCCGGAAACAACGGCACGATGCACTCCGTGACGCGTCAACATGTTGAACGCCGACAGAAGCCGACAGCGAGCTCCACGTCGTCTGACACACGAGCGAACTAATCTTCTTAATTATATTTTACATTCTTAACCCTTCCCAGGATAGTCAAGCACCCATAGTTCTAATCAACGTCATCCAGTTGTGAGGTTGATGACTTGCACTGAATTTCAATGGACAGAAAACTTTCAAGGTGTGCGAAAGGAAGAGCAACATTTCCAACACTATAGCTTTGGAGTGTCAGGTAAATTAAGATGCTAACATGCATCGCAACCTCCCACCACTCCAAACTCACAGAGACTAACCCTATTTATCTTAACCCGTTATCATCTTAACCTATTACTTATTTCCCTTCTTTCTACTTGTTTCGCCATCTCTTATCAAAAACCCAACACATTCTTTATCTAACTGCAAAAACAGAGGCATTTTATGAAATAGCAAGGACGTGAAAAAGTATCAAGGCACTTAACAAAAAACTGTGTACAAATAACAAGACACAAGCAACATGTGACTGTCTAAGTTCCTTGGTTGTATTGTTGCCCTGAAACAGACTACCTGTAATTACAGACAACACAAAACATAGATCATTATTTTCTAAATAAATATTGGCATCTTCAAGCATATCCATGCAGTCCACCCCTTTCACAAGCCTACATGCAGTGCTTGATTTTAACCTCAGACTAATTCGATTTTACTTATATAGATGGTTGTTTGTGTAAGTCTTATACTCTATGACCCAGTGTATGGGAATCGGTGACAAACCTGTGAGATGTTAAGTGTACTAGAGATATGTTAAGGGTGACACTGCTTCACTGCATGCTGCAGAGCGGTGTGTAATTATTCATGTATTGCAGTGTTTGTGTTGGACAGTTGGAGTAACACAGTGTAAAACATAACACATAACACTGAGACAAGGATTAGTTGCGATGAACCTGTTATTGCACCAATCCATTTGCTTTCTGATTTACCACAGTGACAATACTTCTAAAAAGTACTTCATTGGTTGCAAAGTGCTTTGGGGGCATCCTGAGGTCATGAAAGGTGCAATATGTATGCAGAAGATAGACACAAATGGCTGGAGTAACTCAGCGGGACAGGCAGCATCTCTGGAGCGAAGGAATGGCTGATGTTTCCGGTTGAAACCCTTCTTCTGAATTACTCCAGTTTTTTGTGTCTATCTTTAGTTCAAACCAGCATCTGCAGTTCCTTCCTACACAATATATATGCACGAGTTCTTTCTTTTTTTAATTATTAGCTCGTTCTTATTTCTCAATCACTGGGTTTTGTTGACTGTCAAGCATGCATTAAATTAGACCATTGTATTATTTTCTCCGCTCTGCTATTTTTCTCTATGCAGCAGTTCCGTAGGTGCTGGTTAATGTCTCCATACAATATTTTAAATAGTTTCATCAGGCTAGTCAAGGTAGAACCCACGTCCGACTAGTTCAGAAGAAAATGACAAGACAAGACTGACTTGTTATTCCACTCTAGTCCAAAGGGTGGTAAACCAAGTATCACGATTCATACTGGCAATCCAAAATTCACAGATGAGCTGAGGCACTAATAATACCATAGATCACGGAGCTGAACTTTATCAATGTGCATGTTTTTTTCCCCCTTTCTTTCTCAGTACATTTTGAAAGCGTTTTGATTTGCATCATTTTGAATTCAATTCCGTCCAATTTTCTGCTGCATCAGTGTAGGATTAACCAGGTGGGGGAGAATGCTGACACGTCTGGCATCCATTGCTTTAGGGCAATCATTGGTACAATGACCCCTGGATAAGCTTGTTCCCAGGTGCATGCTGCAAACCCATCACGGCACCCATTCCTTCTCTCCAGAGACTCCCCAGTCCTGCTGAGTTACTGCAGCAATTTGCGTCTATCTTCATCAATCTTGCGTCAGGGTAAACCAGTCTCTGCAGTTCCCTCCCACACACTATGATCTGCCTCTGGCAAGAGTGATTGGTGATTCTCTGGTTTAGGACACTGCACCCTCGTTGTTAGTTTGCCTTCACTGATGCCCCACCACTGCCCCACCACTATACCAGACCAGGTTTCTAGGTTTGCAGTTCATTCTTTCCTTGTGCTCCACACATTGGGCCAAATACAGTTTTTTTTTTCTGTTATTCTCACCCTTTTCACCAACATTTCTTTAGAATTCTGTGGAAGTGCCCTCCTGGCTCAGCAGGGTTAGTCATGTCAGCCGCTCGATTCAGACAATCCAGTCACTGCTGGAGCAGGTTGGTTGGGCTCAATCGCAGCTTAGGAAGCTGCAAAGCCTATACATGGCTAGTCACCAGGAGTCTAAAAATAAATAGGGAATATCTTGGACACTTAAGATACCATTATGTTCCTTCAGTCTGCTTTCTCCTGTTGAGACTCGGTGTTGTTACTGCAGATTGTTTTCGCTGAATCGAGAGTTGCATGGGTGGCCCATTGATTGCTGATGAAGTGTGGAGTTTGGATGCTACACATGGGCACCACTCACCCTGCAGCCCGTGCACGAGGGCTGCGCAGACCATGACTCTCATCCACTGCCTCAGACGACAATGGGAGAGTCCGAAGACACGGAGCCAACAGAGCCGCAGTCAGATTTCTTTCTGGGCACCGTTAAGAGTCTCCTGTCCTCAAATTCTTCCACGGCGTTTGGCTTGTGTTTCCCATTCTGCCCCTGTGCTTCCTTGGCCGGCTCGTTGAAAGCCACGCGTCGGTCCATGGTGGCTTTGTCCACAGAGATGTCGTGGATGGAACTGGCGCTCAGCATGGACGAGTGGATGCTTTCCTCCTGTTGGTCCCGCTGCTTGTCGGCATTGCTCCCGCACCGGCAACGACACGGGGTGAGGTACAGGTAGATGAGGACCAACACTACGCTGGCAATGCACCCAACCAACGTGGTGTAGGCTGTGTTCAGCGAATCCTGCCCCAGACTGGACGTGTAGTTGTTTACCATCAGCTGCACATGTATGGTCTCGTTGAACTGGTTACTGCTGGCCAGGCAAGTGTAAGTCCCAGAATTTTCCGGCTGCAGGTTGCTAAGCTGCAGATTGCCATCGGGCAACATCCTGATGCTTTGGTTGTTGTGGCCAACCTGTATGGTCTCGTTGTCTGGTGTCACCCACACCTTTACCATGTCCCTCAGTCTGGTGTCGCACTGAATGGTCAGCGTCCCCTCCAAGAAGCCCACCACCGCAGAGTCCATAATAGTGCTGCAGTTCATGTATTCCTCTTGCAGGTCGAAGAGCCTGATCGACACCTTGTGGTTCAGTGGAAGGATGCACTTGTATTCATTTCTGAAATCCACAGCAGAATTGAAATTGCGGGCGTGCCACTGGAGGACCATCTGGTACAAACTACACTCGCAGACCAGGGGATTATTATGCAGGTACAGTCCGTTTTTGACAGTCGCAGGTAGAACTTTGAACTCGTGGACAGGAAGAGACTTTATCTTGTTACTGGACACATCTAACAGAACCAGGTCGGGCAGCCTGGTATTCTCCTCCACTAACTCCTGTGGAAATCGAGTGATCAGATTCTGACTCAGGTACAACTTCTGAAGCTTGTTCAGGCCTTCAAAGGCAGTCCTGTCGATCTGAGATATCTGATTGTTGTAGAGCAGGAGGACCTCCAGGTCTGCCAGTCCCTGGAAGTGCAATTCTTCGAGAGTCTTCAGCTTGTTGGAGGACAGGTCGAGGTACTTCAGACACGGTACCTCGGTGAAAGCTTCCTCGGATGTGAATGTCAGGCCATTGTGGCTGAGGAGCAGAGTGTGGAGCCTGCCAAGGCGTACTTTGGTCCATTCAGCTCTCAGGCGGGTCAGGCTGTTGTAACTGAGGTCCAGGACAGCTGTGTATTTGGGGAGAGACCCAGGGACACTGACCAGTTCCCTTTTAGAGCAGCTGACGATGTTACTGGCACAGATGCACTCGGAGTGACAATTGAGAGCAGACACGTTGACAGGATGGGGGCCACACACAGTCAGGAGGAGCAAAACACCCAGGCTGGAAAATATGCGGTTGTATCCGCTGGTCAGGTGGAACTCCAAGAGGCAGCTTAACCACATGGCTAGACTCTGCAAACTGGTCAGCGAGTGTTGCAGAGTAGATCAGGATTCACAGCAGAAGTGGGAGAGTCATTGGCTGGAGAGAGGCATTTCTGGCACCAGGAGCTCGCATCTGAAGCGGTGAATAATTGAACATAGTGCAGAGAGCAAGTGGGAACTGGCATGGTGCCACACAGGAATCTGCATTCACCAATCAAAGTCCCTCTCGGGATTGCAACCATGCCCCGATCTTTAACCCGTTGCTGCTCGATTTCCGGGTAGAAGCACAGAAAGTTTTTTACTTACTGGCGACAATATATATATATGTGTATATATATCTATATATATTCCGACAGCTTGCCCCGAAGCAGTTGAAGACCAGTTGAAGATGGTATCGCGGCACCGGGTTAAATCACCTTCCCATCGAGGATGTCCTCTTCAAACGCCAACCAACATTCAACATTGCGTCTCCGGCAGCGGTAACAGCAACAGCCCCTCTTCCATCCCGTCTTGTTTTAAACCAGGCGAAGACTGCAGGGATGGGGGGGGGGGGGGGGGGGTGCGAGGACGGATTTGCTTGCAACGAGAGGCGGCGGCAGCAGAAAGCAAAGAGCAGACTTGATGGGGATGGCTGGCAGCGGGGAGAGAGCGAGCGGGGTCGGCCAAATCCTTACCCGCAAGCCGAGGCGCAGCGCTGCAGGCAGGCAGGCAGGCAGGGCTTGTGCAGCCGGCCGATAGATAGATAGATAAATAGATAGAGAGCTGGTGTTGCAAAGGCGGTGCTCCCCCCTCTCCCTCTCCCTCTCCCGGCCGCCTGGTTCAGCTGTCTACGCACTCGGCTCCACCACAAGTGACAAGATTGTTTATTTCTCTCCGCTTTGTTCTGCTGCAATTGGAGGAGGGGAAAGCCGGTCAGGCAAAGTGGCAGCTTCGTTATCCCATTGGCACCAACCACCCAACGAATCCAGCCTTCACTTAACCCATTCAGTGATATCAATGTTTGCAAACTGACTGCAGTGCATTCACCATCTTTGCAATGTCCGTCAAACCATCACTCGCAGATTTCAATCAATAACTTATTTCTTGGGCCAACTCTTCCCCACATATATATATTTTTTCCAAATGATTTGATTCCCCCACCTATTTAATGAATACCAGTGTTTAATAATCCTTGCAGATTGCAGTTTCAAAATCTGACATAATAAATATATTTTAATTTATAAACTTTGAACTGGATTCAAAGCGCGCGTCTGAAGATGGGTCTCGACCCGAAACGTCACCCATTCCATCTCCCCAGAGATGCTGCCCGTCCCGCTGAGTTACTCCAGCATCTCTTTCGGTGTGAACCAGCATCTGCAGTTCCTTCCTGCACATCAAAGCCAACAGCATTAATACGACGGGAAAAAAGCTGGAGCAACTCAGCGGCTCAGACAGCATCTCTGGAAAAAATATCAGATGACGTTTCGGGTCGAGACCCTTTTTCGGACTGAGTGTCAGGGGAAAGGGAAACGAGAGATATAGACAGTGATATGGGGAGATATCCAACAAATGAATGGGAGATGCCAAACACTTTCATTTCCCTCCCATTCCCACACTGACCTTTCTGCCCTGGGCCTCCTCCATTGTCAGAGTGAGGCCAAACGCAAAGAGGAACACCACCTTATATTTCACCTACAACCCAGCGGTATGAATATTGATTTCTCTAACTTCAAGTAACCCTTGCATCTCCGCTCTCCATCCCCCCCCCCCCCCCCCCCCCCACCCTAGTCGGTGTATTAGTTTCAGTCTGAAGAAGGGTTTTGCCCCACAGATGCTGCTGCACCCGCTGAGTTTCTCCAGCACTTTTGTCTACCTCTACTAGTTGCACTGCCACGCTGTTGAGTTTTATTGACTGTATAACGCGTTATCACCTCGCCCACAGCCAGCGATGGTCCAGTCTCTCGATCATCGTTACTTTGTTGCATATCCTTCATTCAGTTGTTCTATAACTATAATCTCTCATTTCCCTCTCCCCTGGCACTCACTGAAGAAGGGTCTCGACCCAAAACGTCACCCATTCCTTTTCTCCAGAGATGCTGCCTGACCCACTGAGTTACTCCAACTTTTGATATCAATCTTCCGTTTAAATAGGCATCCGCAGTTACTTCCTACTCATTCATTTGACCACAGACATGAAAATTGTGCCTGATTTATTTGCACCAGGGGATTCTTATTATTTAGTGGTATTATGGAAGCTATTGCAATGAAATACAATAATTATAGGTAGATAATGGAAATCTGAAATTTAAACATGAATCCCTGGAAACATGCAGCAGGTTGGGTAGTATTCAAGGAAAAACAGTTAGTGTTTGAGAAAAGTTAGTATTTGAGAGAGAAAAACAAATGATTCTTACGATGAGAGATGGGGTAAGGATGGAAAGGACAGAGGGGATGTCTGTGGAGGGTTAGCCAGGATTTCTATGGGGACAAGGAACCATCGATAGACTAATGGCAACTGATAACGGGAAAAGGAGTGTAAAATGTGTTGAAATACAGGGCTTTCAACAATGCCCATGAAGTTGGGCTGTACTAATAGACTCGATATCACAGATGGATGAGTTATAGCAGAAATATCCAGTTTTGGTGCACGCAGCGAAAGTGAGATAGCGAGCACGCGGCTGGGGCCTGGGTCGGCGCCACGGAGGTGTCAGGAGAGGACCCGGCGGCGATAGTGGACAGGTCGGTGCGGCGGTCGATGATGGCGCCGACTGACGGACGAGGACGGACCACGTATGAGTGAGGACGGCGCTGCCGGGGGAAGGAACAAAGGAGGACCCGGCGTGGGGGGACCGCTGGGAGGAGGGGGAGGGGGGTCGTGTGGGGGGAGAACAAAGGATGAGCAGGCATGGTATACTTTGTAACTTTGTTGGTGCCCTTTAAGTGGCGGCTATTTACATACCTTGGGTATGCAAGCAAAGAATTTCACTGTGAGAATAAAGTATTTATTCATTCATAAAATAATATTAATCATACCTTCATCCCATTTTTTATTCTATCCATATTCTCATCGGGCCCCCTAAATCCTTACACTACGGGATCCGACAGTGGCCAATTAGTTAACAATCTGCATATCTTTTGGATGTGAGAGTCATAGAGTGATACAGTGTACAAACAGGCCCTTTGCCCCAACTTGCCCTCACCGACCAACAATGTCCCAGCTACACCAGTCCCACTTGCCCGCGCTTGGTCCATATTTTCCAAACCTGTCGTAGCCATGTATCTGCCTAACTGTTTCTTAAACGATGGGATAGTCCCTGCCTCAACTAGCTCCTCTGGCAGCATGTTCTCCACACCCACTACCCTTTGTGTGAAAGAGTTACCCTTCAGATTCCTATTGAATCTTTTCCCCTTCACCTTGAACCTATGTCCTCTGGCCCTCAATTCCTCAACTGTGGGCAAGAGACTCTGTGCATCTACCTGATCTATTCCTCTCATGATTTTGTACACCTCTATAAGAACCCCCCCCCCCCCCCCCCTCATCCTCCTGCACTCCATGGAATAGAGACCCAACCTACTAAATCTCTCACTTTACCTCACACCTTCTAGTCCTGGCAACATCATCGTAAATCTTTTCTGAACCATTTCAAGCTTGACAATATCTTTCCTATAATATGGTGCCCAGAACTGAACACAATATTCTATAGGAAACACAGAGCGCCCAGAGAAAACCTTTGCAGTCACCGAAGAACATGCAAAGCCCACAGCAAAGGCTGGTCAGATCTGAAGATAGACACAAAAACTGGAGTAACTCAGCGGGTCAGACAGCATCTCTGAAGGGAAGGACTGAACTCAGATGTCTTGTGTTTTACTCGCTGCACCACTGTGCTGGCAATTCTGTCTCCATTGCAGAACTCAGCCACACAACATTATATGATAACTGGTAGACAAAAGTGCTGGAGAAACTCAGCGGGTGCAGCAGCATCTATGGAGTGAAGGAAATAGGCAACGTTTTGGGCCAAAACCCTTCTTCAGGCATTATATGATAAGATCATACTGACTTGGGTAGACTGCCTCCCGGCCCAATCTGCAGTGCTTAGCTACCAACTCCAACCCCACCCTTGCAATCTGTTTGAGTCTAAATCAAAATGTTTGACCCTGGAGGGAGCTTCATCCCACATATACCTTGACCCCCACTTCTTTCCACCTCAGTGACACCAAGATTACTCTCATTGAAGTTTTGACCTGAAATGTTAACCCTGTTTCTCCTCCCGTCCCCCAAATCTGACAGTTGCAGTGAAAATTGAGGAAAACAGTTTAATTTAATTTGGGCTTTTCACTTTGTTAGGATGTCAAAGCTGAGTTTAAAGCAAATTGGGAACATCAACTGATGTGTACTCGTTCTGTAGTATAGAATTCATTCCATACCTGCTCTGGGAGAGTTTGCTGGAAGAAGGTGATCTATTCTGTATCTAGCTTGTCCCTGCCTGTGGAGTGATCGGAGAGATTAGAGTGAAGCTTATTCTATGTCTAATCTTCCTTGGCTCATTGTAGAGGGACCTTTAATGTAGGAGTCACACACATCACATCTTCCTTGCACCTCCATCCTTCTGAAATTAAGGCTCACTCCATTCTCCATCTAATTTATTGCTACTGAGAACTCCAATCTTCAAACTAGATCTAATTTTCTCACCCTGTTCATCTCAGCCCTCATCACGTTCACACAGACTCCTCAGTTCCTGTGTGGTCTAAAAGTGGAGATCGGTTCAATTGTAATTCTGAATCAAGTATATTGTTCACTTGTGGGTGTTCAAGTGGTAATGCATCTCATATTCCAGAAGACTGGAAGAATAATCCAGAAAATGAGAGGTTAAATCCCACCATGACAGTTTGAGACTTTGTACTCTGCTGTAACATTTCTCAAATTATAATTTCATGAAATGTGAATGCCAAACTGCAAATAGGAAATGAATTGGGCCTTACTCTTTGCTGTCCATACCCAGTCTAGGTAATTAAGTAACTGTTCTTCAATCCTAGCAAAGCTTATCCATTGATTATTTAATGGTGCAAATACAAGTAAATGCATATGATAATTAGATTTAAGTTTATCATTGTCTGAGGTACAGTGAAATAATTAATTTTGTATGCTATCCAAATAGGTCATACCGTACATAGATACAACTGAATCATCCTACTACAACTAGAGAGCAGTCCTGTACTATTATCTACCTCGTTGGTACCTTCAGGCTATCTTTGATCGGACTTTACTGGCCTTATCTTGCAATAGACGTTATTCCCTCATCATACACGGTAAATGGCTCGGTTGTCATCATATATTATCTTTCCGCTGACTAAATAACACACAACTGTACCTTAATACACGTGACAATGAACTAAATTGAACAATCAAAGTGAAATACAATAGATAGAAAAAGGAGAAGATACAAAGTGCATAATGTAGTTCTCAGCATTGTAGTGCATTGTAGTGCGATAGTTCCTTAAACAAAGTCCAATGTGGAATGTCCTCAAATGGGGTAGACGTGAATCGAGCAATACCTTACTATTACTTGGAGATTTGTAGGAGGGAACTGCAGTTGCTGGTTTAAACCGAAGATAGACACAAAAAGCTGGAGTAACTCAGTGGGACAGGCAACATCCTTGGATGTTTGAAGAAGGGTCTCGATCTGAAACGTCACCCATTCCTTCTCTCCAGAGATGCTGCCTGTTACCTGAGTTACTCCAGCAATTTGTGTCTATCTTCAAGGAGGATGCTGATAGCTAGACAGACTTAGACAGAGAGAAATGCTGGGATAATGAAAACTAAGAAGCACAGTAAAAGGGATTGACATCTGGTGCGAGCAGAGCTGAACATAACTTCATGGTTATGTAGTGTGGCCTTGAAAAGATAATGTGTGTGGGAACAGCCGTTACACAAAGGGACTATATGATGAAAAGATAAAATTGGACAGGTAGCATCATCAAGAACTCTCTCACCTTCTAACTCTCTAAGAAAAGAAGATGTGTTTTGTTTATACATCTCTTGGATGAGTAACAATTTGAAATGATTGACTTTGTGTCAAGAAAGCCTTGGGTTAGAACAAAGGCTTCCTTTAGAAGATCACAGGATCGTATTAAAGTAGGGCATCCAAGACATCGGAACAACTACTGCATGAGTTAAGGCCCTGAGTTCGAAGCTCAGAGAAGACTACCCCACTTCTGGCAGAGCAAGTCTGGCAAATTATTTCATACTGATAGTATCTGAGTCCAAGCCATGAGTCTTGTGATTTAATGTAACAAATCATAAACTGGAAATGAAGTAAACTTACTCAAAGTCGGTGGTTTGAATGCATATCTATGTGACTTGTGTGTCACAAAGATTTAAGTTGTACTAAACCTTGGTTTAGACTCTTTTGGTTGACATGTCAATTGATAACCTGTTGAGGTTAAGGGTCAAGAGCTGGCATCTACTTTAAGAGTTTGCTAGTTACGGTAATTAAAAAAAGTTATACAATGTTTACAGAAAATATATAGCCCATTAAGATACAAAATCCCAAAGCTGCTTCTAACCGCGGGCGCGGCGGGGAGCTACCATCCGGAGCGGGATCCCTCGCCGGGGATCCCTGGAGAAGAGCTTCGACCTCCGGCCTGCGGCCTACATCATCTAAAAGCCATGGACTGCGGTGCTTGTAACCGTGGGCCCGTGGGCGCGGGGGAGCTACCATCCGGAGTGGGATCCCTCGCCGGGGATCCCTGGAGAAGAGCTCCGACCGCCGGCCCGCGGCCTACAACAGCTTGAAGCCACGGCCAGCGGTGCTTCTAGCCGCGGGCGTGGCGGGGACTTACTTTCCTTCCGGATCGGGATCCCTCGCCGGGGATCCCTGGAGAAGAGCTCCGACCGCCGGCCAGCGGCCGACATCATCTTCAAGCCGCGGTCTCCGGTAGGAAAGCACCGATTCGCGACTTACCTTGCCTGTACATCTGGACGCCCGCAGCGGTGACTTCGGAGGTTTATGGTCCCGACCACAGGGAAAATGGAGGAGGACTGGCTAAACGTTGTGCCTTCCACCACAGTGATGAATGCGGTGGTGGATGTTTTTGTGTTTAATCTTTTATTGTGCATTGTGTTCTTTTTTATTGTACCGCTGCTGGCAAGTTCATTTGACTGCACTTCATTGTGTATGTGATGAATAAATCGACCGGAACATGCTTGTTTACAATGAAGATGGACACAAAAATGCTGGAGTACCTCAGCGGGACAGGCAGCATCTCTGGAGAGAAGGAATGGGTGACGTTTTGTGTCGAGGCCCTTTTCCAGACACGGGCCATTTGTGAGAAAGGGATGATGATCAGTCATGATTTAATTGAATGGCAGAGCAGATGCAAGAGGTTGAAAGGTCTACTGAATTAATTTAAAGTCTTTGTGCTCCTTAGTTCATGAAAAAGGCCCAATAACATCCTTTAGGATAATTAATGAATGGGTTATAAATGATAACCATGCTGCCAATTTAAAAACATCATGCTTAATCCCATTAGTTACTCTTTATTTTTTGTTCATTGCCTTTGTGCAAAACCAGACTCAGGTTGATGTTGTCTCTTTATAAGAATTTAAAATAAAACCAGTAAACTGCATTTTAGAATTAGAGTATGTGTTGTGCTTCATTGGAAATGCAGAAGCTTTCCAAACTAATTGGTGAAGGCAACAAAACACTTTCTCATGATCAGATGTAAGGCAGCAACTGTAAGGCAGCAACTCACTGATTTCACAGATTCAGAGTTTTATCTTTGTGCAAATATTTCTATAAAGCTCGAATATAATTCTTCAAGAAGCAGACATGGACACTCAAGCAAGAATCCCCCCCCCCCAGCCAAGACCAAAATGGTCTCAACATAATTGAAACATAAGAATTTACTTTGACCTGCTGCTATATCGGGCCACAGTCTAAGGATAAGGGGGAATTCCTTCAGGACCGAGATGAGGAAAAGATTCTTTACACAGAGAGTGGTGAGTCTCTGGAATTCTCTGCCACAGAAGGTCATCGAGGCCAGTTCATTGGCTATATTCAAGAGGGAGTTGCATGTGGCCCTTGTGGCCAAAGGGGTCAGGGGGTATGGAGAGAAGGCAGGTATGGGATACTGAGTTGGATGATCAGCCATGATCATATTGAATGGCGGTGCAGGCGCGAAGGGCCGAATGGACCTATTTTTCTATGTTTCTATGTTTCTATAAGGAAAGGAAAAGGGAGTGCCAATTAGAGGAAGTAACCCTTGATAATAATAAAGAAGCAAGGAGATGGCAAATGAGAAAGCCCACATGGGTCATGAGGATTAAGGCATATCCTTCGTCTGCCAAACAGGTTTTCTTTCACTACGATGGAGTTGCCCCTGTCCGCTGGTTTGTCAACTTTGACAATGATTCCTTTCTTTTCCATTGTCTACAACTCTGTCTTTCAGTTCGAGATGAATCC
The DNA here is from genome assembly GCA_963514005.1 of Raja brachyura. The sequence continues at coordinate 39,248,219 of OY740804.1, read as the reverse complement.
GTGTGCAGATTGAATGACTATATTCACTGCTAGATCCAGGTTGTTTTTCCTCTGAATGCAGTCCTTTGTGAAGATCTCTTCACTATGATACTTATCATCCAAGTTTTGAATTTGAATGACCCCAACATTGACCTCAATGAACTCCTCATCATGTTGTTCTTGTGAATGGATATTTTTCCCTTTGCACTTTGTTGGCTGTGGATTTTTTATCCAGCTCTACAGACTGACAACCAGTGATTTTGCTCTCCACACTTCCCACAAGTAGTTTCAATGTCTGGGCAGTTGGTTTTATCACTGAACCCACGCGATCTGACACAATTCCTGCGTATTTGCTGTTTTGTTCTGGTTGGTGTTAGAAACATCTTCTCAGATGCTGGATGTTTGGCTCTATATTGTATTTGGGCCATCACTGCATCCACTTCCTGCCTGACAAGGACTGTAGAGACATTAGCTTGCTTGTAGCTTCATGGCCTCATGCTATGTCAATGGCATTTTGGAGGATCAAATTTGCATCCCTTCCGATGACATCTGGACCCCTTTGTGGATTGTGCCCCATATGAATTGGTCAAGCACCCTGTCAGTCACTCTTGACTATCTCTGAACTTACATTTCGATGCAATGTTCTTCAGCGTTGTGAGGTTTTAGTTTAGTTTAGAGATACAGCATGGAAACAGGCCCTTCGGCCCACAAGGTCCAGGCTGACCAGCGATCCCCGCACATTAACACCACCCTACACACACTAGGGACAATTTACATTTATACCAAGCCAATGAACCTACAAACTTGCACGTCTTTGGAGAGTGGGAGGACACCGAAGATCTCGGAGAAAACCCACGCAGGTCACGGGGAGAACGTGCAAACTCCATACAGACAGCACCTGTAGTTGGGATTGAACCCGGGGCTCCGAGGCTGCAAGCTCTGTAAAGCAGCAATTGTACCGCTGCCCCGCCGAGCTGCCAGTGGCCATCCATAGATTCAGCATCAGCTTGCGTTAGCCCTTGAAAAATGGAGTGATGTATGTGATGGTTGGTCCTCAGTTCGTGGTGCTTTTCAGACTGATCTCTGAGAATTTTAGTCTTCGCTATGACCTCTTGCTCAAATTCCCAGCTGTTGTATCATTTCCCTCTCCCCCCCCCTCCCCCCCCCCCTCCCCCCCACCCCCATCCAGAATGTCATTGTCCTATCTGGGACACATGACAATAAACTCTCTTGACTTGAAGAGAAGCAGGTAGCCAGCTTTGTCACTCTCACTAGCATTCTTTAGCATCTTTGGAGTGTGGGAGGAAACTGGAGCACACGGAGAAAACCCACGCGGTCGCAAGGCGAACACACAAACTCCATAAAGACAGCACCCAAATGCTTTCTCTATTGAACCCAGGTATCTGGTGTTGGAAGGCAGTAATTCTACCGCTGCACCATCGTGCCGCCACTATGAAGCAAAAGAACGAATGGAATCTGCAGAAAAAAGCACCAGCCGTTTCTTGTGTCTGATAGAATAAAAAATAATCTGATACACACAGGATGACATTGTAGGAGGTAGATGAAAATGCTGGAGAAACTCAGCGGGTGAGGCAGCATCTATGGAGCGAAGGAATTCTGTAGTTTCTTCTTAAACATATTTCCTTCGCTCCATAGATGCTGCCTCACCCTCTGAGTTTCTCCAGCATTTTTGTCTACCTTTGATTTCCTAGCATCTGCAGTTCCTTCTTGAACATGACATTGTAGGAGTCTGTTACACATGGGTAAACATGCAAGAGGGAGGTTATAAATGTCAGGCCCCTGCGCACAGTATACTGATAGGCCACACATATATTATAATGAACTCTCATGCGCACACATTGTGTACACTAACACAATGTGCATATGCTTCTGTTCTCTCAGGCATCTATCTCCTGGTTATTGATGAGTCGTGCTGTTGCCTCTGTGGACCCCATAACTCAAGTAAATGAGAGCAGCTTACAACAGCGGAAACATTACAAAGGATTTCCACAGCACAGTGCCTGCATGTTGGCAGATGATCTCTCCGATTTGTTGAGTAAGGATTCACCCCGAGACAACTATATCCACCCACCTGCTATCAACATCTGCAATTTTCAGGCAATTTTTCTTAGCCTATTTACAAAATTAAAACTATAATGTTTGATGAAAGAATATATTTTAAAAATGATATTTTTTCTTTTTGCTAGCCATCTCTCTGACTCATTTAGTTTTCCCACACAGAATCTGTGCCAACATTCTCAGATAGAGTGCAGTGACAGGTCAGTTCAGGGTTATTGTCAGTTTTGCCACTGCAGGGTACAATTAGTTAATAGATCAGAAAGGATCTTCTTCTCCTAGTGTATGGTGTGCACAGTCTAAAGTTGTAGGTCAACTTGTTCTATTTGATCTTGTTTGTGCACTGTCGGGTTGATTGCATTAGTCGAGACAGGGTGGACCACGTGAAGGTTGCAATCTCCCACCCCTCGGAAAGGTTAAGAGTGCATGTGAAAAATGAAATGAAGAATGGAATTTTTTTTTTAAATGTGGACACTGAAGCAAAAATATGATATTAGGATGAAAACGTTTTCTAACGTGGCAAAACTCATATCAGTTGGTATTTGTGAAGAAAGTTAAATATTCAGTTTGCAGATCTTTTAACAGTTCTAGTAGATTTTCAAAAATTAGCAAAGGGAAAACTGGAAAGCCAGGTTTAGAAACTATCCTGATACGCTCCTGTATTACAAAGTTCCTTGAGAAGTCCTCTGTTTTAATGAATTCATCTCCTGCTATTTATTCATGTGTTTGAAAATTGTTGAAGCTCTGAACCACAAACTATACATTATCCATATAATCCATGATAGCCGCCTAACCATGAAAAGTACCAGAGCCCCGTGAAATAGTCAGTGAACTTAGCAATTATCTATGTTCAGTTTCACTGAGCCTTTTGTTCCTGTGGAAATGCAGTCTGCTGCAGACGTTGAAGTGTTCAGTGATTCCCCTGCTCGAACACCACAATTACTCTGTAATGAGCTACAGTTGTGCGGTTGCCCGATCATATCTCAGCTTTGCCATTCCTTTCGGTTTCTCAGCCACATGCTTGAGAACCTGCTCATTTTGTTTTCAGTGCAGGCTTGGCTGGGCGCTGTTGTCAAGAGTATTAATAGGTGCCTCAGCTGTGCCTTCACTGTATGCTAACTCACCCGCAGCGCTAATGGTGAAAGCAGGAGGAACAGATTAACATGGGGGAACTAGCAATCCACAGCAGACCACAGTCACTCTGAAACAGAGTCTGAATTAATCTACAGCACCTCCTGACTCTATCCTCTGTAGTCACAGCTACATATCCAGGCCTATTTTAGTCATCCCATGATAAAGGACTGGGTTAATTCAATTACCCTGTAGCTCTGGCAGGTGCTTCATTCAGGAGTGTGTGCTGGATGGATCATCAGCAGTACCCTTGTCCGCCTTTCTCTCTTCACATTCCCGCAAGACAGTTAGCTAGAACTGGGGAATTGCTGGAATTACTGAGCCCATTTATCACGCCGTATCTATGTTTAAATCTCTTCACTTATTTTAGCATCAAAAACTGTTCATCATTTATTTCCACTTAAAATTAAACTGCAGGAAAATATTCTGTTGTGCAGCTGATGCACAATGTAATACTCTACAACATATTAAACATTGTAAACTTCCACTCAACCTTTTAAATTCAGAACTTCTTTGCCCCAATAAATGATAAAAGTGGCCACATTTACAGTGGCTTGCAAAAGTATGCATACCCCTTGAACTTTTCCACATTTTGTCACGTTACAACCACAAATGTAAATGTATTTTATTGTGACATTTTGTGTTAGACCAACACAAAGTGGTGCATAATTGTGAAGTGGAAGGAAAATGATACATGGTTTCCAAATTTTATTACAAATGAAAAACGGAAAAGTGTGGCGTGCAAAAGTATTCAGCCCCCCTGAGTCAATACTTTGTAGAACCACCTTTCGCTGCAATTACAGCTGCAAGTCTTTTGGGGTATGTCTCTACCAGCTTTGCACATCTAGAGACTGAACTTTTTGTCCATTCTTCTTTACAAAATAGCTCAAGCTCAGTCAGATTGGATGGAGAGCATCTGTGAACAGCAATTTTCAAGTCTTGCCAGAGATTCTCAATTGGATTTAGGTCTGGATTTTGACTGGGCCATTCTAACACATTAATATGCTTTGATCTAAACCATTCCATTGTAGCTTTGGCTGTATGTTTAGTGTTGTTGTCCTGCTGGAAGATGAACCTCAGCCCCAGTCTCAAGTCTTTTGCAGACTCTAACAGGTTTTCTTCCAAGATTGTCCTGTATTTGGCTCCATCCATCTTCCCATCAACTCTGACCAGCTTCTCTGTCCCTGCTGAAGAAAAGCATCCCCACAGCATGATGCTGCCACCACCATGTGTCACAGTGGGGATGGTGTGTTCAGGGTGATGTGCAGTGTTAGTTTTCTGCCACACATAGCGTTTTGCATTTAGGCCAAAAACTTCAATTTTGGTCTCATCAGACCAGAGCACCTTCCTCCACATGTTTGCTGTGTCCCCCACATGGCTTGTGGCAAACTGCAAACAGGACTTCTTATGGCTTTGTTTCAACAATGGCTTTCTTCTTGCCACTCTTCCATAAAGGCCCGATTTGTGAAGTGCACGACTAATAGTTGTCCTGTGGACAGATTCTCCCACCTGAGCTGTGGATCTCTGCAGCTGCTCCAGAGTTACCATGGGCCTCTTGGCTGCTTCTCTGATCAATGCTCTCCTTGCCCGGCCTGTCAGTTTAGGTGGACGGCCATGTCTTGGTAGGTTTTCAGTTGTGCCATCCTCTTTCCATTTTCGGATGATGGATTGAACAGTGCTCCGTGAGATGTTGAAAGCTTGGGATATTTTTTTATAAACTAACCCTGCTTTAAACTTCTCCACAACTTTATCCCTGACCTGTCTGGTGTGTTCCTTGGGCTTCATGATGCTGTTTGTTCTCTAACAAACCTCTGAGGCTTTTACAGAACAGCTGTATTTATACTGAGATTAGATTACACACAAGTGGACTCAATTTACTAATTAGGTGACTTCTGAAGGCAATTGGTTGCACTGGATTTTATTTAGGGCTATCAGAGTAAAGGGGACTGAATACTTTTGCACGCCACACTTTTCAGTTTTTTATTTGTAAACAAATTTGGAAACCATGTATAATTTTCCTTCCAATTCACAATTATGCGCCACTTTCTGTTGGCCTATCACATTAAATCCCAATAAAATACATTTACGTTTGTGGTTGTAACGTGACAAAATGTGGAAAAGTTCAAGGGGTATGAAACCTTTTGCAAGCCACTGTAGATGCACGACATTGTTGACAGCACTTTCAGAACTCATATATACTGAATGCATTATAACTACAAGATGCTTAAAGAAGTACCTATATTATGTCTACCCTCTAACCCTATGTACTCAAAGCTTGCATTTGGTTCTGACTCCATTTATATTGGAGATATAAATGAACTAGTCTCACAGTGTTATTTTCCAAACATATATTTAATCCATTCAACTGAGAGCGGCACCATGGTGTAGTGGTAGATCTATTGCCTTAGACCCAGGTTCAACCCTGACTCCAGCTGTTGCCTGTACGGAGTTTGTCTGTTCTTCCCGTGACCTGCGTGGGTTTTCTCCTATATCTCCGGTTTCCTCCCACGCTCCAAAGATGTACAGGTTTGTAGGTTATTTGGCTTGGTGAAATTATGTATTCTTCCAAATGTATGTAGGATAGTTTAAGTGTGTGGGGATTGCTGGTCGGTGCGGACTCGGTGGGCCGAAGGGCATGTTTTTGCACTGTACCTCTAAACTAAACTAAACTAAACTAAACCGAATGTGAGAAAGATGAAGACTAGACGTGAAGGGCATTTGAACTCTTCCATTCAGCAAGACACAACTGGATTCAATGTTAAGTCCTAAGACAAAGTGAATGTGTGGACAATCAACCTTCTGCGCATCTTAGTCCATCACCTTTCATCTCACACTGCTCAGGTGCTGACTAATAGTCAACACAATTAGGCCCAATAGAGAGAATATTTTATGGGGATACTAAAGTGAAGGCAAAGACCCATGAAAGAGGGAACTTTCATTTGTTGTGCCTTTCAGAGAATGCCCCAAATGTTTCATAGATAACTAAATATTTTACTGGAAGATGCACAACAGCCAATTTGCACATAAAGCAGGGGCAGGGCGAAGCATGGCAAATGACAGGTAGTTACAGCTCAGGGGGGATTTTGCTGGGTCGATGGTTGGACAAAGGCCAAAGATGAAGACACAAAAAGTGTTAAATAAGGATAGAAGAGTTGTGAATTGTGAAGCCAGGGTCTGCCAGGGTATTCCTGATCATGGATTCTGCGAAGGAGATTGGAACGGGCAGTGCAGGGTTGGGGAACTGTAAGGTTGGAGGCTTTGGAGGGAAGATCATCAGAGCTGATGAGATCGGTAATGGTTTGGGAGATGATGGTCTGATACTTCTCTGTGGGGTCATAGTCAAGGGGTAGGTATGAGGAGGTGTCTGTGACCTGGTGCCTGGCCTCAGCACGGTAGAGGCTATAAAGGCACCTCCCTCATCGGTGGGTTTGATAACATTGCTGGGATTGTTACTGAGTGAGTGGAGGGCTGGGGATTTAGATGGGGTGAGATTGGAATGGGTAAGGGGAGTGGAAAGTCAAAAGTTGATGAGGATAAACAAGTAATTGCAGATGCTGTTGATGTTGTGCTGACAGTTGGAAATAAAAACGGTTCAGAGAGGGTCGAAGGTCGGCTGGTTAAGTCCATGAGGAGGAGGGATGTTGGAGACGGCAGAATGGGTCATCACTGCGAGGCAAGGGCTCCTTCACATAGAAAAAAGCCTGGAGGCAGATGTTTAGGGAGAAGAGCTCAACATCGCAACGGGCTCAAAACTCTTTTAGGCGTTGGCATTGGGGAACAAAGGCAAGGGCTCTGCAAAATGGTCAGTCCTCAGCATTAGAAAGGGGGAATTCTGGGTTGACAGTGAGTCAGTGAACATCCGCTGGGAGGATTATTTGAAGGAATCCTTAATTGCGACATTAGTGCAATTGGCTCATAGTAAACTATCTGGAGCAGCCTTTGTGCCACTCCTGACTGACAAGTTGAGATGGGCCATATACCAACTAGATTGAAAGGTCAATTGGAGTAGACAGCATCCCTGCAGAAATTCCACCAATTAGTAGTGAAGAACTTTACCCTGAAATCTGCAGTCACATCTGGGAGGACGATATTACAGGGGTCCTCAGAGATGCTATCATTTTCACAAATGAAGATGCCAGTTGTGGCACTACAGAGGCCAAGGAAAATCATCGCCAGCACCCTCCTCAAATGTCCGCTCCCATAGTCTGCTGTCTGAATCACAATGTGGTGCCCGTCCATACACAGACACAGTGGGCATTATCTTCAATGTGTGACAATGCCTATAAAAATCAGACAGCAGTATCAGCAGTAGTATATGTAGCAATGTTACAACATTTTGAGATTTAAAAAATCAAGTCTGCAATTTATCCCATCAGATAAAGCATAAAAAGAAGTTTAATTTGACACCTAATTTACTTTCATATCTTCAGTATTAAGAAAGTTATGGCCATTTTCATACTCGGAAATTAGCATCTTGCTCCCCATTGCCTTTCAATTGACTTAACTCAAAAGCTGTGATCTGGAAGTTAAAAGCCCATAACTTTCTTAAAAATTAAGAGAACTCAATGAAATTTTCAGTTATTATAGATTGAAGCATTCTGAAACAAATATTAAACAATCTTACTTGGATTACCTGAAATTAAAGCATATAATTAGTTAGTTATCTAATCGTAGCTAATTACAAAATTCAATGAGTAGATCTAAACATCTATCCATTTCTTAAGAAAAGATAAACTTTTTTAAAATTGCCTAAGTGTCCAAATAACATTCACACAATAATCCACAATATAACATAATTTTTAAATCTCATTTTCATGAATTTCTGGGCCAAATGGAAGGAGTTTACTGTTTTATGCCTGTAAATTAATGGCCATTTAAATCAACTAGCGAGTGGGTTTTAGTGGAATGCGGTGGATTAGAATGTTGCGGTTAGCGGTGAAGTCGGGAGGAAAAATACTGTTTGTTCATACATTTTTTGGGACCCCATTTTGCAACATAAAAATATTATTTAAGCCTCCCGAAAAACCAACTTTTAATATAAAAATAAACTATTTACCTTTTTTTCTCCCCTACGGAAAATCCTTCCGGTTGTCGGTGCTCACGGCTTTTGAAGGTGATTTTTAAATTACTCTAGTTAATAAATAATTTAGAGTAATTTAAAAATACCTTCATTGATGAAATGTCGGAGCGATTTTTCTTCCGCAACGAAATCGCCCGACATTCATCGATTATCCAGGTCTGTTGAAAAACGGCACTTTAAGCCCGCCCCCCTGTGAAAGGCGCTAAAGTCGCGCACACGGGGAGCAGCAGAACTGCAGCGCCGCTAAAGGTAAGTTTTGCAACATACCTAGTATATGCCCTTTTATAGTATCAACAAAACCTTTGACTCCATGAACGCCCTCCTCCTGAACTACAGGTGTACAGTGGAAAGCATATTGACTGGTTGCATCACAGCTTAGTTTGGCAACTCGAATGCCCAGGAATGAAGATTGCAAAAAACATGAAAAACTGCTCAGTCCATTACAGGTACTGACCTCCCAAGTATCGATGGAATCTACAGAGTCGCTGCCTCAAAAAGGAAGCCAGCAGCAAAGACCCTCATCATCCCAGCCACACTCTCATTTCACTTCTGCATTGGGTAGAAGGGAGACGAAAAACTGGAACGTCAAGATTCAGGAGCAGGTTCTTCACAACGACAATCAGGCTACCAAAGATTACAACCTCTAAATACACACTGAACTATATAGACTTGGGGGCCTTACTTTTGACTTTGCACTATTATCCATTTATATTTCTTTGTGTTATATATATATATCTCTATCTGTCCTGGATATACTTTTCTTTTTTAAAATTAGAAACAAAAAGAAAATTGAATTAATAGTAGTGCAAAGTAAAATATAAAGCCCCCAAGTCTACACTTTATGGGTTTTATATGGAAATACAAAATGCCGCAAGTAAAGGGCCTAATTCGCTTTCATGACCTAATTCATGATCTTTTTTACTCGTGGCCATTTTTCATCAGGCTAGAAAAAATGCCCCGACCTACTTGATGCCACGAGTACCTACGACTAGCATCACGGCCTGCTATGACCTACCTACGACCTACCTACCACCTCCTACGACCTTGTGATGACCATGCTGCGAGTACGATTCAAGGGCAAACTCGTCAGAGGTCGTGAATTAGGTTGTGAAAGTGGGACAGGCCCTTAAGAATTTCATTGTTCTGTTTCAGTACACTCGACGATAAAACACTCTTGACTCTTGAGAATGTTCACCGCTGGTCGGCGCTCCTCTCGACCCATGACCATAAACATCAAAAATCTGGACCCCCATCCTGCAGGTGCAGCTGAAAAATACCTCTCAGCCGATTAAACTGTTTGCATGTTTTAATCCATCCCTTCTTAGAGTTCTTTGGACCTTTGATTGATTTTACCCGGGTAGGCCAGGATAATCCGGCCGTGTGATAGAATCAGAGGATGATTCTCCGTCCCCGTTTTGATCTTTTCTTTTTGCATATTTCTTTCTCCTATTTCAGCGTACGAGTCGCATTAGGGATGGTTCTTCATGAATATCAGTATCGCTGTCCTCACTAGATGATCCCGGCAGCTTTATGCTTGCTTCACCCTACTGATCCAATGATTTTCTTGTTACAATGTTTGCAGGTGAGGGCAGAATCTCATAGGTTGAAATTTACAACAATGTTCCTCGTTTAATTGTCTCTTAAATTTTTCATTATCCAGTTTTACTTATTCCAAGGTTATTCCAGCAGTAGGAATATGGATTTCTCTAACTTCAAGTGACCCTTGCATCCTCCATCTCTGCATCCCTCCCCCACCCAAGTTGTACCAGCTTCAAAGTCATCTTGTTGAGTCTCATTGTCTGTAACTTCTTTTCACCTATTCCCCAGCTAACATGACCCGTTTCCTTTCTTGTCATGTTTAAGAAACAACGGCAGATGCTGGAAAAATCAGTGGACAAACAATGCTGGAGAAACTCAGCGGCTGAGGCTTCTACAGAGAGAAGGAATTTATTGACATGACTTTTTTGCATATTTCATTAATTTATTCTATATATCTCTCTATCACCATCTATAGCTGTCTTTTTCCTTGGCCTGGACTCTCTGAAGAAGGATCTCGACCTGAAACGTCACCTATTCATAGAAACATAGAAAATGGGTGCAGGAGGAGGCCATTCGGCCCTTCGAGCTAGCACCGCCATTCGTTGTGATCATGGCTGATCGTCCCCAATCAATAACCCGTGGCTGCCTTCTCCCCATATCCCTTGATTCCACTAGCCCCTAGAGCTCTAACCCTCTTAAATCCATCCAGTGACTTGGCCTCCACTGCCCTCTGTGGCAGGGAATTCCACAAATTCACAACTCTCTGGGTGAAAAGGTTTTTTCTCACCTCAGTCTTAAATGGCCTCCCCTTTATTCTAAGAATCTATTCCTTTTATTCCCTCTATTCCTTTTATCCAGAGATGCTGCCTGCCCTCCTGAGTTACTCCAGCTTTTTTGTCTATCTTCGGTATAAACCAGCATCTGCAGTTCCTTCCTACACTATTTTCACTTCTACAGATTCAGATTTTTCGTTCAGTAGCTGTTCGTGAAGGGATTTAGTCTGAACTATTGCATTGTTCAGATCGCAGCTGTAGTATGTTGCGAATGTTTAATAATAGCCCCCTGTTAAAGCTAAGCGCCATCTCACTCGGTCCTTACCCCTTAAGGGAGTGGTCTTCCCCAACACTTGTTTAATATCTTCCAGGGACCATTGTCCATTGGAGGCACTGTAGTTTTTGTTCTATTTCCATGCAGGTCTTTTGCAGGTGGAATGGTTCTTTGATAAATTATTTTAATTTGTCACAAATGTCATTAACAGATACATGCAGGGCAATTGCTCATTTCCGTTACTTGCCATGATGTTGTTTTAATTTTTTGATCGGGAATGTTAATTTGTCTTTCTTTAACCAGATGCTGCCAAAACTATTGAGTATTTATTTAATGAATTTCAGTTTTTTACTTCATATTTTCAGCCTCTGCATATTCTTGATTTCTCTCCAGTGAGTATTTTGCTTCCCTGTAAATGTATCTGAGCTATATCCTTCATTATATTTAAGGTAGTGCTTTCCGCAGCCTTACATTATCTGGGAATCAAAGTTCCGTTTCATGTAGAGATGCAGCGCGGAAACAGGCCCTGAGTCCACAACAACCGCCGGTCCCTGTATCCTAGCACTATCCTACACACTAGGGACAATTTACAGTTTTCAATCTTTACTGAAACCAATTCACCTACAAGCCTGTACGTCTTTTGGGTATGGGAGGACACTGCTGTACCCAGAGAAACCCCACGCAGGTCACAGGGAGAACGTACAAACTCATACAGACACCACCTGTAATGAGGATCAAACCCGGCTCTCTGGCGCTGTAATGGTTCTGTCCCATTTAGGCGATATTTTGGGCGACTACATGGGACTGCTGCAAATTTTTCAACATGTTGAAACATGTTCGGCGACAGTGGCGACAATTTCTGCTGTCGTAGGTTGTCATCGATTGGCGTAGGCATTGTCGTAGGTTGTCGTAGGTGCTGGCGTCAGTTGTAGCCAGGTGCTGTAGGTGAATTCCAATAAAACTAGTCCCTGGCAGTCGCCTAAAGAGTCGCCTAAGTAGGACAGGCCCATAAGTCTGTAACTCTACCGCTGCACCATTCATCTCTCTAGTTTTGATCTACCATACCAATGGAATCCTGAACTTCCCCTGCTTAAGCTATTGAACCACTTCTTAATTTAGAGATCTCAATACCATGACCTCCTCAATTTTCTATTTCCTGAATGCAAAAAGCCCAGCTTGCTCAGACATTTCCACCAAATCTCCTATGAACATTCCAGGTATCTTCGTATAATGTGTAATAGTGTCTGAAGAAGGGTCTCGACCTGAAACATCACCCATTCCTTCTCTCTGTAGATGCTGCCTGTCCCGCTGAGTTACTCCAGCATTTTGTGACTATCTTGTTATGATGCGTTAACCAAACCAGTTGGCATATTTTTTATTGATAACACTGACAGGGCACATAGCAGCAGCTTTTGTCCCCTCCTAGCATTCTTCCTTGATTCTGAAGGCTGTTCAGGGTGTGGCACTTTGCAAGAATGTATTTTCACCTGAAAACTCCATTTGAGGAAAGGCCTTCAAAACTATATTTTCCTCAAAGGATTCTGCGCAGAATGATTCAACCGTTTTTACAGAGTGGGGGGTGGGTGCCTGTGGAATGCATTGCCAGTGTTGGAGGTGGAGGCAGATATGATAGTGGTGTTTAAGAGGCTTTTAGATGCACACGGAAGTGCAGGGAATAGAGGGATATGGATCATGGATCGAGATTAAATCATTCAACTAATATCATGTTTGGCACAAACATCAATAGCTGAGGGACGAGTTCCTCTGCTGTACTGTTCTATGTTCTATATAAAGTGCCATCTCATGCCGTCCTACAGCATTTAAACAGGTCCATTGGCTCACCTTGTGCATGCTGACCAACATGCCCCATGTAAGCTCATTCCATTTGTCTATGTTTGGTTCATATCCTCGGAGTGGCTCGGAGTGGCGGCGCTGCTTGTCAGCTGCGGCTCACCTGCAGTCCGTCTGTCTTTTATTTTATTTTTGTCTTCATCCCTGTTTTTGGCGTTTATTTTTGGTTTGTTGGGTTGTGTATGTGTGTGGGGGGGGGGGGGGAGGGGGGGAGAAACGGGGTTTTAGTCTCTCCCTTCGGGGGGATGCGACTTTTCCTGTCGTGTCCCCCGACACCGTCTCTGTCTGTGCTGAGGCCCTGGTGACGGCCTTCCAGCTTCCAGCGGCGGCGGCACGGCCTTCAGAGCTTCAGCGGCGACCTGGCTTCCGGCGGCGACCTGGTTTTCGGGAGCTGCGGTGCTCCAGCGGCGGCCTGGCTTTCGGGAGCTGCGGTGCTCCAGCGGCGGCCTGGGTTTCGGGAGCTGCGGTGCTCCAGCGGCGGCCTGGGTTTCGGGAGCTGCGGTGCTCCAGCGGCGGCCTGGCTCCCTCTGAGCTGCGGTGCTTCAGCGGCGGCCTGGGTTTCGGGAGTTGCGGTGCTTCAGCGGCGGCCTGGGTTTCGGGAGTTGCGGTGCTTCAGCGGCGGCCTGGGTTTCGGGAGCTGCGGTGCTCCAGCGGCGGCCTGGCTTTTGGGAGCTGCGGTGCTCCAGCGACGTTCTGGCGGCGGGCCCTGTGGCGGTGTTCCGGCGTCAGCGGTGGCGGCGGCCTGGATCTCCTCAGCGCAGAGGGAGAATAAGGAGGGGAGAAAGACAGAGACTCTAAGACTTTTGCCTTCCACCACAGTGAGGAGGTGTTTGGTGAACTCACTGTGATGGATGTTAATTTTGTGTTTATTGTGTGGTATTGTTATTTTTATATTTGTATGACTGCAGGCACGAAATTTCGTTCAGACCGAAAGGTCTGAATGACAATAAAGGCATTCAATTCAATTCAATTCAATCCCTCTAAACCTTTCCTATCCATGTGCTTTCCTGTCCAGTGCTTCTTAACATAGAACATTTCAGCACAAGAACAGGCCCTTCGGCCTGCAAAGTCCATGCCGTACATGATGCCAATACTATCTCTTATCTCCCTGCGCATGATCCATATCCCTCCATTCCCTGCATGTGCTTTTTCCTTTCCAAAAGCCTCTCAAATCCTACTGCCGTAACTGCCTCAATGACCAACCCTGGCATTGTGTACCAGGCACTCACCTCACTCACGGTTTTAAAAAGTTTACCACGCACATTTCCTTTAAACTTTACCATTCTCACTTGGAAGCTCTGAACCTCTAGTTATGATTTTTCCATCCTGGCAAAAAGGTTCTGACTGTCTACCCTATCTATGCCTCTCATAATGTTATATAATTCTATGAGGTCACCCCCCACAATATTCCACAACTCACCCATAGCCCCTAACTGCGCAGGTGTGGCTCATTTTCCCTCATCCCCAAGCACTCCCTCCCTCTCCTCTTCATGTGTGGGAGGGGAAGGGGGGAGAAAAGTTTGGTGTGTGGCGGTGTGTGGGGTGGTAGGGGAGGAGGGGTGTGTGTGGACGGGGAGGTGTAGGAGGGGGAGGGGGTATGGCGGGGGGGCGGTGTGTATGTGGGCAGGAGGGGTGTGTGGGTGGAGGGGTTGTAGTGGCAGGTGGGTGGGTTATGGGGGGTGTGGTGGCGGGGGGTTGTGGGGGTGGGGGAGGGTTGTGGGGGCGGGGGTGTGTTGGAGGGTGTGTGTGGGGGGGGGTATGTGGGGGTGTGTGTGTAGGTGGGGGGTATGTGGGGGTGTGTGTGTATAGGTGGGGGTGTGTGTGTGGGTTGGGGGGTGTGGGCAGAGGGGCTTGTGGGGGGGAGGGGTGTGTGTGCAGGGGGGGTTGTGTGGGGGGAGACGGGTGTGTGGGCAGGGGAGGGAGGGGGGAGTGAACTCAGAGAAAAGATGGGGAAGAGCCATGAGGGGAGGGGGGTAATGTGGGGGAGAGGGGGATGAGCCAGCAAGGGGTCCAGAGGGGTAGTGGCTGGGATTGGCGGTGTGATGGGGAACCACAGTGGGTGCTGGTCGCTGGTCGTTCTTCTCCGCCAAGATCAGAGTCTCCGCTTTCTGTTTGGCGACATCGGCGACATCTCCAACTCCGGGCTGCACTGGGTTTCTGACTCTGGTCTGGGTCTCCGACGCTGGGCTGCTTGATGCGAGCTGCTTGTGGCTGGGCTGCTTGGTGCCGGCTGCTTGTGGCTGGGCTGCTTGGGGCCGGGCTGCTTGGGGCCGGGCTGCTTGGGGCCGGGCTGCTTGGGGCCGGGCTGCTTGGGGCCGGGCTGCTTGGGGCCGGGCTGCTTGGGGCCGGGCTGCTTGGGGCCGGGCTGCTTGGGGCCGGGCTGCTTGGGGCCGGGCTGCTTGGGGCCGGGCTGCTTGGGGCCGGGCTGCTTGGGGCCGGGCTGCTTGGGGCCGGGCTGCTTGGGGCCGGGCTGCTTGGGGCCGGGCTGCTTGGGGCCGGGGCTGCTTGGGGCCGGGCTGCTTGGGGCCGGGCTGCTTGGGGCCGGGCTGCTTGGGGCCGGGCTGCTTGGGGCCGGGCTGCTTGGGGCCGGGCTGCTTGGGGCCGGGCTGCTTGGGGCCGGGCTGCTTGGGGCCGGGCTGCTTGGGGCCGGGCTGCTTGGGGCCGGGCTGCTTGGGGCCGGGCTGCTTGGGGCCGGGCTGCTTGGGGCCGGGCTGCTTGGGGTCCCTCCAAAAATTGTGTCTGGTTGGAAACCTCCACCGGCCATCCTCAGCTCCAGTAAAGACGCGATGGTGCAGGAAGGGGCGGACCGTCCCGGGGCAGTGACAGGGGAAGAGACTGCTCCGCGCAGTGCTGACTGGCAGGACCAGAGATCAATCTGCTCACGCGCGGTTTTTAAGGTATTTAAACCTCACTAACTTTTACGACATTCAACCAAAACTTGGTAAACTCGCAGCACAGGAGAACGGTGAGTGAACTGGCAAACAATCGTAGCGCTAACGCGAACCGTTTTTGCGCGAATCGAATGACTGCACAAACCGGAAGATAACAAGATCAAGTTTTGGTTATGTACAGACAGACAGACAGACAGACAGACAGACAGACAGACAGACAGACAGACAGACAGACAGACAGACAGACAGACAGACAGACAAACAGATGAACTCTGGAAATCCAGAGAAAAAAATCTAAGTCCGTCCAACCTCTCCTTGCAGCTAATACCCCGTAATCCAGTTAACATTCTGGTAAATCTCCTCTGCACTCTTTCAAAAGCCTCCACAACCCTTTAATGGGGCGATCGGAACTACACTTAATATTTCAAATGTGGCCTAACCTGTCCTATAAAGCTGCATCTTGATATCCTGGCTCTTTTCTCTGCCTATTCATCTGATATTTCAGTCTCTGTCCTGCTGTGTACCTTAACAGCTTTCCTCCAATCAAATTCAGTGTCTCCTGCAAGCTTACTAACCAACTCGTCTACATTTATGGCTAAGTCATTTATATACATCACAAACAGCAGAGGTATAAGCACAGATACATGCAGAACTCCACTGGTCACAGACCTCCAGCCTAAATATTGTTTTCTATCACTGAATCCATACAGCCATGTCACCGTTAATCCCATGTATCTTCTTGATTAGCCCACCATGGGAGACTTTATAAAATGCTTTACTAAAATTCTTGTAGACAATATCTACCACCCTACCCTCATCGATCACCTTTGTCACCTCCTCGAGTTGTGCCCTGGCCATTCTCTCTTCTCCCCTTTCCCATCAGCAAAAAGGAATATAAGTGTGAAAACGCACACCTCCAGATTCAGGGACAGTTTCTTCCCAGCTGTTATCAGGCAACTGAACCATCCTACCAACAACTAGAGAGCAGTGCTGGGCTACTATCTACCTCATTGGACTATCTTTAATAGGACTTTACTGGACTTTTGCACTAAACATTATTCCCTTTACCATGTATCTGTACACGGGATGGTTTGATTGTAATCATGTCTTGTCCTCTGCTGACTGGTTAGCACATAACAGAGCTATACAGCAGTACAAATGACAATAAACTAAACTAAACATCCACAGACGTCAGGTACAAATTCCCTTAGTGATGCTTGAGCAGTCTTACCTTCTCCCTGGTTACCATCTTGTTTTTAAATGCTGTCACAGTACCTGTGATTTTACCTGTATTAGCTATCTCCTCTGACAATTTATTCCATATACCCATCCTCTCAGTGAAAAAGGTTCCCATTAAACCTTTCCTTTCTCACCTTAAACCTACGTTCTCTGGTTGTTGATTCTCCCATCGCCGGTAAATGGCTCAACTCATTTACGCTATCTATTCCCCTCAAGATGTTATACACTTCTATAAGATCACCCCTCAGCCTCCTACACTCCAAGGAGTAAAGTTCTAGCCGGTCCAATCTTTCCATATCCTCAGGTACTCGTAAATCTTCTCTGTCCTCTTTCCAGCTTAATGACATTCTCCCTACGGCAGGGTGAGCAAAACACAGTACTTCAAATGTGTTTTGAACAACTGTAACATAACTTCCCAACTTCTACACGCAATACCCAGGCTGATGAAGACCAATATACCAAAAGCCTTCTTTACTATCCCATCTACCTGTGATGCCACTTTCAGGGAATCATACCTGTATTCCTAGATCCATCTGCTCTACTACACGCCCAACCTACCATTCATTGTCAAGCTGCTGCCTGCTTTGACTTTCCAAAATGCAACACCCCGCACTTATCTGCATTAAATTCCATTAACCATCCCATGGCCCATTTGCCCATCTCATCAAGATGCTGCTGTAAGTTAGGAAACAATCTTCACTGTCTACAATACTACCCACTTTAGTGTCATCTACAAACCTATTAATCATGCATTGTACATTTTAATCCAATATTTGATTAAACCACAAACAGCAGTGGATCGAGAACTGACCCAGT
Source organism: Raja brachyura (assembly GCA_963514005.1). The sequence continues at coordinate 39,230,570 of OY740804.1, read as the reverse complement.
TAGCTAATTCTCCTTGGATCCCATGTGAACTAATCTTCCAGAGCAGCCTACCTACCATATGGTCCCTAATCACAGTCCTTGCTGAAGTCCATAGTCAATGTCTATGGCCTCGCCCCCATCAACCTTATTGCTTGCTTCTGCAAAAAAACGCAACCAAATTCATAAAACACGTTCTCCCAAGCACAAAACCGCTGACTATCCCTAGTCAGCCCCTGTTTATCTAATTGCATTTATTTCTTATCCTACAAAATCCTCTCCAGTGATTTACCTACCACTGATGTGAGGCACACTGGTCTATAGTTCCAATTATTTCCCTTGCAGCCCTTCTTAAATAGACGCATAGCATTAGCCACCCTCCGATCATTAAGGGGCTGCCCCACTTGGGTGACCTAATTGGCAAGTTGAAAAAATGATATGTTGAAGACCTCCTTCGACTATGTAGAAGACCTCCTTTGACCTCCTTTGACTATGTTGAAGACCAGCTACGACTAGCTACGACTAACTTCGGGAAAATTGGACACTGGATAGTGGAGAGTGAAGATGACCTCCTTCGATCTCCTTCGACCTCCCTTCGACCTCCCTTTGACTATGATGAAGACTATTTATGACTACCTTCGACTACCCTCGATTACCTACGACTAACATGCCGACCTACTATGACCTACTATGACTAAACCTACGAGTAAAAAAAGTATCGATTTTTCGCATGGCGACCTTTTTTTACTCGCGGGCATTTGTTAACATATTGAAAAAAATGCCGCGACCTAGCTGAGGCCTCGAGTACGCGGACACCACTCTCGAGTATGAAGGAGAGTTACAAAGGCCTCCTACGACCTTGTGTCGACCATGCTGTGAGTATGAGTCGAGGGCAAACCCGCCAGACCTCGCAGATTAGGTCGCCCAAGTGGGACAGGCCCTTTAGCACCACATCCATGTCTAATGATGATCTGTATATCTCAGCTTGGCCTTCAAGAATTCTAATTCAGATTTGTATGGCACAGAAACAGACCCTTCGACCATTACATCCATGCCTATTTTTTGTCCCATCTACGCTAATCACATTTGCCCAAGTTAGGTTGATATCCCTTGATGCCTTGCTTGTTTAAGTGCCTGACTAAATATCTTATCTTCATGTCATCTTCCGCTCAGCGAACAATGAACCGTTCTACATTTCTTTATTTGATATGTCTGCGTTGATATGACGTTTTCACACCTTACCCTTCCATATCTCCCTCTCCCCTGACCCTCAAACTGAAGAAGGGCCTCGCCACGAAACATCACCCATTCCTTCTCGCTAGAGATGCTGCCTGTCCCGCTGAGTTACTCCAGCATTTTGTGTCTATCTTTTAAACATACTGATTACATCTCTCTCCACCAGCCCCTCTGCTAGTGAATTCCAGATATGTGTAAAAAACGTCATCTCACTTTAACATGTGCCTTCTTGTTTTTGATACCCCCATGATGGTGAAAGGATTCTGACTATCTACTCTATCTATGCCTCTTATAATTTTATATACCTCTGTCAGATCAATTTTCAGTTTCCTTAATTGCTGGGAAAACAAATCCAGATTTTAATATCAATGAGGAAAGTCTTCCATTGTGGGCAACATCCTGTGAATCAATCCACTGTCCGCACCAACATATTACACACATTATATAAGGAAGCAGTTTGTGTGAATGCCTGTAAATCATTGATATCCTTTATTCCAGAGGGTTGTAGATATTCCGTCATGGAGAATATTCAAAGATCTTTTCAAGATCACTGGACTTCAAAAAAATTGGGGAATCAAGGGGCGAATGGATTGGATAAAAAAATTGGTAATAAGGCATAGAATTAGCCAGGATCATCGAAAATCTCGATAACAATCAGCACGGGAGCACCTCAAGGCTGCGTGCTCAGCCCCAAAGAGCACACCCCCAGAGGTGAGGACAATACAGAGCTGGTCGGGGAGGGCAGAGGAACAACTACAGGACTGTTTGGAGTCTGTAGACTGGGCAATGTTCAAGGACTCGGCAACGGACTTGAACGAATATTCCACAGCGGTTACAGACTTCATTAAGAAATGTGTGGAGGACTGCATCCCCATAAAATCCTTCCGAGTGTTTCCCAATCAGAAACCTTGGATGAACTTTGAGATCCGCACTCTTCTGAAGACCAGACACCGGGCATTCATGTCTGATGATACAGTGGTCTACAAGAAGTCCAGATACGACCGTGGTAAGGCCATCAAAAAGGCCAAAAGGGAGTTCTGCTCCAAACTGGAGGATGAGACAGATGTTCGGCAGCTGTGGCGGGGCCTGAATGCAATCACCTCCTACAAGGCGAGATCAGGAGGCAGCTCGAATGTCAGCGAAACATCACTCCCGGACGAGCTCAATGCATTTTACGCACGCTTTGATAGGGAGAACACCGATGTGCCTTCCTGAGCCCCCATTCGCTGTGATGGTATTTCAGTCTCAGTCACAGAGGCCTGTGTCAGAAAATCCTTCAGAGGGGTGAACCCTCGAAAAGCGCCTGGACCTGACAGAATACCCGGTCGTGTTCTAAAAACCTGTGCGGACCAACTGGCTGGAGTTTTTACGGACATTTGCAGCCTCTCACTTCTGGGGTTTGAGGTTCCCACCTGCTTCAAAAGGACATCAATTATACCAGTGCCCAAGAAGAGCAAGGTGACGTGCCTCAATGACTATCGACCTGTGGCACTAACACCTGTGGTGATGAAGTGCTTTGAGAGGTTGATCATGGCGCAAATCAACTCCTACCTTGACAAAAACCTGGACCCACTGCAGTTCGCTTACCGCCACAACAGATCAACGGTGGATGCTATCTCGCTGGCCCTCCACTCCGCTCTGGACCACTTGGACAACAAAAATTCATAAGTCAGGCTGTTATTCATTGATTACAGCTCGGCATTTAATACAATCATCCCTTCCAAGCTGGTTACCAAACTTGCAGAACTGGGTTTCTGCGCATCCCTCTGCAATTGGATCCTCGAGTTCCTCATTCACAGACCACAGTCAATTCGTATTGGTGGAAATGTGTCAGCCTCGATGACAATCAGCATGGGAGCACCTCAAGGCTGCGTGCTTAGCCCCCTGCTGTACTCACTCTATACTCATGACTGCGTAGCCGGTCATAGTGCGAACTCCACCATCAAGTTCACTGACGATACCACTGTTGTGGGACGTATCACTGATGGGGACGAGTCAGAGTACAGAAGTACAGAACTGAGATCGACCGACTGACCAAATGGTGCCAGCACAATAACCTGGCCCTCAACACCAGCAAAACCAAGGAACTGGAGTGGAAAAGACTACAAAAAGTAGTAAACACTGCCCAGCCCATCATCGGCTCTGACCTCCCGTTCATCGAGGGGATCTATCACAGTCGCTGCCTCAAAAAGGCTGGCAGCATCATCAAGGACCCACACCATCCGGGCCATACACTCATCTCCCCGCTACCTTCAGGTAGAAGGTACAGGAGCCTGAAGACTGCAACGACCAGGTTCAGGAACAGCCACTTCCCCACAGCCATCATGCTATTAAACTCGGCTCAGACAAAACTCTGAACATTATTGCCACAGAGGGAGTGCAGAGAAGGTTCACCAGACTGATTCCTGGGATGTCAGGACTGTCTTATGAAGAAAGAATGGATAGACTCGGTTTATACTCTCTAGAATTTAGGAGGTTGAGAGGGGATCTTATAGAAATGTACAAAATTCTTAAGGGGTTGGACAGGCTAGATGCAGGAAGATTGTTTCCGATGTTGGGGAGGTCCAGGACAAGGGGTCACAGCTTAAGGATAAGGGGGAAATCCTTTAGGACCGAGATTCGAAGGACTTTTTTCACACAGAGAGTGGTGGGTCTTTGGAACTCTCTGCCACAGAGGGTAGTTGACGCCAGTTCATTGGCTATATTTAAGAGGGAGTTAGATGTGGCCCTTGTGGCTAAGGGGATCAGAGGGTATGGAGAGAAGGCAGGTAAGGGATACTGAGTTGGATGATCAGTCATGATCATATTGAATGGCGGTGCAGGCTCGAAGGGCCGAATGGCCTACTCCTGCACCTAATTTCTATGTTTCTATGTTTCTATGTTTCTATGTTTCTATTAATAGCCCATTATCTGTCTATTTGCACTTTATCAGTTTATTTATTCATGTGTACATATATTTATATAATGGTATATGGACACACTGATCTGATCTGTATTCATGCCAGCTATATTCTGTTGTGCTGAAGCAAAGCAAGAATTTCACTGTCCTATCAGGGACACATGACAATAAACTCTCTGGAATCTGGAATCTTGAAATCAAGGAGCATCTCAAGGTGCAACATGGCCTAACTCCTGCTTCTATTTGAGTTGGCTTGATTGAACGCTTCTTCTATAGAACTGTTACATAACCAAAAACATGCACCTTTTCTATCCTGGCCCACACTTCCAAATACACAAACCTCTTTGCTCCTAGAATCATAGGTTACAGAATAGAAGAAAGCCATTTGGTCGATCACATTCGTGTCTGCTCCTCACAAGATCCTTCCTGCACATCCACTGGTTTGAAATCAAATCAATTTGCTTCCAATCCTTTTCTATCCTATTCTTTCCATGGAATTCTGGTCATTCTATCTTTCCCATTTGGAAAATGTAGGATTTTTTAATAAAACCAAGCCTGAGGTCACTTAACCCTGATTTTAAATTGAATCTAACTACCATTTTCTAACCTTCAGCTCCGCTGAGGTCCTGTATTGTGTATCCTGCTTCTTAATCCAAGTTTCTCAAAGATGATGTGCTTTGAGATGCTTGAGTGAAGGACATGACACAGAAAATCAATTTGAAGTGTTTTTGTCAAAGTCAAATTACGAGACCGTCAGGAAGTAAGTATATAATTTCTGTGAGAGTATCAAACTAATCTCAAATGTCAGCACATTTCTGACAGATCACAACTGGCTAACCCTGCTAAGATGGAAGGTTGGATTGGAAGGGCACTATTCTGGCTGGAGGTCTGTGACCAGTGGTGTTCTGCATGGGGTCTGTGCTGCGACTGTTGTTTGTGATATATATATAAATGACTTAGACAGAAATGTAGAGTGGTTGGTTAGAAAGTTTGCAGACAACCCTAAAAATTGTTACACTGTATTCCGTCTGCCACCTCTTTGCCCACCCTCCCAGCCAGTCCAAGTCCTTCTGCGGAGTCCCTGCTTTCTCTACACTACTTGCCCCTCCACCTGTCTTCGTATCATCTGCAAAATTGACCACAAAGCCTTCAACTCCCTCATCCAAATCATTGATATACAACGTGAATAGTCACTGGCAGCCAACTAGAAAAAGCCCCCTTTATTGCCATTCTTTGCCATCTGCTGCTCAGCCAGCCTGCTATCCATGCTAGTATTGGCCCTCGGATACCATGGCTCTCATCTTCTTTTGCAGCCTCACTTGCTGCACGTTATGAAAGGCCAGACCTGTAACTCCAGGTAAAGAACATCCACTGCCTCTCCGTTACCTATCCTGCTATTTCCTTCCTCAATAAATTCTAACAGATTTGTCTGGGGAGATCTTTTCTTCACAAAACCAGGCTGTCCTCAGTCTATATTATCATACGGTTACAAGTACACAGAAACCTCACCCTTTGCAATGGACTCTAAATTCTTACCAATATTACCTCTATTTCCAGCACTTCTACATACCTGTTAAACACCACAACACTATCTGCCTCCACCACCGCCCCTGGCAATGCCTTCCAGGCCCCCACCACTCTCTGTAAAATACTTGCTCCGCACATCTCCGTTCAACTTTCCCCTCTCACCTTACGGGTTTGCCCTTTAGTGCTGGACATCTCCACCTTGGGAAAAAGGATCTGATTGTCTACCCTATCTATGCATCCAACACTTTTATATACCTCATTCACTTCCTCCCTCAACCTACAATCTTCTAGAGACATTGTTCTAGTCTGTCCAATTTCTCCCTTCAGCTGAAACCTTCTAACCCAGGCAGCACTGCTGTAAACCTCCTTTGCTCAAATGCTCCAAATCCTTCCTTTAATGGGGGGGGGGACCAGATCTGCACGCAATATTCCAAATGTGGCCTAACCAAAGTCCGATAGAGCTGCATCATGGTGTCCTGACTGATATATTCAATGCCCCGAGCAATGAAGGCAAACATATCATATGCCTTCCCCACCCTCAACATCCAGACCTGTCCCTATTCAAAACACTATTCAAAACTTATGGAAGATAGACACAAAATGTTGGAGTAACTCAACAGTCCAGGTGACATCTCTGGAGAGAGGGAATGGGTGACATTTCGGGTCGAGGCCCTTCGTCAGACTGAGAGTCAGGGGAGAGGGAAACAAAAGATATGGACGGTGATATAGAGAGATATAGAACAAAGAAATGAAAGAAATGCAAAAAAGTAAACGCGGCACGGTGGCGCAGCGGTAGAGTTGCTCCCTCACAGCGAATGCACTGCCGGAAATCTGGGTTCGATCCCGACTACGGGTGCTGTCTGTACGGAGTTTGTATGTTCTCCCCGTGACCTGCGTGGGTTTTCTCTGTCATCTGCAGTTTCCTCCCACACTCCAAAGAAGTAGGTTAATTGGTATGTAGGTTAATTGGCTTGGTAAATGTAAAAAACGTCCCTAGTGTGTGTAGGATAGTGTTAATATGCGGGGATCGCTGGTCGGCGCGGAACCGGTGGGCCGAAGGGCCTAATTCGACATTGTAGCTCTAAACTAAACTAAACTAAACTAAAAAATCAATGAATTGGTCCATTCTTAGCTGTGGGCTAGGTGAAAATGAATTGTGGAGTTATACAGTCATCGTCATAGAAATAGAATGATACAGTGTGGAAACAGGCTCTTTGGCCCAACTCACCACACCGGCCAACAATGTCCCAGCTACACTTGTTGTTTGGAAGTTGGACAAACTTGGATGTTTTTTTCTGGAGCATTGAAGCATGAGGCGAAACTTGAGAGAAGAATATAAAAGTATGACAATTACAGATAAAGGAAACAGTCTGAACCTTTCCCCAGAGGGGATGGGACAAAGGCTAGTGAGCATAGTCTCAAGATCAGAGGAGGACTGTTTAAAGGAGAAGTGTGCGTAAACAGAGGGTGCCGGGTGCCCAGAACACACTATTAGGGGAGATGCTGGAAACAAATACGAAAGATGCTTTCAGATTGGCACGTGGATACGTAGGAAATAGAGAGATATGGATCATGTGCAAATAGAGGAAAGGAATGGGTTTATGATTGGTACAGGCAGAAGCTTCTGTTCCTGTGCCATAGTGTTGTATATTGTATGAAATGCAGAGGTTTTCTTGACCCGTGATCTAAATCACTTACATTTAATCAAGCGCCCATGTCTCAATATTCGTAGGCAGTCGGTTCCTGGGTCACTTTACGTTACAATCATGACTAATCTTAAAAAGTAAGAGATTTGGGATATTCTGAAGTGATGAAAGATGTCACAGGAAAACAAACTTTCTTTTTAACTTCTACGGTTATTTGAATGAATGAATGAATGAATAAATACGTTTATTGGCCAAGTATTCACATACAAGGAATTTGCCTTGGTGCTCTGCCCATAAGTGACAACATGACATACAGTGATAGTTAGGAATGACATATAAAACATTAAACATCTATATTATACTAAAAATCTTCCCGTTGTTCTCAACATTCTAAATTTCCGTGTGTATGCCGGGTTGTGTTGACTTTCTTTTAATCTCCTTAATTTGTATCTTCTTCCAAAACGCTTGTCACAGCCTTCCCATTTTCACACATGCTACTCACATTTTTACCTTGATGGGATAAACATCTTCCCATCGCATTCCAACCTATATTTCCAAAGTTTTTAAAGTTTTAATCATTTATTTTTTAAAAAGCAGCTTTTCAGTGGGAGACTCTTGCAGCACTTTCCATTGATGATGTCACAGTGCCATCACACAGACGTCCAATCACAATGGATCTCATTTACATATGACATCACAATGGGACAGGGGTGAGCGATTGCAATCTCCATGTGTTTCCACAAATGCAATCAACCTGGTGTGCACAATCAAATAAGATCAAATAGAACAAGTTGTCATCCCCCTCCCTATCTACCCCCTTCCTCTCTACCCCACTGCCCTCTTTACCCCCTTCCTTCTTTATCCCCCTCCCTCTCTAGCCCCTCCCCATCCCTCTCTACCACCACCCCCTCCCTCTCTACCCCCTCCCTCTCTACGCCCCCTCCCTCTCTGCCCCCCTCTCCCTCACTACCACACCCTTCCCTCTCAAGAGAGTGGTGAGTATTGAGACCCGTGGGTGAGTGGTGGAATATTGCATTCGGAAACCAGCCCTCCCCTGCGACGCCGCACCCCCCCTATCCCTCAATCTCTTCCCCCTCCCCCTCACCCCCTCCCTCTACCCTCCCTCTCTACCCCCTCACCCCCTCTGTCTCTACCCCTCCCCTCCCTCTCTATCCCCCTCCCTCTCCCTCTCTAACCACGCCTGCACATTTGGGGGCTATGCGTGGGTGGCGGATGGGGAACAGGTGCAAATTAATAATATAAAGTGCGTCTGTGTGTGGGGGGTTAGTGTGTGTGACGCCGCAGGCCACCCCCCCCCCCCCGCTACCGCTCGTTGAGGGGACGGGACCCAACGGGTCCCACTTGGTCTAGTTAACAATAAAATTTAAATGTATTCTTTCATTTCATACCATAATTACTTCTATCATATGCTTTCTTAATCTGCAATGCTCCAATGAAAAAATGTCCTGTCAAAGGCATCACTTGTGAAGAAATTACTGAAAAATATCACTTCTATGATGTAGAGTGTGTGCCCTGTCCATTTAAATCAGCTGCAAACTATTTATTGGATTATGCAGCTATTTAGGCAGAATGCCAGGGTGTTTAATTCCTTCTGAAATCGAAAATAGGTCAGTTTATAAAGCTTTTCAAAGACCTCCCTTAATCAACTGAGAGTCTAGATTGGTTATTTCATAGCACTCTATGCCTAGATTTAAACTTTTGAAACGGGGAGAATAGATACATAATCTCTTGCCCAGAGTAGGGGATTCGAGGACCAGAGAACATGGATTCAAGGTGAAGGGGAAAAGATTTAATAGGAATCTGAGGGGCATCTTTTTCACACAAAGGTGGGTGTATGGAACAGCTGCCAGAGGAGGCAGTTGAGGCTGGGACTTTCCCAACGTTTAACAATTAGACAGGTACATGGATAGGTCAGGTTTGGAAGGATATGGACCAAACGCAGGCAGGTGGAACTAATATAACTGGGACATGTTGGCCAGTGTGGGCATTTTTGGCCGAAGGGCCTGTTTCCATACTGTATCACTCTATGACTCCATGAGTAATCTTTAGAAGCATGGAAATGTTCTTTGAATAGCCATGCAAGCCGCTGAGAATGAATCTGTATTTCAACTTTCTCCATTTCTGCTTTGTTAACTCTTTTGAATTTTTTATCATTTGACTATATTACATTGACAATTCATTAAAATCCCCTCACACGAATGAACTTGTGATGACAGCGTGAAACAAAGTGTGTTCCAAATCTCATTAGTAACTGCTGAAGGAACTCCTGAAATGGTTGCAGATTATTCCTATATATGTGTTACGTCTTTATAAATGACTGGTTAAGCCAACGATGGAGTTTCCAGTATTCTCAGTAAAACATTTGAAGATTGACATCAAGATATTGGATGGTGTGAACGTTCATCAGAATTGTGGAAGAATTGTAGGACTTTAGTTAAACAGAGAGAATTGAAAAAGTGTTTTTGATATTTGCAAGCAAACTCGAAAGGGCATTTAAAGAGTTTAGTTTAGTTTATTATTGTCACATGTACCAAGGTACAGTGAAAAGCTTTTTGTTGCGAGCTCGGATCGCCTACTCTCGGCGAGAGATTATGCATCTATTCTGTACTCTGCGTAATGACTATGCATGATTACAATCAAGTTGTCCACAGTGTACAGATACAGGATAAAGGGAATAACGTTTAGTGCAAGATAAATTCCAGTAAAGTCTGATTAAAGATAGTTTGAAGTCTCCAATTAGGTAGATGGGAGGTCAGGACCGCTCTCCAGAGAGGACGGTCCATTTGACAATGACAGCTGAGAATAAACTGTACCTGAATCTGAAGGTGTGTGTTTTCAAAGTTCTGTACCTCTTGCCTGATGGGAGAGGGGAGAAGACGGAGTGAGACTGGTTCTTGATTATGCGAATGGCCCTTTGGAGGCAGCTTGAAGTGTAGATGGAGTCAATGGACGCGAGGCCGGTTAGCGTGATAATCTGGGCTACGTCCACAATTCTCTGCAATATCTTGCAGTCTTGGATGGAGATGTTCTATACTAGGCTCTGATGCATCCCAATAAAATGCTTTCTACAGCACCTCAGTACAAGTTGGTGAGAGTTGTTGAGGACATGCCAAACTTCCTAAGGAAGTTCTAAGGAACTAGAGGCACTGGTGTGTCTTCTTGGACATTGCTTTGATGTGGCTGGTCCTGGACAAATTTCAGATGATATATATTCATAAGAACTTAAAGCTTTCCACCATCACCACCTCGGTGTATCGATGTACTGTGTGTACTGCTTCGCTTCCTGAAGTCAATCACAATCTCCTATGTCTTGCACAGATTGAGGGAAAGGTTGTGGTCTTGGCACCAGGTTAAGAGATTCTCAATCTCTTTCCTGTAATCCATCTTATCATTACTTGACATTCAGCCAACTACAGTGCCGTCATCTAAGAATTTGTAAATCGAGTTGGATCGTTATTGGGCTGCACAGTCATGAGTGTGTAAGGAGTATAGAAAGGTGTTGTGAATGAATCCTTGTGGAGCATCAGTGGTGAGGATTATCATGAAGGATGATTGTCCCCTCTCCTCACTGAATGTGGTCTGTTGGCCAGGAAGTCGAGGATCCTGTTGCAGAGTGCTGACTGCAAGATCTACAAGCTTGGAGATAAGCTTGGATGGGATAATGGTATTGAAAGCAGAGCTCAGTCTATGAGCAGGAGTCTGACATAGGTGTCGTTTTTAACTAGGTGATGCAGGGGTGAGTGTAGGGCCAGGGAGGTGGCATCAGACCTGTTGTGGCGGTGGACAAACCGCAGTGGATCAGGTTTGTTTTAAAGGCTGGATTTAATGTGCTCCATAAACAGCCTCTCAAAGCCCTTCATGATGGTGGGCGTCAGGCCACTGGATGTCATTAAGACATGAGATCTTGCTTTTCTTTGGCACCGGGATGATAGTTATCTTCTTGAAGGAGGTGGGTACCTCAGAACGGAGTAGGGAGAGATTAAAGATGTCTGTAATGGCAATGTCAAATGTTTTCATTGTCATTACTACGTTGGCAAGGAGGAGTGAATCGATCTTACGCAGTACGATAACAAAAACAAATCTTCCAGTTGATATTTCCAATTTAATTGATTCTTTAATTGAAGTTATTGTAAATACAAAGAAGTATCTTATACAAATTGTAGCTTTCCGTTCTTACTATCTGAACTGTCCATTCTTACTATATTTAGAAGGATGAGAGGGGATCTTATTGAAAAATATAAGATTATTAAGGGTTTGGACATGTTAGAGTAGGAAACATGTTCCCGATGTTGGGAGAGTCCAGAACCAGGGGCCACAGTTTAAGAATAAGGGGTAAGCCATTTAGAACGGAGACGAGGAAACACTTTTTCTCACACAGAGTTGTAAGTCTGTAAAATTCTCTGCCTCAGAGAGAGGTGGAGGCCGGTTCTCTGGATACTTTCCAGAGAGAGCTAGATAGGGCTCTTAAAAATAGCGGAATCAGGGGATATGGGGAGAAGGCAGGAACGGGGTACTGATTGGGGATGATCAGCCATGATCACATTGAATGGCAGTGCTGGCTCGAAGGGCCGAATGGCCTACTCCTGCACCTATTGTCTATTGTTTATTGTCTATTGTCTATCCAAACTGTCCATTCTTACTATCCGAACTGGTAAAAACGGTGTCTTCTCTCCGGTGCCAGCTCTCATCAGACCTGACCACCCCTGTTGTATTGCATAGTTCAATGCAAGTCACATCCATCTACATAAATCCATGCCTATCTACATAAATCCATGCCCATCTACATAAATCTGCGCCCATCTACTTAAATCCACATCCATCTACATAAATCCACGCCCATTTACATAAATCCACGAACATCTACATAAATCCACGCCCATCTACGTATCAAAATCCCCCCCCCAAGCGTTCAAAAATATCTAGACAAAATACTATAATATACTGACAGTAACTAACTTAAGCATAAATGGTTCCTACAATGTCCATGAACACTCCCACTAGTTGGTCTGTGCAGTTCCTAAGTACAAGGTCAAGGACTCCATGCAATCAAAGCATGAGCAATCTTGATTGAGTTGATGGAAAGAGAAAATAGCAGATTTAAAAATCAAAGGGCACAGTTAAAGACAAAATTAGCAATAGAATCCAAAGTGAAATGAGGGTAAAACATTTTATGCAGCAACTTATTGTGAAAAAGTAATAGATCCAGAAGAGAATTGGATGGATGTTTGAAAAGGATCAAGCCACCGTGCTTTGAGGAAAGACCAGAGGACTGTGGTCAGGAGATCATGGGTAGGACAAGTTTAAGACAGGACACGGACAGAACAAGTTTGGATGGATATGGACCAAATGCAGGCAGATGGGACTAGTGTAGTTGAAGCATATTGGCCGGTGAGGGCAAGTTGGACCGATGGCCTGTTTCCACACTGTATCACTCTATGACTCTGACTGGGATTAATTTTTAAAGAGTGTCTTACAGAAAGCAGGTTCAAGCACAATGGGTCAATGGTTCTGAATTCTGTTCTATAAGTTTCTAAGAATGAAGACTCACCAACTGGCCCTTTGTGCTGCTTCAAAATGCTGGCAACTCAATGCCACTTTTAAAAGGTTGGAGCATAATATGCTTGTGAATGATACCGCAGAAGGCACAACTCGAGAGAGGAAGAAGTAGTTTTGTTTTATATAGAGAAACAGTGTGAAGATAAGCCCTTCGACCCAACGAATCCATGCCGACCAGCACACCAACTGGTCAGTTAGTCATAAGTTGGTCATAAAAGGACTGGGCAAGCTAGATGCAGGAAAAATATTCCCAATGTTGGGCGAGTCCAGAACCAGGGGCCACAGTCTTAGAATAAAGGGGGAGGCCATTAAAGACTGAGGTGAGAAAAAAGCGTTTTCACCCAGAGAGTTATGAATTTGTGGAATTCCTTGCCACAGAGGGCAGTGGAGGCCAAATCACTGGATGGATTTAAGAGAGAGTTAGATAGAGCTCTAGGGGCTAGTGGAATCAAGGAATATGGGGAGAAGGCAGGCACGGGTTATTGATTGGGGGACGATCAACCATGATCACAATGAATGGCGGTGTTGGCTCGAAGGGCCGAATGGCCTCCTCCTGCACCTATTTTCTATGTTTCTATGTTTCTGTGTTTACTAACGCTATCCTAAATACACTAGGGACAATTTACAATTATACCAAGCCAACTAATCTACAAACTGTACATCGTTGGAGTGTGGGAGGGAGCTGGAGCATCCGATGAAAACCCATGCAGGTCACGGGGAGAACGTACAAACTCTGCACAGACAGCACCCGTAGTCAGGGTGGTAATTGAATCATGTTGTAAAATAGATTGAGTTTGCTCACTTTCAGAACCTAATAATGCTGATTGGATAGAATCAACTGAGGATGCAATCTCATAGGCTCTCCACTCTGCTCTGGACCACTTGGACAATAAGAACACATACATCAGGCTGTTCATAGACTACAGATCAGCATTCAATACTGGCATCCCCTGTGAGCTGGTTACCAAGCTCACACAACTGGGTCTCTGCACATCTCTCTGCATCTGAATCCTCGTCTTCCTCATCAACAGACCACAGTCTGTATGAATTGGCATCAAAACTTCTTCCACAATAACTGTCCGTTCGGCAGGACCTCAAGGCTGCGTGCTCAGCCCCCTGCTCTACTCACTCTATACTCATGACTGTGTAGCCGGACATAATACAAACTCCATCTCCACGTTTGCTGACGACACCACTGTTGTTGGACGAATTACAGATGGTGATGAGTCAGAGAATGGAAGTGAGATCGACCAATTGACCAAATGGTGCCAGCACAACAACCTGGCTCTCAATGTCAGTAAGACCATTGAACTGATTGTGGGCTTTGAAAGAGGAAGGATGAGGACCCACAAACATGAATATATTGACGGGACCATGGTGCTGAGAGTGAAAAGCTTCAAATTCCTGGGCGTGCACCTCGCTGAAGACCTTTCCCGGACCCAGCACACTGATACAATTATAAAGGATGCCCATCAACATTTCTACCTCCTGAGTAGATTGTGGAGATTCGGGATGTCAGAGAGAACTCTCTTGACCTATGGTGTACAGTAGAGAGCATATTGACTGGCTGCATCACGGCCTGGTGCAGAAACTCAAATACCCAGCAATGAAGAAGACTGCAAAAGTGGTGAACACTGCCCAGTCCATCAAGGGTTCTCATCTCACCATCACAGGGATTTGCAGGAGTCTCTGCCTCACACATTCATTTCACCCCTGCCATCGTGAAGAAGATATAGGAGCCTGGAAACTATAATATCCAGGTTCAGAAACAGCTTCTTCCTTACAGCCGTCAGGTTATTAAACACTCCAAATAAGCTCTGAACTACATAGACTTCGGGGGCAGTGGTTTTGTCTTTTCGCACTATTATTGTTTGTTTGTTTGTTTTGTGTGTGCGTGTGCGTGTGTGTGTGTGTGTGTGTGTGTGTGTGTGTGTGTGTGTGTGTGTGTGTGTGTGTGTGTGTGTGTGTGTGTGTGTGTGTGTGTGTGTCTGCATGTATGTATGTATATAAAATGTGTGTGTGTGTGTGTGTGTATGTGTCTGCATGTATGTATGTATGTATGTATATAAAGTGTGTGTGTGTGTGTGTGTGTGTGTGTGTGTGTGTGTGTGTGTGTGTGTGTGTGTGTGTGTGTGTAAAATGTGTGTGTGTGTGTGTGTGTGTAAAATGTGTGTGTGTGTGTGTATATATTTCTGGTGTGTGTGTGTGTGTGTATTCTGTTGTGCTGCTGCAAGTAAGAATTACATTATACTGTTTTGGACTTCTGACAATAAAACACTCTTGATAATACAGAGAACACATTTTTGAATAGGAACATGGGACCTCTTCCCGGGATGGTAGATGTGTTCTGGCTTGATATCTGTTCTGACACTTTCATGACTGAGTACTCCTTGCGCAGGGATTTTCACACTGAATTATGTATTCAGATGGGACAGAATGAAGTGGAAAGGAGAAAAAATAATCAGCTTTCCTTGCTCCTTCTCACAATCTTGTGATACCTGCTGCGAAGTATGATGTTTGTAGACAGGATTAAACTCATTTATCCTGCCATCCCATGGCTGGACAACCTATCTTGTTGAGTAGGCCCCCATGTGAAGGATCATCAGTTTGAGGAATGCCAGAGGTTTTATCATTGCTCATGAAACTGTGGCAAGTGACAGCCAGGACAGAAGATGGTGGCACGGTGACACTGCTGTGACTCTGTGCCTTACAGAACCCGGATCTCCGGTCTATCCCGATTACGAGTGCAGTCTGTACGGAGTTTGTTTGTTCTCCCCACATGGTTTTTTTCCAAGATCTTCAGTTTCTTCCTGCACTCCAAAGACATATAGGTTTGTAGGTACATTGGCTTGGTATAAATGTAGGATGTATAGGACAGTGTTAATGTGCGGAGATCGCTGGTGGGTGCGGACTCGGTGGGCCGAAGGGCCTGTTTCCGTGCTGTATTTCTAAACTAAACTCAAAGAAGGTGGAAGAGACAAAGGGTTAAGGATTTGATAAAAGAAAGATGAAAAATCATTGGTCTGAAGTAATAGAAGTCATTGTACTGGATTGTTTCTAAATGACAGATCTTTCGTATTAGCAGACTAACTGTATATATCTGCCCCTTAACTGGGAGATATTTCACTCCTACGCTGCATTTAAACCTATCATTATTTTGTAGTTTAGTCAGCCATTAACTGGGCACTCTACCATGATTAGGTAGTCAAGAGCACTGACTACAGGAGTTTAAAAACAATTATCCGAGTGTTTCTGAGTACCAACTTGAAAACCAAACTAGATTTAAAAAGCACAGCACTGATGCTCACAGCAAGACCTTGACCTGGTATGACAAGTCCTAGTTGTCTAGATGTAGTAACCAGTCACAGTGCTCAGAATATTACAAAATTCATTCCTAGGATGTGGATATCATTGCCATAATTTACTGTTCTGTCCTCATTTATAAACAATATTTGTGCAGGGAGGCACTGCAGATGCTGGTTTGCACCGCAGATAGATGCACGATGCTGGAGTAACCCAGCAGGACGGGCAGCAACATATTGGTCTGTTTGTTCTGTTTATTTCACAGTACGTTTTTCAATCAATTACATTTTTGTCACTAATTGAAATGCTGCAAACTGAATGAGATATTTCAGTAATTTTGTACTTTCATAAGACATAGGAGCAGAATTAGGCCATTCAACCCATCGAGTCTGGTCCATCATTTAATCATGGCTGATCTATCTTTCCCTCTCTACCCTGTTCTCCTGCCTTCTCCCCTTAACCTTTAACACCCATACTAATCAGGAACTTTTCAATCTCTGCTTTAAAAATGCCCAAAGACTTGGCATCCAGGGCCGTCTGTGGCAATGAATTCCACAGATTCACCACCCTCTGGCTAAAGTGGTTACAATTGAGTGGCTCGTTTCACCACTTCATGTGGGATTAGAATTTGGACTGACCCATACCTGAATAAGGATGTCTCCTGTTTAAAGGGTGGTGGAATATAAACGCATACATCCGTGTAAAATTAAGGAACCAGTTATGAGAATAAAAATATTATCCCTGAAACATCCCACCTGTGCCCAAAGGTCAGAGCAACAAAATATCACTAATTAATAGTGCTAGATGTGCTTGTACAAGACCCACTTGGAAATTGGATGAAAGAAGGAACATGAAATGGACTCTTTTACATGGGCGAGACCAAAGGTAGACTGGGCGATCGTTTCGCTGAACACCTTCACTCAGTCCATCTGGACCTATGAGATCTCCCTGTTGCCAAACACTTTAACTCCTCTTCCCATTCCCACACTGACCCTTCTATCCAAGTCCTCCTCCATTGTCAGAGTGAGGTCAAAAACAAATTGGAGGAACAGCATCCCATATTTTGTTTGGGCAGCTTACAACCCAGTGCTATGATTATTGATTTCTCTAACTTTAAGTAACCTTTGCATCTCCACTCTCTCTGTCCCCCACCTAACACACAGCTAACAATGGTCTGTTTCCTTGGTCATAGTTACTTTTGTGCATATCTTACATTAACATGTTCTATATGTCACTACATCGCTTATATATCTTGTTTTCCTTTCCGCTGACTCTCAGTCTGTAGAAGGGTCTTGATCCAAAACGTTACCTATTCCTTTTCTCCAGAGATGCTGTCAGACCCGCTGAGTTACTCCAGCTTTTTGTGTCTATCTTTGGTTTAAACCAGCACCTGCAGTTCCTTCCTACACATGAAACAGATAAAAGCTTGATACCAATAATCATTTCTTATTGATTAACTGTGTCCATTAAACATGCATAAACCAATGAAAAAAATCCCCTACTTCATGTAAACCATTCTCTGAGCAGCAGAGGTAACAGCATGGGTCATATTTGGGAAACATTGCAGAGTAACACAATAGAGTCTTGAGTGGATGATCGCATTACAGAAAGAGACAACCAGGGAGCAGCGCTGAATAACTATCTACCTCTTTGGTAACCCTTGGCCTACCCTTGATCAGACTTTGTTGGCTTTACCTTGCACTAAACATTATTCCCTTATCTGGTATTTATACACTGTAAATGGATCGATTGTAATCATGCATTGTGTTTGTGCTGACAAAAGCTTTCACTGTACCTCGGTACACATGAGAACAAACTAAACCGAAACTGAGAATATGGACGTACATTAATATAGCGCCATTCACACAGAACCAAGTTAGACATAAAAAGCTGGAGTAACTTAGCGGGACAGGCAGCATCTCTGGAGAGAAGGAATGGGTGACATTTCAGGTCGAGACCCTTCTTCAGAAGATGTGTCTATATTCAGTTTAAACCAGCATCTGCAGTTCCTTCCTACACACAGAACCAAGTGCAATACAACCAAGGAAGTCCTTTGGAATTGTAGTTATTATTGAGATGTAGGAAATTTCAATGTGAATCGAGCTGTATAAGAATTCTGGTAATTATCTTACCCTTAACGAAGCCATGAGAAATGACCCAGGCAGTCATTTGGCTCATCGTTGTTTATGGGATCTGGTAGAACATAAATGATTGACATAATTGCAATGGCGATGTCTTTGTTACTGCAGTAGGACAAACTTCTCCCTTTATACATCAATCCTGACTTCAATGCCATCAGCTGCCCTTCCAGATTGAGACAATGATGTTTAATTTGCTATTTTGGGTCCTGGTGGAGTTTCTTATTTCAGATACGGGTTGTTACTCTTCATGTCTGCCCTTGAAAGGAAGTTGAGAAGATGATTTTCTTTTTAAAGTCAGAGCTCAAAATGAAAAGCTGGAGTCCTGGATTGGTGATTGTATGGATGGATTTCACAGACAGCGGGATGTCACATGGCGATGGAACTGTTCCCAGATGGACTTGCGATCCTGCCCAGGCTAGATTACATTCTGCACTGCCGTGACAACCCATCTCTGCAAATAAAGAAGGACTTCCTGGTGTACGTTAAAATACCTTCCAAAATGTTTACAGTCTGACGTATGTACATGCTAATTTTATGTTGTTGATCATTAGGAACCACAAATAGATACACTGACTCTGTGAGAATTTCATTGCCAACATGCCCTCAGTTGTACAAATTATCTGCATGAGTTCTAAAACAGACACAGTAATTTCTCACCACAGTCCATGTGCATTCTTCCCTATCATAGACTCTATCTCCTCCCACTGAATGCACCCATCCTCTACTCCCAATCGCTGTAACTATGTTTTTAATTTCCTTCCTCAACTCATGTAAAGCTGCCCTTACCCTTTATGTCCTGTGCACCAATTTTACAAATCAGTGTTTTTCCTCTTGAAGTGAGAATACATTCTTTCTGAAAGACAATGGTACCAGAAATGCCAGGCTGCCAATATCCTATGCAAGTGACCATTCTTCACAGTTGAACCGACACACTGCGATGACCAACTCAAGAGATATAATCAGGGATAGGGGAGGAATGGAGAGAGAGGGAAAGCAAGAGTTACTTGAAGTTAGAGAAGCCAATATTCATACCACTGGGTTGTAAGCTGCCCAAGTGAAATATTCCAGAAGAAGGGTTTCGAACTGATATGTCACCCATTCTTCTCTCCAGTGATGCTGCCTGTCCCGCTGAGTTACTCCAGCATTTTGAGTTTATCCTTGGTGTAAACCAGCATCTGCAGTTCCTTCCTACACAGGGGATATGTTGCTGTGGGAGTTGATTCACATCAACCAGTTCAACAAAATCACATTGCAGAGGATCTTTGAGCAGGGATTCAATGACATACAACAACAACAAATAAAATCCCATGGCATTCTATGGTGGGCAAATGGGACTAATGTAGATGGGCGTTTTGATCAACATGGAGAAATTAGGCCAAAGGGCCAGTTTCTGATCTATATGACTCTATGACACAAGGACATATGCACACGTCAAAAATGAGATTACATCTGAATTAACTTAAACCCACATATAGAGGTTGATATGGAGAATTGGAGAAAGTGTATTGTATAGTAACTGATCATCCAGATTAATGAGATCCGTGACAGATTCTACTTCCATATCATATGATACGATAGAACTTTATTTATCCCAGGAGGGAAACTGATCTGCCAACAGTCATAAAACACATGATACATGAAACACGAAATTAAAGTGACAAGTGGAAAGGATTCAGGGTGTGAAAAGATTGGGGAGGGTGGGTCAGTCTCAGTCTACCCCACGACGGAAGGGGGAGGAGTTGTACGATTTGATAGCCACAGGGAAGGAGGATTTCCTGTGGCGTTCTGTCCTGCATCTTGGTGGAGCCAGTCTGTTCATGAAGGTGCTCCTCAGGTTGACCAGTGTGTCACGAAGGGGGTGAGCTGTATTGTCACCAGTTTGAGGAGCATCCTCTCCTCCAAGACCTCCTCCCATTAATCTAATTCCACCCCCAGGACAGAGCCGGCCTTCCTGATGAGCTTGTTAATCCTGTTGGCGTCCGGGGCCTTCGCCCTGCTGCCCCAGCTCACGGCAGCGAAGAAGATGGCGCTGGCTACCACCGATTGGTGGAACATCTGCAGCATCTTACTGCAGACATGGAAGGAGTGGTGCCTTCTCAAAAAGTATAGCCGGCTCTGTCCCTTCTTGTACAGAGCCTCAGTGTTCCTAGACCAGTCCAGTTTACTGCCCAGGTACACTCCAAGGTATTTGTACTCTTTGGTTAAAATGCACATTCACCCCATTTATGGAGATAGGGGACAGGGGTGTTCCTCTCCTCCTAAAGCCCACCACTAACTCCTTTGTATTGTCGGTGTTGACCTGCAGGTGATTCAGCCCACACCACTCAACAAAGTCGTTGACTACACCACTGTATTCAGCTTCCCACCCCTCGCTGATGCAGCCCACAATTGCAGTGTCATCCGACAACTTCTGCAGGTGGCAGGAGTCCGAGTTATATCTGATGTCCGATGCTACAGGTCTGGACAGGACAGCTAACGGTACATCTGGGCCAGGTGCTTTTCCAGCCAGTCTTTGAACATTGTTCACAGTCTATGATGTGCGCAATAGATAGGGGAAAACAATCATAGGAAAAGCATAAAACTGTGTTTCTTTTATTAAATAAAGATTATTTATCCTCTTCTGCGTAATAGTTATTGAAATATTGAATAAAGGCATTGACTCTGAACAACAATTGTATTTATGTGTAGGAAGGAACTGCAGATGCTGGTTTAAACCAAAGATAGACACAAAGACCTGGAGTAACTCAACGGGTCAGACAGCACCCCTGGACAAAAGGAATAGGAGACGATTCGGGTCGAGACCCTTCTTCAGAATGAGAGTCAGGGGAAAGGGAAAGGGAAAGGGAGATATAGACAGTGATTTAGAGAGATATAGAACAAATAAATGAATGATATGCAAAAATGTAACAATGATAAAAGAAACAGGCCTTTGTTAGCAAGTTACAGACAACGAGTCTAAGACATCTAACATGCCCTTCGTCTCTTCAATGACTTCCGTTTTCCAGGCCCCCACTACCTCATGTTTACTATGGATGTTCAGTCACTCTACACCTTCATCCCCCACAATGAAGGTCTCAATGCCGTCTGTTTCATCCTCGATCACAGAACCAGCCAATTTCCCTCCACCAACACTCTCCTCCGCCTAGCGGAGCAGGTCCTTACCCTTAATAACTTCTCCTTCGTCTCCTCCCACTTCCTCCAAATCCAAGGCATAGCTATGGGCACTCGTATGGGCTCTTTGTAGAGTATGTCGAACAATCCCTGTTCCAGGCATACACTGGGCCTATCCACAAACTGTACCTCCACTACATTAACATAGAAACATAGAAACATAGAAATTAGGTGCAGGAGTAGGCCATTCGGCCCTTCGAGCCTGCACCGCCATTCAGTATGATCATGGCTGATCAGGCTTAACGACTGATCATGGCTTAACGACTGCATTGGTGCTACCTCCTGCACCCATGCAGAACTCACTGACCAATAACTTTACTATTAATTTCCATCCTGCACTCAAATTCACTTGGACCATCTCCGATATCTCCTTACCATTTCTTGATCTCACCGTCTCCATCACAGGAGATAGATTATCAGCTGACATCTATTATAAACCCACTGACTCCCACAACTATCGAGACTACACGTTTTCCCATCCTGTTTCTTGCAAAGACTCTATCCCCTACCCGCAATTCCTCTGCGCCCAAGATGAGGTGTTCCATACCAGGACTTTCGAGATGTCCTCATTCTTTAGGGAACGGGGGTTCCCTTTTCCATCATAGATGTGGCCCTCACTAGGGTCTCCTCGATATCCCGCAGCTCTGCTTTTGCTCCCCCTCCCTACAGTCGCAACAAGGACAGAACCCCCGTTGTCCTCACCTTCCACCCCATTAGCCGCTGCATAGAGCATATAATCCCCGACATTTTTGCCACCTCCAACGGGATCCCACTACTGGCCACATCTTCCCATCTCCACCCTTTTCCGCTTTCCGCAGAGACTGTTCCCTCCGCAACTCCCTGGTCAACTCGTCTCTTCCCACCCAAACCACCCCCTCCCCAGGTACTTTTCCCTGCAACCGCAGGAGATGCAACACCTGTCCCCACACCTCCCCCTCAACTCCGTCTAAAGATCCCAAGTCTTTTCAGGTGAGTCAGAGGTTCACCTGCACCTCCTCCAACCTCATCTATTGTATCCGCTGTTCCAGGTGTGGACTCCTCGCGGTGTGGAGACCATGCTCGGTGATCTCTGCACTGAACACCTCCACTCAGTCCGCCTAAACCTACCCGATCTCCCGGTTACTAAGCACTTCAACTCTCCCTCCCATTCCAACACCGACCTTTCTGTCCTGGGCCTCCTTCATTGTCAGAATGAGGCCCTACGCAAATTGGAGGAACAGCACCTCATATTTCACTTGAGTAGTTTACACCCCAGCGGTGTGAACATTGACTTCTCCAACTTCATGTAACCCTAGCTTTCCCTCTCTCTCCATCCTTCCCCCTTCCCAGTTCTCTCACCAGGTTTACTGTCTCCGACTACATTTTATCTCTGTTTATTTATTGTTTACCTTCTCCTAGCAAACAATGATCTATTCTACATTTTCCTGAAGAAGGGTCTTGAGCCGAAACGTCACCCATACCTTCTATCCAGAGATGCTGCCTTGCCCCGCTGAATGACTCCAGCTTTTTTGTGTCTATCTTCAGTTTAAACCAGCATCTGCAGTTCCTTCAGATCATCAGAGGGGACTGTGTGGAGAGGGTGGCGGATTTCCGCTTCCTGGGAATCCATATTGAGGAGGACCTGACGTGGAGCGTGAACACCTCTGCGCTGCTGAAAAAGGTCCAGCAGAGACTGCACTTCCTGAGGGTGCTCAGGAAGAATAACATCACACAGAGACTGCTGCTGTCCTTTTATCGGTGCTCCATTGAGAGCATCCTAACATACTGTGTATGCGTGTGGTACACCAGCTGCACAGCGGCTCAGAGGAAAGCGCTCCAGAGGGCCATTGACAACGCCCAGAGGATTGTCGGCTGCCCTCTCCTTACCTTGGAGGACTTACACAGTTCCCGCTGCATCAAAAAATCCCAGAATATTATAAAGGACATTTCCCACCCCGGACACTCCGTTTGAACTGTTGCCATCAGGCAGACAGTACAGATCTACAAGGACAAGGACAAACAGACTTAAAAACAGTTTTTACCCCACTGCTATAAAGGCACTAAATGTAGCCGCCAAGTAACGCGGGGACTAAGGGACTGTGGTTGGTACACTGTGAAATCGACAGAAGGATGTTGGGTTGGGTGTTTATGCGTGCTATTTTCATATTTCATATTTATTTTAGTTGTTTATCTTTTTTAATATTTTACCTTGTATGTATCGTTAGCTTTTATGGTTTGAATGGTGCACTGACTGGCTGACATTTTAAATTTTGTTGTACATGGTTCATGTTACAATGACAATAAAGAAACTATAACTATTACTATTCCCACACATGAGACTCAATAAGACGACATTGAACCGAGTACAACAACTTGGGTGAGGCAGGGGCGGAGAGAGTAACTAAATGTAGATTTATGTTGCATCTTTAACCTCACCAGGGCCTTTTTAAGAGTGTCATCCGGCAGATATTACCATTATGAATCATGTATTCAGTAATGAAGATTTTTCTGCTGCATTTGTCACGGGGTGACAGGATGCTACAAAGATGGACAAAAGGTGAGCACAGGTGATTGGAGGTGACAGACTATGTAAAAAACCTACCAGGGAGACAATCAATTACACTTGACAAACCTGCCAACAATACTAGCTAATATCCTTTATCCAACATCATGGGCAGCACGGTGGCGCAGTGTTAGAGTTGCTGCCATAGCGCTGGCAGCATCGAAGATCCAGGTCTGATCCCGACTATGGGTGCTGTCTGTACGGAGTTTGCACGTACTCCCCATGACTGTGTGAGTTTTGCTCGAGTCCTCCAGTTTCCTCAAACACTCCAAAGACGTACAGGTTTGCAGGTTAATTGGCTTGGTGCAAGTGTAAATTGTCCCAAGTGTGTGTAGGGTAGTGTTAGTGTGTGGGGATCGCTGGTTAGCACGGACCCGGTGGGCCGAATGGCCTGTTTCCTCACTGTATCGTTACATTAAACTAAACTTATACCTCTCCTGACGTCAGGCCATGTCAAAGCACTTTATGTTTAATGAAGTACTTGTGGAAAGTAGTTCATGTTATTATATGGGAAATACAGTGACCACGACAAGCATCTACAAACCATGAGTGCGATGATGATTAGATCTCCCAGCAGAGCGAGATGCCCGTCGGGGAATGTTGCCGACTGGCCCGCTCCAGACTGCAGGAGTGCGTGCTGAGGGACGCACTGAAGCTCGGTGCAGCCAATGCCAAGGCTCGGTGGGGGAGGACCACCGTCTAGGACATCTGCTGCTGGACATTGGAGGAGGCAGGGTGAGGTGGAGATGCCCCTCAAACAAGGGACGCTATATCAACCCAGGGGGGCAAGAGTGGCAAGAGTGCATGGTCTAATGATAGTTTTGTGAACACTACCAAACCGTAGAAAACAATTTTAATGATGTTGGCTGCGGACATTTATTGCTAAGCTCACCAAGAGTAACGGTTAGGGAGAGCTAGCTAACTGGCTTTATGGTAGGAAGCAACGGGTGGGGGTGGAAGGTTGTTTTCAGACTAGAGGCCTGTGGCTAGTGGTGTACTTCAGCGGTCAGTGCTGGGCCCATTGCTATTTGTCATCTATATCAAAGGCATGATTAGTAAGTTCACATTTGACACCAAAATAGGTGGTAGACCTAGATAAAAGAAGATGCTTAGCAGTAATTACAGTAGGATATTGATCGGGTCGGTTGAGGAATGGCGAATGGAGTTTAATTTGGCTCCGTGTGAGGTGTTCCATATTGGGAAGTCAAACCAGGGCAGGACCTGCACAGTGAACAGTGGGGGACTGGGGTCTGCTGTAGACCAGGCGGATCTCAGAATACAAGTACATAGTTCCCTGAAAGTTGCATCACCGGTGGACAGGATGGTAAAGAAGGCTATTAGTACATTAGGCTTCTTCAGTCAGGAAAATGAGTGTAGAAGTTGAAACATGATGTTTCTGTGTACAAGACCTTGTTGAGGCTGCACTTGACGTGGAATATTGTGTTCAATATTGGTCATCCTGCAATAGGGAAGATATCATTAAGCTGGAAATGGTATAGAGAAGATCTCTGAGGATGTTGCCAGGATTCATGGGTCTGAGTTATAGCATGAGGTTAGGCTGGCTCGGGCTTTATTCCTTGGAGAGCAGGAAGCTGAAGGGTGGTCTTATAGGAGTGTATAAAATCATGAGGAGAATAGATTGGGTCAATGCATAGAGTGGTTTTCCCAGAGAATAGAGAAATAAAGGGCACAGGTTTAAGGTGCGAGGGTAAAGATTTAATAAGAATCTGAGAGGTAATATTTTCACACAGAGGATGGTTGATATAAGGAACAAACTCTTATTGTTCCATTCACTGGATGTATTCAAGGTAGAGATTTAGCTCTTAGGGCTAACGGTATCAAGGAATATGGGGAAAAAGCTGGAAAGGGGTATTGATTTTGCAAGTTCAGCCGTGATCATATTGAATGGTTGATGGACCAAATGGCCGTCTATCCACCCAACTGTTTGGTCAAATCTCACCCATTGACACTGGTCAAGAAGGCTCATCAGCGCCTCTTCTTCCTGAGGAGACTAAAGAAGGTCCATCTGTCTCCTCAGATTCTGGTGAACTTCTACCGCTGCGCCATCGAGAGCATCCTTACCAACTGTATCACAATATGGTGTGGCAACTGCTCTGTGTCCGACCGGAAAGCACTGCAGAGGGTGGTGAAGATCGCACAACGCATCACCAGCTACTCACCCCTCCATTGAGTCTGTCCATAGCAAGCGATGTCTGCGAAGGGCGCACAGCATCGTCAAGGACTGGTCTCACCCCAGCCACAGACTGTTTACCCTCCTCCCATCCGGGAGGCGCTACAGGTCCCTCCGTTGCCGGACCAGCAGGTTCAGGAACAGCTTCTTTCCTGCGGCTGCTACAATACTTAACTCAACACTTTGGTGATTACAAGTCACCCCCCCCCACCCCCGGACACTCCTTCCCCCAGTGACTAACTGCATTTCGTTGTCTCTGTACTTGTACACTGCACAATGACAATACAGTTTGAATCTGAATCTGAATCTGAATCTATAGAAGTATTGTCGGAGTGAAAGCTCTCTTTAACTTCCCCAAATCATTTCTAACATCTTCATACAAACTCGCCTCTTTAGAGATTTCAGAGCTTCACTAACGTGATTGATTTGCCAGGATTTACGAGGAGGATTTTCCTCACATGCTCTCAAACCCTCAGGGAATATTTGCTCAAAATATTAAGGTAGATGATAAGGAATAATGATAATATCTGTTCATATAGTCGAACAAACATTAAAAAAAATCTGATCCTAGCAACCTAGGTGATGTAGCAAAGTGAACAAAGAACACCGTGACTATGGATTGAGGACACTTGTAAATTATTCATTTGTGATTATTAACCAAAATAACGATGAGGCATGGTTGGTGACTGGGGTGAATTATCCGGGGTGGCATTTTTACAGCTAGTATAGAAGTGTAGTATCATTATATTTTATATTCTTGGTGTTTGTAATACTTAAGATATTTAACTTTTATACTTTGTATTTTAAAACTTTGGAAACTCTGTATGTTTGTGCTCCATGTGAAGGCCTTTGTCCCTTGTATTCTGGTTTGATTATTTTCGTAACAGATAATGGAGGCCCGAGATTCTCTTGCAGCCAACAGCGTAGATCACTGGCGCACGGTTATATGACCTTTGGAACTCTGTATCAAGCCCTAGCTAAGATAAATAAGGGGCCCGAGAAGGGGAATATAAATAAGAGTGGAAAATAACTGGGAAGGGGGAGAAAAGTAAATGCAAGTGATTGGTTAGTGCTAAGGGAATGTTTGCAAGTGTTACACAAAAGGCTGGAGAAACTCAGCGGGTGCAGCAGCATCTAAGCAGCAAAGGAGATAGGCGACGTTTCGGGTCGAGACCCTTCTTCAGACTGGTCAGGGATCAGGGAAACGAGAGATATAGATGGTGATGTGGAGAGATAAAGAACAATGAACAAAAGATATGCAAAAAAGAATCGATGATAAAGGAAACAGGCCATTGTAAGCTGTTTGTAGTGTGAAAATGAGAAGCTAGAGCGACTTGGGTGGGGGAGAGATAGAGAGAGAAGGAATGCCAGGGCCCGAGGGCTGAGGGAGAGGTGGGAAGGGGAGGAGGCAGCCAGGGTTAACAGAATTGAGAAAATTCAATGTTTAAGCCCAGAGGATGCAGACTCGCGAAGCGGAATATGAGGTGCTGTTCCTCCAACTTGCGGTTTTGCTCACTCTGGCCGTGGAGGAGACCGAGGACCAAGAGGTCGGATACGGAATGGGAGGGGGAGTTGAAGTGTTGAGCCACCGGGAGGTCGGGTTGGTTATTGCGGACCGAGCGGAGGTGTTCGGCGAAACGATCGCCAAGCCTCCGCTTGGTCTCACCGATATAGATCAGCTGGCATCTGGAGCAACAGATGCAGTAGATGAGGTTGGAGGAGGTGCAGGTGAACCTCTGTCAGACTTGGAAGGACTGCTTGCATCCCTGAAAGGAGTGGAGGGGGGAGGTGAAGGGACAAGTGTAGCATCTCTTGCGGTTGCAAGGGAAAGTGCCCAGGGAAGGGGTGGAGTGGGAGGGAAGGGAAGAATTGACAAGGGAGTTGCGGGGGGAGTGGTCTTTGCGGAAGGCAGACAGGGGGGGAGATGGGAAGATGTGGCGAGTGGAGGGGTCAAGTGGTTGGGTATGGAAATACTCCGGGGGTGGGACATACAGAGTTAGACATGCCATAAAAAGGAGCAGCTCTTGGTTTGGAGTGAACTCTCAAGTGATTTGTACTTTGAGTGTTCCAGCCTTAATTTGCAAAAAAAGTTTGAATTTCTTGAAGAATTCTCCGCATCGCCTGAGTTAATTTTGAGTATCAGTAACCATGACACTAGTATATAAGAAAATAAAGGTATAATACTGCACTCCAGCAGAGTGAAAGAAATTAGAGACAGAGCCACAGAGGACAGTAACGGGCACTTTGGCCCACCGGGACTTTCCTGACCATCAAGTATCCTTTTAGATTCGTCCCATTTTATTTCCCCAACCTTCTCATTTATATCTCCCATGTTCTATCACACTCCCCGTTGGATTGCAACCTTGTCGTGGTCGGGGAGCTTGTGTGTCTCAGTGACCCCTAGAGCTACGCCAGTGTCAGATTTGTATTGTGTTAGGGTCTCCCATGCTGGACAAGTCGAAGGGTAGAGGCAAGATGAAGAGCGATCCACTGGTCCTCCAGGTTGGGGGTTGAGCACAGGGCTAACAACCCTGTCTCGTAAAACAAATATGTTACGGAAACAGCAACTGAAGGGATCAACACTACTGAGTGGAGGACCTTCGTTGCTGCCCTACATGCCAGGAAGCATCATAGGCAGTAAGTAAGTAAGTATGTTCTACCACAACTACACACACAGGGCAATTCACAGTGGCTGATTAACCTGCATGTTGTGGGGTTATGAAAGGAAACTGGAGCACCCGGGAAAAAGTCATGGCCTTCACTCACCAGGAATGACCTGGTTAACCTATGATGACTGTCTGTTGGCACTGGGCCGTGCTCGTTGGAGTTTAGAAGAATGATGGGGCACCTCATCGTAACAGTGAAAGGATGTGGGGAGGATGTTTCCACTTGTGGGAGAGACTAGGACTAGAGGTCATAGCCTCAGAATTAAAGGGTGTTCTTTTAGGACGAAGATGAGGAGAAATGTCTTTAGTCAGAGGGTGGTGAATTTGTGGAATTCTTTGTCAGTGGATATTTTAAAGGCAGAGATAGATAGATTCTGGATTTATACAGGTGTCAGAAGTTACGGGGAGAAGGCAGGAGAACGGGGTTAGGAGGGAGAGATAGATCAGCCATGATTGAATGGCGGAGTAGACTTGATGGGCCGAATGCCCTAATTCTACTACTATCATTTATGACTTTATGACCATGTTAATCTCCCAGTGGAGCGAGATGTCTGTCGGTGAATGTTGTCAACTGGCCTGCTGCAGGAATACATGCTGAGGGACGCACTGAAGCTCGGTGCAGCCCACGCCAAGGCTCCGTGGGGGAGGACCACAGTCTATGGTCCTTCCACTGCTACACATTGGATGGCAGAGTGTGGTGGAGATGCCGCTCAAACAAGGGAAGAGTTATCAACCCATGGGCCACGCATGAGTGGCAAGGGTGCCTGGTATAATGATAGTTTTATGAACCCTACCAAATATAATGCTAATGGGAGATAGACACAGAGAGCTGGAATAACTCAGTGGGACAGGCAGCATCTCTGGAGAGAAGCAATGGGTGACGTTCTTGGTCGAGACCCTTCTTCAGACATCTCTACAGAGATGCTGCCTGTCTCGCTGAGTTACTCCAGCTCTCTGTGTCTATCTTCGGTTTAAACCAGCATCTGCAATTCCTTCTTACACATAATGCTAATGAATGTATGGATAGCCGCTGAGAATGTCAGAAGAGTGTTTGCACTATTCCTGTTTCATATATATTTGTTATTATTCTGAGTAAAGTTTATTTTTGGATTACAAAAATGAACAGGTGAGTGGGGCAGACCAAATACCTTGGCTGGGCGCTGTAATCAGTCTGAGGGAGGGTCCCAACTCCAAAACGTCACCTATCTATGATATCCAGAGACGCTGCCTGGCCCGTTGAGTACTCTAGCAATTTGTATCCTCTGGGTGTTGTGATGCTGTGTGTGAAGAAAATGAAGATGTCAGAACCCTGGAAGGGGTGAAACTCATATCCTGCTAGAGTTTCATTCCATGAAATGTTTCCACCAAGACCTAACAAACCACTTTGTGCTCTGGGCAACTTTGGCTGGTTACTCTGTGCAGTTTATGTTCTGCACAGGCTTACAATGTGAATGATACTTCTTGCAAAATTATTTCAAATATGATAACACAATTTGGTGATAGTTGCTACATCTGTATAAGACAGATGGGCTTATCCTTCAGATGCAGACATTCATATGTTAAATTTGAAAGGGCATGTATAACCATGAACATGCTTCCTATTTGACTTCTTTAATCCAGTGACCCTTTGAGTTCTCGGCTGTTAGCCTGCTTCACTGTTAGTACATAACACACAGAACAGTACAGCTTGGCGCCAGGCACTTTGGCCCACAACATCCGTGCTGAACAAGGTGCCAAGATAAGCTAATCCTCTCTGCCTGCAAGCGATACACATCCCTCCACTCACTGCATATCTATGTGCCTTTCAAAATGGCTCTTCAATGCCGCTATCTCCACCACCACCTCTGGCAGCGCATCCAGGCACCCAGCACTCTCATGTAAAAACCTTGACCTGTGTTTCTACGTTAAACCGGGTGAACCAGCAGCATTTGGCAAGCCTAGCCTCCTATACATCGGCAAGACCAAGTGTAGACTAAGCAACCGTCTCGCTGAACACTCGCACTCGGTCTGCATGCTGGATGCTGGATCACCATTTCACCTCCCCTTCCCACCCCCATACCGACCTTGCTGTCCTGGGTCTCCTACAATGCCACACATTAACTGGAGGAAGAACTCCTCATATTCCACTTGAGTACCTCGCAAGCAAACTGTCCTCTCCCTCTCTTTTGTCCCTCCCCTCTCTTCCCTGTGCCGTTCTCTTCGCTCCTTATCTCATGGCTTTTTATCTCTCTATCATCTTTGGGCTTTGTTCACCCATCTGCCAATTCCCCCCATCATCTGTATCCACCTATCACTTGCCTGTTTTTTACAGCCCCCCCCCCCCCCCCCGCAACCTCTCTTCTAGGTTTACCTTCCTCCTTTAAACAGCCCGGTGAAGGGTCCCGACCCAAATCGTCATCTATCCATGTCCTCCTGAGATGCTGCCTGACCCACTGAGTTTCGTCAACTCTATGTTCATTGCTATTCAGGAATCAGTCACACATATGTATTCTACTACTTCTATTTATACCGCCTCTGGACTCACCTTTTGTCTATTTTTGTCTCACAGTTACATCATTTTGCACCATCACCCTATTTGTCATTTAATCTCACATAGAGTCGTAGAGTCATACAGCGCGGAAACAGTCTCTTCAACCCAACTTGCCCATGCCGATCAAGATGCCCCCTCTACACGTGCCTCACTCCCTGAGTTTGACCCGTTTCCTCTAAACCTTTCCTGTCCGTGTACAGTACCTGTCCAAATATATTTTAAATGTTGTTATAATATCTGTCTCAACTACCTCCTCTGGCAGCTCATTCCATATACCCACCAACTTCTGTGTGAAAAAGTTGCCCCTCAGATTCCTATTAAATCTTTCCCCATTCACCTTCAACCTTTGTCCTCTGGTTCACGATTGCCCTACTCTGGGTAAAATACTCTATGCATCTACTCTATCTATTCCCCTCATCATCTTATACACCTCCATAAGATCACCCCTTATCCTCCTTTCTTTCTCTCCTTTTCTTCCACCCTTTCACTACCCTTCCCTTAAGTTCTTCCCTTTCTTTGCCCATGTTCTTGTTCTCAAGTTCACAAGTTACAGGAGTAGAATTAGGCCATTCGGCCCATCGAGTCTACTCCGCCATTCAAACAAGGCTGTTCTCTGCCTCCTAATCCCATTTTCCTGCCTTCGCCCCATAACCTTTGACACCCGTTCTAATCAAGGATTTGTCTATCTCTGACTTGGCCTCCACAGCCCTCTGTGGCAATGAGTTCCACAGATTAACTACCCTCTGACTGAAGAAGTTCCTCTTCACCTCCTTTCTAAAAAAGCGCCCTTTAATTCTGAGGTCTTGACCACTGGTCCTAGACTCCTCCACCAGTGGAAACATCCTCTCCACACCCACTCTATCTATGCCTTTCATTATTCTGTAAGTTTCAATGAGGTAATGTCTTTACCTTGTCCCAGTTCTGGTTTACTTTATAGAACCAAAGTGCTTAGTCTATTTCCCTCTTCACAAGGCAATCGCCCCCATTGTGGGTGCTGGAATCTGAAAAAAAAAGATACTTTGGAGGTCAGGACAGATCTGTAGAGAGAGAAGCAGAATGAATGTTAATGTTAACTATCGAGCACCAATTGACACTATATCTGCAGAAGTTCCATTTTATTTTTCCCACATTCTCATCAATTTATGAAGATTCTATTCCTTATCGTAGAATCATAGTCATACAGTGTGGAAACAGGCCCTTTGGCACCACGCTGGTGAAAATATCCCAACTACACTAGTCCTGCCTGCCTATGCTTGGTCCCTGTCCCTCCAAACCTGTCCTATCTATGCACCTGTCTAATCTGTTTCTTAAATGTTGATATAGTCCTCAACTGATGGCTTGTTTCATACACCCACCACCCTTTTTGTGAAAAGGTTACCCCTCAGATTCCGATTAAATCTTTTCCCCTTCACCTTAAACCTATGTCCCCTGGTCCTTGATTCACCTACTCTGGGCACGATACTCTGTGCCCGGTCTGCCTGATCTATTCCTCTCATGCTTTTGTACACGCATGGGGCAATTTGTAGTGGCCAATCAACCCACCGTTCAACCGATCTTTGGGTTTTGGGAAGTAACCGAGGTACCCTGAGGACATCCATGTGGTTATGGAGAGAACATGCAAACTCCACGCTGATAGCACCAGAGGTCAGTATTTAAACCGGGTTGCTGAAGCTATGAGGCAGCTGCTCACTATGCAACTCCCAGAAGAGCACATTATTACAACCCCCACATCTCCAGCCAACAAGTTGCCCTTCCGATTCCTACCAAATCTTTCCTCTCTCATCTTCAACCTACACCCTCTGGTTCTCGATTCCCCTACCCTGGGTAAAAGACTCTGTGTATCTACTCTATCTATTCCCCTCATGATGTTATATACCTCTATAAGGTCTCCCCATCATCCTCCAACACAGTCACACTAAAGATCTCAATGATCTTCCGGCAAAAAATAACATGTTAAATTTTACTTTGCAGTATCTTTGTTGTACCAAATCCTATGAAATCATCAGGACTTATCTGCACTACACTAGATATGCCCCCCTGTAATCCTCCACATTCAGTAAACTAATGACCGTGTCAGGGTTGCTTGAAGCAGAGTTAGTTTGAGCAACCTCACGTCATTTTGCTTTTGGATCTCAGTTTAACCTAGGCAAGTGCTTACTTGAAATACTTGTTTGCTTTCTATGTGAAATGAATAGCACAAGATCAGCCCCTTTATCCTAACTGGTTCACAATGGTGTTTAGACTTGGAATGTGGAATATCAAAAGTTAATCTGTAAATGCTGGAAAAATCTGGAAATGCTGGTATGGGCATAAATTACCGCTCATCATAGTACCAAAATGTGGACATCTTGTATTTCCAAGAAGCTACCTGGACCACTGAGTTTTCAAGAGTATTGTTTTTCATTCCAGATTTCATTCCAGATATTTAGTCTTGGAAAAGTTTAGTTTAGTGTAGTTTAGTTTACAAACACAGAGTCAACCAGGGATCCCCGCACATTAACACTATCCTACACACACCAGTGACAATTTACACTTATACCAAGCCAATTAACCTACAAATCAGTATGTCTTTGGCCGGGTCTCTGGCACTGTAAGGCAGCAACTCCACTGCTGTGCCACCGTGCCACCCAAAGTTATTGGTAAACAAAATCAAAGGCAAGTATATGGGCATGTGCAAGAGTGAAGAAATCGCAGCGATGCAGGGAAATATGAAGAAGGGGAAGGGGAATAATGAATTTAAACCTCAGCCCC
This sequence comes from Raja brachyura, assembly GCA_963514005.1. The sequence continues at coordinate 39,196,414 of OY740804.1, read as the reverse complement.
AGCATGGAGACAATAGGCCACATGTTCTCCTTCATTGGTAGGAAGGAACTGCAGATGCTGGTTTAAACCGAAGATATACAAAAAATGTTGGAGTAACTCAGCGGGACAGACAGCATCTCTGAAGAGAAGGAATAGGTGATGTTTCAGGCCGAGACCTTGCTGGAGACTGAAAGTCACGAGTAAGGGAAACAAAGGATATAGACGGTGATGTAGAGAGATATAGAACAATGAATGAAAGATATGCAAAACAAAGTAACGATGATCAAGTGGAAACAGGCCATTAGCTGTTTGCTGGGTGAATATGAGAAGTTGGTGCGACTTGGGTGGGGGAGGGATGGAGAGAGAGGGAATGCCGGGGTTACTTGTAGTTAGAGAAATCAATATTCATACCACTGGGCTGTAAGCTGCCCAAGCGAAATATGAGATGCTGTTCCTCCCATTCGCGTTTAACCTCACTCTGACAATGGGGGAGACCTAGGACAGAAAGGTCAGTGTGGGAATGGAAAGGGGAATTAAAGCATTTAGCAACAGGGAGATCAGGTTGGTCCAGGCAGACTGAGTGAAGGTGTTCAGCAAAACGATCGCCCAGTCTACGTTTGGTATCGCTGATGTATAAGAGTCCACATTTTGAACAACGGATACAGTAGATGAGGTTGGAGGAGGAGCAAGTGAACCTCTGCCCAACCTGAAAGGACTGTCGGAGTTTCTGGACAGAGTCGAGGGAGGAAGTATATGGCCAGGTGTTGCATCTTCTGTGGTTGCAGGGTACTGTGGAGGGGGTGGTTTGGGTGAGAAGTGGTGAGTTAACCAGGGAGTTGCGGAGGGAACGGTCTCTGCGGAAGGCAGCAAGGGGTGGAGATGGGATGTGACTAGTGGTGGGATCCCGTTGGAGGTGGTGAAAATGTTGGAGTAGTAAGGGTTTTATGCGACGGCTGATGGGGAGAAATTCAGGATTAGCGGGACTCTGTCCCTGTTGTGTCTCGGGGCAGGGGGAGCAAGGGCAGAGCTGCGGGGTACCTAGGGGACACAAGTGAGGGCCTCATCTACTATGGGAGAGGGGAACCCCTGTTCACTAAAGAATGAGGACATCTCGGATGTCCTGGTATGGAACACCTCATCTAGGGCCCAGATGCGGCGTAGACAGAAGAATTGGGAGTAGGAGATAGATTATTTTACAGGAAGCAGGGTGGGAAGAAGTGTAGTCGAGATAGTTGTGGGAGTCAGTGGGTTTGTAATAGATGTCAGTTGATAGACTATCTCCTGTGATGGAGACGGTGAGATCAAGAAAGGGGAGTGAGATCTCCTTCATTGTTGTGTTAAGTCATTAGCCTGCGTTTGTCCCAGCATGCCACACAACCAAAAACTCAATGAATATAATTATTAATGTAGGTAAATTGTGGTACAATCTTTAGCCCTGCAGGATTGGAAACCTTATATGAACAGCCGTCTACCTCCTCGTCAAGAATAATACAGCAAACACTGGCCTTGGAACTGAAAATGATTGGTGAAAACACATTTGGCTCTGCGTCATGCACAGACTAGCATTTCAATCATGGGAGATTCTGAGAATAAAAACCCATCTGTGTTTTGGTTGCGATAAGACTTGGATCAGAGGGATTAGTATAAGAATTGTTGCCCTTTCATCTATGACAGATGCAGTCTTCATTTCAGCAGCGCCGTTAAAACTCCCATCAGAGTATTAAGATGGATTCTGTGCAATTGGAAATGGATAGTAGAACAATATTAAAGGGCCGATAAAGGACGAAGGGCATTTTGCCTCTGACGCTGCATCGCGAAACAAAATAAAACTATTGCCTTATCAATAGGTTTCCAGCTCCTTGGATGCACGTCCAATGTGTCTCAATGCATTCCGATTACATTGTAGTTGCACTGGAAAATAAATAAATATTGAACGAATGAACAAGTTTATTGGCCAAGTATTCACATACAAGGATTTTCCTCAGTGCTCCACCCGCAAGTGACAACATGATATACAGTGACAGTTAGGAAGCCCCAGGCGGGCGGTGTTAAGTCACATGGCAATTGAGGCCACGCCGGGCGATGTACGGCCCCGCTCTAGGCCCAAAAGTCACAACGTTGGAGCCCCCGGTGGGCGCTGGAATGTCCCGCGGCCATTAAAGCCACGCCGGGCGATGTACGGCCCCACTCCGGGTCACTCCAACCCTGCGACACGGTCTGGAGAAGCTGTGTTGCGTGAGCTTCGGAGAGCGGTCTCCCACCCGGACCCGCGAGCTCCCGATATCCCGACAGTCCACCGGTCTGCAGCTGGAGCTGGAGCTGGAGCTCCGGAGTCGGGCCGCAGCAGCGAGCCACCACCGCTCCACACACTCTGAGGCCGGCCAGCCCCACGACGGTGAGTCCGCAGCTCCACAGACTCAGTGACTGGAGCCCCCAGGTCGTCCCGGTCGGAGGCCGCTCCGTGGTGCTAGGCCCCAACGACAACGGAGACCCGACAGGGAAAAGGTCGGGTCTCCCGTGCAGGGAAGAGATTTAAAAGTTACCCTCTCCCCCCCCCCAACCCCCCACATATACACAACTAGAGACAATACAAAAAAAACACGAACAACTACATTTAATTAGACAAAAACTTGGGGTGTGAGAGTAAACCGGAGATCTCGGAGAAAAACCCACGTGGTCGTGGGGAGAACGTACAAACTCTGTACAGACAAGCACCTGTAGTCAGGATTGAACCCGGGTCTCCGGCACTGTAAGGCAGTAGCTCCACCACTACGCCACCATGCTGCCCTGGACCAGATAGTCCACCATTTCCTTACAGTGGATTGATATTGGAGAATTTATTGCATTTAGTAGGTATGTTGCAAAACTTATCTTTACCGGCGCTGCAGTTCTGCCGCTCCCCGTGTGCGCGACTTTCGCGCCTTGCAGAGGGGGGCGGGCTTAAAGTGCCGTTTTTCCACAGGCCTGGATAATCGATGAATGTCGGGCGATTTGGTTGCTGAAGAAAAATCGCTCCGACATTTAATGAATGGTGGTATTTTTAAATTACTCTAGATCATTTATTAACTAGAGTAATTTAAAAATCACCTTCAGAAGCCATGACCGCAGACAACCGGAAGCATTTTGCGTAGGGGAGAAAAAAAGGTAAATACTTTATTTTTATATTAAAAGTTGGTTTTTCGGGAGGCATTAATAATATTTTTATGTTGCGAAATGGGGTCCCCAAAAAATGTATGAACCCCCAGTATTTTTCCCCCCGACTTCACCGCTAACCGCAACGTTCCAATCCACCGCATTCCACTAAAACCCACTCGCTAGTTGATTTAAATGGCCATTAATTTACAGGCATAAAACACTAAATTCCTTCCATTTGGCCCAGAAATTCATGAAAATGAGATTTAAAAATTATGTTATATTGTGGATTATTGTGTGAATGTTATTTGGACACTTAGGCAATTAAAAAAAAGTTTATCTTTTCTTAAGAAATTGATAGATGTTTAGAACTACTCATTGAATTTTGTAATTAGCTACAATTAGATAACTAACTAATTATATGCTTTAATTTCAGGTCATCCAAGTAAGATTGTTTAATATTTGTTTCAGAATGCTTCAATCTATAACTGAAAATTTCATTGAGTTCTCTTAATTTTTAAGAATGTTATGGACTTTTAACTTTTCCAGATCACAGCTTTTGAGTTAAATCAATTGAAAGGCAATGGGAAGCAAGATGCTCATTTCCGAGTATGAAAATGGCCATAACTTTCTTAATACTGAAGATATGAAAGTAAATTAGGTGTCAAATTAAACTTCTTTTTATGCTTTATCTGATGGGATAAATTGCAGACTTGATTTTTAAAATCTCAAAATTTTGTAACATTGCTACATTTAGCACATTGTTCAGCACATTATTATTTGATGGCTTGTTTTTGTAGCAGATTCCTTGAGACCTGACAATGTGACAGCCCCTAAACTCTGTCAGGCCAATTCACCAATGCCAACACTCATATTTCAATCAGAGTAATCAGTGATCAAACTGAAGAAATGGAAACTTCTGTTAATCCTGGCTAAATTGGACCAGCTAGGACTTCAAAATGGGGTAAAGCTTCAGCCTTGCTGGGAGATTTGATCAATTTGGAGTTGATCTCTGCAGAGCTGGGACAAGCTGCGGAGAGGTGCAGAGTGTCTGGAGCTCAGATACAATTTGCAAGCAAAGAATGGGAATATCTGCAAACCCTGTCAATTTGGTGCAAAATGCATAGCATGGATTGGATGGCTGCAAACCAGACATACACTTGCAAATAATTGTAAATAATGTTGCAGAGTTTGACTTTGACCTTGGATGAGGTATTGAGCCTTGTCTGGGTTTCTGGCAGTTCAGGGTAAATGTTTCTAAGTTGGCTTCCTTGCAAAGTCCGGTTTAAATACAATGTATTCAGCTGCTGTATTATTGGGTTAGGGAAATGTCTGTTATGTGTGGGTTTAATCGATATCATATAAATGTCCGCTACCACGAGGTCCAGCGTCGATCTTCTGGGAGAGCACATGGGACTGCGTGACTTTCTGGAGTGTCTCTGTCTGAGTGAGGCCTAGAGGGCTTGATCAGGCAGACATGAGGATCGAACCCGCGGTGGGATAGGTACAGTAGTTGAACTGTGACGTGCCTTTGGTAAAATAAAATGTAGTTGTTTAAAGTGCTCGATTCAGTGTTTTTTAACTGAAACGAGCAATTATCACTTCTGTATCAATTTACTATTTTCAAGATATAAAATAAACTTGAACTAGTTTAATAGAGCTTTTGTCACATATGCAACTGCACAATGAAGTTCTTTTTGCATTAATTACACCTGCAGGTGCTGTCATTTTTGGGCCATTTTTCAAAGTCCAAAGTGTAGTCAGCTTGTCTGGTCAGCTGTGTGTCTCGGGGGGGGGGGGGGGGGAGGGCTCCCGCAGCCGACCTTGAAGGCACTGGGGGCATTACCCCGGTTCACCTTCCTACCGTCAACACTCCTCACTTCTGACATATCCAGCTTCCTCCCGATTATGCCGACCAGCGAGCCTTCGGGAGGGTTCCTGGTTGCACCTTTTATGTACTTTTTGGACGTCCCATCTGAGAGACCCATCAGGCCATTGCCTCACCTAATCAAAACCTTTCTGCAATATGTTTATGCCTACAAACCTGCACGTCTATGGAATGTTGGAACAAACCGGGGCACCCAGAATAAATCCACCAGCACCTCTTGTCCTAATATCTTCTCAGGTGGTTTGAACTGCAACATGGAATCAGTTTCAGCAGTCATGAACTGGGATTGAGTAGTTAACAATAATTTAGTGTCAAGTAATGCTCCGGGATGGTTGTGTGGATCTGTGGTCAAAATTAAAACACACATTTTTACACTTCTGTACCTCTTACCTGATGGGAGAGAGGCGAAGAAAGGGTGTCCAAGGTGAGACTCATCCTTGATTATGCTGGTGGCCTTGCTGAGGCAATGTGTCTTGCTGACATTGAGAGAAATATTGTTAGAAACATGGAAACATACAAAATAGGTGCAGGAGTAGGCCCTTTGGCCCTTCGAGCAAGCACCGCTATTCAATATGATCATGGCTGAACATCCTAAATCAGTGCCCTCTTCCTGCTTTCTCCCCATATCCCTTGATTCCATTAGCCCTAAGAGCTAAATCTAACCTCTCTGTTGAAAACATCTAGTGAATTGGCCTCCACTGCCTTCTGTGGCAGAGAATTCCACAGATTCACAACTCTCTGGGTGAAAGCTCTTGCCTTGGCACCAGGTCAAGAGATTCTCATTCCTTCCTGTACTCTGTCGTCAATATTCCTTACATAACTAACCCAGCGATTACTTGATAAGTTCTGATAGTTGGTCTGTGGTGACTGACTTCAACACAAGCCATGCTCAAAGACAACAAATCCAAAATCCAAATCAAGCTGGCTACAGATCATTCTTTCACACTAGTTCTGTTATCCCACTTTCTCATCCATACTCTACACACTATGGGCAATTTTACTGATGCCAATTAACTAAAGGGCCTGTCCCGCTTGGGTGTCATTTGCGTGCCATTTATGCGTCACTATGCACGACGCGCGTGTCGTGACGCGCACGTGATGCGTGCGTGGTGATGTAGGCAGTGACGCACGGTCGCGCGTGGCACCCCAGGATTTTGTGACGTACAAAATCTTTGCACGCCATCTGCGTGACACGCAAATGACGCCCAAGTGGGACAGGCCCTTTAGAGACCCACACATCCTTTGAGTGTAGAGCAAACCTGAGCACCCGAAGGAAACACATGTGGTCACAGGAAGAAGGTGCAAACTCCACCAAGACAGCACCTGAGATCAAGATTGAACCTGGCTCTCTGTCGCTGTGAGGCAACGGCTCTGCCAGCTGCGCCACTGTGCCGTCTCTAGTTTCTTGTACACAGGGACACCCGTCCAATCTTATTTATATCATCTTTCAAAAGTTACTGGTAGCATCATGGGCTGGTGAGGCAATTCCAACCAGGCCATGAAGCTACTTGAGACCTTTGCCCCATCCCCTCCCCTGGCATCAGCCTGAAGAAGGGTCTCAACCCGAAACGTCACCTATCTCCTTCGCTCCTTAGATGCTGCTGCACCCGCTGAGTTTCTCCAGCCTTTTGTGTTCAAGGTTCAAGGTTAGTTTATTTGTCACATACACCAATTGGTGTAGTGAAATGCTTCTTGCCATGCAGCACATAAACTAAAGAATACAGACACAACACTAATAAAGAGATTAAACATAAAAACATCCCCCCACAATGGTTCCCATTATGAGGGAATGCACAAAGTCCAGTCCCCAACCCATGTCCACCCATAGTCAGGCCTATTGAGGCCTCCATAGTTGCCTTCACAGAGGCCCGATGTTCCAGCCCGGCTTGGGACTCCCGGAACGGCCGCCTCCTACTGGAGTCCGCGGCTTCCGAAGCAGACAAGGCCACGCTGAATGGAGCACCCCTACTGGCTCCCGATGTTAAAGTTCAGCGCCGCCGCCCGCAGCTGGCCGCTCCACAGACCCGCAGCTCTGCGATGTTTGTCTCGGCGGTCCCAGCTCACCGGAGTTCCAGCGCGGCGACCCAGGCAAGGTATCACCCGCTCCGTCCCGCGATGGCGCTCCAGCGCTCCAGCGCTCCGCCGCTGCCGAAGCCGAGGTTCTGGGCGGTCCCCTCAGGAAACGCCGCTCCAGGCCTGCTGGTAGGCCGCGAGGTCGGGTCGAAGATGCAGCCCGGAGAAAAGCTGCCTCTCCGACCAGGTAGGGACCCTGAAAAGTAGTTTCCCCCTTTCCCCCCCCCCCCCCCCTCACCCCCACATAAAAAAGAATAGGCTCCAAAAACAAAACACTTTAACACACAAAAAAAAAAGAAAAGGGTGAAAAACATACAGCTGCAGGCTGGGCAGCCATACCATACAGGACGGCGCCCCCTGGAGTACCCTCGATTCTCCAGCATCTCCAGTTCCTTCTTTAACAAAATCAAAAACATCTACATGAGGTTGTATGGTCATGAGAGGTCACCCGCGACATGTCGCCAGGGTTCACCAGTATGGTCGTGAGAAGTCTCCAAAGAGTCATAGCGTCTTTCTGGTCGCCGCTGAATTTTCAACATGTTGAAAATTTCGGCGACCTATCACGGGTGCCAGCAATCGCCTGTAAAGGTCGCATAAGTGGGACAGGCCCTTTGCCACCATCAGATTCTAGAGACAATCTGCACAATCTTACTACTTCCTCAGCAATGGAACATTACAGACCACCTCTTGTACTGCACAGACATGTTTTCTAATTGTGCTTTAGTGCCAATGTCGTACATTTTGCCCACTATTTTTTCTTACCTTGATACATCAAGGGAAAGATGGCAACTAGAGAGAGAATAGGACCTCTCAGGAAGCAAAGCTGTCAGTCAACTCAGTGTGGAGCCGCAGGAGATGGGCACGGTCCCTCATGAGTATTTCTCCTCTGTTTTTACAGTGCAGAAAGACATGAGGATTGGCAACTTGGGACAGTTAATGGAAATGTCTTGTGGACAGTCCCTATAATGAGTTGAGAAGGTGCTGAAGATCTTAAGGCTTATAGAAGTAAATAAATCTCCTTGGCCTGATCTAAGAACACTGTTGGAAGTTAGCAGAAATTGCAGGTACCCTGGCTGAGATATATAAATCAACATTAGACACAGGTGAGGTGCTAGGAGACTGAAGGTGTTTAATTTAGTGCCTATATTTAAGAAGAGTTGCAAGGGAAGCCTGTGAAGTATAGACCATTGATCCCAGCATTGTTGGTAAGAAAGTTACTGGTGATGATTCTGAGTGATATATGCATTTGGACAGACATGGCTGATTAGGGATAGTTAGCATGATTTTGCATGTGGGAGATCATGTCTTATGAATGAGTTTTTTGAAGAAGTAACCAAAAAGATTGATCAGGGCAAAGCTGTCGACGTGTTCTATATGGATTTTAACAAGGTATTTGATAACGTTCTGTATGGTAGTCTGCTTTGTAAGGTTAGATCACATGGGATCTAGGGAGAGCTAGCTAACAGAGATAGGGAACTGGCTTCATGGAAGGAAGCAGATGGTGATGGTGGAAGTTTGCTTTATAGACTGGAGGCCTGTTACTAGAGCTGTGCCTCAGTGATTAGTGTTGGGCCCATTTAACCAAACATTAAAACAGCCCATGTTTGTGGTTCATATCAGTGATTTGGAAGAGAATTTACAAGGCATGATAAGTAACTTTGCAGATGACAATAATTTGGATGGTATCATAAATAGTGAAGATGGTTATCAATAATTACAGCGATCAGTTGCGTAAGGAGGCTGAGGAATGAAGTTTAATGCGGCAGGCAGCAGAACAACATTTAAAAGGCATTTAGCCGGGAACATGGATAGGAAAGAAGGTTGTCCCGAGGTGCCACGTCCGTTCCCAACGCCTGCCTCACCGTCGCAGAACCAGGAACCCACCGGGAGAGGGACTACAACTAGCCCACCCCGTGGACCAGAGAGGAGCAGAGGGCCTGTGAGCAGAGCAGCTGCAGGAGGCAGTGCACCTCGATGGGGGAGTGGGCCGCTGGGGGCCCAGCAGCAGCCTGGGGCTCAGCTGCATCGGGCTCCGATCCGAAAGGCCAAGGGCCCGGACGGGACACGGCCTGTAGGTGCACGGAGCAGTGGAGCACACAACAACAACTGGGACTTGATATTGGCGCCAAATCTGGCGAATCTCTCTATTGTTCCATCGGGTGGCGCCACTGCAGTGTCTGCCTCGCCAGCAGCTCGTTAATCCTTTCACCCTATTTGTTATTTTTAGTGTGTTTTAATGTATGTTCTAATGTTTCACAGTACATCTTGTGTGTGGGGGGGGGGGGAGGGTGGAGAATAGGGGGAAATTGTTTTTCTGTCACTTACCTGGACGGGGATGTGTCTTTTCTCAGTGTCGCATCTTCACATCTTCTCCCCCCCTTGCGGCCTACCAACTGGATTGGCGCAGTCTTTCCTACCAGAGACTGGCCCAGAGCTTCAGCAGCAGGCACAGCGCTGAATTACCATTGCGGAGCGGGGCGATGCCTTGCCGGGGATCGCCAGTGTTGGAGCTCCGGAGTGTTGGGCCTGCTGGCTTTAACATCGCTTCTAGCCGCGAGCGCGGCACTGACTTTAACATCGCAGAGAGGGACGATCCCTTGCTGAGGATCTCCTGCCAGTGTTGAAGCTCCGTCCAGCTCGGCCTGTGGACTTCAGAAGCCGCCGTCTCCGGTAAGAAGCGGCAGATTCGGAAACTTCGAGCCTAAGAGAGTGTTCCGATTTGTTCTGGTGCCGGAGTTCCGATCATCCCGGCGAGAGGGCCTGTACATCGGGCTGTCCGTAGCGGCGACTGCAGAGGGTCCAAAGGCCCCGACCACGGGTGAACAATGAGGAAGATGACTGAACTTTATTGCCTTCCCTCACAGTGGGAAACATTGATTCCACTCTGGTGGGTGTTTATGTTAAACTTTATCGTGTATTGTGTGCTTTTTATTCATATGGCTGCATGGTAACTCAAATTTCACTGCACCAATTGATGCATGTGACAATAAATGCGAACTTTTACCTGAAGTTCAACTGTCTCAGTGTACAAACAAAATGCCGGAGGAACTCAGCGGGACAGGCAGCATCTCTAGAGAGAAGGAATGGGTGAAGTTTATGGTCGAGACAAACTACACTGTCTGTGATGCGTCGGCACCAACAGGCCTTCGTTCTGACCCTTTCACAGCTCCGGGCCTCGCTCACCCACACCTGCAATGGACCCCAACTGCATTTTATCCAACACCAGATCCACGCCCGCAACAAACGCTTCCTTTCCTACCTGGACTCCACAAAGGATGGCAAAATCTCCTCCTGTCTCAAGGTACTGCAGCTCTTCACTTGCACTGTATCTAGGATGCTTATCTAAGATGTATCTAAGTGCTTATGTATCGTGATACCTGTACTGAACTGAATACAACAATGAATTTCACTGTACCTCGGTACACGTGTCAATAAAGTACCATTCAACCATTGAAAGATTTAGATGGACATGGACCTAGCATGAACAGGTGGGATGTGTAGATGGAGTATTTTGGTTGGCATGGGCAAGTTGTGCCAAAGGGCCTGTTCCCGACAAGACTCATATAATCTGTGCATAAATTATGTATAATTAATGATCTGTACATTGTCTAAATCTACATACCTATGATGCTGCTGCAAACAAGATTTGAATTGTTTATGTACCTTGCAGTGTTTGTGTCTATGACAATAAGTTTGACTGAAGTACGCTATCCTTCTATTCCTTTCGCCTGCAAATGTCTGTGGAGATTTCATGGCATCGCAAAGGTAGAGCTGACCTGAGCTGACTGTTTCTGGTCTCCAATTGGAGTTGGTATCCCACTTCTGACACCATGTAAGTGACCCAGTCATTCTCACAACATGGTACAACATTGTTTTTTTAAAGATCACTTACAGTACACTTCAGCATGTTTTTATAGCTGTGTAGTGACGACTTGACTAGCAGCACTAGCTGGGTTATGATAATATAAAACATATAGTAGGTGGACCTTCTAATAATAAGCACTACTATTGGTTAGTGTGGAGTAACCAATCTACAGCTGTCTTACAGCGCTTGCAGCGCCAGAGACCTGGGTTTGATCCTGACTACAGGTGCTTGTCTGCAAGAGCGGAACTCGCTATCAAAACACGGTGGGGACGGGGGTCAGGGACACACACCATTTTTTGGCGGCCATGCTTACATGCGCACACTCACACACATGCGCGAGGCTTCAGAGGCTCAATCCAGCGCTAAATGGAGCTCAACTCTGCCTGTCTCGCCGGGTTAACCTACAGCCCTGCCTGGACTGACGGGACACCAGCGCTGCTTCTCCGCGCTGCCCATATTTCCCGCTAGCCCAGGCAGGTTCACCAGGCAGAGTGAGCTGGGTTTAGCGCTGCTTCTCTGCACTGGCTGTGGCCTGGGGGTACAGCTCACGTCTGACTCTCTGGCCACCCGTTTGGGGGGGGGGGGGGCACTCGGGTGGGGACGGGACAGCGCCGCGGACCTGGCCAGGATCGATCCTGGCTGTGGATGAGGCGCAGGTCTGTGCCACGTCTCCCTCCTCCAATCACCGCACTCTATCCTCAGTCCCACCTCCCCCAACTCCTCCCTCCTCCAATCATCGCGCTGAATCTTCATGTCCCGCCCCCATTGCCTGCTGACCGACGTCTCTCTCGTCCAATCGGCGCCCTCGATCAGCGGTCCCACCTCCACTGTCTCGCGGAAAGCGGAGATTTTAAAATCCGGATTAATAAAAACTTGGGGGGGATGTCCCCCACCTCTCAAAACATGGGGGGGACGCGTCCCCTTTGCCCCCCCCCCCATGTTTTCCGCCCCTGCAAGCTGTCTGTACTGGGTTTGTACGTTCTCCCCATGACCGCGTGGGTTTTCTCTAAGATCTTCGGCTTCGTCCCACATTCCAAAGGCAGGTTTGTGGGTTAATCGGCTTGGTAAATGTAAAAATTGTCCCTAGTGTGTGTAGGATAGTGTTAATGTGCACGGATCGCTGGTCGGCGCGGACCCAGTGGGCCGAAGGGCCTGTTTCCGCGCTGTATCTCTAAACTACACTAAAATGACCTTTTATTTCACCCATCCCAATCAATGCAGTTGTTTTTTGTGATTTTATTTCACGTTCTAGTCGTACTTTGGGTAAGATGTTCCTTTTGAATCCTTTCTTTACAGCTGCTAATGTTGATGTCCTCCCACAAGTGACAACATCCCTGCTATGATTCTATCGAACCTGGTTATTGTGTTCTGTAGGACCCTGGGGAGGAGTACAATTTCAGCTAAATCTCTCTCATGAGCAGCAAATGGGATCGCTGAATGATGGGATGAGCATCCAGCTGACAGCCAGCTCACTGAAAGTGATGTTGGCTGACTTGCCACTGTGAAGCTTTTAAATTGCAACGGATGACGAAGACTAAACCGTGTCTAACCTGAGCTGACTTCAGCTTAATTTCCAAATATGGGCATTCTCCAACTCTTCCTGAGTAAGCAACTAGTTTGGATTCTGCTGTTGTCTCTTACATAGAAACATAGAAAACAGGTGCAGGAGGAGGCCATTCGGCCCTTCGAGCCAGCACCGCCAATCATTGTGATCATGGCTGATTGTCCCAAATCAATAACCCATGCCTGCATTCTCCCCATATCACTTGATTCCGCTAGCCCCAGAGCTCTATCTGACTCTCTTTTAAATTCATCCAGTGAATTGGCCACTACTGCCTTCTGTGGCAGAGAATTCCACAAATTCACAATTCTCTGGGTGAAAACGTTTTTGTCTCATTTCAGTTTTAAGTGGCCTCCCCTTTTTCTTAGAAAAGGTAAGCATTGCTTTTCTAGCATTGGTAGCGTTGCTATTCTAACTGTCTTCCATAACCCCATACCATTCATCCTCAAACCTAGAATCACAACTACTATTAATCAGTCTGAAGGAGGGTCTCGGCCCGAAACGTCGCCTATTTCCTTTGCTCCATAAAAGCTGCCTCACCCGCTGAGTTTCTCCACCCTTTTTGTCTACCTTCAATTTTCCAGCATCTGCAGTTCCTTCTTAAGCACTATTAAAATGTTCTTTGATCAATGGGCATGACAGAAATGTCAGATAATTTGCAAGAAAAACCACGGTTGTGTTGGGATGGGAGGTGATTATGGGATGGGAGGGATTGGAACTGGGGTTAAATGAAGGTTATTTTTTAATATGTAGGAAGGAACTGCAGATGCTGGTTTACACCGAAGATAGGCACAAAATGCTGGAGTAACTCAGGCAGCATCTCTGGATGGAAGGAATGGGAGAGGTTTCGGGTCGAGACCCTTCCTCAGACGATGATGAGTTGTTATGAACTAGAACGCACTGCCTGGAAGGACAATGTAAGCAGATCCAATAATAACTTTGAAAGGGATAAATATTTAAAACGTAATTGCCATGTAGGGCTACAGGGAAAGGACAGGGGAATAGTCCCTTTCCAAACACTGGTACATAAATAAATAGAAGCATAAATAGGCCATTCAGCCCCTCATTCTTGCTCATAGGTTCATGCTCATAATTGATAGGAGCAGAATTAGGCTATTTGGCCCATCAAATCTCCTCTGCCATTCAATCATGGTTGATCTGTCTTACCCCCTCAACCCCATCCTCCTGCCTTCTCCATATAATTCCCTGACATCCATACTGTTCAAGAATCTATCCATCTCTGCCTTAAAAATACTCATTGACTTGGCCTCCACAGCCTTCTGTGACCCTGAATTCCACAGATTCACCAACCTGTGACTAAAGAAATTCCTCCTCATCTCCTTCCTAAAGGAACGTCCTTTAATTCTGAGGCTGTGACCTCTGGTCCTCGACTCCCCCACTAGTGGAAACATCCTCTCCACATCCACTCTATCCAAGCCCTCATCGTTCTAAACTCCAGCGAGTAGAGGCCCAGCCGTCAAACGCTCATCATATATTAACCCTCTCATTCCTGGGATTATTCTCGTAAGCCCCCTCTGGACCCTCTCCAGCGCCAGCACATCCTTCCTCAGATAAGGGGGCCCATAAGATCATGGCTGGTCATTTAGTTCAATATTATTTTCCTGTTTACGAGCATGAACAGAACAGGATCAATGACCTTTCATGCTGCATCCGTATAAGAATATATGATTCTTACTCTCTGTTTAACAATGAACTGCCCAACCTGAGCATTCTCATTTTTATTTCACTACTTGCCTTTTGTTCATGCACGAATGCTGCCATCACAGAGCAAATGCTAACATCATAGACCAAATGCTAACCAAATGTTTTCCGAGGCCACGGTGAGTTCTCACCCAGCCCGGCAGAACAGACTGATTTAAGCTCATTCCTATTCATTGGCTGCCATCCACAACTATTACAAGTCAATGCGCACAGATTTGGGGAAAAGATTAAAATATCTTTCTCCAATTTTCAGCATACTATACAGAGCAGAAATCTATTTCAAGATCGTATTAATCTTGAACTTGAACTGTTGAAATCCAATGTAATATTTATGTTTGTATCAGGTATGCAATTTTTGTGCAAATTACCCAATTACCAGATTTGTATGATTTTATACAGAAGAGCTGTTCACCCTCTAAATCTGAAACCTGTTTTTGTACAAGGCTTTCCATATCAAAAGAGATTTGATGCAGGCAATTCATGAAATGCTTGGTATCTTTTAGCGCTGTCACACTTGGGCGACCTAATTGGCGAGTTTAGAAGAGTTTAGGAGAGATTGAAAAAATGACATGTTGAAGACCTCCTTTGACTATGTAGAAGACCTCCTTCGACCTCCTTCAACTATGTTGAAGACCAGCTACGACTAGCTACAACTAACTTCAGGAAAATTGGACACCGAATAGTGGAGAGTGAAGACGGCCTCCTTCGATCTCCTTCGACCTCCTTCGACTATGATGAAGACTATCTACGACTACCTTCGATTACCTTTGACTACCCTCGATTACCTACGAATAACTTGCCGACCTACTACGACTAAACCTATGAGTAAAAAAAGTATCAATTTTTTCCATGGCAACCTTTTTTTACTCGCGGGCATTTTTTAACATATGGAAAAAAAAGCCGCGACCTAGCTGAGGCCTAGAGTATGCGGAGACCACCCTTGAGCATGAAGGAGAGTTTCGAAGACCTCCTACGACCTTTTGCCGACCATGCTACAAGTATGAGTCGAGGGCAAACTCACCAGAACTCGCGGATTAGGTCGCCCAAGTGGGACAGGCCCTTTTATATACATCTGCTAATAATAGATTCAAAGTGCAATACAACATTCTAAGTTATGTGGCTCATCGTTCTTCTCCCAACCCATCCGGTCGGCCTAACTACCCCGGTTCTCTCCTCTGTACCCCAGCAAATTCATCCCTAAGTATTTAATGATCGCCAATTAGTGGCAAAACCCCATAACATGAATACCTTCATATCCAGCATTTTTTCCTGGAAATTGTGAAATTACTTGCTGAATAGATCTCTCAAGAGTTGACACATGCATGATGGACCACAAGATCTCCCTCAGGACAGGCAGCATCTCTGGAGAGAAGGAATGGGCGATGTTTCGGGTCGAGACCCTTCTTCAGACTGAAAGTCCCAGGAAAGGGAAACAAGAGATAAGGGAGCATTGAGAGGGGGTGTTGCAGAACTTTGGTCGGGGAGAGGAGGAGAAAGTCTTCAAAGTAGACATACCTTGAGGAGATTTCACAGAGGAGCTTACTCCAGCTTTTTGTGACTATCTTCGGTTTAAACCAGCATCTGCAGTTCCTTCCTACATAAGACCACCCTCTGCGGTTTATTGAGCTAATGAGCTGATATCCATAAACTATTACTAAAACATTCCATGAATCCTATCCTCGATGCTCTAGCTCATCCTCAGCAGTTTTTAGACTTTAAGCTCACCCTTTTGCCGGTGCTGGTGCACGGACAGGAATTCAGATTGTTGCACCATTTGTGATCATTCTGGGGCAGAGGTGACCTTGTACAAGAGGGATGGGTTGTACCTGAAGTGGGGAAGCACCAATATCCTTGGTAGGGAGGTATGCTAGTGCCACTCAGGAGGATTTAAACTAGACTGGCAGGAGGGTGGGAACTGCAACAGCAGCAGCTTAGCAAATGCAAGGGACAGCGAGATTGTGGAGGTTATGATAAGTAAGTCATGAAGGAAGGACAATCAGACAAAGGTTTATGAAAATTGGGGATAATGAAGGGCTGAAGTGCTTTACTTCAATTCAAGGAGTGGGTAAAACCGATGAACTCCGAGCCTGTTTCAGTGCTTGGAATTATGAGAGCCATTATAAAAACTTGGCAAATCTGGCAGCTCAATGTGCCTGAGTATTGATCTTTCAGATGAGATAGAAAGGGAAGTTAAAGAGGAGGAGTTGCTTTAATCAGGGAGAATGTCAAGTCAGTGCTCAGAGGACATACTGGAGGGCACTTTAACTACCCCAATATTGACTTGGAATTACTCAGGGCAAGAGGTAGATGGGGCAGAATTTGTTAGGTGTATCCAAGAATGTTTCCTTAAACAATAAGGGGATTGTCCAATTCAGGAGGGATCAGAATGGACCTTGCAATGGGAAACCATCCTGGCCAGGTGACTGGTGTTGCAGTGGAAGAAGAATTTGGGGATAGTGATCACAACACCATAAATTGTAAGACTGTTTTGAATAGGGGTCGGTCTGGATTTTAGGAGAAGGTATGTAATTGGGGAAAGGCAGATTACAATGTCATTAAGCAGGAGCTAAAGAGGGTAGATTGGGAACTGTTATTATTGGGTAACTCCAGTAAAAGGAAACTTATGTCAGGTTTAAGAAAATGCATCAGACACGGCTTATGAGGAATATGAAGTGACTAGGAAAGAACTCAAGCGGGCGATGAGAAGGGCCAGAAGGTGCCACGAAATGTAATTGGCGAGTCAGATTAGGAAAATCTCAACGCTTTTGTACATATGTTAAAAATATGAGGTAGGACAGCTCAAAGATAAAGGAGGAAATCTATGCTTGGGATTGGAGGATGTAAGTGAGTACTAAACGAGGACGTCATGGTGCAGCTCTGTCAGACTTCGGTCAGCCGCATTTGAAATATTGTGTGTAGTTCTAGTTGCCCCTTTACAGGAAAGATGTGAAAACGTTGGAGAGGGTGCAGAGGAGGTTTACTGGAATGCTGCTTGGATTAGAGGGTTTCAGCTACAGGGAGAGGTTAGATAGACTCAGACTATTTTCTCTGGAACATTGGTGGTTGAGGGGATAGAAGTACATAAAATTATGAGCGGCATAGATCGGGCAGACAGTGAGAACCTTTTTCCGAGGATGGAAACGCCCAACACGAGACGGCATAGCTATAAGGTGAGAGTAGAATGGAGATGTGCGGGGCAAGTTGTTTACACACAGGGGGTCGGGGCCTGGAACGCAAATAGTGGCATTTAAGAGGTTTTTGGAAATGCCAATGGAAATGTATGGAATAGAGGTATATGGATCATGCAAAGAGTAGGAGTGAACGGGTCCTTTTCAGAATGGCAGGCAGTGGCGAGTGGAGTGCCGCAAGGCTCGGTGTTGGGGCCGCAACTGTTTACCATATATATTAATGATTTGGAAGAGGGAATTAGGAGCAACACTAGCAAGTTTGCGGATGACACAAAGCTGGGTGGCAGTGTGAACTGTGAAGAGGATGTTAGGAGGTTGCAGGGTGACCTGGACAGGTTGAGTGAGTGGGCAGATGCGTGGCAGATGAAGTATAATATAGATAAATGTGAGGTTATCCACTTTGGTGGCAAAAACAAGGGGGCAGATTATTATCTCAATGGGGTTAGGTTAGGTAAGGGGGAGGTGCAGCGAGACCTGAGTGTCCTTGTACACCGGTCACTGAAAGTTGGCGTGCAGGTACAGCAGGCAGTGAAGAAAGCTAATGGAATGTTGGCCTTCATAACAAGAGGATTTCAGTATAGGAGTAAAGAGGTTCTTCTGCAGTTACACGGGGCTCTGGTGAGACCACATCTGGAGTATTGTGTACAGTTTTGGTCTCCTAATTTGAGGAAGGACATCCTTGTGTTTGAGGCAGTGCAGCGTAGGTTCACGAGATTGATCCCTGGGATGGCGGGACTGTCATATGAGGAAAGATTGACAAGACTAGGCTTGTATTCATGGGAGTTTAGAAGGATGAGGGGGGATCTTATAGACACATATAAAGTTATGAAAGGACTGGACAAGCTAGATGCAGGAAAAATGTTCCCAATGTGGGGCGAGTCCAGAACTAGGGGCCACAGTCTTAGAATAGAGGTAATAGAGGTCATTTAAGACTGAGGTGAGAAAAAACTTTTTCACCCAGAGAGTTGTGAATTTATGGAATTCTCTGCCACAGAGGGCAGTGGAGGCCAAGTCACTGGATGGATTTAAGAGAGAGTTAGGTAGAGTTCTAGGGGCTAGTGGAGTCAAGGGATATGGGGAGAAGGCAGGCACGGGTTATTGATAGGGGACGATCAGCCATGATCACAATGATCACAATGCTGGCTCGAAGGGCCGAATGGCCTCTTCCTGCACCTATTTTCTATGTTTCTATGTGCAGGCTGATGATATCTGCTCAGTTAGACATCATGTTTGGCACAAGCATTGTTGGCTGAAGGGCCAGTCTGCTGTATTCTTCTATGTTCTAAGTTTCATTTTTAAAATTAATCTCTTGGGCTTGGTCATTGTTTGGAGAGTGACCAGAGTGGCAGGCTGGCATAGTGAACAGAGCTGCTGCCTCTTGGCTCCAGTAATCTGGGTTCCAGTGTGTGGAGTATGCATGCTTCCTCTGTCCTTGCACATGTTTCCTTTGGGTGCTCCACTTATCTCCACTTATCTCCCATATCCCAAAAAAGGAGTGCGGCAAATTGTCCACTGTGTGCAAGTGTGTGGTACATTTAGGAGAGGGGAGATGATGCAATTACAAGAGAATAAAATAGATTAGGGGTAGTTTAATTGAGATATACAGCGTGGAAACAGTCCTTTCAGCCCACCCAATCCACACCGAGTCCCACCAGCGATCCCCGCACATTAACACTACTATACATACATTAGGGACAATTTACACTTATACCAAGCCAATTAACCTACAAACCTGTACGTCTTTGGAGTGTGGGAGGAATCTGAAGATCTCGGAAACAACTTACGCGGTCACGGGGAGAATGTACAACCTCCGTACAGACAGCATCCGTAGTCAGGATCGAACCCGGGTCACACACAGGTCACATTGCACAGTCTGCAGGTCACACACAGGTCACATTAGGTATGTTCCCTTCCCTAAAGGGCATTGCTGAGCCAGAAGGGTTTTTACAGCAATCGGCAGAATGGACAATCTTTATTCTGGATTTAATTAATTAATTTCATCCAAATCCCCCTCTAATCAAATGCGTGTATTTGGATCATAGTCCAGGTCCCCGGACCACTTGTCCTGCTGCTATTGTACCATGTGCTGTCACATTCACTTTGATGGCAGAGATCACTGTCTGCTTGCATTGTTTACACAGATCTCACAGGATGGTGACCTTTGCTCCCAAATTCCACACTGAACAGTCCCTGTTGCTAGGAGACCTATAAAAGGCTTTTGAGGAAACAGAATCTAGACTTCTCTTCTTGCCATGTTTTGACAGATTAAACTGCCCTATATTGACATTTCACTCCACCAAAATCAGCTGCTTGGACCTGATTATTTGGAGGGTTACACAAAAAGCTGGAGAAACTCAGCGGGTGCAGCAGCATCTAAGGAGCGAAGGAGATAGGCGACGTTTCGGGTCGAGACCCTTCTTCAGATTGGAGATTTGGAGATTGTTTTACATATGTGGAGCTGAACCTTGGACACTAGTATTAGCAATGTTACAAAATTTTGAGATTTTAAAAATCAAGTCTGCAATTTATCCCATCAGATAAAGCATAAAAAGAAGTTTAATTTGACACCTAATTCACTTTCATATCTTCAGTATTAAGAAAGTTATGACCATTTCCATACTCAGAAATTAGCATCTTGTTCCCCATTGCCTTTCAATTGACTTAACTCAAAAGCTGTGATCTGGAACCGTTAAAAGGCCATAACTTTCTTAAAAATTAAGAGAACTCAATGAAATTTTCAGTTATTATAGATTGAAGCATTCTGAAACAAATATGAAACAATCTTACTTGGATGACCTGAAATTAAAGCATACAATTAGTTAGTTATCTAATTGTAGCTAATTACAAAATTCAATGAGTAGATCTAAACATCTATCAATTTCTTAAGAAAAGATAAACATTTTTTAAATTGCCTAAGTGTCCAAATAACATTCACACAATAATCCACAATATAACATAATTTTTAAATCTCATTTTCATGAATTTCTAGGCCAAATGGAAGGAATTTAGTGTTTAATGCCTGTAAATTAATGGCCATTTAAATCCACTAGCGAGTGGGTTTTAGCGGAATGCGGTGGATTGGAACGTTGCGGTTTGCGGTGAAGTCGGGAGGAAAAATACTGTTGGTTCATACATTTTTTTGGACCCCATTTCGCAACATGAAAATGTGATTAAAGCCTCCCTAAAAACCAACTTTTAATATAAAAATAAACTGTGTACCTTTTTTTCTCCCCTACGCAAAATCCTTCCCGTTGTCAGCGCTCACGGCTTTTGAAGGTGATTTTTAAATTACTCTAGTTAATAAATAATCTAGCGTAATTTAAAAATACCTTCATGAATGAAATGTCGGAGCGATTTTTCTTCCGCAACGAAATCGCCCGACATGGATCGATTTTCCCAGTCTGCAGAAAAACGGCATTTTAAACCCGCCCCCCTCTGAAAGGCGCCAAAGTCACGCACACGGGGATGAGTGTTGCTGAACTGAACTAATAATTTCTGTGAGAAGAAAGGATTATGTTGATTCATGTTTGCTGTATGATGCAGAAGATAGCAAAAACGTGGTAATCCGTTTAATATAAGTGATATGATGGTGGAAATTCTGAAAATTATAAGAAAGATTAGTGCTTTGTAATATGTTTAACCTAAGATCTTATGTACTGGCAAAGCATGATGGTAAAAGATGCCAACAAAGTGAAGGGAACTTAAGGATGTTAGGGGAGGCGATGCATAGATTTACCAGGTGTCACAGAGTCATAGAGTGATACAGCGTAGAAACAGGTTCTTCAGCCAAACTTGCCCACACCGGCCAACATGTCCCAGCTCTACTAGTCCCACCTGCCTCCGCATGGTCCATATCCCTTCAAACGTGTCCCATCCATGTACCTGTCCAACCATTTCATAAACGTTGGGATAATCCCTGCCTCAACTACCTCCTGTGGCAGCTTGTTACCCCTCAGATTCCTATTAAATCTTTTCCCCATCACCTTAAACCTATGTCCTCTGGTCCTTGATTCACCTACTCTGGACTTTTACCCAATCTACTCCTCTCATGATTTTGTGTCTACCGAAGATAGACACAAAATGCTGGAGTAATTCATCTCTGACAGGCAGCATCTCTGGAGAGTAGGAATGGGTGACGTTTCACATCGAGACCCTTCTTCAGTGAGAGACAGGGGAGAGGGAGATGAGAGACGTGGAAGGGTCAGGTGTGAAAATGACAGATCAAAGCAGACGATGATCAAGGAAATGAAGAATGCTTAATTGTTAGCTGAATCTGCTGTTATGTGCTATCAAGCATTTTTCAACTTTCTGTCTCTTCTGCTCAAATGGACTAGGTGGGCTGGAAGGCCGTTTCCACACTGTGTATCTAAACTAAAAATATATCTGGAATATGGGAGGAAACTGGAGCACACGTGTGTATGAACTCCATACAGACCATCTTTGATCGGACATTACTGGCTTTATCTTGCACTGAACGTCATTCACGTTATCCCCTTCATCATGTATCTGTACACTGCAAATGGATCGATTGTAATCATTTACTGTCTTTCCGCTGACTGGTTAGCACACAACATAAGCTTTTCACTGTACCTCGGTACACATGAGAATAAATTGAACTCAACTACAAATAAGGGAGGGGGGGGAGAAGAGGGATGACTAGGGTGTAGATGGTCCTTGGCTGCTATCTCCAGGCAGTGTGAAGTGTAGATGGAGAAGATGGAGATGGGAGAGGTGGGTGTGGGTCTGTGAGTGAGAATCCAGTTTGTGTGATAGACTGAAGTCAGATCCTGACTCCTGGAAGGATCCTGACACAAAACGTCGCCTAGCCATGTTCTCCAGAGATGCTGCCTGACCCACTGAGTTACTCCAGCATTTTGTGCTGTTTTTGTAAACCAGCATCTACAGTTCCTTGTTTCTACATTTTGCTGGACGTCAATGTAGATGGGTCAGTTAGCAATTTGCAGACAACTCCAAGATTGCTGGAGTTGCTGATTTTGAGAAAGACTGTCAAAGTATACAGCACAATATAAATCAGATACAGAAAGAGGGAGAGAACTGGCAGATGAGTTTAACCTGTGAAAATGTGAGGTGCTGCACCTTGGGAGGTCGAATATAAGGTGACAGTATACATTCGATAGCAAGACCTGTTAGAAGTATATAATATGATGAAAAGCATGGTTTAGTTTAGATACAGCATGGAAATAGCCCCTTCAGCCCACTGAGTGCAAACAGACGCTCAGCGCACACATTAGTTCCATGTTATCCCACCCTCACATCCACTGCCTACACACTAGTGGCAATTTACAAAGCTGCACATCTTTGGGATACAGGAGCAGCCATAGGGAACTGATACAGTTGCACAGAGAACGTGCAAACTCAACATAGACAGCACCCAGTATTGAACCTGGGTCTCTAGCACAGTTATGCAGCAGCTTTACCAGCTGCACCACTCTGATAGGGTCGACAGTGAGAACCTCGTTACCAGGGTGCAAATATCAGATAAAAGGGCATAGGTTTAAGGAGCGAGCAGCAAAGATTAAAAGAGATGAGCAGGGCAAGTGGCTTACATGTAGGATGTAGGGTGCATGGAACCCATTTCCTGGAGTGGTGGTGGGTTCATGTTGGAGGAAGGGGAAATGTTGGAGAATGATGTGTTGGATGCGGAGACTGGTGGGGCGAAAGGCGAGGACCAGGGGAATTCTTCCCTTGTTCCATCTGGGGGGAGGGGGAGTGAGAGCAGAACTGCAGGACACAGAGAAGGCATGGGTGAGGGAATTATTCACAACAGCAAAGGGTAACGATGTTTCTTGATGAAAGAGTGCATTGCAAATGTCTGCAGTGGAGATGGAGAAATTGAGAGTGATGGATGGCGTTGTTGCAGCAGCCATGGTGGAGTCGAGGACCTGCAGGAGTTAGTGGATTTGCAATAGATGTCAACCAATATTCTGTCACCTGTGAAGGAGACAGAGAGATTGACAAAAGGGGAGAGAGGTGCCCAAGACAGTCCAAGTGAATTTTAGCACAGGATGGAAGTTAGTGGTAAAGCTTTGGAGGATGTTTGTTTAAACTGCAGATGGACACAAAAAGCTGGAGTAACTCAGTGGGTCGGACAGCATCTCTGGAGAAAAGGAATCAGTGACGTCACCTATTCCTTTTCTCCAAAGATGCTGCCTGATCCGTTGAGTTACTCGGGTTTTTTGTGTTTATCTTTAAGGGTAAAGTTGATGAAGATGGGTGCAGGAGACAGCCCCGTTGCAGTCAACACTGCAGTGGGGAAAGAGAATGTGTCAGTGTACGCCTGGTACAAAGACTGTTCAACGTAAACAACAAAAAGGCAGGAATTTTTCTCTGGAACATTAGAGGTTAAGGAAGACGATGGAATGATGAGGGGCATGAAGAGATTAAACAGTAAGAACCTTTTTCCCAGGGTGGTAATGTTCAACACTCAGGAGGTGAAAACCCGGGGGGGGAAGGGGGGGGGGGGGGGCAGAGGGGACACGTTCCCCCCATGTTTTGAGAGGTGGGGGACATCCCCCCCCCCCCCAAGTTTTTGTCATCCGGATTTTAAAATCTCCACTTTCCACGAGACAGTGGAGGTGGGACTGCTAATCGAGGGCACCGATTGGACAAGAGAGACGTCGGTCAGCATGCAATGGGGGCGGGACATGATGATTAAGTGCGATGATTGGAGGAGGGAGGAGTGGGGGGGGGGGGGGTGGAGATGGAACTGAGGATAGAGTGCGGTGATTGGAGGAGGGAGACGTGGCACAGACCTGCGCCTCATCCACAGCCAGGATCGATCCCGGCCGGCTCTCCGGCGCCGTCCCGTCCCCACCCGAGTGCCCCCCCCCCCCCCCCCACGGGTGGCCAGAGAGGTCGGGAGTCAGACGTGAGCTGTACCCCCAGGCCCACAGCCAGCCCAGAGAAGCAGTGTTAAACGCAGCTCACTCTGCCTGCTTAACCTGCCTGGGCTTGCGGGGAATATGGGCAGTGCGGAGAATCAGCGCTGGTATCCCGTCAGTCCAGGCAGGGCTGTAGGTTAACCCGGTGAGACGGGCAGAGTTGAGCTGCATTTAGCGCTGGATTGCGCCTCCAAAGCCTCGCGCATGTGTGTGAGTGTGCGCATGTTCGCTCTGTCCCCTCCATATTTTGATAGCGAGTTCCATGCCTGCCAACACTTGAGGCCATAGCTACAAGGTGACAGGGGGAAAATGGAATGGAGATGTGCCAGGCAAATATTTTCACAGAGAGTGTTGGAGTCCTGGAATTATGGTGGAGGCATATATGACAGTGGAGTTTAAGAGGCTTTTATATAGACACGTGGAAGGGCAGGGAATAGAGGGATATTAATCATGTGCAGGCAGATGACATCAGTTCAGCTAGGCAGCATGTTTTGCACAAACATTATTGGGTCAAAGGGCTTGTTTCTGTGCTGAGGTGTTCTATGTTCTAAAGCAGGGGCCCATGCAAGTGCCCAAGGCAATGCCTGTGATTTGAAGAAAGTGTGTGGAGTCAAAAGAGTGGTTGAGAAGTTCTGTCAGGTGGAGGAGAGTGTTAGTTGAGGGCAACTACTGTACTGTATATGGGGTGAAGGAGTTATTCCTGGTCAAATTGGGGAGGCCAGGACCCTAAAATTGAGTAAAGGCTTCAGGGCTGCTAGGCTATTTGGTCAATTTGAAAGTGCTCTCTGTAGAAATGGGACAAGCTGCAGAATGGTGCCAATTTGTCTAAAGCCTAGATCTGAGCTGCAGGAAGAGAAAGGGACAATCTGCAGACCCTGGCAATTAGGTGCAAAATGCATAGAATGGACTGGATGAATGCAAACCAGACATACACTTTGTAAATAATTGTAAATAATGTTGCAAAGCTTTACTTTGGTGAATTTTGATTGGATGAGGTATTGAGCCTTGTCTGGTTTTCTTGCAATGTTGCGATGTTCATTTCCTCGGAGAAACACTGTTTGAATACATTGTATTTGCCACTGTATTATTGTGTTAGGGAAATGTCTGTCATGTAGAGGGTTGATCGATATCTGTAATTGGATTGTAAAGGGACCACCCCCATGTGGTTCAGCCCCTCGAGGTCCGGGGACCTATAAATGTCCGCTGTCATGAGGTCCTGTGTCGATCTTCAGGGAGAGCGCTTGGGACTGCGTGACCAGAAGGTTGAGCCAGGCCTAGAGGGCTTGATCAGGCAAATGCGAGTATTGAACCCGCGGTGGTTAGGAACAGTAGTTGGAACTGTAATTGTGTTTTGCCAAAATAAAGTTTAGATGTGCAAATGCTTGACAGTGATCTTTGACTGAAACTAGACTGGGGGGAAGCTTAGAATGAGCAATTTACAAAGGAAGTTGCCCAGCCTTTTATTCACAAAGCATTGAAATAGACTATCAATTGTCATTAAAATTCATCTTCTACCCTTGAGGAGAAACGTTCATTCACCAAAAGACAAGAGACTGACATATCAAGTGACCTTGTCCTCAAATGAGAAAGAATCTGAGCAGATTAAAAATGCATAATTATTTTTGTGATTTTTAATTATTATGTTGCGTCCCTGCATTAGATTTCTCAGCCGACCGTGTCTGATTAGATTCTCATTCATTTTGAGAGACTTCAGTGAGTCTGGTGTCTGCTATATTGCAGAAGGGGATTTGCAAGGTGGATTAACTGAATGTCATTATGTCTTATGATTGGAAAAAGTATTACTGAACAGTAGTTATCCTCCACCGTCATTCTGCAATCTAATGATTCAAAGCATAATTTCTGACGAGGAGTGAGATTTCAAAAATTCATATGTTCATAAGTGATAGAAGTGGAATTAGGGTATTTGACCCACCGTCTACTCTGCCATTCAATCATGGCTGATCCATCTCGCCCTCCTAACCCCATTCTCCTGCCTTCTCCCCATGACCCCTGACACCCATACTAATCAAGAATCTAACTATCTCTGCCTTAAAAACACTCATATCCAGTTTATCCATTCATTCCCCAGTTGGGGGACTCAGCGGGGAGTTGCCGAGAACAAAGAGGCACCCGGCGTTGGGGGTGCCTGCTGCCATATGCGGCTGGAGGCCTGGTTCACCGCTGCCAGCAGAAGATAAAACTTTTCCATGAACTTGTTGTAACTTTGTCAGCGCCAGAAACGTGGCGACTCGTGCACACTGCCTAGGGTGAGGTCAGCTGCGTGACTTTACCGAGTTGTATGCAAAACAAGGCATTTCATTGGACCTAGCCACGCGTAACAATAATGGATCATTGAATCATTGAATTGAATTGAAATTAATCATCATGTTAAATGGCATGTAATAATTCAGCGACGAAAAGAAACTGGGTAGGAACGGCTCGTGTTCCTTTGTATTTCTAGCAGTGGAAAAGGCTGAGGGGAAATTAAGATTTATCAAATTCTCAGGGGGCATGGCTAAGGGAAAACAAGCAACTTTTCATCTTATTAGTAGTGTCTATATCTAGTGGGCATGAGTTTGGGGTTAATGGGGGACTTGAGGAGGAATTTCTTTCACCGGACAGTGGTTGAATTCTGGAAGTCACTGAGTGAGGGAGTGATGGAAGCTCTCACTGCATTAAAAAGTGTGTAGATGAGAACATCATGGTGTGGATGTCTGTGGGACGAGTGCTGGAAACAATGATGAGTACAGATGATAAACACAGTAACTCAGCGGGTTAGACAGCATCTCCGGAAATAAGGAGTACGTGATGTTTTGGGTTGAGAACCTTCTTCAGACGCCACCTGAAACGTTATCTATTCCTTTTTTTCAGAGATGCTGTCTGACCCACTGAGTTACTCCAGCATTTTGTGTCTACGGTTTAAACCAGCATCTGCAGTTCCTTCCTACACGATTAGTACAGAAGGGTAGTTGGCAGCCAGCAACAGGCATGGGGGGGTGAAGGGTGTGTTTGCATGCTGTGTGACTCTAGGATTCTAACATACATATTCTTGTTTTGTGAATGGGTTAATGTTCTAAAAACAAGTAATTGTTCCGTTTTTACCCTAATTTTATTAATTGAGTGACTGGATCGGCAGTCAAAGTGGTCCTACACCTGAGTATTTGTGAGGAGGGGCTGGGAGGCATCAGAGCACATAGTGGTGTGGAGGAAGGAACTGCAGATGCTGGTTTACACCGAAGATAAACACAACATGATGGAGTAACTCAGTGGGACAGGCAGCATCTGGAGTTTAGAAGGATGAGAGGGAATCTCACTGAAACATATAAGATTGTTAAGGGTTTGGACATGCTAGAGGCTGGAAACATGTTCCCGATGTTGGGGGAGTCCAGAACCAGGAGCCACAGTTTAAGAATAAGGAGTAAGCCATTTAGAACGGAGACGAGGAAACACTTTTTCTCACAGAGAGTGGTGAGTCTGTGGAATTATCTGCCTCAGAGGGCGGTGGAGGCGGGTTCTCTGGATGTTTTCAAGAGAGAGCTAGAAGGGGCTCTTAAAAATAGTGGAGTCAGGGGATATGAGGAGAAGGTAAGAACAGGGTACTGATCAGCCAGGATCACATTGAATGGTGGTGCTGGCTCGAAGGGCCGAATGGCCTACTCCTGCACCTAATGTCTATTGTCTATTGTCATATATGGAGAGAAGCAATGGGTGATGTTTTGGGTCGAGACCCTTCTTCAGAAGGGTTTGTGTACCAGAACAGGACAATAATCGCCACCAAGTTGAATCGGTCATATAATAGATCATAAACCGTTAGCAATGCTATTGTATTGTAACCAAATACTAACGGTGTATAATTGCTGGTTAGATTAGGATTTGTATAAAGTTTCAAAGCAAAGTAATTATTTCTGGACATCCATCTTTCACGTAACATGTATCAAAATCAGGAAGGGAAAGCATTATTATTCTAACTTTGAGATCAAATTTTATCCAAAGAACACTTTCTCCTTTTTAGTGTCTCTATGTGTTGAGAGATGTTCTAGGCCTGAATCAGGCCTACAGCTGGACATTTATGCCTGATAATTAACTTCTAGGAAAGGCGAGGGCAATTGAATGTGAGTCACTGCTGATTTCATTTCGGAGTCACGTGAGTGACTTCGTGAAGAGCCCGCCGGCGCGCATGCTCGACATATCGTCGTAACGCGTTGCTGCGACGGCTGGCGGTGGAGCGCGCTCCTCGCCAGCCCTTCATAAGGGGCCACGGAGGTGAGTATTCCACCTTTAGTTGGTGGTCCTTGTTGTCTGATTATGTCTTGCAGCAAGGACATGGATGGGTGTTCGAAGGGCCGGAGGACGTCAGGACGAGTTCGCCGGTCAACAGTTCCGGGGCCTTTACCATCGGCAGTACCTGCAGCGCAGGCCGGGACTCAGGCGGAGATGTGGGTAAGCCCTGTGTTCACAGGTCCAGATCCGCCAGCACACCACAGCTCGGAGGAGTTCGGTGAGGAGGAGTGTGGTGTGCCGCCAGAGCAGGGGGACCCTGCCATGGCAGTCAGGTTGTCAGCGGGCTCGCTGGCGACCTCGAGCAGGGCGCGTGCCGTTGCACGGCCTGTTCCACTCAGCCCTCCGAGAAGGGGAAGGGGAGGAGCCCAGAAGCCTAACCCTGTTAGGGCTAAGGCATTGCCTGTCGCGGAGGAGCGGTCAGGTTCCAGGGCGAGACCCGGGGCGGCTGTGAGGTCCAGCCGGCACACCCCGACTCTCGACGCCGGGACGGGTCGGTTGAGTCGGGTCTCGTCGCGGTCGCCGAGCCCCCCATGGATGGGTGGGCGGCACCATGCGTCGGCAACGTCCACGATGTGGGCAGCCGGCAAGACTGCGCGGGCCCCAGGCAGCCATGCTTCGGCTGGTGCCGACACCTCGCCGCATGTGCCCTTAGTGGCAGCGGCTTCAGCTCTCGCTAAACGGAGGCGATTGAACACGCCCGCGCAGGAATCGCGCAGTTTCGCCTCGGCGGCTGTTAGCGACAACTACCGGCACCGGCAGGGCCTCGACGAGGTGCGGGCCGATGACAGGAGCCCGGTTTTCTTTTCAGAGCCGGAGGACTCCGACCACCTGAGTGTTCAGGGTGAAGGGCGTATTGACCGTATGGAGCGGCTGCTGGAGCTCCTGCTTCAACGTCAACAACAGCAGGGCAGCAACAGGCACAGGGCGTCTTCACCAACATCTACTATCAGCCTGGAGCAGCACGAGGAGGAGGTTCTGGTGGATCCCGTACCACCTCCGGTGGAGGTGCCAGCGGAGGAACTTTTGGATGTGGCGACCAAATTCGCGGCCCCACATACGGCTGGTCTTCCTCTCAATTCAAAGCTGGCAGCCACAGTGGACTTTCTTAATAATCAGGTGCTGCAGGAAGAAGTCCTCATCCAGGCTATGAGCCGTCACAAGGCTCCATCAAACTGCAACTCCCTCAACGTGCCTGTGGTCAATACGCCAATATGGGGCAACATCAGTGCGGCTATCCGTCAACAAGAGCTACAATTGCAGCGGATCCTGAAACTCCTCACGGCCGGTATTACCGCCTTTGCGCGGTCGGTGGACGAGGACGAGCTGAATTTGGACCAGGAAGATGCTCTGGCCTTATTGTGCGCGACCCACCACGAAATCAACGGGTTTCGCAAAAACAGCATCCGCCCAGCACTCAACCCGAAGTTTGCAGGATTGTGCAAACCACCGCCGCCGCCGCCGCCCCGTCAGCTCTTTGGTGAGGACCTCTCGAAGAGAGTCAAAGAGCTTGACGAACAAGTCAAAACGGTGGGGATCATGCGCTCTAAGAGTGCCCCCACACCGTCCGGCTCAAAAGCTCCATACATTCGCTCACGAGGGTCGGCCAGTGCCTCGACGAGGACTCACCCTCTAGCTCCACAACGACAACAACACCAGAACCAGCACCAAGGGTCTTTTTTAGGACAGGGTCGGCAGAGACCTTTTTGGAAATCGAAGACGCCGCGCCCTCAAGCCAACCCAGCACCTCCACGGCCACCCACACGTGTCAAGGACCGCCGGTAACCACGGAGGTGAGGGGGTCTGGTTCTCTCTTTTCCCTCTGTTTAACTTCCCATGTTGGTGGTCGTTTACGGTTGTTTTTGGATGCATGGGGTAATTTTACTGGTGATGAGTATGTGTTGCGGAATATTCAGGGGCATAAAATTGAGTTTATTAATGGCGACATTCCTCCATCCCAGCACATGCCTGGTCGTACGTTCAAATTGTCTGCTGCAGAACAGGCAGCAGGTTACAAGGAAATTTTAAGTTTGGAACAGAAGGGTGTGATTGAGAAAACAGTGCATGAGCCGATTGAATTTGTTTCGAACATATTTACTAGACCTAAGAAGGATGGAGGCTGTCGTGTCATTATTGATCTAACCCGTTTGAATACGTTTGTAACATATACTCATTTTAAAATGGATACGTTTGAAACAGCCAAATCATTGATTTCTCATGGCTGCTTTATGGCATGCATTGATTTGAGGGATGCATATTATTCAGTATCCATCCAGAAAGATGATAGAAGGTTTTTGAAATTTATCTGGATGGGGCAACTTTGGCAGTATAAGGCTTTGCCTAATGGGCTTACTACAGCCCCTAGATTGTTCACTAAATTGGTGAAGCCAATCATGGCTTATTTGAGACAAGGACATCATATAGTTATGGCCTATTTAGATGATGTCTTTATTGTGGGCCACACCCTGCAATTGGCTGAACAGGGTGTTGCAGCTGCTGTCAATATATTTCAACAATTAGGATTCATTGTCCATCCAGAGAAATCAAAGTTCTGCCCTGCCCAGGTAATTAATTACCTAGGGTTCACGGTGAACTCAATGAGCATGAGGATAACTATACCAATTAACAAAATTGAGGAAGTCACTAAGGTGTGCAGAGATTTAATTGGCACCAATATACCATCGATTCGGCATACAGCCACAGTAATCGGCAAGTTAGTGGCTTTGTTTCCGGCAGCACGATATGGACCTTTGCATTATCAGAATTTGCAAAGAGCTAAAATTACCGCGTTAAAATGGAACGCTGGTCATTACGATCGATCTATGCAGCTGCCGTCCGAAGCGATAACTGAGTTGCAATGGTGGGTGTGTCACATTAGCAACTCATTTAAGCCTGTCAGGGAGGCTAATCCGGTGGTATATTTACAGACTGATGCAAGCTCCAATGGCTGGGGAGCTACTGATAATTGCTCTAGTTGTGGGGGTAGATGGGACACCCTTGAGGCATCGATGTTGTTGACTCAAGGGATTAACTATTTGGAGTTGCTGGCAGCATTCCACGGACTTCGTGCATATTGTTCCAAGCTTGTTGGAGCACACGTCCGTCTCCAAATAGACAACACCACAGCTGTGGCATATTTAAACCATATGGGTGGTACCAGGTCAGTTTCGTGTGACAAATTGGCTAATTCAATTTGGCTCTGGTGTATTCAAAAAGACATTTGGATTTCAGCTACCTATTTGCCAGGTGAGCTTAATACTGTGGCGGACACCAGGTCACGCAAATTTAATGACAACATTGAATGGATGTTGCATCCTGAGATTTTTGCTAAAGTCACAGCCAAATTTGGTAAACCGGACATTGACCTTTTTGCGTCACGGTTGAACCATCAGGTACCAGCCTACGTTTCATGGGAACCAGATCCTGGGGCAATAGCGCTAGATGCATTCTCGCTGGACTGGGGGAATTGGGTTTTCTATGCCTTCCCTCCGTTTTGCCTCATCAGTCGGGTATTGCGAAAGATTCAGGCAGATGCTGCCAAGGGCATCCTTATTATACCCGACTGGCCCACACAGCCTTGGTATCCGGTGGTCTTTGACATGCTCAACGAACCTTGGGTCCTTTTGAAGGGTTGCCCACAATTGGTTACTCACCCTGTGTCAGGGGAGCCACATCCCTGCCATGGCTATTTAAATTTGTTGGCTTGCAGGTTCTGAACAGGCCGTTAGTCCAATACGGCCTCTCGGCTCGGACCATGGATACCATCGGGGCGTCGTGTCGAGAGTCCACAAGGCGAAGATACCGCTCGCATATTAAGAAGTGGGAAGCCTACTGCAGCCGCTCTTGCATCACGTACGATGACGTGACAATAACCGACGTCCTGCAATTCCTCGCAGGGTTGCACCATGATGAACACTTAAGTTACAGTGCCATCAACAGCGCCAGAAGTGCGCTATCATTCTACCTCAAGATTGGGGTAGGATCCAACAGGCTAGTGTCCAGACTCATGCGGGGTATATTCAATATGAATCCGCCTACACCACGCTATAATATCACCTGGGATGTCAGGGACGTATTAACCCTGCTCAGGACGTGGTCTCCCATGGAAGGGCTCCAACTGGACCAACTCACCATGAAGCTGGTGATGTTACTAGCGCTGACTTCAGCTCAGAGGGTACAGACACTACACAAACTGCGTGTCGACAGAATGACATCTACCCCTACAGAAGTAGTCTTTTTCGTTGACGAGCTACTAAAGCAGCATAGACCTGGGTGCACAGGGCTGCAGCTGAAGTTCCCGGCATACCCCGCAGATGCTAGGCTATGTTTAGCCTCACATATCCGCCACTATGTCAAGGTGACGGCACGCATCAGAGGAATGGAGAGATACCTGCTTGTCACTCATAAGAGACCTCATCATCGAGTGACAGTCCAGACGATATCCAGGTGGCTTCGAGTCGTCTTGGGTAAGTCAGGTATCGACACTAATGTGTTCAAGTCTCATTCCACCAGGGCTGCATCGACGTCCGCGGCGAGGGTCATGGAGGTGCCCATGGACCAAATTCCCGCCACAGCAGGATGGGCGAATGAAGCTGTGTTCCAGCGTTTTTATAACAAGCCTGTTGCTGCTCCTCTACAGTTCGCAGAAGCCGTGCTGAATGCAGGTCAAGAACGTGGAGATGTCCCCGCATGAGGGGTTTTTGATTTGTTATTAATAAATATGCTTTTGTTTTGCAGTATGAGCTATTGAGCCAGTTTGTTCCTCCCATCCATCCCTGGTAGTGGTGTGTCAGCATGGACGTGGTCCAGGGCGTGTAATCACAGAAGCTTTGAAGTCTTCACGAAGTCACTCACGTGACTCCGAAATGAAATAGTAAGATTGAACGAGAACTTACCAGTTCGAAGGTTGATCTTTATTTCATGAGGAGTTGAAGTGAGGGATTTCGTGCCCTCCTCGCCCAACCCTCAATCACCTTCATCTGGTAATCTTAGTCAATTCAATCATACTATGCGAAGTCATTTCTATTGTTGGTTCTGTGATTCCACGCCGCTACTTTGAAGTATGTCGAGCATGCGCGCCGGCGGGCTCTTCACGAAATCCCTCACTTCGACTCCTCATGAAATAAAGATCAACCTTCGAACTGGTAGGTTCTCGTTCAATCTTACTATTCCTTTCCACATTGTTGCTGCCTTTCTCCAGAATATGTGTAGGAAGGAACTGCGGATGCTCGTCTAAACTGCAGATAGACACAAAAAGCTGGAGTAACTCAGCGGGTCAGACAGCATCTTTGAAGAAAAGGGATAGGTGATGTTTCGGGTCGAGCCCCTTCTTCAGACTGAGATTCAGGGGAGAGGGAAACGAGAGATATAGATGGTGATGTGGAGAGATATAGAACAAATGAATGAAAGAAATATAAAATAATAACGATGATCAAGGAAACGGGTGTAACTGCAGCCTGGGTGAGAACGAGTATAGATTCAACAAGATGACTTTGAAGCAGGTACGACTCGAATGGGGGAGGGATGGAGAGAGGGGGATGCAATGGTCACTTGAAGTTGTCTAAGAAGAATATTTTTGAAGAATATCTTTGGTCATTGTTAAACTGTTTCCCATTTGGATAGAATTTGGAAATTTTCGAAGTTCTAGCCTTTTTTATGTGGGGGTGAGGAGGGGGGAAGGGGGAAACTGTTTTTCAGGGTCCCTATCTGGTCGGAGAGGCGGCTTTTCTCTGGGCTGCACCTTCAACCCGTCCTCGCAGCCTACCAGCGGCCTGGAGCAGCGTTTCCTGAGGGGACCGGCCAGCATTGGAGCACCATCGCGGAGCGGGCGATGCCTTGCCCGGGTCGCCGCACTGGAACTCCGGTGAGCTGAAGACCGCCCGATGGAACATCGCAGAGCTGCGGTCTGTGGAGCGGCCAGCCGCGGGCGGCAGCGCTGAACTTTAACATCGGGAGCCTGGGATCATTTGCCGAGATCGCCAGTGGTGGAGCTCCTTCCAGCGCTTAACGCAGTCTCCGGTAAGGAAACGGCCGTTCCAGGCAACCCAAGCCACTGAGAGGGTTCTCCTGACGCCAGAGCACCATCACCCCGTGAAGAAGGGCCTGTATCATCGGCTCCCGTAGCGGCGACTGCGGAGGCCGCAGTAGACTATGGGTGGACATGGGGATGGGACTGGACTTTGTGCCTTCCCTCACGGTGGGAACCATTGTGGGGGGATGTTTTTATGTTTATTGTTAAATTCTTTAATGTTGTGTCTTATCTTTATCTGTGTGCTGCATGGCAAGTCAAATTTCACTACGCCAATTGGTGTATGTGATAATAAATGTCCTTTGTACCTTTTTGTACCATAGTCAGAGAGTTGTACAGCACAGAAGCAGGCCATTTGGCCCACCTTGGCCCCCAGCCAAGTTAACATACTGGGCTGGTCCATTTGCCTATATTTGGCAAAACCCTTCCTATCTACATAACCAACTGTCTTTTAAAAAGTCATACATGTCCACCATGGTATTTTCCAGCACCCTTGGTTTTAAACCCCTGCTGTATTATCCGTTCAGCCAGACCGACAGAGGTCAGATAATAATGATGCAACAATGCACCTCTGACCCCCTAATTATACCCCTCACGTGTCTCTAAAGTACCATGGATTACCAGAAACTTAAATAAAATAAATATTAAATGTAAATTAACTTCAGAGTCACGTAAGTGACTGAAGGCCCCGCCAGCACGCATGCGCGACATATCGTCGAACGCATTGCGAAGCGACAGGCAGGAAGAGCGCCGCTCCTCTAGCGTAAGTTTAAAAACGGCCCGCAGGTAAGTACTTACCAGTCTGAGGTCGTTTGTCGGCTCTGTGTGTTGTTGTGTTTTCAGAACGCATCATGGAGTCCAGGACAAAGTCCAAAAGAGCCGCTGCCAAAGTTGCTGCTGAGGACCGCGAAGGAGGCAGCCAGCAGCGGTCGAGTTCTCCTGAGCTGCTGGTTCAATCCGCAGCCCCCAACTTCACGCCGCTTCAGCCGCAGGTGCTCCTGGGACTGGCGGCAAAACCACCCGGACGTCGGGCAGGTCCGCTGACTCGGCTGAGTCCGGACCGGAGGACACCCCGCTCGCGGGAAGCGATGGCGGTCGACTGTCCCGCAAGGAGCGGATGGTGGAGCAGTTGCTCCAACGTGACCTGCTGCAGCAGGGGTATGGTCACAGTGGGTCTCCTAGCAGACTCACGGCAGCATCCTTTTCAGGACTGCCAAATGTCGCACTCTCCTTGTAGGGGAGCATTAGGAGTCAGAACTGGGCTGACTCTGAAGAGGGGAGCATGGCTGAAGATACATCTATGCTAGGGGTGCCAGAAGAGGAGCTATTGGGAATGGTCACGAAATTTGCGATGCCTACCCATAAAGGGCTGCCGTTACATCCAAAGTTGGCAGCCAGTATCAACTACATGGCAACTAACCAACTGCAAGAGAAAACCATCAATGACACGGCAGCCAAGTACCTAGCTCCGGAGAATTGTGTCTCCCTCAATGTGCCTGCTGTTAACAACCCCATTTGGGATAACATGAGCCCTGGCATCAGGAGCCAGGAAGTCAAACTCCAGAAGATCCTCAAACCGCTGGCTGCTGGGATTACGGCTGTTGCCAGGACAGTGGATGGAGTTGAAATGCCGGAGGAGCTGCAGGACGCGCTAGCTCTCCTATGTAACACTCAATATGAGATAAACAGTTACAGGAAGAGCGTCAACCGGCCTGCACTCAACCCCAAGTTTGCGGGGTTGTGCAGACCCAGCAGTGCACAGCCGCCAGCATTGCTATTTGGGGACAACCTGCCAAAACAGGTCAAAGACCTCGATGAAGAGACAAAGGCAATTGGCATGATTAAGGTGCCGGCTGCCACCAAGTCCCCATACCAGCGGTGGCAGCACCGCTATGCATCCACCAGCAGACAACGCCACAGCGACAGACCACCTGCTGATGAAAGCTCGAAGGCCGTTCAACCTGCTCAACGGTCTTTTTTAGACCATGGCCCAGCACGGCCTTCTTGGAAGATGCGGCAACCTCACACTACAGCGCCTCCACATCACAAGAAACAAGGACAGAGGCAACCAACGCAGCACCGCCGGTAACCATGGAGGTAGGTGGGTCTGGTTGCCTCAGGAACATCGCATGTTTAAACTCCTCACGGGTTGGAGGATGGTTGCACTTGTTTCGGGATGTATGGAGCACTTTAACTTCTGATCCTTTCATACTGGAAAGTATTCAGGGATATAAAATTGAATTTGTTCACAAACTCCCTTCCCCTGTTCAGCATACACCTAGTCGAAAGTTTGTACTTTCACAGAAAGAAAAGACAGAAGGTCATGCTGAACTCTTAAGACTTAATTCAAAAGGGGTAATTGAAAAAACCAAAAGAGAGTCTCATGAGTTTGTATCAAACATTTTCACTAAAAATAAAAAAGGCGGCGGATGCCGCATCATTATAGATTTGACTGAACTGAATACTTTCGTGCAGTATGCCCATTTCAAAATGGAAACCTTTGTCACGGCCAAACAGCTAATTTCCAATAGGTACTTCATGGCTTGCATCGATCTAAAGGATGCATACTATTCAGTACCAATAGACAAGGATCATCGCAGATATTTGAAATTTGTCTGGATGGGGCAGCTCTGGCAGTATAAAGCGCTGCCTAATGGATTATCATCAGCTCCCAGACTGTTTACCAAATTATTAAAACCAGCTTTAGCGTGTCTCAAGAAACAAAAACATATTGGTATGGCTTACCTCGATGATATTTTAATCATGGAAAAAACCTTGGAGTTGGCCAAACTGGCCGTCTCAGCCACCGAGCACCTATTTCAAAAGCTGGGATTTATCATCCATCCAGATAAATCAAAATTGATGCCTTCTACCACTATGGACTATTTGGGATTCACAATTGACTCTGTTCATATGTCTGTCACTTTGCCACCGAACAAAGCGTCAGACTTGATAGAAGCATGCAACAGCCTTACTGGCATCAGGAAACCATCTATTCGGCAAGTAGCCAGGGTGATTGGGAAGCTTGTGGCTGCTTTCCCAGCCACACAATTTGGCCCACTACATTACCAAAACCTACAAAGGGCAAAAATTGAAGCACTCAAGCACCATGCGGGGCATTTTGACAGGCCGATGCAATTACCAGGGAAAGCAAAATTGGAATTACATAAGTGGATAGACAATGCTCGACATTGCTCTAACCCCATCACAATCACAAATCCCTTGGTTATACTACAAACTGATGCCAGCGCAAAAGGTTGGGGAGCAACTAATACCACCTCCAGTTGTGGTGGTAGATGGAGTGCACATGAATTAACCCTACTTCCGGCACTAGGAATTAATTATCTATAAATGCTGGGAGCATTTCATGGACTCCGGGCTTACTGTTCGGACATGCACCATCTGCACGTACGTTTACAGATTGATAATACCACAGTTGTGGCTTGTATCAATCATATGGGTGGAATAAAGTCGATATCCTGTGACGAATTGGTCAATACAATCTGGCACTGGTGGCTAGAAAGGAGCATTTGGATACCAGCCACTTACCTTCCAGGTAGGCTAAATACAGTGGCGGACACCAGGTCACGCAAGTTTAATGACAACACCGAATGGATGTTGGACCGCAAAGTGTTTGCTGACATTGTAGATCGGTATGGAACACCAGATATCAACCTTTTTGCATCCAGACTCAATCACCAAATATCAACATATGTTGCATGGGAACCAGACCCTGGGGCAGTAGCGATGGACGCTTTATCGCTACACTGGGGGGATTTATTTTCTATGCATTTCCCCCCTTCTGCCTCATCAGTTGGGTCTTGCAAAAAATGAAACAAGACTCTGCATTGGGTATTCTGGTTGTGCCCGACTGGCCTACTCAACCGTGGTTCCCTGTGGTACTGGGCATGGCCTCAGAACAATGCATCCCAATAACTAAACGTCCAAGTTTATTGGTACACCCTGTGACAGGGGTGAGTCACCCGTGCCATGACTGGATAAACCTATTGGTTTGCAGGGTTTGAAAAGGCCACTTCTGGATTTTGGACTCTCGGACCGAACAATCAATATCATCTCAGCATCGTGCAGGGAGTCCACCAGGAGACAGTACCTCACTTACGTGAAGAAATGGGAGGTGTTCTGCACCAAAACGAACACCACATATGACACAGCCACCATCATGGAAGTGCTGGAGTTCCTGGCAAGCCTTCATTTCGATGAAGGTTTGAGCTACAGTGCCATCAACTGTGCCAGAAGTGCCCTATCCAACTATCTCAGACGAGGTTGCGATCACCTAACAGTGGGGTCTCACCCTTTCATGTCAAAACTAATGAGGGGAATATTTAATTCAAATCCCCCCAGGCCTAGATATTCCCAGACCTGGGATATCGGT
Source organism: Raja brachyura (assembly GCA_963514005.1). Next base: position 39,157,405 of record OY740804.1, on the reverse strand, counting down.
ATTGTACTAACCATGCTCCGAGGGTGGGCACCAATAACTGGCCTTTCATTGGACAAACTGACCTACAAAATGGTCATGCTGATGGCACTCGTGACGGCGGAATGGGTCCAGTCCCTACACAAGCTAAGTATGGACGCCATGGTCATAACCAACAGCAAGGTAACTTTCTTTATATAGGGGTTACTCAAACAAGGCAGGCCTGGATCATCTGGCCAAAAGTTGGATTTTCTGGCCTACCCCATAGACAGCCGTTTATGCATAGTGACCCACCTTTTACGCTACATGGAGTTCACCAAGGGTCTCAGGGGCACGGAGAGGGCTTTGCTTATAAGCCACAAACGCCCTCATCATAGAGTCACCATGCAAACCATTTCAAGATGGTTAAGGGTGGTATTGGGTGCAGCGGGGGTGGACACTAACGTGTTTAAATCTCTCTCCACCAGGGCTGCATCCACAATGGCGGCTAGGATGATGGAAGTTCCGATGGACCACATCCTTGCAATGGCAGGTTGGACAAATGAAAAAACCTTTCAGCGGTTGTACAATAAATCCGTTGCCGCGCCTGAGACGTTTGCCGACAGAATATTAAGTTCTGTATTATAATTTCCCCGATGTAGGGGTATTATTATTTGGTATTATTAAATAAATACCCTTTTGTTTTTCAGCACAGTTTCATGCTGAAATACGTTAACATACTTCCTTCATTTCTCATAATGGCAGTGTGTGAGCATGGACTTGTTCCAGGGCATGAAATCACAGAGCTTTGAAATCTTCACGTAGTCACTCACGTGACTCTGAAGTAAAATAGTAAGATTAAATGAGAACTTACCAGTTGGAAGTTTGATCTTTATTTTATGAGGAGTTACGATGAGGGATTACCTGCCCTCCGCTCTCAAACCCTCTATTATAAAGATCAACTGGTATGCTAGCTCTCTTATCTTACTATGTTAGTCAACTCTGATATATCTGTGATTTCACACCGCTGGTTTGAAGAATGTCGTGCATGCGTGCTGGCGGGGTCCTTCACGTAATCCCTCATCGTAACTCCTCATAAAATAAAGATCAAGCTTCAAAGTGGTAAGTTCTCATTTAATCTTACTATTTACAGTGGATTGTGTATTTCTTGAATGGGCGCCAGTTAACGAGTTTACCCTCGGATATGCCGATGAGGGTTGGATTACGGACGCCCGCGGGGACGAGGAGATCCTTTCCTGGCAGGACTACCGGGCCGTCGACCTGAGATTTGGTGAATCAGCCGAAAATGCCGTCGCATCATTCTACGCCGACCTCCAAAACAAGTTGAACGGTATAGAAACATTCTGCCTATGTTGCTGGGAGGCTGAGATACCCGCCCTGCAAAGTCAGACTTGGAAGTCAGCTACAGGAACGGATCAGCCGGGGAGTTCCAGCGCCCTGGCCGCAGGGGGGAAATTCAAACCACTGATAGGCCACGGAAGTCCCAATGATGTCAAAAACAGCCGCCTCATCTGGCCAAGCGCCACATTCTCGGGGGGACTTCCGGGGGTGTATATAAAGGGAGCTCTCGTAATTTTGTCCGGATTAAAGGAGGTATCGAACCATCAGTTGCCGGAAAATCTGTAGTGGACCTCTAGTTGTTCCAGCTTCTATAGCTTCCTCAGACAGCTCATTCTTGATATGGACATCGCTTTGATTAGCCCTGAGGTCCCTCTTAAATCGCCCCTCCTGTTACCTGCAACATATGCCCTTTAATTTTAGAATCCACTATCCTTGGAAAAAGACTGCGAGTCACTGCGGGTCACTTTATCCATGACCCTAATGATATTGTACACCTCAAGATGGTCATGTCTCTGTCTCCTATGCTCTGACAAAATGTCCAAGCCTCTCCAACCTCTCCAACTTAAGCCCAAGCAACATACTGGCAAATCTCTTCTGCACCCTTTCCAACTTAATGACATCCTTCACATAGCTGGGCAACCAGAACTGCACACATATTCTAAGTGTGTTCTCACTAACGATTAGTGCATGATATGCCAACGTTTTTACTCAATATTCCTTCCCAATAAAGGCAAGCATGCCAAACACAATCTTCACCTGTACACCGAGATCTCTCTGTTCTGTAACATTCCCCAGGGCTCTACTGTGAGAGCCCTGCCTTGGTTTGGTATTACCAAATCGTAATATTCCTCACTTGTCAGAGATAAATTCAATTCACCATTCCTTGGCTTACCTTCCCAGCCGATCCAGGTCCTGTTGTAAACATAAGGATAAGGATTTCTCACATGGAGATGGCAGTAGTATCTGTGAGGGACCCATGAGGCTAGGATTGAATGAAGCATTCAACTCTGCATCCACTAAATCATGGTAGACATCATGCTAAACTCTAGGGTTTGCCAATTATGATATGAAATTACCAATTTCAATCTGTTCCCAAATCCATATTTCAGCATAAAGGCTTCATTTGTAGTCTGACTAAGTTTAATTTGAAATTATTAACATGGTGGAAAATAATTGCTTCATGTGCAAAAATTGCAGTTTTCTTTGAGCATTTTGTGTTTTTTGTACTTAGAATGAATCACTCAATGAATGAATAACAGCATGCAATGGAACCATTTACAAATTGGCTATTTTGGCATGGAATCTGCCACATATTCTGAGGCTGCATGTTGTTTCCTGCAAATATCCCCCCTCCCCCCCTCCCCTCTCCAACCCCCCCCCCAGCCCCCCCACCCCCAGCATGTGAGCCTACTTAAATCAAATCAATCAAATACGTTTATTTGTCATTGCACATCAACTGTACAACAACATTTCATGTGCATCCCAGACACTGGATAAAAAGATTTAAAAGAACAAAACACAATAACACAAACAACCATTTACTCTCATATTTACATTTACTACAAGATCAATGCATAAAATAAGTAATAGATAATTTTAAAAAATGCACATTATATTGCACATTCTAGCAGACAAATTTTTATTTGCACCCCGAATTGTGTAGTGTTGCCCGTAGTGTTATCTGTTTGAGTTAAGTTCTCTAATGGCACGTGGGTAGAAACTGTTATTTAGTCTGCAAGTGCGGGCCTTCAAAGACCCGTATCGCCTCCCAGAGGGCAGCAGAGTGAAAAGGTGGTTGGCAGGGTGGGATGAGTCCTGTGTGATGTTTGTCGCCCGGCGTAAACATCGGGCCTTGTAAATGTCTTCCAGGGAGGGTAGTTGAGCGTTTGTGATGCTCTGTGCTGTTTTAATAACCCTCTGTAGTGCCTTCCTTCCAGCCACAGTGCAGCTAGCAAACCACACCAGGACTTTGTGTACTCAAATACTATTAACTGCGCAGAATGTGCCTCCACCTTCTTTCCTGCAAGAATCCCCCCCCCCCCCCCCCCCCTTACAAGAACTTGGAATGTTGGTAAACTTAAGATGGTAGTAGGAGCCAATGGATTAGGAACGATAACGGTGCCACAGGTTTGCGGCACGGTGGCGCAGCGGTAGAGCTACTGCCTTCCAGCACCAGAGACCCGGGTTCGATCCTGACCATGGGTGATGTCTGTACGGAGCTTGTACATTCTCCCCGTGACCTGTGTGTGTTTTCTCCAGGATTTCCGCTTTCACCCCACACTCCAAAGACGTACAGGTTTGTGGGTTAATTGGCTTGGTATGATGGAAAATTGTCCCCACTGTGCTAGTAGGATAGTGCTAGTGTGCAGGGATCGCTGGTGGGCACGGACTCAGTGGGCCAAAGGGCCTGTTTCCACGCTGTATCTCTAAAACAAACTAAACTAAGCTACTGAGAGCCAGAAAAATCAAATGCCTGCTCTCAGCTCCTGCGCATCATTTAGCATGGAAGTGTGAGTCTTAACTCTGGCTTGCTCTATCCCGCTGCTCACAGAGAAATATATACACTTAACTGGAATAAAACTCTGGGATTGATGCCAACTTCTGCAAGCATTATCAGTCCCTACTATTCTGTCAGTTTTCCAACTAACATATATCAAAAAATGCTTCAATTAGCCGTTACAGATGATAAAGATACCATTTGCATTCAACTGCCTGCTGATATGGCAGTTCCCAGCACTTAGTGAAATCTGCTTCATCTCTGTTGGCCAAGTGAATGAACGTTTATGTTGTTGTAAGTGAGTGACTCCCCTCAGAAGCCCTGATTTCTGAATGCAGCCTGATCCCATCTGGGTGGGAAAAGCTGGCCGAGGCTCACAGAGCAGTACAACTTGGGCAGCACGGTGGCGCAGCGGTAAAGTTGCTGCCTTACAGAGCCAGAGACCCAGGTTCGATCCTGGCTACGGGCGCTGTCTGTATGAAGTGTGCACGTTCTCCCAGTGACCACGTTGGTTTTCTCTGAGATTCTCGGTTTCCTCCCACACTCCAAAGATGTACAGGTTTGTAGGTTAATTGGCTTGGTATAAATATAATATTGTCCCTAGTGTGTTGGGATAGTGTTAATGTGCAGGCGATCGCTGGTCGGTGTGGACTTACTGGGCTGAAGGGCTTGTTTCCTAGCTGTATCTCTAAACTAAACTAAACTAAACTAAACTATTCTAAGCTTGTTATTCTTGCCTCGGTGTATTCTACTTACAAATGCTGTACAAATACTAATCTGCTGCACATTTTATCACACGGTTCACAACTTTGAACATTACTTATGTGCAACTTTAAGTATTTAATTTCAAACACCAATCGCTTGATAAATTCATTCCTTTCGTACAGAAAACCAATCTTGTCAGCAGTTCCCCTGCAAGCTGCCAAACATTCCTTTATTGGACAAACATTACTCGCATACCAAGTTGATTGATGTTACACGACCATTTATTTTGAGACTGTGACGCTCGCTCTAGACACCCCAGCAAGGGGACACATAATTCCTACAGCTATTCTGTCAAGTCCCAGAAGAATTTTATACATTTTAATGACATTAGCAGCTTTGGGTCCTGGAGATTTATAGCCTTTCAGTTCAATTGATTTCTTTATTACCAATTTTTTAATAGTGTTAAATTAAGCTCGTCATTCACTTTGGACCTAAGGCTCACCACCATTTCAGGGAGAATTTTCGTATCCACTTCAGATACGAAATAGAAATAAAATATTTGTTTAGTTTCTTTTTCCCCAGTAAAATTTCACCTCACTCGCATTAAACAGAGCTATTATTTTTTTCCTTTTGACATTTATATTGAAACTTTATCTTGCTTTTTATGTTCCACTGTCCCAGTCCTTTTCCACGCATTGGTCCTCTGCTGAATTCAGCCTAAGAGATTTAATTTGGAAATACAGCATTGAAGCATGCCAAGTCTACACTGAACCGTTCCCACTAGTTCTATGTCATTCCACTTTCTCATCTACTCTAAAATTGTCCCAATCCTCAGGCTTTTGCTTTATAAACCTTTTCCTCTAATATTTAATATCTTTTGACAGGATCCTGGAGAGCTAGCTGTCTCGAAAGAGAAGGTAGACACACAATATTGGAGTAACTCGACGGGACAGGCAGCATCTCTGGAGAGAAGGGAAGAGAATTGGCTTCATGGAAGGAAGCAGAGGGTGGTGGTAGAGGGTTGTTTTTCAGACTGGAGGCCCGTGATTAGTGAGGTGCCTCAGGGTTCAGTGCTGGGCCCATTGCTGTTTGTGGTTTATATCAGCAATTTGGATGATAATGTACAAGGTATGGTTAGTAAGTTTGCAGTTGACACTAAAGTGGGTGGTATTGTAGTTAAGATGGATGTCACAAATTAAACTGGGATCTTGTTCAGCTGGGCAAAGGAGCAGAGGGAGCTTATAATGGAGCTGAAAGCAGGCAAGGTGAGCTGTTGCAATTTGGGAAGTCAAACCAAGGCGGGACCTTCACAGTGAATGGCAGGAACCTGGGGAGTGTTGTAGAGCAGAGGGATCTTGGAGATAGACACAAAATGATGGAGTAATTCAACGGGACAGGCAGCATCTCTTGAAAGAAGGAATGGTGAATGAGGGAAGGATGGGTGAATGGGAAGGATCAAGGAGTTCCTTGAAAGTGGCATCACAGATAGATAAGGTGGTCAAGAAGGCTTTATCAGTCCTATATTGAATATAGAATTGGGATATTGTGTTACAAGAGTCCCAGATAGAACAACAACATTCTTACTTGCAGCAACACGACAGAATATGTAAACACAGTACACTGTAAACAATATAATAAATGAGAAAAAAAGTTCAATGTGTGTATATACATATGCACAAGCTTACCGACACATAAAAAACAAATAAACAGTAATAGTGGAAAAAACCAATAATAACCTTTGTAGTTCAGAGCTTATTTGAGGTTAGTGTTTAGTAGCCTAATGGCTGTAGGGATGAAGCTATTCCTGAACTTGGAGGGTACACAAAAGGCTGGAGAAACTCAGTGGGTGCAGCAGCATCTAAGGAGCGAAGGAGATAGACGACATTTCGGGTCGAGACCCTTCTTCAGACTGGTTAGGGATCAGGGAAACGAGGGAATTAAGTTGGACATTACAGTTTTCAGGCTCCTGTACCTTCTTCCTGATGTCAAGGGTGAAATGAGTGTGTGGCCAGGGTGGTGTGGGTCTCTGTGGATGCTGGCTGCCATTTAGAGACAGCGACTCCGGTAAATCCCTTAGATGGTGGGGAGGTCAAAACCCGTGATGGACTGGGCAGTGATACAGTTGTACAAGACATCGGTGAAGCCGCACTTATAGTACTGTGTTCAGTTTTAGTTACCTTGCTACAGAAAGGATGTTGTTAAGCTGGTAAGCGAGCAGGCCTTGTTGCCACATCTGAAGGACGTGAGCTATAGGCAGAGGTTGGCAGGTTAGAACGTTATTCCTTTGAGCGCAGGAGTCTGAGCGGTGATCTTATAGTGGTGTATAAGATCAGGAGAGGAATATATAGGGTGAATTCCCTGTCTATTACCCAAAGTATGGATGTGAAGAACCAGAGAACATGAGTTTAAGGTGAGAGGAGAAAGATACAACAGAAACCTGAGAGGCATTTTTTTCAGACAAAGGGTGGTAGGTACATTTAAGCTCACATGGTTGTTGTATTAATCTTGTTACATAAGCCTTTAATTTCCTCATTTATAATTTCCCCTTCTTCACCTCTATAGTCCAGAGCATGTCCTTGACATGTGTGACTTTAACGTTATATTTCATGCCTTGTGCACTGGTGTTCCTCAGTAGTATCAGAACCCTCTGTTAATAAACACAAAAAGCTGGAGTAACTCAGCGGGACAGGCAGCATCGCTGGAGAGAAGGAAAGGGTGGCATTTCGGGCCGAAACCCTTCTTCACACTGAGAGTCACTAGAGATATGTGGAAGGGTAAGGTGTGAAAACCACAGATCAAAGTAGACGATGATTAAAGATATGTACAATGGTACATTGTTGGCTGAGGGGAAGGTGACAACGAGACAGACAATCAGTCAAATTAATCAGGACAGTGAAACTAGTTGGAGAACTAGGGTGGAGGAAGGACAGAGAGAGAGGGAATGCAAGGGTTGCTTGAAGTTTGAGAAGTCAATGTTCGTACTGCTGGGGTGGAAGGTGCCCATGCAGAATATGAGGTGCTGTTCCTCCAATTTGCGCTGGGCCACACTCTGACAACGGAGGAGGCCCAGGACAGAAAGGTAATTGTGGGAATGGGAGGGGGAATTAAAGTGTTTAGCAACTGGGAGATCAGGTAGGTTTAGGCGGAATAAGCGGAGTTTGTAAATTCTCCCCGTGACCTGCGTGGGTTTCCTCCGAGATCTTTGTTTTCCCCCCACACTCCAAAGGCATACGGGTTTGTGGGTTAATTGGCTTGATCTAAATGTTAAAATTGTCCCTGGTGTTAGTAGAATAGTGTAAGTGTGCGAGGATCGCTGGTCGGTGCGGACCCGTATTAAGCCAATTATGTATGTAAACATATCACTTACCCACACCCAGGCATTTATGTGAGCATGTGCTTGCGTGGGTGGCTGTGCATGTGGGAATGTAGTTTGCACAATTCTACCATCTTTAGCTTTGAAAAATATACTTTATTTTTAATTACATCATTGCGCACTTGCACTGTGGCACTTGCTGTCAAACATCACCTGCCCAGCATAGATAAAGGGCAAAACATCCTCTGCACTGTCTCACTAAATGCTCCCTGGGTAGCATTGGAAGAGTATAGGTTTATTATACAATTGTCCTTTATATTTTCCAATCAAGCACTCCTGGGCCAAATGCTGGTGCATGGAACTAGCCTAATGTCCCACTTGTGCAGCATGGACAAGGTGGAGATGTAGAGAAGGTGAGCCAAAGAGCCTACTTCTGTGCCACCCAGCTCTATCAATCTCTGGGCCCTGTGGTAGGCAGAGTACTGAGCAAAGCATGCTTTACATTGCCCAAACAATCTCCCCATCAGCAAATTAAGAAATTGTGATTTGGTGATTCATTAAAAAAAATATTTCCCCCAAAATTTCAACTGTTATGTTGATGCCTACTTCCTGATTATGCGGTCATTTCATTGAGAGGTGAAATAAACTATCTGAACCCCTCTATTGGATTCCAGTATGAAATTCACCCCCCCAGATACTTGCAATTTCACGAGTAAATCACTTAAATCTGTTGAATAGAATCTAGATAGAATCTTACTCATGCATAAGTGTGATTCTATATGTAAACCATGTTAGCATCCCATCTGGTTTCAAGTTTCCTTGCTCCATTGTCTGTCATTTCATACATAAACCATCTAAACCCTTCAGTTAGATTACAGCCTGTTAGTCACCCATCACTAGGGCAGCATGGTGGCGTAACAGTAGAGCTACTGCCTTAAGGGCCTGACCTACCAGCTTCCGACTCCATGCGGTGAGCGCGATCAAACTAGAAGCGGGGGCCGTGCGGAGGTCGGGTGATCCCTGTACAGGGCCGTTCCCACCAGCATGCGCCTGCATGCGGCAAGCACGACCAAACCGGCAGCGAGGGCCATGCGGCGGTCGTGAGTGACGCAACGCGGCGCAAAGTGAGGCGAACTTGGAGCGAAGTCTTAAAGGTAAGTTCGCCAGGACAGAGAGGGACACACAGAGGGGGGCACAGAGGCACACACACAGAGGGCCACGGAGCCACACACACAGAGGGTCACGGAGGCATGATGTCGAGGCAGTGTGTAATGCGTCAAGGCGACTGCGAGCCAACAAGCCGTTTCGCGCGGAATTTTTGAACATGGTCAGTTTTTCGGAGCCCCACGCGGTTGGGACAAACTCCACACAATTCCGCACGGCTCCGGCGATCGAAGTGGGACTGGCCCCGCGACGCCGGACGGCTCAAGTGACCACGTTAGGTCATGCTCATCGCATAGAGTTGCATGCTGGTGGGACAGGCCCATTACAGCGCCACAGACCCGGGTTTGATCCTGACTATGGGCGCTTGTCTGTACGGAGTTTGTACGTTCTCCCTGTGACCTGCGTGGGTTTTTTCCGGTTTCCTCCCACACTCCAAAGAGATACAAGTTTGTAGGCTTGGGATAAATGTAAATTGTCCCTAGTGTGTGTGGGAAAATGTAAGTGTGCGGGGATTGCTGGTTGGTGCGGACTCAGTGGGCCGATGAGCGTGTTTCCATGCTGTATCGAAACTAAACCATGCTAAAAATATCCATTGGCTCTAAAATATATGTAGCTTTACTTTAACATAATGATCAAACAGGTCAGATTAATCCCGACCCCAACAAAGCTACTATAGGAGTTTATGGCTCTATAATCGATTCGGGATCATTACAGGGTTTGTGGGATTTAGATCTCATACTTGTAACAAAGTGTTTAATGTTCAAAGGCTAAGGGGCAGTTTTAAAATTAATCAATTCTGAAATGAATTGACTAAGATATTCTCATGAGAACAAGATCACATCCTAATGTCCTTTACAATCATCTTTACTGTTTCTCCTCAAGTGAGCCCTGAACAAAGATTTATTTGACGTGGTGTTGTGTGAGGGGACTATCCCAACGACAACACAGTTATCATTCTAATACGCAAGAAACAATAGTTCTACTTTTAACAACAAAGAAATTATATTGGGGAAAAACAAACTCCTTTTTTATTGTTAAAGTCTACCTCTCAGTTATTGCTTATTTTTTGAAATGCAGGGTTGCTCATTCTTAATAAGGGAGTTCGGTATTCCGACTGCGCATGCCCAGGTCATAGGTCACTGGAGATAAACATTCTCGGCAGCTGAACTGCTGCTCCTGTGCAGACCTGCCTTTTATCTGTTGAATTGACACCAGTTCTCTCTTCTCCACTGGTCCATGCCGAAATCTCAGCAGTGACAATCTAATGATTCGCGGTCCAGTCCCCCTCAGCCTGGGTGTATGGGTTCCATTCTCACTCGGGCTGCCCTCCCGGGTTATACAGGGTTATTATACAGGGCGAACCAAGCACACCTCTCCTGCATAACCCCAGGAGTCAGATATGTGAGCGGAGTCTCACTACCGTCCCCGTCCCCTCCAGGGTGGCCCATCCCTGTCCGGGGGCGGCTGGAGATGTCCGGGGTGACCCTGGACTGACGGGACACCGGCCCGGAGCAGTGGCGGCCCCAGACTTACAGCCAGCACGGAGAAGAAGCTCTAACTCCAGCTCAACTCTGCTCCAACTCCCGAGGGACCCGTTCACCGACAGGCTGGGGACGGTCAGCTGCACCTCTCGCTTTGTCCAGTGGTTGTCGGTTAACCCCTTCGGTGCCGGCGAAAGCCAAGCACCAGACGTCAATGGGGATAGACACAAAATGCTGCAGTAACTCAGCGGGTCAGGCAACATCTCTGGAGAAGGGTCTCGAACCGAAACGTCACCTATTCCTTTTCTCCAAAGATGCTGCCTGTCCCGCTGAATTACTCCAGCACAGTGTGTCAACCTTCGGTGTAAACCAGCATCTGCTGTTCCTTCCTACAGAGCGACTGCAGTCTGTAGGTAAAGGCGAGGCAATGGGGAGGGAGATGGGGAGAGGGATGGGGAGAGGGGAACCTCGTGTCCAGTCTCTCCCCTTGTCTCCCACTCGCATCTGCCCCCTCTCTCTTGCTGTTACATCCCGCTCGCCCGCTACCTGGCACCCCCGTTTGTTTTGTTTTTCTCGAATGAACTTTGACAAATCCCATGATTCCTTGCATTTTTCAGAATACCGAACTCGCTTATTATTCAATATTTGTGTCACGTGTATTATAAAGGTATTGGGGCCAGGTTTGGTTAAGCTAAATATCCTAAAGCTTGAACTATTGATCCAGAGTCATGAATGTGAATCTCATTGCGTCAACTGGGAAATTTAAATTTAAGTGATAAATAAAACTGGAATAAATGCTAGGATCAGTAACAATTGTTCAAAACTCACCTGGTTAACTAATGTATACTATTCTTTGTGTATATAATCATGAGTGAAATTAGATCTGGTAGATGCACAGAGTATCGAGGACCAGAGGACATAGGTTTAAGGTGAAGGGGGAAAGATTTAATAGGAACCTGAGGGGTAACATTTTCACACAAAGAGTGGTGGGTGTATGGAACAGGTTGCCAGAGGAGATAGTTGAGGCTGGGACTATCCCAACGTTAAAGAAACAGTTAGATAGGTACATAGATAGGACAGGTTTGGAGGAATATGGACCAAACACGGGCAGGTGGGACTAGTGTAACTGGGACATGTTGGCTGGTGTGGGCAGGTTGGGCCGAAGTGCCTGCTTCCACACTGTAGCAATCTGTGACTCTTATCCAGATGTAGATCTAAATGTGATCTCTGATCCACCAATGCTTTGAGTCTTAAGTGAAATAGTGTTTGAATTGCCATAAAGTTAAAGAAAATAAGAACAGTGGTGAAATCAGAAGGTGGCTCATTATGCTTAGTTGTCCGAAGGAAAGTGTCACTTAGATTATTTCATCATGCTCTTTTAATTTATTTGTTACTTTCTAAATAATTTAAGAAGGTGACCACAAAACCTACTTTGAGTGAGGCACTCAGAACATAGCTCCTGGCACAAAATAAATTCACCTCATTCTTCTCGGTTTCATTGGCCACTTGGCCTGCATCCATCCATGGTGTAGGAAACAACTGTAGAAGCTGGTTTAAGCCACAGATCGACACAAAAAGCTGGAGTAACTCAGCGAGTCAGGCAGCACCTCTGGAGAAAAGGAATAGGTGACATTTCGGGTCGAGACCCTTCTTCAGTCTGAAGATAAATGCAAAATTGACTCCTCGTCCCAAGTATTCCTGTTTTTACAGGATTTTTCATGGTAACAAAAAACATAAGGCCAAAAACAGAAAATAGGTCGAGCAGCATCTGCGGAAGGTGAAAGAGAAATAGTTCATATTTTAGATCTTATCCTCAGAACTGGTAGAGAGAGAAAATATTTGTTTTAAGTTTCAAAAAAGGCAAGGGTAGGTGTGAGACCAGGGCGGTGCAGCGGTGCATCGGTGGAGCTGCTGCCTCTCAGCACCAGAGACCTGGGTTCGATCCTGACCTTGGGTGCTGTCTGTGTGGAATTTGCATGTCCTCCCTGTGACTGCGTGGGCTTCCTCTGGGTGCTCCGGTTTTCTCCCACATCCCAAAGACGTGCGGGTTTGTAAGTTAATTGACTTCAGTAAATCCTCTCAAGTGTGTAAGATGGAGGCGGTGTGTGGGTGATTGCTGGTCGGCATGGACTCAATGGGCTGAAGGGCCGATTTCCATGCTGTATCTCTAAACTAAACTAAACAACACTGGATAGGACAAAATGTGTAGGAAGGAACTGCAGGTGCTGGTTTAAACCGAATATAGACACAAAAAGCTGGAGTAACTCAGCAGGACAGACAGCATCTCTGGAGAGGAGGAATGGGTGACGTTTTGGGTCGAGACCCTTCTTTAGACTGACTTATAGAAAGTGCCTTGACCCGAAACGGTACCCATTCATTCTCTCTAGGGAAGCTGCCTGCCCCACTGAGTTACTCCAGCTTTTTGTGTCTAACTGGATAGGACAAAGTGAAATACTGAAATGGTTTCTGGGCAGAATTGCTGTTTTAACATGATTTGTTAATGGGACAGTAGTAGGGTTGCAAAGAAGTGCAAACTGTTGAAACTAGCAGGTCACTGGATGTGCCTGTGGAGAGGGAGTGAAACTTGATCCAGTAACACAGATGAATGACTTTATAACTGCAGGTCGAGTTTCATAAGCTAATACTGAACAGGAGTACATTCTTTCCATGGCCTCTCCCTCTCTTCTGATGCTTCCATAAAATTCCATACATTTTGCCTTTCTAATATTTATTTATATTATCAAATATTTATCCAACTTTCTTATGAAATCACTATTAGATCTACCGGGTTCCAGATTGCTAAAAATTAACAGTATTCCAAGCTTTACATCTGTAAAGAATATTTGATACGCAATAAATCAGAGTGAGGCAGAGTGAAGAACTACATCAGGAAATACATAGGCTATCAGAGAAGATCATTATCCATATCGATGCTCCCCAATTGCTCCAGTACACCAATTCCATGCATTCTTGCAATGTTGTGTGGCTCAGTCCACTTTCTGAAATCATCACCATTTTATTTTGTTTAAATCTAACCATATAACAATTACAGCACGGAAACAGGCCATCTCGGCCCTTCAAGTCCGTGCCGAACAACTTTTTTCCCTTAGTCCCACCTGCCTGCACTCATACCATAACCCTCCATACCCTTCTCATCCATATGCCTATCCAATTTATTTTTAAATGATACCAACGAACCTGCCGCCACCACTTCCACTGGAAGCTCATTCCACACCGCTACCACTCTCTGAGTAAAGAAGTTCCCCCTCATGTTACCCCTAAACCTCTGTCCCTTAATTCTAAAGTCATGTCCTCTTGTTTGAATCTTCCCTATTCTCAAAGGGAAAAGCTTGTCCACATCAACTCTGTCTATCCCTCTCATCATTTTAAAGACCTCTATCAAGTCCCCCCTTAACCTTCTGCGCTCCAGAGAATAAAGACCTAACTTATTCAACCTATCTCTGTAACTTAGCTGTTGAAACCCAGGCAACATTCTAATAAATCTCCTCTGTACCCTCTCTATTTTGTTGACATCCTTCCTATAATTGGGCGACCAAAATTGTACACCATACTCCAGATTTGGTCTCACCAATGCCTTGTACAATTTTAACATTACATCCCAGCTTCTATACTCAATGCTCTAAATCTGCAGCCCTTATGTGCAATTCATGTGACAACTCACAATTACATTGTTCAATAACCCCATACTCTGTTCAACTGTTTCTGCTTTCCCAACGCTGCATTCCAAAGGCGTGCAGGTTTGTAGGGGTAACTGGCTTCTGTAAAATTGTTCCTGGTGTGTAGGATGTGAAAGTGAGAAAACATAGAAGTAGTGTACGGGTGATCGGTGATCGCTGCGGAATCTGTGGGCCAAGGGGCCTGTTTCCACCCAATATCTCTAACAGTAAAAACGGACACATTCCCACCCTGTTGCTGTCCCATTGACCACACAGTCCTGTGAGCAGTCACTTATACCCACTTGTCTCAGCCTATTGAATGGCCATTTAGTTTTGATCTGGCTCATCTTTATTCCAAAATAGTAAATACGCCACCAATTTCATTTATGGCACCTGTAAATAGACACTTAAAGTGTTTAGTTTAGTTTATTGTCAAGTGTATGGAAGTACAATGAAAAGCTTTTGTTGTGTGCTAACCAGTCAGTGGAAAGACAACACATGATTACTATCTAGCCATCCACAGTGTACAGATACACGATAAAGGGAATAACATGAATAATCTTTAGTGCAAGATAAAGTCCAGTAAAGTCCAATGAAAGATAATCCAAGGGTCTGCAATGTAGATTGTAGCTCAGGACTGCTCTCTCGTTGTTGGTTGGATGGTTAAGTTGCCTGTTAACAAACTGCTGGAAAGAAGCTGTCCCTGAATCTGGCGGTTTGCATTTTCACACTTTTATACCATTTGCCCGATGGGAAAGGGGAGAAGAGGGAATGGCCAGGGTGTGACACATCCTTGATTATGCTGCTGGCCTTGCCGAGGCAGCATGAGGTGTAAATAGAAAGTTGTTGGTGATAGTCACTCCTGGGAATTTGAAGCTTTCAACCATCTCTACTAAGGTGCCATCAATGCAAACCCAGGGTATGTGCACCGCTCTGGGGTATGTGCACCACTCTGGGTCTGTGCACCACTCTGCTTCCTCAAGTCCATCACTCTTTTGCCTGGCTGATGTTGGGAGAAAAGTTCGACACCAGGTCACGAGGTTCTCAATCTCCTTCCTGCGCTCAATCGCATCACCATTTGATATCCGGCCCACAATGGTGGTCGCTGTCTGTCAGTTTGTAAATTGAATTGGATTTGTACTTGGCGGCACAGTCGTGGGTGTATAATGGCTTTAGGGCAAAAAAGAAATAAGCTGCTAGAGGACCTCAGTAGGAGGACCTCAACATCAAAAATCCTGATGAAATGCCTTCTGTCTATTTCCTTTCAAGATGTTGCCTGGACCGTTGAGTTTCCTCCGCGGTTCGTTTTTACACCAGTAATTAAGGTGCTGTTCAATAAAACGGCTTTAAATGTGTTGCCTCGCTCAGGCCCGGGATTTAGTAACAAAACTGTCTACAATAGTGCAGCTAGAATCAGACAGGTCATACATCAGTAATCCAGGCCATTAGAGGATTTTGTACTCTGAACAGATTTAATATATTCAATTAAGTTTAAGTGCTCTTGCAATAAAATATTCTGTAAGTTCTTAGCATCATCAGCATCCTTTTTTGACCTTGGCTGAATGTACAACCCTTAGCAGTGTGTGGCTATAACAAGGAATACTGAGAATGTTAACAGGAGCTTTATGCCAAAAATGTTATCTTATCATTTGAACAAATATGTATCGTATAGATGCGGTAAGTGTCTGAGAATGTAACCATTATCTAGAGCTACGTACTGGACGTGTATTGCTGTTGAGAGTGTTGTCAATCCTTTAACATCATCTGAGGTATTGATTGTTATTCATTTACATACCAAATACAGTGTGGTAATGGGCCATTCAGTTCAACTGGCCCACTCAACATTTACGCTCAACAAAGGTTAATCGCATTGCTCTTTGTCAAATCCTACCTGGGTCGGTACCTTGAACGTCCAGGAGCGGAAAAGACTGCAAACAATTGTGACCACTGCCCAGTCCATCACCGACTTTGACCTCCCCACCATCGAAGGGATCTATCGAAGTTGCTGCCTCAACAAGGCAGCTAACATCATCAAAGACCTACACCATCTGGCAACACACTCATTTCACCATTGCCATCATGAAGAAGGTACAGGAGCCTGAAAATAGTAACGTCCCGGTTCAGGAACAGCTCCTTCCCCACATCCATCAGGCTCTTAAACACAACAACAAATAAGCTCTGAACTGCAACAGACTATCATTATTATTGCACTATCTATGTTATTTATTGAGTATGTGTGCATGTGTATACACACACTGAACTTTTTTCTTCTCCCGTTAAGTACTATGTTTACATATTCTGTTGTGCTGCAGCAAGTAAGAATTTCAATTTTCATTGTCCTATCTGGGACACAAGACAATGAAACACTTGGCTCCCTTGACCTAATACCTCTCTATCTCTTCACTTTCTGCTGTGTACGTAACTGGTTCCCAATTAGACATTCAATCTAATGAATATCTCATATTACCGAGGATCTGAGTCACATTTTCATTATCCTTGACTTCCCTGTAGGGACCACGTTCACACAGCTGAAAGGAATGTTTGCCCCTTTATATAATAGAATCTTAATGACCAGAAAGGTGCTTAGGTTGGGGCACTAAAAATTTTATATTTACCGGCCTGGTCAAGAAGATTTCAACTACCATCTGATATTCCATTTCTCTCAGCGACTTCTCTCACCAACTACTGATGCGCCGTAGAAAGCATTTTATTGGGATGCATCACAGCTTGGATCGGGATCAGCACCATCCAAGACCATAAGAAACTGCAGCGAATTGTGGACACAGACAAACCTCTCTTCCATTGACTCCATTTACACCTCACGCTGCCTCGGCAAGGCCAGCAGCACAATCAAGGACGAGTCACACCCGGCCACTCCCTCTTCTCCCCTCTCCCTTCAGTCAAAAGGTATAGAAGTGTAAAAGTGCACACATCCAGATTCAGGGACAGTTTCTTCTCAGCTGTTGTTATCAGGCAACTGAATCATCCTACCGAAGGACGGAGGGTGGAGGGCGGAGGGCGGCGCTGTAATGGCAGCGGCCCCTGCAGTCCGTCTGTCCTTTAAAAAAAAAAGTCAATGTAGTTTGCTGTGGGTTTTTTTTGTAATATTGTTTTTAACTGTGTATATGTGGGGGGCGGGGGGGGGGGGGGGGGGGCAGGTGTAGTGAAACTCTTAAATCTCTTCCCTGCATGGGAGACCCGACCTTTTCCCTGTCGGGTCTCCGTTGTCGTTGGGGCCTAGTACCGTGGAGCAGCCTCCAGCCGGAGTGACCTGTGGGCTCCAGTCACGGAGCCCGCGGACTTACCATCGTGGGGCTGGCCGGCTTTGTAGCGTGGGGAGCTGTGATGGCGCGCGGCTGCGACCAGACTTTGGAGCTTCGGGGGCTTCAGCCGCAGGCCCGGTGGACGGTAACATCGCGAGCTCGCGGGTCCCTGGTGGGTGACCGCGTTTCAGAGCTCACGCGGCGGCAGCTTCTCCCGCCCGAGTTGCGGGGCTGAAAACGACCCGGAGCGAGGCCTGACATCGCCCGGCGCGGCTTTAATGGCCGCGAGACTTGCCATCTCCCGCCGCGGGCTCCAACATTAAGACCCGGAGCAGGGCCTTACATTGCCTTAGCGGCCACGGGAATTACCATCGCCCGCCGGGGGCTTTAACATCGGGAGAGGATGGAGAGCAGGGCAGAGACAAGACTTTGCCTTCCATCACAGTGAGGAGGAGATTCACTGTGATGGATGTTTGTGTGAATTGAATTGGTTGTGTGTCTTGTATAATTGTTTCTTTTTGTTGTATGGCTGCAGAAACCAAAGTTCCTACTGGAAAAATAAAATTCATTCTATAACCAGAGAGCAGTCCTGAACTACTATCCACCTCATTGATGACCCTCAGGATATCCTTGTTATGATGTTGCTGGCTTTACCTTGCACAAAATGTTATTCCCTTATCATGTATCTATACACTGCAAATGGCTCGATCGTAATCATGTATAGTTTTTCCACCGACTGGATAGCACACAGCAAAAGCTTTTCACTGTACCTCGGTACACGTGACAATAAACTAAACTGAGTACATTTTGTTTAAATCTTCACAAATCTTCCATCTATTAAATCTGCTCTGCTTTATTTGCAGCAGAATCAAATTGTGCAGGTGCTGACATTTCAGCTTCAGAACTAAATTGAACCGATTAAATGATTTTAATTATATATTGTAATATGTTCAACCCTCATGGGTAAAATAGGGCTGAATTTGAATTCTCTCCTGTTTATTTTCGCCCTTCCCCACCAGTCGTGTCATTTGAATCTTTATAAGTACTCATACTGCTTGCCAAGATGCCGTGTGTCTGAATTAAGATTCACATGTTGGTGATAAAAATAGACATTATGAGATTCAACACCATCAACCAGTGACTCAGTCTAAACAAGGGAATCATACGAAGACAGCATTGCCCATACAATTATTTCAAGTCTGCTGCTCTCTTCAGATAAGTAGTAGTTGTGTTAGGAGACACAGACAAAAATAAAATAGTCTACATGGATTTTAATAAAGTTCACCAGGATAAGTTGATCCAAGTCATGGTAACTGAATAAAGGTACTAGACAAGTGCAGACCCGTTCGGGGGGGGGGGGGTCTGCTCCCCCAACGCACTTGTTCCCTACCCATAGCCCCCTCTAGAGGTGTGGTCCTCCAACTCAAGCCATTCCCGAACATATGGTTCCAACGCTCCCCTTGCCTTCCTCAACAGTGA
The DNA here is from genome assembly GCA_963514005.1 of Raja brachyura. The sequence continues at coordinate 39,138,509 of OY740804.1, read as the reverse complement.
TCTTTAACAAAAATTCCAATTGCACTTGCCCTGCTTGTTGCAATAGCAATTCGCTCTCCCCCTGCAAGTCGAGCCATTGTGACGTCATCATTTGAAGCTGGTTGGTTTGAAATTCAAGGTAATTATTCAGTAATGTCAAGAAATAAAGGATAAAATGTTCAGTGAAAGTGATCTAAGCCTCGAGTGGAAAAATGTGATTCAGAATATGTGAAATTCTTGTGAAAGTTGGCTTTTCTTGAGCTTTAATCAAGAATAACGTGTCAAATATAGGATGAAACTAGACTAAGTAGGACCATGTTCACACGGGAGAGCTGGTCCCCCAATGCAATATTCCACCTCTCCACCAATTCCAATATAGTTTCAATATAGGTGGCCAGTGGTGGGGGGGGGGGGGGGGGGGGGGGGCTTTCTGGAGCACTAGTATGGGTGTTGTGAGCTGAATGGACTGGTTTCCAGAGGGTTAGTATGGACATTGTGGGCCAACTGGATTCTTTGGGTGGCAGCTCAGTCACTCAAGCCTGATGTGCTGGCAGCTCACTCATGGCTGGTGGACTGGCAGTTGACTCATGGCTATTCCTTGAAATTCCATTTGGGATTTCCATCCCAAACCAGGAGATAATTCCATTTGAAGCAGGGTGCAAGGCCACCAAATTCAAGTGCAGTTTCTTACTACTTCAAGCAGCGTGCAAGGCCACCAAATACAGATGCAGTTTCCTACCACTTCATGCAGGGTGCAAGGCCACCAAATTAGAGTGCAGTTTCTTACAATTTAAAGCAGGGTGCAAGGCCACTAAATTCAAGTGCAGTTTCATACCACTTCATGCAGGGTGTAAGGCCACCAAATTCAAGTGCAGTTTCCTGCCACTTCAAGTAGGGTGCAAAGCCACCAAATTTGAGTGCAGTGTTATACCACTTCAAGTAGGGTGCAAGGCCACCAAATTCGAGTGCAGTGTCATACCACTTGAAGCAGGATGCAAGGCCACCAAATTAAAGTGCAATTTCATACCATTTCAAGCAGGGTGCAAGGCTACCAAATTCAAACACAGTTTCATGCCATTTCAAGCAGGGTGCAAGGCCTCTAAAGAAAGAATGTCGTGACCTCTCCCTCCCCCTTCTTGCAGAGACTGAGCCATGCCCACACTTCCAGGTTTTATTGTCCTCCCACCAGAAGGGGCGTGGCCTTCATGGCGTGATTGACAGGAGAAAGAATCTCAATATTTTTTAAACACTAATAACTCTTTTATTTTTAATCGATGGGAAAATCCTTGACATCTGATGGTGAGGCAAATCCCCGGCACTTTTAAATTAGGCAAGGCAACGTTAGCATTCTCAAACCAACTTTTCAATTAGGCAAGGCAACTTTTGCATTCTCAAACCAACTTTTCAATTAGGCAAGGAAACTAGCATTCTCAAACCAACTTTTCAATTAAGCAAGGCAACTTTAGCATTCTCAAACCAACCTTTCAATTAGGCAAGGCAACTTTAGCATTCTCAAAACAACTTTTCAATTGGGCAAGGAACTTTAGTATTCTCAAACCAACTTTTCAATAGAGATGTGACCCTCTCGCTTCCCCATCTTGCAGAGACTGACTGAGGCACTCAACACTTCTAGATTTTATAGTCCCTCTGGAAGGGGCGTGGCCTTCAGGAGAGAGAATCTCATCATTTAAAAAACATTAATAAGTCTTTTATTTTTAATCGATGGGAAAAATCCTCTTGTCCTGACCAGCGGAGGGGGACTCCGAGTAAGATGGCCAAAAATCACAGCCGTAAGAGGCAACGATTTTTCTAAAATCAATATACAGTGCAACAGGAAGTAGTCATGATGAGACTTTTAGTAATATAGATAGATAGATATCATAGCACTGAAACAAGCCCTCAGCCTACTGTGTCGAAGGAACTGCACATATTGGTTTAAATCGAAGACAGATACAAAATGCTGGAGTAACTCAGCAGGACAGGCAGCATCCCTGGAGAGAAGGAATGGGTGATGTTTCGGGTTAAGAAGAAGGGTCTCAACCCGAACTGTCACCCATTCCTTCTCTCCATCTTACAACCCAGTGGCATGAATATTGATTTCTCATGTAATCCTTGCTTTCTCTCTCACTCTCCGTGTCTCTCCCACCCCAGTTGTCCGACTAGTTTCACTGTCCTCCTGATTCATTTTACTGTTTGTATACCTCGTTGTCAATTTCCCCTCAGCCAACAATGAACCATTGTACATTTCCTTGATCATCGTCTGCTTTGATCTGTCCTTTTCACATCGTACATGCTCTTTGTATCTCTTGATTCCCTCTCCCTTGAATCTCAGTCTGAAGAAGGGTCTCATCCTGAAATGTCACCTATTCCTTCTCTCCAGTGGTGCTGCCTGGCTTGCTGAGTAACTCCAGTGTTTTGTGTCTATCTTCAGCCCCCATACTGGCCAGTGATCATCCCTTCACCCTTGTTCTATGTTATCTTACTTTCACATCGACTCCAGGGGCAATTCACAGAGGCCAATTAACCAACAAACACGCAAGCCTTTACCGTGGTTACAGGGAGAGAATGCAAACTCCACGTAAACAGCACTCAAGGTCAGGATCGAACCAGGTCGCTGGTGCTGAGGTAGCAGCACCACCAACTGTGCTGTCTAATTTGGTTGTATAGATTCGAGACAGAGGGTGGTGGTGGAAGTGAATTATTATGGCTGCAAGTCTGCGACCATTGGAGTTCCACAGAATCTGTGCTGGGAACTTTGTTCTTTGTAATGTATATAAATGACATGGACAAAATGTGGATGGGTCAATTTGTACGTTTGCAGATGACACCAAGATTACTGAAGTTGCAGACAGTGAGGAAGGCTGGCGAAGTATGTAGTGGGATAAAGATCAACACAGAAATGGATGGAGTGTGTTCTGTTGATTTTTTTTGGTATGACTGTATGGAAAATCAAATTCCTAGTATGTAGCAAAACATACTTGGCTAATAAAGTATGATTATGTTTATAATTATGATTATGATTAGTTTGATTATGAAATGGTAGGTGGAGTTTAACATGTGAGATGTCTTAGGGTCTAGTTCCAGAGCTCACTGAAAGTGGCAACATTGGTAGATAGAGTGGTTAAAAGGGCATATGATATGCATGCCTTCACTGGGCAGGGCATTGATTAGAAGGGTCAGGAAATTATCATGCAGCTCTGTAGGGCTTTGATAATAAGTTTGTAAATCATAGGAGAGAATTAGTCCATTCAGCCCATCTAGTCTACTCTGTTATTAATTCATGGCTGATCTATCTTGCCCTCTCAACCACATTCTCCTGCCTTCTCCCTATAACCCTTGACACCCTTACTAATCAAGAATCTGCCAATCTCCACCTTACAAATACCCAATGACTTGGCCTCCACAGACATCTGTGGCAATAAATTGCACAAGTTTGCCACCCTCAGACTAAATAAATTCCTCCTTTCTAAACATATGTCCTTTTATTCAGAGGCTGTACACACTGGTCCTAGTCTCTCCCACTGGTGGAAACATCCTCTCCACATCCATGCTATCCACTCTATTTGTATGTTTCAATGAGGTCCCCCCTGATTTTTCTAAACTCCAGTGAGTACAAGCCCAGTGCCATCAAACGCTCATCGTACGTTAACCCAATCATCCCCGGGCTCATTCTCTTTAACCTCCTCTTGACCATCTCCAATGCCAGCACTTCCTTCCTCAGATATGGGGCCCAAACCTGCTCTCAATACTCCAAACGTTGTCTCACCAGTGCCTTATTATACCTCAGCATGACATCCCTCTTTTTATAATCTACTCCCCTTGAAATAAATTGCATTTGCCTTCCTTACTACTAATTAAACTTGCAAGTTAACCTTTTGGGAATCCTGCACCAGCACTCAAAGTCCCTTTGCACCTCTGGCCTCATTTGGAGTATTGCGTACAATTCTGGCTGCCCCAGTACATGAAGGATGAGGCTTTAGACGGGTGCGGGAAGGATTTCCTTGAGTGCTGCCTTGATTAGGGGCAGGGCCGGATTGAGATGAAGAGAGGCCCTAGGCTATTCCAGTTGTGAGGCCCCTCCCAATGCCCCACACCCACGACGAGAGGAAGATCAAAGAGTCCACCAGATTGATACCGATGTGCAGCCAAGCGTGGCCAGTGAGATAAGGGCTGGAAAGCTGTGCTATTTATTTCTTTATTTATTGCCAGCGCTAGTTTCGAGTTATCGACTTAAAACACTATTATTCTGAAATGGAGGGCAAGGAAAATTACTGAAGTGTCGCTTAGAGGCTACAGTGCGTTGTGATAGCATATGTAAGAAAGGCCTATGACAGTGTCAAAAATATTATACATCAGGCCCGTACGAAGCTTTTCAAAAAGGGGGGTTGGCATGGCAGGATTACAAAAATTGTCTGTGAAATGAGTGCATGCAGCACATATGACAAGCGCGAAGCTCAAAGTCCCTTGCAGCCGCGATTTTAGATGCTCCGTGGTGCATTCTGAGCCTTATTTTGGAGCATTTTTGCACCAGTTTTTCGACCAATATTTCAGAAATATTTTTGGTTGTCAAGAGTAATGTGGTTGGAATGGGATGATTGGCGTCATTGCTGTATACATTTTTTAAAATTAAGAATTGAAGTTGTCCTTGTTTTAATAATCATGTTGTACTGTAAATTGTTATGCAAAATGTTATAAAGGAGCATGCAAACACTGCAAATAAAATACTGTAAGTTCTTGCAGTAAATAAAACCTTTTTTTAGAAAATGTTTTGCGTGTTGATTTGGTTCCCTGTTACTGTTCGACTGTGTTAGTGTGTGCACATTAAAAATATGATTTAAAAAGAAAGACGCAAAGTATGGAATTTATATTTTTCAGTATTGTTATCAAGGAAAAGAAAGCAGTTCCAATTGTTTGATATTATTCATCTGGAGGAGAAAATATAATTGCTCTAAAACCTACCTTAATTTTGCAATCTCACTAAAGATAATCCCCCTTTCCCTCTCCCCCCTCTCTCTCTCCCCCTCCCCTCACTCTCTCTCCCCTCGCTCTCTCTCTCACCACTGTCTCCCCCCCTCTCTCTCTCCCTCTCTTTCCCTCCCATGCAGCGAGGCTCCGACTCCGCGCCACAGACACCGCAGCCCCGCGGCCCGGAGAAATAGGCGCTCCCGCAACGCAATATTCAACTACTTACCTAGAGAAGACACAAGTCATCAAATGGAGATCTGAACCCGCCCGGGCCCACTGCGCATGCGCGGAGAGACAGCGTAATTTAGCGTCGCTACTGCATCACCGGCTTCCCCCAACTGCCGATGGTCGCAATTTTTTCCCCAAAACTTCCAGTGGGCTGGAACCAGAATTTCGGGTAATTTCAGTCAAAGTGGAATTACGCTCCAATTTTTTTTTCCTCTCGGGATTTTTTTTACTCTGGGAAAAAAACACCTTGGTAAATCCCGCCCTGATTAATGGGTACAAGGAGAGGTTAGACTGATGTGGATTGTCTTCTCTTGAACATCAGAGGTTGAGGGCAGATGTGACATTATGAGAGGCATTGCAAGAGTTGCCAGTCAGAACCTTTTTCCCAGGGTGGAAATGTCAAAGTTGGGAGTGCATCGCTTTAAGTATGAGGGGCAAAATTCGAAGACATGCAGGGAAAGATTTCTACACAGAGGGCAGTGAATGGCTGGATAACGTAGTGCAGGGGTAGTGGTGGAGGCGTTTAAGAGGCTTTTAGATAAGCAACAAATGGAGGGATTTGGATCATGTGCAAGAAGATGAGGTTAGTTTATCTTGGCATTATGTTTGGCACAGACATTATGAGCTGAAGAGCCTCTTACCATGCTGTACTTCTCTATGTTCTGTTTTATTTCCTAAACTAAGATTTGAACCTAAGTTGGAAAACTTGCATGTTGGGTCTGAGAGTTGAACACATGCCATTGAAATTATACACTGTGAAATTGTAGAGTTAACTAGACTAAGTGGGACCCATTGGGTCCCAGCATCACAAGGTAGGGCTGGTGCCCCAATGCAATATTCCACTTCTCCACCAAGTCCAATTTTGGTGGGCAGTGAAGGGGGTGGGGGAGGGGGCTTTCTGGAGCGCTAGTATGGGTGTTTTGGGCTGAAGGGACTGGTTTCCAGAGGGCCAGTATGGACATTGTGGGCCAAATTGATTCTTGGGCTGGTGGCTCAGTCACTCAAGCCTGATGTGCTGGCAGCTCACTCATTCCCGGCTGGTGGGCTGGCAGTTTGCTCACGGCTATTCCTTGAAATTCCATTTCAAGCAGAGTGCAAGGCCACCAAATTCAAGTGCAGTTTCCTACCACTTCAAGCAGGGTGCAAGGCCACCAAATTCAAGTGCATTTTCATACCAATTCAACAAGGGTGCAAGACCACCAAATTCAAGTGCAGTTTCATACCATTTCAAGCAGCGTGCAAGGCCAATAAAGACAGCGAGTCGTGACCTCTCCCTCCTCCATCTTGCAGAGACTGGGCCATGCCCACACTTCTGGGTTTTATAGTCCCTCCCCCCCTCCCACAAGAAGGGGCCTGGCCTTCATGACATGATTGACAGGAGAGAGAATCACAACAGTTTTTAAACACTAATAATTCTTTTATTTTTCATCGATAGGAAAACTCCTCAGAACCTGATGAGCTGAGGGGGACTCTGAGTAAGATGGCCAAAAATCACAGCCGTATGTGGTAGCGTTTTTTTCTAAAATCAATATAAAACGCAAACAGGAAATGGTCAAGATTAGACTTTTAATTATATAGAAAGAAGACAACTTTATTTAGGTGAGGCAACTTTAATTAGGCGAGGCAACTTTAATTAGGCAAGGCAACTTTAATTAGGCAACACAGCTTTAGCATTTCCAAACAAAAGGCAACACAGCTTTCGCATTTCCAAACCAAAGGCAACACAGCTTTAGCATTTCCAAACCAAAAGCAAAACAGTTTTAGCATTTCCAAACTATATTTTCAAACCACATTAAGGGCACTGACAGGTCAGTAAAACCACTCACAGTTTAGTAGACATGTGTTCAGTGTTATTCACAGCTCAGACTGAAAATTGCGACCTCTCGCTCCCCCATCTTGCAGAGAACTGAGGCACCTCCACACGTCCGGGTTTTATAGTCCCTCTGGAAGGGGCGTAGGGTTCAGGAGAGAGAATCTCAACATTTTTTCCCAAAAAAATGAATCTCAACACTAATACCTCTTTTATTTTTCATCGATGGGAAAAATCCTCTTGTCCTGACTCTGAGTAAGATGGCCAAAAATCACAGCCATAAGTTACAGCATTTTTTCTAAAATCAATATACAGAACAACAAAAAGTGGTCAAGATCAGACTTTCAGTAATATAGATATGGAATTGTGTACAATGGTGTTCAGTGGAGAGCACATGGATATCATAGAATTTATTTCAATCAAGTCAAAAGAAAAGATTTGGGAACTTTCATAGTCTGCACTGTTGCACATGGTAGTGGGAGACCGTGTTTATTGGAATCTTGCATCTTTCTTATGAATGGGAAGCAGCTGAGCTAATGGAATTCTGTATAGTTTATGATAGTCAGATACATTTATAATAAGAAAGAATGTGGTAATAAGCTGCCAAGATTAGTTAAAAGAGAATGTCAGTACAGTTCTAATTAGTTTATTGTCACATGTACCGAGGTACAGTGAAAAGCTGTCGTTGCGTGCTAACCAGTCAGCAGAGAGACAAAACATGATTACAATTGAGCCATTTATAGTGTATAGATAAGGGAGGATAAGGGAGGATCAACTCCTCACATAGTTGAGGATTGTACATAGGCCTTGCGATCAGAGTAAAGGTCCTGTCCCACTTGACGTTTTTTTCGCCGACTGCCGGCATCATTGACTGATGTATCAGGTCACCAAAAAATTTGTGGCGTGACACGGCGTGACGCGGTGGTGACGCGGTGATGATGTATGATGCGCGGTGTTTTTTCAAGTCTCGCAACATTTTTTTGTCGCCGCTGGATTTTCAAATGTTCAAAATCGTTTGGCGACACTTTTATGTCGCTGAAAAAAATTGCCAAGTGGGACAGGCCCTTAAGGAGCATTTCAATGTTATTGCACAGGGGCTCAGGAAGCTACACACGGAGTGATTGTTATTGGGTAGGTCCACATCTGATATGTGGGCTGTTTGTATATGAGGATTCTCCAGAATGATCTGACTATCCTCTATGTTTTTCTACTTGGTGAAAACAGATACAAAGTACTTGTTCAGTCTCCCACCTACATCCCACCAGGCACATGGAGAAAAAAAATAAGAGTTGTCAAGATATTCCTGAAGAAATGCAAAATCCCTCCAAACATAAATTCCCTCCTTTATTCTTGAGCAGTCATACCTTCTCCCTGGTATTCCTCTTGTTTTTAATACAAGTATAAAAAGCTTTGCCATTTTTTTAATCTGACTCGCCAAAGACATGTTGTGGCTGCTTTTGACCCTTCTAATCACCTGCTTGAGTTTGGGGTTACCGGCCAACTTGGGGTTACTGAACATCCCGCGGTCTAGGCATAAGCTCAGGGGCGACCGCGCTTTTGCGGTTGCAGCTCCTAGACTGTGGAACAGCATCCCTCTTCCCATCAGAACTGCCCCCTCCATCGACTCTTTTAAGTCGAGACTTAAAACTCATCTTTACTCTCAAGCCTTTCTTGACGTCCTCTGAGCGAGGGCTACATGTATGTATTTATGTATGTACGTAAGCTATGAACCACTGGTGTATAACGTTAGTACCTCCACTAATGTAAAGCACTTTGGCCAACCAGAGTTGTTTTGTAAATGTGCTATAGAAATAAAAGTGACTTGACCTGACTTGACTTTTCCTCCTTTCTTGATATTCCTCAAAGGCTCTGTCTCCTTTTAAAACTTGCATACCTTTATCTTTCTGACCAAATTTACAATCTCATTAGTCATCCAGGGTTCCCTTACTTTGCCATCCTTATCCCTCCGCACTGGAACATGTCGGTTCTGAACATCTATCAACTGGCTTCTAAACAGCTCCCACATGGTCATCCAATAATCCCCCAAAACCCCAACAAGGGGGGACCTCATACAGAATAGTGAAAGGCTTAGATAGAGTAAATGTAGGGAGGATGTTTCCATTAGAGGGAGAGTCTAGAACTAGAGGAATCAAGGGATATGGGGAGAAGGCAGGCACGGGTTATTGATTGGGGACAATCAGCCAAGATCGCAATGAATGGCAGTGCTGGCTCGAAGGGCCGAATGGCTTCCTTCTGCACCTATTTTCTATGTTTCTATGTTTCGAAAGCCTCAGAATTAAAGGACGTTCTTTTAGGAAGGAGATAAGGAGAAATTTCTTTGGTCGGAGGGCAGTGAATCTGTGAAATTCTTTGCCACAGAAGGCTGTAGAGGCCAAGTCAGTGGGAATTTTTAAGGCAGAGAAAGATAGATTCTGGATTAGTACAGGTGTCAGAGGTTGTGGGGAGGAGGCAGAAGAATGGGGTTAGGAGGAAGAGATAGATCAGCCATGATTGAATGACGGTAGACTTGATGGGCCGAATGGCCTAATTCGACTCCTATTCCTTATGACCTCATGCATGCTGTTTGTGTGAAGTTTGTATGTTCTCCCCGTGGGTTTTTTCCGGGTGCTCTGGTTTCCTAACACCTTCAACGAAGTGCAGATTTTTGGGTTAACTGTGTAAATTCTGTAAATTGCTCCTAGTGTGTAGGATGCAGAAGTGGAATAACATAGAACTGGTGTAGGGGTGATCGATGGTCAGCATGGACTCGGTGGGCCAAAGGACCTTTTTTCCATACTGTGTCTCTAAACTACATAAAATTATGAGAGGCATAGATAGGGTAGACAGTCAGAATCTTTTTTCCCAGGATGGAAAAATCTAATACTCAAGGGCATAGCTTTAAGGTGAGGGGCAACATTTAAAAAAGATGTGCGGGCAAGTTTTTTTACACAGAAGGTGGTGAGTGCCTGGAACACACTGCCTGGTTTGGTGGTTGAAGCAGATATGTTAGTAACATTTCAAATACTTTTGGATAGGCATATATACAAGGAATGGAAGGATATGGGTTATATGCAGGTAAGTGATGGTGTAGATACCATGTTCAGCACAGACATTGTGGGCCGAACGGCCTGGATTTTTTGCTGTACTCTCCTCCTCTTTGTAATGTGTTCTCTTTGTTACCTCTGACCAGACAAACCCCAATCTGCTCAATGGCAGCTTATCCTTACATTTAATTCCTATGCGAACTAGGTGTATCTTTTTGTACTCTTTCTCTACCTTTATACAGTGAAGAGATGAGAGCACAATACACTCAAGTGGGGTCAAACCAAAATACTACAGCAATCGCTATCTGTTAATGGAAGCCTGAATGATGAACTGTTTTTTTTTGAGTTGTGATCATCTAATTGAAAAGAGTGTCACCTACAAAATCTTTCGTAACCAAATTTAGTCTCCATTAAAATGTTCTCGTCTTTATCTGAAGTAAAAATAATTTATTTGGTCTCTGGGGATGCATGTTCATGGGCAATAAAAGCTCAGTGGCTTGTTTAAACCATTCATCTTCCTGCTCAGCTGAACTGACATATCGATCACGGTAGAGCCACATAATGGGTATGAAGCCCCTTTTCCTCCCACATGTTGAAGGTCACACAATGCAACCTACACGGAGACTCTCTGAGTCATCACTGCCATTTATATGCACGAAAGGAGTAACATCATGCAATCAGGTCGCTCGGATGTTTCAATGTCTCAGAGGCCCCACAATTAATCAGGACACCAGATGCTACGGGGCATGCAGCATCTGTCGGCTCACTGATCGTTTGTGATGATGTGTGATAAGGCTGCCGCACACTCTTCCGAACAAACAAATAAGGGTATTATTAAGATAAAGCGCGGGCCACAGCACATTGCAGCTGGAGCTTGGCATCCTGCACGGCTGCCAGCTCGCTGCCAGTCACTCGGTTGCCCCTTTGAATTAACGAAAAAGGGCAGAGTTAAAAAGGGAATCCTTGTCATATTAAAGATCAAAAGGAGTGTAAACAGACCCTGCTTTTAATCAGTCGATTTATTTCAATTTTATAAATCCTTTCTGCAACTGAATGGCAACTTGGATAAGTAGCATGAGGGAATCTGATGGCAATGAAAGATACATATAGGACAGTTGAATTCATCAATAGTGCACGGACACTGTAGAACCATCATTAGATTAGGATATTTGCAGGTTGTGAATTCAATTAACACTTTAAAGATGTGTCATTTTGACTGCCATTCACCTTGCCAGTGCTGAAGGTGCTATATAGGTGCTATATTTTAGATGACACATCATACAAAGGCACCTGAATTCCCATACGAGTAGATGTAACGGATCCCTCTGCATTATTTCAAAGATGATTGTACAGGTCTCTATGGAAAACTGTGTAAGAAGTCACTGCAGAGGCTGGTTTAAACCGAAGATAGACTGTTCACTGTGTATTGCATGCTGAAAAACAGATTATTTGGTCATTTATGTATTTGTCATAGGTTAAACCTTGCTCTGCACTAAGTGTCTGCCACATAATTACAAAATTCTTAAGGGGTTGGACAGGCTAGATGCAGGAAGATTGTTCCCGATGTTGGGGAGGTCCAGAACAAGGGGTCACAGTTTAAATATAAGGGGGAATTCCTTTTACGACGGAGATGAGGAAAACATTTTTCACACAGAGTGGTGAGTCTCTGGAATTCTCTGCCACAGAAGGTAGTTGAGGCCAGTTGATTGGCTATATTTAAGAGGGAGTTAGATGTGGCCCTTGTGGCTAAAGGGATCAGAGGGTATGGAGAGAAGGCAGGTACAGGATACTGAGTTGAATGATCAGCCACGATCATATTGAATGGCGGTGTAGGCTCGAAGGGCCAAATGGCCTACTCCTACACCTATTTTCTATGTTTCTATGTTTGTATTACACCACTGACTATCCTCCAATAGTCTGAAGAAGGGTCTCGACCCGAAACGTCACCCATTCCTCTCCTGAGATGCTGCCTGTCCCGCTAAATTACTCCAGCTTTTTCTGTCTATCTTCAATATATTTTCTTGATTATAAAAACTCGTGTTCTTAGCTTGTGAACGTTTTGTCATTGACCGGTTGTGAGGGCCGGGCAATTTCCAGGAGAATTTCCATTCCTGTGGTAACAACAGGAATGGAAATTTTTGAGAGAAGAAGAGGTGACATCAGTAGATGGACACAAATAGCTGGAGTAACTCAGTGGGACGGGCAGCGTCTCTGGAGAGAAGGAATGGGTGACGTTTCGGGTGGATACCCTTCCTCACTGGTCGTCATGGGTATACGACTATTGATAACTATTGGTTACCAGCTGGGCGGCAGGATTTTGTTGCAGCCTGTCACTAATCAAGTTCAATGTCTATATCGTGCACGGTGATGAGATATATACTGACTTAATATTTATGCAGTGCTCAACATGGATGCTTGCATCCATTACATTATAGTGCGGAGGGTCGACAGATGAGGATCATTCAATGCTCTTCACTACTATTGTTATGGCTTTAACCCAGTCACGTTATTAACCAGGCACGTGCCGTGAGTAATTACTCAGGGTAGGCACTCAGTCGGATAAAAATTAAAAACCGCACATGCACAGATTGTTCTCTCTGTAAAAATTAAAAATAAAAATAAAAACAGTAACAAGTCAATTTGCCCAAGGCTTCCTAGTCTCATTTATTCTGAATTACTGAAGGGGGGGGGGGGGGTGAAGGGTGATGGCAGGTGGAGAGATGGTGGGAAAAACGGGAGCACACAGGGAATCAGTTGTCACCTTATTGAATGACAACACTTGTTCAAGGGACCAATTGGGGGGACAGTTCCTTTCATAGTGTATGGGGAGTCTGTGCCAGGGGTAAAGTTTCGGGGAGAGCAGGACTGTTGAGAATGAGGGGGTCGGGGATAATGCCAGTAACTCACTCACTTACCAGGCGTGGAGCCACCACATTGTAGCCGGGGATAGAAGCAGCTTGGGAAGCTGCGAGCGGTCGCCGGGACCCGACAGTCAAACTGTCCGCCACTTCAGCGCCTTCTGCCGGCCCGCTCACTTCTGGCAGTGCTCTCTGTCTGAACAACTCTCACCTGCCACTGGCTCATGTCAGCGGCTTCCTTCAAATCCTTAAATTCCCACAGCCGAGGAACCTCAATCGCACTGTCGGAATTTAAGGATTTGCGGGACATGAGTGCGGCCTGTGAGCGGCAGGAGAGAGGCTTAGCACGCCTCCGTCGCAAGTGGCATGCTCCCGACCCCTCCTGCACAACATGCTGTGAAAGGAGCTCTCCCCCCACCCCCACACCCCGGGAAATACGGTATTTAAAAACATAAACACAAAATGTACTTACCACATTATCGGTACACGAGCTCCATTCTTCTCTCCCTGTTTCCTAAGATACACTTAAAATATTGCCAATCCATATTTGAAAACCCCGCCAAGAAACTAGCGCTGCGCAAGCGCAGTAGGCTGCTGCACCTGCGCAGTGCTGCAGAGGCAGAATTTCTGCTGCCTTCAGCCCCGCTTGAAATTGACGCTTGAAGCAGCGCTGACGGCACGTGGGCTGCACAGACCTTCACATGTTACAAGCGCTGCGGATAAAGGCACGGTGAATTATGTAAAAGAGATCAGTCTTTTACATAGGTATAATTCTCCCATGCCTTTATTATTTATATTTAGTAATGACTATGTTATAATTTTAGTCAGGGTAGGCAGTGCCTACCTTGCCTACCCTGACGGCATGTGCCTGTTATTAACATATCACTTGTAGGTTCCCTGAATCATTAGATTGCACTACTTAGGAAGAGGCCACAATAGACTTTGCCAAAGCCACCTCACAACTACAATGTGTGGGAAGGAACTGCAGGTGCTCGTTTACACCGAAGCTGGACACAAAATGGTGGAGTAACTCAGCGGGCCAGGCAGCACAGACTGTGAGACCCAGCAGAAAGATCCCATTCCCTCTATTGGGAACAGGAAGGCTGAGAGGGACACACCTTGGTCATTCAGACACTCATGGATCATGGATCTGGACTCATAGCTGCAGATGCCAGCGGAGTGGAAGAGGATGACAGGAGAATCCTTGTCCTGGATTCACTGCAGCAGGAATTTAACGACCCCGATCTGGAAGATATTATTCTAACCTATTTCATTTATCCCTTGAGTCTGATCCAACACATTGGTTCCTTCACTAACCTCGTTTGTGGGGAACAGATACTGAACCATGTACATACGTGGAGTCATAGTCACCGTCGACACAATCTCAATCCCTTTATTGATATATGATTGCCATTGTCCTCCATCATCCTTCCCCCCACTGTGCGTGGGATGAGGTCACGGACATTTTAGGAGCAACAGAGAAACAGAAGTGATCTTTTGTTTTAGTTAAATTTAGTTTATTGTCACGTGGTGCAGTGAGAAGCATGTGTTGCGTGCTAACCAGCCAGCGGAAAGACCATACGTGATTACAATCGAGTCATTCACTATGTCCAGAGACATGATAAAGGAAATAATGTGAATAGTGCAAGATAAAGCCAGTAATGTCTGATCAAAGATAGTCCAGGTACCTCAAGGGGCCTGTCCCATTTTGGCGATTTTTTAGGCGTCTGCCAGCGACTAGGATAATGGAATTCACCGAAGTCGGCACCGACGACAACCTACGTCACCTGGCGACAACCTACGACAGCCCAAATTGTCGTCACTGTTGCCAAAAATTTTTCAACCTAGTCTGTAGTCGCCTAAAAAATCACCTAAGTGGGACAGGCCCATAACTCACTTCTGCAGTGAAGATGGCCTTTGGGAAAACACCAAGGTAATAGAGGCAAGGAAAGCAGAGATTGTGCCTCACTGCTACTTGTGACAGAATTCTATCTTATGCAGCCACATTGCAACACCCAGCCATTACGAACTCAAGTGTGAGTGATGAATGGGGGGTTACACAAAAAGCTGGAGAAACTCAGCGGGTGCAGCAGCATCTAAGGAGCGAAGGAGATAGGCGACGTTTCGGGTCGAGACCCTTCTTCAGACTGGTCAGGGATCAGGGAAACGAGAGATATAAACAGTGATGTGGAGAGATAAGGAACAATGAGTGAAAGATATGCAAAAAAGTATTGGTGACAAAGGAAGCAGGCCATTGTAAGCTGTTTGTGGTGTGAAAATGAGAAGCTAATGCGACTGGGGAGGGGGGGGGGGGGGGGGAGATGGAGAAGGAATGTCAGGGCCAGAGGGCTGAGGGAGAGGTGGGGGGGAGGCAGTCTGGGTTAACAGAATTGAGAAAATTCAATGTTTAAGCCCAGAGGATGCAGACTCCCCAAGCGGAATATGAGGTGCTGTTCCTCCAACTTGCGGTGTTGATCACTCTGGCCGTGGAGGAGGCCCAGGACCGAGAGGTCGGATACGCAGTGGGAGGGGGAGTTGAAGTGCTGAGCCACCGGGAGGTCGGGTTGGTTATTGCGGACCGAGCGGAGGTGTTCGGCGAAACGATCGCCCAGCCTCCGCTTGGTCTCACCGATGTAGATCAGCTGGCATCTGGAGCAACGGATGCAGTAGATGAGGTTGGAGGAGGTGCAAGTGAGTGATGAATAGTCTTTTGCATAATGATGAAATGAAATATTACTTTGGCAGTTCTAATTCAGGTATTTAATCCCTAACATTGTATCATACGATGCGATATAAGTTTAAATATCCCAGGAGGGAAATTGGTCTGCCAACAGTCATAAAGCACAACAAGATACATGAAACACGAGATTAAAGTGACGAGTGGAAAGTCCAGGATTGGGAGAATGCCACAAGGAATGCGGCATTCGGTGCTGCATCTTGGAGGAACTGAAGTACTCCTCAGGTTGACCAGTGTGTCATGGAGGGGGTGAGCTGTCTTGTCCAAGATGCCCCGTAGTTTGAGGAGGCCCGAATCCCGAATCTCCCATTCGGGACTTGCAATGGAATATCAACCCTGTCTCCTTTTGTGAGGATACTCCCCAGACTCGCAGACACTATGTCTCAGGTCCAGTAAGACAGATTGTTGAGTTTGGGCTTGCCAATTCTCCTATCAGGAGTGAACGAGCGAAGATGCTGCTGATACAAATTGTTAACCCTGCCTCGTGTTTGCAATCCTTGCCGTTGCACAATATTGTGGACAGTGCAGCTGAGCATCATTCTGGAGACTATAGCACGATGGGTCAAATTGTCTTTTCCTGAGCCAACATAGAGTCATAGAAACAGGACCTCTGGCCCAACTTGCTCATGTGAATTATTATGCCCCACTAGTTCCACCTGCCCCCGTTTGGGTCATATTATGTTAAACCCATCCTATCCATCGACCTGTCCAAATGCCTTTTAAAAGTTGTTACAGTCCATACTCTGGCAGCTCATTCCATATACCCACCACCCTCTGTGTAAAAAGGTTCCCCTCAGGTTCCTATTAAATCTTTCCCCTCTCATGTTAAGTCTATGTCTCCTGGATCTTAGTTCCTCCTAGTCTTTGTAAAAGACTCTGTGCATTTACCCTACCTGTTCCCCTCATTATCTTATACACTTCTATACAATTCACCCTCATCGTCCTGCACTCCTTCCTAGCCTGCCCAACCTCTCCCTTTAGCACAAGCCTCAAATCCTGGCAATGTGCTTGTACATCTTCTCTGCTCTCTTTCCAAGTTAACGACATTCTTCGTATAGCATGGTGACCAAAACTGAACACATTACTCCAAATGCAGCCTTTCCAACGTCTTATACAACTGTAATACAACATCCCAGCTTCAATACTCAATACCCTGACTGATGAAGGCCAATATTCCAACGAACTTGCTGACCACTCTATCTATCTGTGACATCCTGGGATGTCAGGACTGTCTTATGAAGAAAGACTGGATAGACTCGGTTTATACTCTCTAGAATTTAGGAGATTGAGAGGGGATCTTATAGAAACGTACAAAATTCTTAAGGGGTTGGACAGGCTAGATGCAGGAAGATTGTTCCCGATGTTGGGGAGGTCCAGGACAAGGGGTCACGGCTTAAGGATAAGGGGGAAATCCTTTAGGACCGAGATGAGAAGGACTTTTTTACACAGAGAGTGGTGGGTCTCTGGAATTCTCTGCCACAGAGGGTAGTTGAGGCCAGTTCATTGGCTATATTTAAGAGGGAGTTAGATGTGGCCCTTGTGGCTAAGGGAATCAGAGGATATGGAGAGAAGGCAGGTACGGGATACTGAGTTGGATGATCAGCCATGATCATATTGAATGGCGGTGCAGGCTCGAAGGGCCAAATGGCCTACTCCTGCACCTAATTTCTATGTTTCTATGTTTCTATAACTTTCAAGGAACAATATACCAGCATTCCTAGATCCCTCTGCTCTACAACACCCTCCAGGACCCTGCCATTCACTGTGAAGGTCCTGCTTTGGTTTAACTTACCAAAATGCAACACCACACACTAAACTCCATTAAGGTCCAGCCCACATTCCAAACTGATCAAGATACTGCTGTCATGTTTTGATAACCATCTTCATTGTCTATGATACGACATCTGCAAACCTACTAATCATGCCTTCCACATTCCCATCCAAATCACTGACATAACCCACAAACAGTAATGGTGTTGCATTTTGAAAAGTCTAACATGGACAGGACCTACACAGCGAATGGCAGGGCTCTGGACAGTGATGTTGACCAGGGGGATCTAGGAGTGCAGCTACATAGCTCCTTGAAGGTGGCGTCACAGGGGGATCAAAAATACTTTTAGCACATTGGTCTTCATCAGTCAGAGTATTGAGTATAGAAGTTGGGAAGTCATGCTGCAGGTATATAAGATGTTGGTGAGGCTGCATTGAGAGTATCGTATTCAGTTTTGGGCACCATGTTACAGGAATGATGTTGTCAAGTTGGAAAGGGGACATTTACAAGGATGTTGCCAGGACTCGAGTGTCTGAGCTATAGGGAGAGGTTGAGCAGGCTAGGACTCTATTCCTTGGAGCACAGCAGGATGAGGGGTGATCTCATAGAGGTGTATAAAATCATGAGAGGAATAGTTCCTGTAGAAGCACAGAGTTTCTTTCCCAGGGGAATCAAGAACAAGAGGAGACATGTTTAAGGTGAAGGCGGAAAGATTTAATAAGAATCTGAGTGGTAACTTTTTCACACAAAGGGTGGTGGGTGCATGGAGAGCTGCCAGAGGAGGTAGTTGAGGCAGGGACTATTGCACCGTTTAAGAAACAATTGGACAGATACATGGATAGAACTGGTTTGGAGGTATGTGGGCCAAATGCAGGCCGGTGGTGTTGATGGGACATGTTGATCGGTATGGGCAAGTTGGGCTGAAGGGTCTGTTTCCATGCTTTATGAATGCATGACTCAATGCCTCTAAATGCTTCAAAATGTTGCAACTATCAAAAATGCCTCATTTTGTTCTAAGGCATTTAAGAACATCTATACTATACCAATGACTTACTTGAGGAAATATATTGTTGCTGGTGGCTTTGGCTACATTACTCATATGCTTTGTTGCATAGGTTCTCACAAGGATCATCAATTAGGTTTTAAGTGGGTAAGCCTTGAATGCAAGCACCAAGCCCATGAGCTGGTTTGGAATATGGTATGGTATAGTATGGCATGGTATGGTATAGTATGGCATGGTATGCCATGGTATGGCATGGTATGGAGTGGTAGGGTGTGATATGGCATGGTATGGCAAGGCATGGTATGGCATGGTATGGCATCTTATTTCTCACATGTACAGTGATATTCACCTTTGTATACAGTTCAGTACAAGTATCACTATACATAAGAGTGTGACTAGATCTATGGGACTGAAGACATTATGTTGCCTACAAGTAATCTTGTGCACACTTGCAGGAAAATCTTGAGGTAGAGACCATTTTGGGGATTTTAGTAGCCTATAAAACAATCCATTTAAATGATCACACTTCAACTTCTTTGACTTGGAATCCTTCCAAAGCTCTACAGAAGAACTGATATGGCATTTTAAGGTTCATAAATAATTAAGTAAGTGACTGATTCCTTACTTCGAAGACCATCCAATTGCATCAACTTTATTCAACACCACGTGTTTGGGAATCTTACAACCCACCAGTATGAATTTTGATTTCTCTAGCTTCATGTAACCCTTGATTCCCTCCCTCTCTGTTCCTCTCCCGCCCAAGTCATTACTAGCTTCAAAATCATCTTGTTGAGTCTCATTGTCCATAACTCATTTTCACCTAGCCCACAGCTAATAATGGCCCATCCCCTTTATCATCGTTACTTTTCTCCATATCTTTCATTCATTTGTCTATATCTCTCTACATCACCGTCTATATCTCTCGTTTCCTTTTCGTCTGACTCTCAGTATGAAGAAGGGTCTCAACCCGAAACATCATCTATTCCTTTTCTCCAGAGATACTGCCTGACCCAGTGAGTTACCCCAGCGTTTTGTGTCAATCTTCATGTGATTTGGAGCCACATTCATACAGTTATTTGCCAACTGCACTTTTGGAAATATCGGAGCCATGGAACCTAGATGCCCATTCCTCCAGACATGTTCGAACAGTGGGATAGTTAGATGCCCTTGGAAACAAACCATCAGTCGCTGGCTTGCTTTACTTGTCAGCTATGAGAGGCTAAGTATATCTTCAGGAGGCCCTTGGAAGAATGCCAACACAAAGGGCCTGTGGAGTAATCACTTTCACAGCATTGATTTCAACCAAACTACCGTAGGAACAAGCTGGGTTGAAGCTACGGAGCTATTTCCTTCGGAACAGTTGGCAAGAGTCTAGAAATAGATATCCTTTTTATTCCGTGGTAGTTGGTTACTTATGAAAAGAGAAGGTATCCTCAAGGGTCGACAGTCAAGGGTGCATTATTGTCATATGTCCCGAAACGGAACAATGAAATTCTTATTAGCACAGCAGCCCTACAAGTGTGTAAACATATTTGTAAACACCGTAATAAACAACAAAGAGAAGTTCAGTAGATATATGAGAGTTTCATTTATACATATGATGCAAATTCTCATCTGTGCTCCACACAGTCCACTCCAAGTGGCTGAGGTTTATGGAGGAGTCCCAATGCCATTTCGCCTTTTACCCCCCCTTCCATTCCCATATTGACCTCTCTGTCCTTGGCCACCCCGGCCTCCTTTGCCAGAGTGAGACCACATGCAGACTGGAGGAACATCACCTCATATTCTGCTGGGATAACTCACAACCCAGCAGTATGAACATTGAATTTTACAATTTTAGGTAAACCCCTTGCTTTCCCCCTTCCCTTCTCTTTCGTGTGCCCCCCCCCCCCCCCCCAAGCTGGTGAGCACCCATTTCTCCCATTATCCAGGCACCTTTCCCTTTATTCTCCCACATTCTTCCATCTACATCCCTTCCTCTGGCATTATATTCCACTCCATTTCTGACATCCCTTTGGTTCCTTGTCTCCATTCTGTCTTCTCCTGCCTTTATTGCACTTTCATCTCCCTCAGAATTTTGTCCAGCTGCCTGCCCCACTCACCTGTACCTATTCATCATCCGCCCCACTCAACCGTATCTACCCACCAATTGCTGGGCTTTATCCCACCTCTTCTCCGGCTTTCTGCCGCCGACTACAATCAGCCTGAAGAAGGGTCCCAATCCGAAACGCTGCCTACCAATGTCCTCCAGAGTTGCTGCCTGACCCGCTGAGTTACAAAGCCTGCTCACCCACCACACCACCTCCAGGTCCCTCAGATCGGCCGACTTGGGTTACTGAACATCCCTGAACATCTAGGCATAAGCTCAGGGGCGACCGCGCCTTTGCGGTTGCAGCCCCTAGACTGTGGAACAGCATTCTTTCCATCAGAACTGCCCCCTCCATCGACTCCTTTAAGTCGAGACTAAAAACAGTCACATCTCTACATCCAAGCCTTTCTTGACATCCTCTGAGCGAGGGCTATATGTATGTAGTGATGTTTGTATTTAATCTATGAACCACTGTTGTTTGTTATACTATTCTTATACCAATGCAAAGCACTTTGGCCAACGAGAGTTGTTTTTTAAATGTGCTTTATAAGTAAAAGTGACTTGACCTGACTCCAACACTTTGCGTTACCTTCAAAGCAGAGCCAATGAGGTGATGTGGTTGAGAGTGTCGGCTGTGGCCACCCCCGCACCCTAATGGAACGATCACAACTGCTTTGACATTGTAGGACACCTGTTATGGAAATGCCTAACACTGGAGGGCATATATAAGGTGAGAGGGGCACAGTTTAATGGTGATGTGGGGGTGGGGGAAGTGTTTTACACAAAAGGTGTTGGGGGCTTGGAACACATTGCCTGGTGTGGTGGTGGAGGCAGATACAATAGGGGTGTTTCAGTGGCTTTTAGATAGGCACAAGGAAGTGCAAGGAATAGAGGGATATGGAGGTAGACAAAAGTGCTGGAGAAACTCAGTGGGTGAGGCAGCATCTATGGAGCCTTGGACTATTTTGTTCGCTC
Organism: Raja brachyura; assembly: GCA_963514005.1. The sequence goes on along the minus strand of OY740804.1, from coordinate 39,117,050 downwards.
CATAGATGCTGCCTCACCCGCTGAGTTTCTCCAGCATATTTGTCTACCTTTGATTTTCCAACATCTGCGGTTCCTTCTTAAACAGAAGGATATGGAGCATGTGCAGGAAGATGAGCAGTTAAACTTGGCATAAACATGGTGGGCTGAAGGGCCTGTTTCCGTGCTGTTCTATGCTCTAGATCTGTTTTTCTGTCCACGGGCGCTGTCCAACCTGCTGAGCAGTTCCTGGAATGTTCTGTTTTCACGTTTCCACAATGCTCTGCATGTGTAATGAAGAACTTGGGTTAGACCAGACACAGTGCACCATTGTAAGTTAGTAAGTAAGTACATTTTATTTATATAGCACGTTTAAATCAACTCGTGTTGAAACCAAAGTGCTTTACATAAAATAAATAATAAAGTATCCGTACATCCATAGAAAAAATTAAAAATAAGCAAACTGACACAACACATTGTAGAATTCAACATGAATGTCCCCCCACAACAAAATCAAAATTTTCCACTGTGGGGAAAGGCATCTAAAAGTTTAACCCTCTTCCTCTGTGAAACAGCCGAGGTCGGGGCCTATTTTCCAAATAACCAAACCATTATATAAGAAGATGGTGCAAAAACAGATTGACAAAGAAAATTTACAGAGATGGTGCCAAAACTGGGATTTTATAATGGTCAGGAAAGGGTGGCCATCTGGGCTACTTTCATGAGGAAAAAAAACAAAGCTAAAAGGTGACTCGATAAGATCGTTATAGTTCTAAAGAAGTCTCGTTGAGTGGATATAATGAAAAATACTGCAGAAGAGCAAAGCTAACACTCATAAATAAGAGATAATCAGGAGAGAGCAGTTGGGGAAGCGTGCATTGCAGATGCTTGTTAATCAAAGATAAAAATTAGCAATGAAGAGAAAAGATTATTACTGATAAGATGAGATGCAGTATAAGGTGCAGGGGTTATGTATAACCCATGAGCACTGGCCTGTATGACTAGTCTTGTGCTATGCATTTAATGCAATTCCATATTATACGAGCTTGGCTCAAGCTTAAAGTACTTTACTTGGACAATGTTAAAGGTTAGCTGTAAATCCGAATACTATTCATCAATGACAAGAAAGGAAGTAAAAGCACGAAAGATAGACACAGAAAGCTGGCATAACTCAGCAGGTCAGACAGCGTCTCTGGAGAAAAGGAACTGATGACGTTTCGGGTTGAGCCCCTTCTTCAGACTGAGAGTCAGGGGAAAGGGGAACAAAAGATATAGACGGTGATGTGGAGAGATATAGAACAAATTAATGAAAGATATGCAAAAAAAGTAATGATGATAACGGGAACAGCTGTGTGCTCAGTGAGAACAAGTACAGATAATGAGACTCAACAAGGCGACATTAAAGCTAGTGCAACTTGGGCGGGGGAGGGATGGAGAAAGAGGGGATGCAAAGGTTACTTGAAGTCAGAGAAAGTAGAAGATTTTTATCTGCAATCCTGCTTCTTCTGAAGCATCAACGATCTCTGACCCCTTTGAACAGCTTGTGCTTCCTAATGTGTCCCATTATGCCTCGAGCATCATATGTACAACAGGGAAGATAATTTGTTCACAGATTGTCAAGTTAATGAACCACTGCCCTTGGATTCTGCTTTCCTCTCTGTTGTTGCTGGAATATTGAACAGATGCACTGGTGAATTTGCCCATCCCTGGGAGCATCTGTCAACAGCATTTCTCATCTGTGCAATGACATGGCTTCAATTGCTCACAGCTTTCAAACTCCCACTCATTTTCCACACGCATTTCTTATTTTGGGCGTTCATTGTGTTCTTGAATTGATATGAAAGCCGCATACTGTTTAGGGTTAAAGATGAGTCAGAATTGCTCCTCGTCAGAAAACGTCAGGTTTAATCAGCAAACCTTCAGGAACACAGACAGCTGGGGGTGTACTTACACAAGTCATAGTCAGTGACAGGACATGCTGAAAATGCTATTATTAAAGCAGGTTGGACAGCCCGACTTAAAATAGAGCATGTGAGCTAAATTCAACAACCCCTGAAAACTTGTAATGAGATAATAATATGGTTGCCCGCTTGCAATGCAGAAAGAACAGCACTTCAATCTCCCTGCTTGCTGTAACAACCTGCATGTCTGGCCACTGCAAACTGTATTGCTCAATGGCTGGAGATCCCAAAGTGGGGACAATGTTATCAGCAAAGGGAAGGTGCTTTGCTGGCAATTCATTCACATGAACATGACCTGTTAAACATAGACCGTACATAGGCCGTACATCGCCCGGCGCGGCCTCAATGGCCTTGGGACTTAACATCGCCCGCCTGGGGCTTGGACATCGGGAGAGAAATGGTGCGGGGGAGAGAGAAGACTTTGCCTTCCATCACAGTGAGGAGGAGATTCACTGTGATGGATGTTTGTGTGAATTGAATTGTTCGTATGTTTTGTAGGAATTGTTTTGTTTGTATGGCTGTAGAAACGGAGTTTCGTTTGAGCCTCTCTGAGGTTCGAATGACAAATAATAAAATCTAATCTAATCTAATCTAATAGAAACATAGAAATAGGTGCAGGAGTTGGCCATTCGGCCCTTTGAGCCAGCACCGCCATTCAATATGATCATGGCTGATCATCCAAAATCAGTACCCGTCCTGCTTTCTCTCCATATCCCTTGATTCCGTTAGCCCTAAGAGCTATAATCTAACTGTATCTATCTATATCTAAGATGTATATCTAACCTGTTAAACAATGAAAATTGGCACAACACTGGATGGAAGCAAATTCCAAGGAATTTAGATATTACACTAGAAAGCTTGGTGGAAGAGGTAGACACGGCAAGATATACACTGTGTCTCCAGAGAAGATAAGCCCTCCAGAATGATACATAGGTGTTAGGATGACATAGCCGTTATGGCTAATGCCAGAAACTAAACCTCTCAAGAACATGTTTAAGAAGGAACTGCAGATGCTGGTTTACACCAAAGATAGGCAATAGACAATAGGTGCAGGAGTAGGCCATTTGGCCCTTCGAACCAGCACCGCCATTCAATGTGATCATGGCTGATCATCCACATTCAGTACCCCGTTCCTGCCTTCTCCCCATATCCCTTGACTCCACTATCTTTAAGAGCTCTGTCTAACTCTCTCTTGAAAGCGTCCAGATAACCGGCCTCCACTGCCCTCTGAGGCAGAGAATTCCACAACTCTCTGTGTGAAAAAGTATTTCCTCATAACCTTTCTAAATGGCTTACCCCTTAGCCTTAAAAGAAGGAATGGGTGATGTCATCCATCCCTTCTCTCCAGAGATGCTGCCTGTCCCGCTGAGGTACCCCGTCATTTTGTGTCGCTCATCAAGAACATGCAAACTAGTGGCAGGCACAGGCCACTCAACCAACTGTGCTCCTCTGTAATTCAATAAAATCATGGGTAATGTGATTTTAACTTCACCGTCTACCTCCCTCCCCTGCTAATCTTTCACCCCCTTGCTTATCAAGAATCTGTTTACCTCTGTCTTTAAAATCTCCAGATACACTTCAGATGGAAGATTCATCATACTCTTGAGGGAAAATCTCCTGCCTGATTTCTGGCTTCAATGGGTGACCTTTATTTTTAAGCAGAGACCACTACATTCTGCCTCAAGAGGAAACATTCCTCTCCACGTTCCCATTGCTGAGTTACATCTTCTGTGCTTCAATCAAGTTACCTTTTAATCTATAATCTCAAGTGGATACAAATCTAGCAAATCCTACCATTCCTTAAAAGACAACACATCCGCATCAGTTACCAGTCTCCTAAATCTTCACCAAAGTGCTTCCTTCTTTAAGTGCAAACCACTGTACTATACAAGTGGGTGGCCTCGGCATAATGGTTGATTTCCCAGGAAACCGGCTGTCTTACAATTTACTGTATCGTGGAGCCACTCCTGCTGCTCTTGCATTGAGAAATGCGAGTTTAACAAAATAAAAGGTATGCCGTTTATTTAATTTCATCACTTAAATGAAATAAGAGCAATTTTTATTCTGAATCTCCAATTTTTTAATGATTTGGATGATAAGGGCAAAAATCTATAACCCGACTAGCCATAAAATGGGGGTTCCATATACACAGCATTCTATCTGTAGTCTTATCAATATATATTACTAAAAGTCTGATCATGACCACTTCCTGTTGTTCTGTATATTGATTTTAGAAAAAACGCTGCCAATTACGGCTGTGATTTTTGGCCATCTTACTCTACTAGGGACAAGTGTTGCGAATTAGCTTTGGCTAAAAACACTATGATGCATACATGAGATGTCTGTTTCAAGTATATCTATGTTTTCGTATCTGTCCCTATTTAAATAAACCTTATATAAAAAATAAAAAAATAAAAAATAATAATAATAGTCCCCCTCCGCTGCACAACACAAGAGGATTTTTCCCATCGATGAAAAATAAAAGTTACTAGTGTTTAAAAAATGTTGAGATTCTCTCTCCTGAAGACCACGCCCCTTCCGGAGGGACTATAAAACCCGGAATTGTTGAGTGCCTCACAGTCTCTGCAAGATGGGGGAGCGAGAGGGTCACATCTCTCAGTCTGAGCTGTGAATAACACTGAACACATGTCTACTAAACTGTGAATGGTTTTAATGACCTGTCAGTGCCCTTCATGTGGTTTTAAAATATAGTTTGGAAATGCTAAAGCTGTGTTGCCTTTGGTTTGGAAATGCTAAAGCTGTGTTGCCTTTGGTATGGAAATGCTAAAGCTCTGTTGCCTTTGGTTTGCAAATGCTAAAGCTGTGTTACATTTGGTTTAGAAATGCTAAAACTGTGTTGCCTTTGGTTTGGAAATGCTAAAGCTATGTTGCCTAATTAAAGTTGCCTTGCCTAATTAAAGTTGCCTTGCCTAAATAAAGTTGCCTTGCCTAATTAAAGTTGCCTTGCCTTCTATATAATTAAAATTCTAATCTTGACCACTTCCTGTTTGCACTTTATATTGATTTTAGAAAAAAACGCTACCATGTGCGGCTGTGATATTTGGCCATCTTACTCAGATTCCCCCTCCACTCATCAAGTGCCGAGGATTTTTCCCATTGATGAAAAACAAAAGAGTTATTAGTGTTTAAAAAATGATGAGATTCTCTCTCCGGTCAATCACACCATGAAGGCCATGCCCCTTCTTGTGGGGGGGGGGGGGGAGGGACTATAAAACCCAGAAGTGGGGGTGTGGCTCAGTCTCTGCAAGATGGAGGAGGGAGAGGTCACGACTCGCTGTCTTTAGTGACCATGCACCCTGCTTGAAATGGTATGAAACTGTACTTGAATTTGGTGGCCTTGTACCCTGCTTGAAGTGGTAACAAACTGCACTTGAATTTGATGGCCTTGAACCCTGCTTGAAATAGAATTTCAAGGAATAGCCAGTCAACTGGCAGTCCAAAAACCTGTGAGTGAGTGAGCTTGCAGCGCAACAGGCTTGAGTGACTGAGCCGGCACCTCAAGAAACCATTCGGCCCCCAATGTCCATACTAGCCCTCTAGAAACCAGTTCCTTCCGCCCACAACACCCATACTAGCGCTCCAGAACCCCCCCCCCCCCCCCCCACCTCCACTGGTCACCAATATTGGAATTGGTGGAGAGGTGGAATATTGCGTTGGGGGACTAGCCCTCCCATGTGATGCTGGGACCCAACGGGTCCCACTTAGTCTAGTATAATATATAACCAAAGCATTCGCTCTATATTCTTGTAGACAATTCCCCTAGTAAAGCCAAGAGCACTTGTTTAACGTTCCGAGTTAATTACTGAACTGCATTCCAGCCTTGCATGAATTTTGCACTCATAAGATTATAAGGTCAGACGTGATAGGAGCAGAATTAGGCCATTTGGCCCATCAAGTCTGCTCTGCCATTCAATCATGGCTGATCTATCTCTCCCTACTAGCCCCATTCTCCTGCCTTCTCACTATAACCCTTGACATCCATACAAATGGAACATCTATCTATCTCTGCTTTAAAAATATTTCTGGATTCTCTCCCCATTTGGAAGATAGTCCACGCCTTTATTCCTACTACCAAAATGCATGACTCCACACTTTGCCACACTATATTCCATCTGCCACTTCTCTGCCCACTCTCCCAACCTGTCCGAGTTCTTATGTAGAGTCCCTGCTTTCTCTGCACTCCCTGCCCCTCCACCTACTTTCCTATTATCCACAAATTGGGCCACAAAGCCATCAATTTCCTCGTCCAAATCGGACACCCAGATCATTTTGCATCTCAGAACTCTACAATCTCACCATTTAATTCCTATACTGAGCTTTTATTTTCTGTTATTATCTTAGTTGGGCACTTTATTCAGTACCATCTAGAAAAATTGCCACATCCATTAGTTCCCTTATATCCATCACGTGTTACTTCTTCAAAGAATCCTAATAATTTTGTGCAACATGATTTTCATTTAATAAAACCCAGTTGACTTTCCTTCATTACCTGGAATTTTTCTCAGCGCCATACTATGACATCTTTAAAAATAGCTCCTTATGCTCTCCCAATGATAGATGTGAGGCTAACTGACCTATTTTACACCAGGGAGGTACATTAGCTATTTCCCAGTCTACCCCAAATCTAGAGCTGAAAGAGATGCAATGCCCTTGAAGTCAAGGTCAACAAAGCCACTTCAAATGCCACACCTGTGTAACCACTCTTAACAGTATAATGAGAGGCATAAGCAAAATGGATCTTCTTGTTTCGAGCTGCCTTACCCCTATCGACCTCAGTTCTTACATCCATTTCCCATTTTAATTTTAGATGCTTAAGAACATTGATATAATTAAGCGGAAGAGGAAGAGGAAGGGGAGCCCAGTTACTAATATTTCACATGAGGAAATGTTGCACTTTTGGTGTTGCCCTTTATCAGATGCACCGTTACAAAGAAACATAGAAAATAGGTGCAGGAGTAGGCCATTCGGCCCTTCCAGCCAGCACTGCCATTCAATATGATCATGGCTGATCATCCAAAATCAGTACCTCGTTCCTGCTTTCTCCCCATGTCTCTTGATTCTGTTAGCCCTAAGAGCTAAATCCAATGGCCCTGTCCCACTGTACGAGTTCATTCCAAGAGCGCTCCCGAGTTTAAAAAAAATCAAACTCGTGGTAAGCACGGAGAATGAACGTAGCGGGTACGTCGGAGCTCGGGGACGTCTCTTAGCGGCTTGTTACGCTAACGGCAGGTACTCGAGACGACTCGTTAACAACAGGTAAGCACGGGAAGACTCGTGAAGATTGTTCAGCATGTTGAAAAATGTCCATGAGAGCCCCGAGTACCGACGAGTGGTCATTACCATAAATCTCCGAGTTTGAATCAGGGGAAACTCGGGAGAGCTCTTGGAATGAACTCATACAGTGGCACAGGGCCATAACTATATCTTGAAAACATCCAGTGAATTGGCCTCCACTGCCCTCTGTGGCAGAGAATTCCACAGATTTACAACTCTGGGTGAAAAGGTTTTTCCTCATCTCAGTCCTAAATGGCCTACCCCTTATTCTTAAACTGGTTCTAGACTCCTCCAACATGGGGAACATTTTTCCTGCAACTAGCCTGTCCAATCCCTTAAGAATGTTCTATATTTCTATAAGATCCCCTCTTATCCTTCTAAATTCCAGTTCAATCATGTCTCCATTCACTCGCGGAATGCTTAAAAGAAACAATAATCCTACAAACAATAGCAGCAAATGTTCCAGCCACTATATATGCCTTAATCAAAATCTAAATAAAAATCAGATGATCTGGTCTTGTCATATTGCACTTCTGCGACCTTGTTGTACAGAAATTGGTTGGTGAATTGTTTTGCTTGTGATTGAACATATACTTCAAATTGACCAAGAAGTTTCCAAATGCATTTTTCTATTAAAGGTGTTAAACAAGAAACTTCTTTAGTTTTTCTATTATAAATTTATACATTTATACCAAGCCAATTAACCTACAAACCTGTAGTCTTTGGAGTGTGGGAGGAAACCGAAGATCTCAGAGAAAACCCACACAGGTCACGGGGGAGAACGTACAAACTCCGTACACACAAGCGCCCGTAAGCGTGCCAGGATCGCTGTAAGTACTTTAAGGCAGCAACGTTACCGCTGCGCCACCGTGCCGCCAAATTGTGGTCTGGGGAGAGGGAAGTAGGTCATCCTTTAACTTTGGCAGGCTGAGCATTAAATATTAACTACAGGCAGGCAGGCAGCATCTCTGGAGAGAAGGAATGGCTACCATTTTGGTTTGGGAAGAAGTGTCTCGACCCGAATAAACGTCACCCATTCCGTTTCTCCTGAGATGCTGCCTGTCCCGCTGAATTACTCCAGCATTTTGTGTCTGTCTTTGGTGTACCTTCTTACATATTAAATATTTCCTAGGCCCCCTTCGGTCATGGCTGACCATGGCTGACCATGGGTGTCTCCAGGGTGCTATTGACGATCCACTAAGGTCAACCATCATCCTCCGCCTGTTCCACCGATGAGGTCTTGGTTGGATTGCGATTCCCCCTCGACCTTACCACCATGGATGGCCCTACCAGGAACATAGCTCCAGACGGCATCGCTCTCAGGACCACACAAGCTTCTCCACCACGACAAGGTGCCAATCCACGGAGATAAATATTTACAGCACGTATTGCCATGGGACTATGATATAATACAGCTGCAACCAGTCTGCATTCTGTAACATCCTGTAGAATACCCCTGTAGATTTGAATGTTATTAATACTACAGTCATTGTCCTGCTAACAATGGCATAATATAAATACAATACTGAAGAATTAGGCAGTTTTAAGCACAAATGAGAAGAAGGTTCTGAATTAATGCCCTGTCCCACTGCGGCGACATAATTGGCGAGTTTAGAAGAGTTTTCCCTCACCTCATACTCGCAGCATGGTCGACACGAGGTCGTAGGAGGTCTTTGTAACTCTCCTTCATGCTGGAGGGTACTCCCCACGTATTCGAGGCCTCAGCTAGGTCGCAGCGTATTTTTCAACATGCTGAAAATTGCCCGCCAGTAAAAAAAGGTCGCCATGGAAAATATTTATAATTTTTTACTTGTAGGTTTAGTCGAAGTAGATCATAGTAGGTTGGCATGTTATTCGTAGGTAATCGAGGGTAGTCGAAGGTAATCGAAAGTAGTCCTAGATAGTCTTCAACATAGTTGAAGGGAGGTCGAAGTAGATCGAAGGAGGTCGTCTTCACTCTCCACTATTCGGTGTCCAATTTACCTAAAGCTAGTCGAAGCTAGTCTTCAACATAGTCGAAAGAGGTCGAAGAAGATGTTCTACATAGTCAAAGGATGTCTTCAACATGACACTTTTTCAAACGCTCCTAAACTCTTCTAAACTCGCCAATTAGGTCACCGCAGTGGGACGGCCCCTTTAATTGTTGAATGCTGGGCCTTCACTTCAAAGCATTACTACTTATGACAATGCATGCTGTGTGAAGCAACACCACACAACAATTACAGGAGATTTTACAGGGAGTATTCGACCCGAAATATCACCCATTTCCTTCTCTTCAGAGATGCTACCTGTCCCGCTGAGTTACTCCAGCATTTTGTGTCCACCTTCGATTTAAACCACCATCTGCAGTTCTTTCCTACACAGAAGGTTTCTATCCTACATCAACATCGTAACTATATTCTTTTTATAACTGTTAATAATAGAAATGTGTCTGTCTTGCTGCCCTTGAGCTACAGTTATCAACTGCAGCTCTAAGGGTCAACAGGTTTCACTATCTGATAAATATAATGTCCCAGAATATTCAGTAGAAGGTCAGAAAATACAATGAAACATCCATTAAATAGCAGCAGCTTTCAGTTATATATTTCTTAATACAAATAAATAACTAACCAAAATTTGAGACTGAGCCATGAAGTAGATGATCCAAAGCTGTGTCATCTACTTCACAGTGTTTCACTTTTAGAGATGGATACATTTAGGGCAGGAATTTCAGATTGGGAACAATGGAAGCTAAAGTCAGACCATGACAGATCTCCCTATTGTAAAGAAGGGTCTCAACCCAAAGCGTCACCCATTCCTTCTCTTCGGAGACTCTGCCTGTCCCGTTGAATTACTACAGCGTTTTGTGTCTCCACTCAACAAGGTGTGGTGGAATTTAAAAAGAGGTGGTAGATAAATTCATGAAAAAAACAGAGGAATTTGGGACATCGTAGAACTCCAAGGTGCCTGATGCAGATCTACCATGATCACATTGCAATGCAGCAGCAGGCTTCAGGGGATACTTTGGGCATTTCTGCGCCTTTTGCTCTTGTTTGTTTAATTTTTGGGTCAACAGTCAGCGTGGAAATTAAAATTGAGGGTACTGCAAGCGTTGAGAGCACAGAATTTTAGTAGCACAGCAATATGAAATGTTTTTCAGGCTGGAAATGTTTGCAAAGATGGACGGGATAATGGCACCACATTGACTTCAATATGGAACAAGGTGAAGTGGCATGGAGGAAGGTGGAGGAGCCAACTATGGTGACTTTGCAGATGATCGGGAGAATGCAGAGCGATAGGCTTACGGTGTAGAAAGGAACTGCAGAGGCAGGTTTAAACTGAAGATAGACAGAATATACTGGAGTAACTCAGCAGGTAAGGCAGCATCTCCAGACAAAAGGAATAGGTGACGTTTTGGGTCGAGACTCTTCTTCAGACTTTAGCGATACAGTGTTCAGATCAGAAGAAATGTAAACCATGGTGTTGGAAATTGCTGTTACATTTCTGTGATGGTGTCAGACATCAGATAATAATCAGGGAACTGAAAGAAAGGTGATGATAGACCTAGAAGGTGGCAGCACATTCAGGGATTTTGGATGGTTAAGTGATGGGAGCTATGTGTGATGGAGAGGAGGTGAGGGGCGTGGGGTAGGACGAGAAGAACCGAGAGCTGGGAAAGTTGGAAAGAGGGGATGGAGACAGATGACAATGAAATTAGAACAGTGGAAGGTTTTAAAGAAGTTAATCCAGGGCTGAGTGACATGTAAGCACTCATGGAGCAACGTCAGGAATACAAATAAAATCAACCTCAGAAATATACCGGGCCATATGCGAAATGTATGTACCAGTGCTAGCTTAGTTTAGCTGTGATTGTACTGTCTGCCTATCTTGTACAACTAGATCTAGAAACAGATATAATGAAGATGCATTGGAGTAACAGCGCATCTCTGGAAGACATGGTCTTGGGTCTGGATCCTTCTTCAGACTGATTGTAGTGGGTGGGGAGTGGGGGGGGGGGGGGAACCAAGCCTGGCAAATGATAGTTGGATACAGATGAGGGGTGTTTTTGATTGGCAGAGGGTGAACAAAGGCTACAGATAAAAAGGAGATAAAAGGGTATGAGATTAGGTGAGAAGAGAAGTGCAATGTGAGGCTGGAGGATGGGATATAGGTGGAAGGGGACAGGGTGGATGGAATTCTCTAGCTCAGCTCACCATGGGGGGACTTCATTAAGTGGCTTAATAAATTAATGTAGACACCACCCAGTGCCCTATCCTTATCGTTCACCTTCATCATCTCCTCAAAAACCTCGATCACGTTAGTTAAACGTGACCTGCCATGTACAAAGTGGTGCTCAGTGCACCTAATTAGCCCATTCTTTTCCAAATGGGAGTAAATCCTATCCCAAGGAATCCTCTCCACTTTCTCCACTTTAATGCACTTCAAGAACCCCAACAACACTTCCTTCTTGATTTCAAAATGCCATTGCATATCAGCATTCTCCAAACTGATCTCACCTCTCTGAGTCCCATGGCTGTGTGGCCTACACTCCTTCCCACCCTGCTTCCTGTAAGGACTCCATCCCCTACTCCCAATTCCTCCGTCTATGCCGCATCTGGGCAACTGAGATGTCGTCATTCTTTAGGGAACGGGGGTTCCCCTCTTCTATGATAGATGAGGCTCTCACCAGGGTCTCTTCTATATCTCGCAGCTCTGCTCTCACCCCCATCCCCCCTACTCGTAACAAGGACAGAGTCCCCCTTGTCCTCCTCTTCCACCCTGCTAGCCGTCGCATACAACATATAATCTTCCAACATTTTTGCCACCTCCAATGGGATCCCACCACTGGCCACATCTTCCCATCTCCTTCCCTGTCTGCTTTCCACAGAGACTGCTCCCTACATAACTCCCTGGTCAATTTGTCCCTCCCCACCCAAACCACCCCCTCCCCTGGTACTTTCCCTTGCAACCGCAGGAAATGCTACACTTGTCGCTTTACCTCCCCCCTCGACTCTATCCAAGAACCCAAGTAGTCTTTCCAGGTGAGGCAGAGGTGCACCTCCTCCAACCTCATCTACCGCATCTGCTTCTCCAGGTGTCAACTTCTCTACATCGGTGAGACCAAGAGTAGGCTTGGCAATCGTTTCGCCCAACACCTCCGTTCAGTTCGCAATAACCAATCTCATCTCCTGGTGGCTCAGCACTTCCACTCCCCCTCCCATTCTGAATCCAACCTTTCTGTCTTGGGCCTCCTCCATGGGCAGTGTGAGTCCCACCAGAAATTGGAGGAACAGAACCTCATATTTTGCTTGGGAAATTCACACCCCAGCCGTATGAACGTTGACTTCCAATTTCAGGTAGTCCTTGCTTTCTCCCTCCTTCCCCTCCCCTTCCCAGCTCTCCCACAAGCCTACTGTCTCCCGCCCATCCCCAACAGCAGTCTGACGAAGGGTCTCGACCCGAAACGTCGCCTATTCCTTCTCTCCATAGATGCTGCCTCGCCCGCTGAGTTTCTCCAGCATTTTTGTCTACCTTCACCTTTCTCCATGTCCTTGAATACAGGTGCAATTCCCTCAGACTGCAAGCGCAGATCCCTGCCATTATCCTTGAGCAGTTCTATCATCTTCCTGCTCACGGTCTTATATTTAATTTAGCCACAAAAAGCTTTGGAATTTTCTTTAATCTGATCTGCCAAAGCAATTCATGGCCCCTTTTTCTGATCACCCCGCTGGAGTTCTTTAATCACCCACTCGAGTTCCGTAATTGCCCCTTTGAGCCCTTTAATCTTAACTCTTAAGTTTTTTAACTCAATATATTTTTATTTCCACATCAGTGTGGTTTAGACCTTTCTGTATGCAGATTGGCTGTTGTGCTTCCTATAAGAGTGACTGAATTTTATTGGCTGTGAATTCCGTTGAACTTTGCCGATGTATAAGGTGCTAAATAAATGCAAAGTTCATTCTTTCTAAATATAACAACCTGAATGTTAGACTGAACAAAACTCCCATTTACATTTTAACTCTTGCCATATGTGCTTGAACCATTCCAATTATAATCTCTCTTTTGCAAAGTCCTGGATTCTTTGCTTCTTATTGTGACTGATATACTGAACGAGTGATTTAGTGGGCAAGTGGATGAAGGTCTAACAAATGTTATTTTCATCACTCAAGCTAACATTCCTCCAACTGTTAACCGGACCACACAGCTGTTTGCTCGGAAGTTGCAAAGTATTCAAGGTATCTGCCTAGAAATTATGTAGAAACACGGAACTGCAGATGCTGGTTTATACAAAAGGACACAAGGTGCTGGAGTATGTGCTGCACAAGGCAATCTGCACAACTAATAAAATGCAATTGAAAATCAGTGATTTTATATGAGTTGTATGGTCCATGGTTTTCATTCCAGATTCCTCATGGGTCCAATGCACCAAGGCGTGGAAATCCCCAGGCATGTCCACAATGTACTATATGTCTGGAATCCACTTCCTGAATAAAAATTCTTGGATGGCATGGCACTGGCCACGGAACAGTTTTTTGTCGTGTGTTTGCGGCCTGATTCAGTATGCCTTAAAGGGGGCCTATCTTGGCCCTGGGAACTCAAAGCTGACAGGCCCCCTGTACGGAAGCTACACACCTGAACCTCCTTCAGCCCAACATTGTTTTATGATATGGGTCTACGGGATGCATGCTGGCTGCCGTTTCTCCCGGGCAGAATTGCGGGCAGAAACAGAAGATAAATAAGTAATGGACTTGCAATAGATTTAGTAGTCAAGAGCGTCAAAAGTGCCAATAGTGTCAAGAGACACAATTGTCTAAATGTCTTTGTAAGGCTACAGAGCCAAGGACCCCTCTCAACGCCACAATCACTTTAACCTTTCATCAGTGAGCTACGACGGAAGAAGCTGCGAGTTTTCCACGTCGTTGCACGTATGAGAATAAACTCTACGTGATTTGGCTGGGCATTGCGTTGGTGTAGAGAAGCCACAACGACTCTGGTGTCGATATCCATATATGGATACAAATTATTCATGTCAAATCACATCCTGCCTCACAGATTTAAACATAACCTGAGGGAGCCAACACCATTCTCATATTTTATTACTCATGCATTGCAATTGATGCCAAATATATGTCAGCGTAACCATTGCCTCTTAATAAAGAAGCAATCCTGCCAGCTAAGTCCAAAATCTTTCAGATGCTTTAGTTTCTCAGGAACCTGTGATAAATGAATACATCCAAAGCTGTTTTTTTATCCGAGCATGTCACGTTCAGATCATTCAGCACCCGACATTTCGTGTCATATATTCCGATTAAAGTCCGATAAAACATGTGGTCACCAATGAGGTAGATAGTAGGTGAAGAAGGGTTTCAGCCCGAAACGTTGCCTATTTCCTTCGCTCCGTAGATGCTGCTGCACCCGCTGAGTTTCTCCAGCACTTTTGTCTACCCCAGGTAGATAGTAGTTCAGGACTGCTCTCTAGTTGCGATAAGATGGTTCAGATGCCTGATAACAGCTGAGAAGAAACTGTCCCTGAATATGGAGGTGTGCGTTTGGCTCGATAGGAGAGGGGAGAGGAGGGTAGACAGGAACGTGGATAGGACAAGTTTGGAGGGATATGGACCAAGCGCAGGCAGGTGGGATTAGTGTAGCTGGGACGTGTTGGCCGGAGTGGGCAAGTTGGGCTGAAGTGACTGTTTCCACACAGTATCACTCTATGACTCTGAGGGAGTGCGACTCATCCTTGATTATGCTGCTGGCCTTGCCGAGGCAGCGTGAGGTATAAATGCAGTCAATGGAAGGGAGGTTGGTTTGTGTGATGGTCTGGGCTCAACGTGGATAATCCACTCTCTATCTTTAACTGCAGTGTGTATGGTTCTCAGTCTTCATCTTCATCACTGACTCCTGGTGGTGTATGTGTTAATGCCAGGCTCAGATGTGAAGAGCACCAAGTCTGTGATAGCCCCCATCATGCTCACATTTGGTCACTTGGTCAAGGAAATAACTGATTATATTTGCATTTATATAAACCTCCCACGATCTAAGTTTCAGTTCCAATTTAGTTCATTTTCACGTGACCCAAGGTAAAAAGCTTTTGTTGCGTGCTATCTAGTTAGCGGAAAGACTATACGCGATTACAATCGACCTATTCACAGTATACAGATACATGATAAGGGAATAACATTTAGTGCAAGGTAAAGCCAGTAATGTTCGAGCCAAGAAAGTCCGAGG
The DNA here is from genome assembly GCA_963514005.1 of Raja brachyura. Next base: position 39,101,610 of record OY740804.1, on the reverse strand, counting down.
GTCCCGGATGAAGTAGATAGTAGTTCAGGACTGCTCTCTGGTTGCGGCAGGTTGGTTCAGCTGAAGCACCATACAGCCAGTTAAGTTATTTATTTTGAAGAGTAGTCATTCTTGGAATGAAGGTAAAGAATAAGTGGGTAACAAGGTCATCAACATCTTGTGCACTCTTCATTTCATCAACTTTACAATTAACTTCCATCTTGGCCTCCAAATTAATTTGGTTTATCTCTGACACCTCTCTCCCCCTTCTCCATCTCTCTGTGTCCATCGCAGAGTATTGACTGATATCTGACTCCCACAGTTATACTGATGCACCTCCTCCTGCCAAGCCTCTTGCAAGGACCCCATCCCTCACTCTTAACTTCACTGTCTCTGTGCATCTGCTCCAAAGACTTCCAGGATGTCCCCTTTCTTCAGTAAACATGGATTCCCTCTTGCTGCTGTGGATGAAGCTCTTACCCTGTTCTGCTCTCGCTCCACCTCGATGGAACAAGGATAGTGTTCCTCTGATCCTCACCTCCCCTCCACACTAGCCTCCATATACAACACAACACTTTCTGATATTCCTGCGATCTTCACCGTGATCCCACTGCCAGTCACATCTTCCCCTCCCCACCCTTTCCACTTATTGTAGAGATCAATCCCTCCTTCATTCATTCATTTCTTCGCACCTAACCCTTTAGGTCCAGACGTAAGAGACTTTAGAGATACAGCATGGAAACAGGCCCTTCGGTCCATTGTCCATTCATTCTGCAGATGCTGCCTAACCCACTGAGTTCCTCCAGCATTTTGTATTTTGTTCAAGGTTCCAGCTTTGTGCATCTCCATTGTGGGATGTTTAACGCATGCCTGACTGGACAAAGCTTCAGTTTAACAGATCAAACAAAAAGCCGTGCACCATGCCTGATGCTTTGCTTTTAGTCCATAGAGCAGGGGTTGAGACCGCAATCATTTGACTCAAGAGCCAATAGTCTTTTCATCGAGCCACAATATTCAATATCAAACTTACCAGGATGGGAGGAGGCAAATTAAATGAGCTCTGATTATAGAGATGGCATGGTGGCGTAGTGGTAGATCTACTGCCTAACAGTGCCAGAGATCCGAGTTCAATCCTGACTTTGGATGCTGTCTGTATGGAGTTTGTACGTTCTCCCCGAGACCCCCGTGGGTTTTCTCCGAGATCTACAGGTTCTTCCCACACTCCAAAGAAACATAGAAACAAAGAAAATAGGTGCAGGAGGAGGCCATTTGGCCCTTCGAGCCAGCATTGCCATACTTGTGATCATGGCTGATCATCCACAATCCGTAACCCGTGCTTGCCTTCTCCCCATATCCCTTGATTCCGCTAGCCCTTCGAGCTCTATCCAACTCTCTTTTAATTTCATCCAGTGAATTGGCCTCTACTAGCTTCTGTGGCAGAGAATTCCACAAATTCACAACTCTCTGGGTGAAAATGTTTTTCTCCTGGTTTTGGACTCTCCCATCATTCGGAACATTTTTTCTGCATCTAGCTTGTCCAGTCCTTTAATAATTTTATAAGTTTCTATAAGATCCCCTCTCATCCTTCTAAATTCCAGTGAATACAAGCCCAGTCTTTTCAATCTTTCCTCAGATTACAGTCCCGCCATCCTGGGGATTAACCTCGTGACCCTACGCTGCACTTCCTCAATAGCAAGGATGTTCTTCCTCAAATTAGGAGACCAAAACTGCACAAAATACTCCAGATGTGGTCTCACTAGGGCCCTGTACAACTGCAGAAGAACCTCTTTACTCCTATACTAAAATCCCCTTGTTATGAAGTGCAACATGCCATTAGCTTTCTTCACTGCTTGTTGTACCTGCATGTTTACTTTCAGTGACTGGTGTACAAGGACACCCAAATATCGTTGCACTTCCCTTTTTCCTAATCTGACACCATTGAGATAATAATCTGCCTCCTTGTTCTTGCCTCCAAAGTGGATAACCTCACATTTATCTACATTATACTGCATCTGTCATACATCTGCCCACTCACTCCACCTGTCCAGGTCAACCTCCTAGCATCGCAGATCACACTGCCACCCAGCTTTGTGTATCTGCAAATTTGCTACTGTTACTTATAATCATCATCTAAATCATTCATATTCATATTCATTCATATTCAGCCCCCTTTACTCTGATACCCCTGAATAAAATACAGTGCAACCAATTGCCTCCAGAAGCCACCTAATTAGTAAATAGAGTCCACTTGTGTGTAATCTAATCTCAGTATAAATGCAGCTGTTCTGTGAAGGCCTCAGAGGTTTGTTAGAGAACATTAGTGAACAAACAGCTTCATGAAGCCCAAGGAACACACCAGACAGGTCAGGGATAAAGTTGTGGAGAAGTTTAAAGCAGGGTTAGGTTATAAAAAAATATCCCAAGCTTCGAACATCTCACGGAGCACTGTTCAATCCATCATCCGAAAATGGAAAGAGTATGGCACAACTGCAAACCTACCAAGACATGGCCGTCCACCTAAACTGACAGGCCGGGCAAGGAGAGCATTGATCAGAGAAGCAGCCAAGAGGTCCATGGTAACTCTAGAGGAACTGCAGAGATCCACACCTCAGGTGGGAGAATCTGTCCACAGGACAACTATTAGTCGTGCACTCCACAAATCGGGCCTTTATGGAAGAGTGGCAAGAAGAAAGCCATTGTTGAAACAAAGCCATAAGAAGTCCCGTTTGCAGTTTGCCACAAGCCATGTGGGGGACACAGCAAACATGTGGAGGAAGGTGCTCTGGTCTGGTGAGACCAAAATTGAAGTTTTTGGCCTAAATGCAAAACGCTATGTGTGGCGGAAAACTAACACTGCACATCACCCTGAGCACACTATCCCCACTGTGAAACATGGTGGTGGCAGCATCATGCTGTGGGGATGTTTTTCTTCAGCAGGGACAGGGAAGCTGGTCAGAGTTGATGGGAAGATGGATGGAGCCAAATACAGGGCAATCTTGGAAGAAATCCTGTTAGAGTCTGGAAAAGGCTTGAGACTGGAGTGGAGGTTCACCTTCCAGCAGGACAACGACCCTAAACATACAGCCAGAGCTACAATGTAATGGTTTAGATCAAAGCATATTCATGTGTTAGAATGGCCCAGTCAATGTCCAGACCTAAATCCAAATGAGAATCTCTGGCAAGACTTGAAAATTGCTGTTCACAGACGCTCTCCATCCAATCTGACTGAGCTTGAGCTATTTTGCAAAGAAGAATGGGCAAAAATGTCAGTCTCTAGATGTGCAAAGCTGGTAGAGATATACCCCAAAAGACTTGCAGCTGTAATTGCAGCGAAAGGTGGTTCTACAAAGTATTGACTCGGGGGGGCTGAATACTTTTGCACGCCACACTTTTCCGTTTTTCATTTGTAATAAAATTTGGAAACCATGTATCATTTTCCTTCCACTTCACAATTATGCACCACTTTGTGTTGGTCTATCACATAAAATCCCAATAAAATACATTTACGTTTGTGGTTGTAACGTGACAAAATGTGGAAAAGTTCAAGGGGTATGAAAACTTTTGCAAGCCATTGTATATTGCAAATAGTTGCAGTCACAGCACTGAGCCTTGATCCTGCACCTTCTGGATTATGCCCAGAATTTCCTGCCATTGCTGTTCCACCGTCATTCCTGCTAGGACCCTTTTCTTGTCAACCTTGGCCAGTTCCTCTCTCCTGCTTTCATAGTCCCCTTTGTTCAACTGCAACACAGACACTTCTAATTTAACCTTCTCCCTCTCAAATTGCAGATTAAAACTTATCATATTATGGTCACAACTTCCAAGCGGTGGTGGTTTATAGGCTAATTGGCTTGGTATAAATATAAATTGTCCCTGGTGTGTGCAGGATAGTGTAAGAGTGCGGAGATCGTTGGTCGGTGCGGACTAGGTGGGCTTGTTTCTGCGTTATATCTCTAAACTAAACTACACAAAACTCGGCTAGCGAATTCTGTGATCCTAATTGGTAGGGGTGATCAACTCATGACTTGGGTAATGGAATGCTAACATGCATGTTAATGAAAATGAAAAGATTGCAAATGTTGGAAATCGGAAATTGAAACAGTAAATGCTGGAAACACTCAGCAGATTAGGGTGAATCCCAATCCCAATGTCTATCCAATGCACCTGTAGACTTTTCCCAGTATCAATATCAAGTCTGGCAAATATCCTTCCTGGAGCTGAGCTCGCTGTCAGCATAACAGCGTTTAGATTCACACACACTTAACACAGTTATTTGGCCCAAAACCAAAACTAAATCTAATACCCAAGGCTACCATGCCATGTGAAGCAGCACTTCTACATCGAAAAGTGATGGTCACAAAATTTAATTGCTAATAAATCCTGGAATAATTTCTGGAAAATCTCTTTTATCGAGACAGATTTGAATTTAAAACTTCCTACCCAGCAAAGTGGCGGAAGGAATCGATAACGAGAAGTGCATAAGAGAAACCGAGATGACCAGCTGACCAGATGAGTGTGAAAGGAACTGAGTTGTGAATCTGTGGAATTCTCTGCCTCAGAAGGCAGTGGAGGCCAATTCACTGGATGTTTTCAAGAGAGAGTTAGATAGAGCTCTTATAGATAGTAGTCAGGGAATATGGCGAGAAGGCAGGAACGGGGTACTGATTGTGGATGATCAGCCATGATCATGTTGAATGGCGATGCTGGCTCGAAGGGCCGAATGGCCTACTCCTGCATCGATTGTCTATTGTCTAATGAAGGATATGGTCATAAAATGGGGAGGAGACATGTTGGCACCATAAACACCAGCACTTCACCCAGAACAAATTATATTTTTCTGTCCTGTTGGTTCCCTGTACTTCAATGCAAAGGTCTGAATAATTTGCAACCCTGTCCAAAAGATGTTCAGGTTTTGAAGCCTATGAAACATGGCATTTGGCATGGCATGGAACAGAGGAACACATTCCCATTGTTATTTTTCCCTTAGCTCTTTTCCATGTTTATCCATTCTCATTTTTAATCTTATAATGGAATTGCCTTTAGAAACATAAAAACATAGAACATTCCACCAGGTGGCGCATCGATGGCAACCTCGCCTACAGTCTGTCTGCTTTTCGTCTTTTTTTGAATTTTTAGTGTGTGTTTTAAAAGTTTGTGTTAATGTTCTCTGGTTTGTTTTATGTGGGGGGGTGGGGGAGGCGATCAGTGGAAACGTTTTTTTCAATGTCCTACCTTGCCGGAGATGCGATTGTTTTCCGGATCGTACCTCCGGTCGCTCTGCGGCCTAACATCGTGGAGCTGGAGGCCTTGCTCGGGACTGACTTTGAGCCCCACCGCGGGGCCGTGGACTTACCATCGGAGCGGATCCCTTGCCGGTTGAGAACGACATCGGGAAGCTCCAAAAGCCACATGATGTTCGACTAGATCGCCCGGTGCGGGGGGAGCTGAGATTCCCCCCCCCCCGGTGCAGGAGCTTGATCGCCCCGATGAGGAAGGGCCGCTGTCCGCTAGGGGAGTAAGATCATCCCGTCAACAGCAGTTTAGAGGCCCCTGACCGCTGGAGGACACAGACAGTAGATTGAACTTTTTTTCGCCTTCTGTCACAGTGAGCAACGTGGAGGGGTCACTGTGGTGGATGCTCATCTTCAAATGTATTTTGTGAGTACTTTGGGTTTTATTATTATGACTGTATGGCAAATGGAATTCCTCATATGTTGCAAAACATACTTGGCTAATAAAATATGATTATTGAATAAATTGAATTGAATTGAATTATCCTTTATTGTCATTCAGACCTTTCGGTCTGAACAACATTTTTGCAGTCATACATATAATAATAAATAACAAAAACACACAATTTAACATCCACCGCAGTGAGTTCACCAGGCACCTCCTCACTGTGATGGAAGGCAAAAGTCTTAAAGTCTCTGTCTCTTCATTATGATTATGATTATAATTATGAATATGCATCTATCAGTCCTTCAAACTATGCATTCCAGATCTACCTGAAATACTGATTCTAGTGAAATTCCATAAAATCTGGGCTACGAATAAGTTATTTGATGGCTGGAGTTCTCAAACTCTGAGGGGCGTGAAATATTTGGCATAAAAAATAATTAAATTTCAATTAAATCTGAAACTCCCTGCCTTCTTTTAACCATTACCTTCAAGATTGAAAGCGTTTCAGGCAGTCAGGAAAAAAACGTCTCTACTAATTAATTGCTGCTCACGAATAGAATTAGCATTCTTCAGCTGTGAATGTTTTGAAACTTTTGGTGGTATTGTTAAAGATCAAGGAGCGATTTATACAATCTGGGCATCATTAGGAAGGCCAACATTAATTATTCATTGGAATTGCTCTTGCAAAGATGTGGGAGAATTGCCTTTAGAAAGATGGAAAGATAGAATATAGGTGCAGGAGTCGGCCATTTGACCCTTCGAGCCAAATTCAATATGATCATGGCTGATCATCCAAAATCAGTACCCCGTTCCTGCTTTTTCCCCATATCCCTTGATTCTGTTAGCAATAAGAGCTATATATCTAAAGGGCCTGTCCCAAACTTACGTGTCCTTGGCACGCAAATTACGCGACCTTGTTGTCGCGTTGAGGTTCGACGGTCCCGCGAATGTCGCGTGCGATTTCATGCATACGCACAGCCGTCTGGAGCGCATGACGTAATTTGAAGATGGACACAAAATGCAGGAGTAACTCAGCGGGCCCGGCAGCATCTCTGGAGTGAAGGAATGGGTGACGTTTCGTGTCGAGACTCTTCTTCAGTCTGAAAAGAAGGGTCTTGACCCGAAACGTCACCCATTGGTTCTCCCCAGAGATGCTGCCGGTCCCGCTGAGTTACTTCTGCATTTTGTGTCCATCTTCAATTTTCTTGGCCCCACTCTGGGAGTAGAAGTGGGGGCGGATCCGGACCGCAACATCCGTGAGCCCCAGGCCGAGTTCGGCAATCTTTGCCTGCTTCTGCTGCAGTTGGAGGTTAGACGTTGTGTCGCACCAGGGTCTTGGGCCTGTCCCACTTTGGCCGTCAAATATGCGACAGGCCGTTGGCGAGCGAAGATTTCTTTAGCTAAAAAAAATTTCGGAGCCGCGCACGATGTCGCGCACAACTACATACCCCTCCGCGCTTCTCAGTGGGACCGGCCCCGCGCAGCCACACGATGCCCGTGCGCTTCAACGCGACCACGAGGTTGAGGAGATCTTTAAAGTTAAGTAAGTAAATAAGTTTATTGGCCAAGTATTCACATACAAGGAATTTGCCTTGGTGCTCCGCCCACAAGTAACAACATGACATACAGTGACAGTTACGAATGACTCAGAAAACACTAAACATTAATAATAATAAAACATTAATGATAAAACACCATTGATCAAGCATGTGAACCAACAAAATACCAGATCAAAGGGAGGCTACAGATTTTTGTCAGGGAGTAGAGCAACTACTCGTGGGTAAAAAATGTTTTTATGTCTGGCGGTGGCAGCTTTGACAACCCGGAGTCGCCTTCCAGTGGGAAGTGATTCAAAGAGTTTGTGGCCAGGGTGAGAGGGGTCAGAGATGATCTTGCCCACTCGCTTCCTGGCCCTTGCAGTGTACAGTTCATCAAGCCAATAAAGAAAGAAGGCAGTCTGAAGAAGGGTTTCGGCCCGAAACTTTGCCTATTTCCTTCGCTCCATAGATGCTGCTGCACCGGCAGAGTTTCTCCAGCAATTTTGTTTACCAGCCAATAACCTTCTCTGCTGATCGGACGATTCGCTGCAGCCTCCAAGTGTCGTGCTTGGTGGCTGAGCCAAACCAGACCGATGGTAGCCCCCCACTTAAGGTCCTTGGAGATGATGGTTCCCAGGAACTTAAAAGACTCCACAGATGTGACTGTGGTGTTGTTGATGGTGAGTGGTGTGATGGGAGGGGGAGCTCTCCTAAAGTCTACAATCAATTCCACTGTCTTAAGAGCATTGAGCTCTAGGTTGTTGCGATGGCACCAGGACGCCAGCTGTGTCCCTTCCTGTCTGTATGCAGATTCCTCCCCATCCTGGATCAGTCCAATCAGGGTTGTGTCGTCCCCAAACCTGAGAAGCTTGACAGGTGTCTGTGGAGGTGCAGTCGTTGGTGTAGAGAGAATAGACGATAGGAGAGAGTACGCAGCCTTGCGGTGCTCCTATGCTGAGCGTTTGTGCGTTCCAGCAGACACTGATTGCTTCCCAGTCCATGCCTTGGCTTTAGTTGGATAAGCTGATTGTTTCATAGTAGATTTTGATGGTGCTTAGTAAACAATATGAGCAGGACTGCCCAAAGGGCAGGGAAGGGATAAGCTAGGTCAGAGAGCTGTCTGAAAATGGGGGAAATATTCAAAGAGATGAAGAGACAGAGGACCGAGGGTGAGAGGGGTCAAAGTGAGGTGGATGGAGGTAATGGAAGCAGGAAGAAGGGTGGGAACCAGGTTATCCATGCTTGATCCCAGCTGTATGTGTGGCGGCAGAGTGTGACGCAGACAATTCTCATTAAAATAGGCATAGGAATTTATGAGAGGAAATAGAATATATCTATAATTCATGAATTTGAAATAGAGATTGAAATGTACAATATGCCCTGATCCCATTCGTCAGTGAAATGCCTGTGCTCCATTCACCCATGTTAGCTGCATATCCGTTAATAAGTTTCCCAATAAAAAGCTAGAACTTAATCTCAACATGCATGCATTTTGGGGAGATAAGAATCCCATTCTGCTGATAGTTTTTGTATGAAAACCCTGAGGTTGATGGGAAGTGCGATCTCCATGAATGAAAAGATAGAGCGACCGGGTTTTGTGTGATTCGATTCATTCTCTTAAAATACTGTTCCGTGGCTTCGATGACGTAAGCTCTTTGACCTATCGAGCATTACAATCCTATCAGTGCAAATCATAAATACTGTCTCCAGCGAGCGGTCACGTGCTAGACTGGGCATTTTGCATCATTTTATCTTTTTTAAATGTTTCAGCAGATTGGGCGCTGCTTCCATCCATGCCTGCTTCCTGCTGTAATGCGTCGAAAGCTCTTCCACTTCCCTTTGTTGTCCTGCATTAATATGCAGACTGCCTCACAGCCACACTGGAAGTTCAGTTACCAGGAGTCTTTATTTCATCCCATTTCTAATTTCTGTCTCATTAGAGGATTTCACTCGGAGATTTCTCATAAATCTCACCATCAGCAATTGCATGGTCGTAGGGGCAGCAAATGTTTAGTTTAGTTTAGAGGTACAGCATGGGAAAAGGCCCTTCGGCCCACTCCCTGCGCCAACCAATGATTGCCCACACACTAGAAGCATAGAAACATAGAAATTAGGTGCAGGAGTAGGCCATTCGGCCCTTCGAGCCTGCACCGCCATTCAATATGATCATGGCTGATCATCCAACTCAGTATCCTGTACCTGCCTTCTCTCCATACCCTCTGATCCCGTTAGCCACAAGGGCCACATCTAACTCCCTCTTAAATATAGCTAATTATAACTAGTTCTATCCTACACATTTGTTTTCCACAGAAGCGAATTATCCTACAAACCTGCTCTGCCTTGGGATGTGGGAGGAAACTGAAGCACCCAAAGAAATCCCACGCAGTCGTAGAGAGAACGTAAAAGCCCCGTACCAAACAGTACCTGTTGTCAGGATCGAACCTGGGTCTCAGCACTGCAAGCCAACAACTCTATCACTGCGCCACCGTGCTTTAACAAGGATCTTAGGAGAATGGAATTGGGATTTTATAGCTTCTCACATTGTGTTCATAGGATCAGTCTGCTGAGCATATTACCAGGATAGATATATCTCTAAATATAGTTCTCATGCTGTGGACAAGCATGAGAACTATTGTCCACCCACAATGGCCATGAGGAACCTCCGGTGGGTTTTATTCTTTACTGTTCACTTTTATTCTATGGAGAGTTTGGATGCCACAGAGAGGCTTTCCTGGACACTCCAGGGAGCTAAAACAAGGAATTGCAGATACTGGAATCTTGAGCAAAACATAAAGTGCTGGAGTAACTGAGTGGGTCAGGTAGCATCTCTGGAGTACATGAATGGGCAACGGTTTGGGTCAGGCCCCATCAGAATCAGTCTGAAGAAGGGTCCCAACCTGAAATGCCAGCCATCCAGGGCCTCTAGTGAAGCTGCCTGTCCCGATGAGTTATTCCAGTACTTTGTGTTTTGCACTTCAGAGAGCAGTTAAAAATCAGATATCTTGGTGTGGAATGTAAGCTATGTATAGACCAGGTGAAACCACACGTTTCCACTTCTGAAGGCTATTGACAAATTTGTCTAGATTCTTTTACCTGCGTAATGTCTTTGATGTGGCAAATAATCTCAAGATGATTCACAGCGATGTTCTGAAAGAACATTTGACAGTGAACCACCTCACTGGAACAATGGATCAATAGCTTTTTTTAATCCAAGTTTTTTTACTTGGCTCGAAGGGCCAAATGGCCTACCCCTGCACCTGTTGTCTATTGTCTATGGTCTATTGACTTTTCTTTCATTGGAACTGCGAACGGAGGTATTGCCCCAAATCTTCAGTGACTCGAGATCTACCCTGACCTCCCTTGTTGTCATAGATACAGCGTTTCGGCTCAACTTGGCCACACTGACCAACATGTCCCAGCTACATTATTCCCACCTTATCCCTCCAAAGCTGTCCTATCCATGTATCCATTAACTGTTTCTTAAATGGTGCAATAGTCCCTGCCTCAACTACCTCCTATGGCTGCTTGTTCCATGCACCCATCACCCTTTGTGTGAAAAGATTACCCCTCAGATTCCTATCAGATCATTTCCCCTTCACCTTAATCCTATGTCCTCTGGCCTTGATTTCCCTACTCTGGACAAGTGACTGTGTGGAATTTACATGTTCTCCCTTTGACCATATGGGTTTCGTCTGGGTGCCCTGACTTCCTCCCACAATCTCCTCTCTTGCCAATCTTAATAACTTGGGATATATCCAATCGGGTCCTGGGGATTTATCTACCTTGATGCTCTTCAAGAGCACCAACACCTCCTTCTTCTTCAGCCTTGTCTTTCTCCACACTGATCTCTGGTAGTGGAAGGATGATCACACTCTCCTCCATTTCCCCAGTGAAAACATGCAAAGTATTAATTTAATACCTCGTGTGCAACTCCAACCACAAATTCCCTCCTTTATCCTTGAGTTGTCCTACTTTCTCCCTGGGTATCCTCTTGTTTTTAATATAGGTATAAAAAGCTTTGGGATTTTTATTAATTTGACTCGTTAAAGCCATTCCATGGCCCCTTTTGGTCCTTCTAATTGCCCAATTGAGATATTTCCTCCATTTTTTACATAATCCTCAAAGACCCAGTATGATTCCCATCTCTGATACCTTCCATGCTCTTCCTTTCGTTTTTCAACCAACTTACCTCTTTGGTCATCCAAGGTTCCCTTACTTTGCCATCGCTATTTCTCTCCCTCACTGGAACGTGGCAGTTCTGAACAACTGGCCTTTAACAGCTCCCATATGTCAGATGTGATCTTACCCAATAACATTGCACACCGTGTAGCATCCTACTAATAGGGCGGCACGGTGGCTCTGCGGCAGAGTTGCTGCCATACAGCGCCAGAGACCCGGACTACGGGTGCTGTCTGTAACGAGTTTGAACGTTCTCCCCGTGACCACGTGGGTTTTCTCCGGGATATCCGGTTTCCTCCCACACTCCAAAGATGCATAGGTTTGTAAGCTATAAATTGTTCCCAGTATGTGCAGGAGTTAGTGTTAGCGTACGGGGATCACTGGTTGGCGCGGATTCGGTGGACTGAAGGGCATATTTCCACGCTGTATCTCTAAACTAAACTAAAATAGACTAAACTAGTAACATTACAGCTTGCCCTACTCCAATTAAGCACGGTCCCATAAGGTCCCGTCTTCTCCATAGTCAAAACAATTTTAAACTTATAGTTGCGATCAATGGAGCTCATTACTTTGAATCAAGTCAACAGGAAAGGGGAACGTCTTTTCTCCAGTGACAATGCAAAATTTAAATCAATTTGCTTCCATGGGAACTTGATTTTTTACAGCATCTTTAATGTAGCATCTTTAATGATGATGCCAGGTTTAGCAGTGACCACACTAACATTAGCAGTGGGGTGAACTGACGGGATATGTTTTAGTCACAGTGGGAAGAATGTCCGGAATGGCACAAGTTCAGTTTAGTTTATCGTCACTTGTACCGAGGTACAGTGAAAAGCTTTAGTTGCATGCTAAACCATCAGCAGAATGACAATACATGATTACAATTGAGCCACTCACATGATCACATATGTTTAGTGCAAGGTAAAGCCAGTAAAGGCCAACCAAAGATAGTCCCATGATCACCAATGAGGTAGATAGTTCAGCACTGCTCTCTGGTTGTGGTAAGATGATTCAGTTGCCTGGTAACAGCTGGGAAGAAACTGTCCCTGAATCTGGAGGTGTGCGTTCCCACACTTCTGTACCTTGTGCCTGATGGGAGAGGGGAGAAGAGGGAGTGGCCAGGGTGCGACTTGTACTTGGTTATACCGCTGGCCTTGCCGAGGCAGTGTGAGGTATAAATGGAGTCAATGGAAGGGAGGTTGGTTTGTGTGATGGTCTTGCTGCGTCCACAATTCCCTGCAATTTCTTGTGGTCTTGGATAGAACTGTTCCCAAACCAATCTGTGATGCATCCTGATAAATGCGTGTATATTTTATTCCAAATGCATGTATATTTTATCCCCTATAATCTTCTGGAGTAACCTTCCTACCACAGATGTTAGGCTTATTGATCCATAAATCCAAGTTTCTTGTTGTACTACTGACATTTTTGTCATTGTTTTCTGTACCAATCTATAACCTGCTTGACTACTGCATTGGATACCTTCTAACCACTGATCTGGTTTAACCCATCCTGAGTAGCGCTGCCAAATCTGTCCCCCTGATATTGGTCCCTCTCCTGTTCAGGTTCAGGACAAGGTCACCTCTGCCCCAGAAGAGATCCCAATGCCTTCCATCACAGTGAGGAGGAGATTCACTGTGATGGATGTTTGTGTAAATTGTGTTGTGTCTTGGTGCTGTTCTTGTTGCACAGACACATCTGCACTTTAGTCTGTTTTGACTGTTTTACTGTTCTAATGTTCCTTTTACAAACCTTGTTCTCGGGGGTATCTAAACCGAAATTTTATTAGTCGTTTAAGTTATGACATCGGATGGAAGTTGCAAACCAAATCTCGTTGCACTTATGTGTAACGACAATAAAAGATATTATTATTATTATTGTTGTATGACTGCAGAAACCAAATTTCATTTGAACTTCATTTGAGGTTCAAATGACAATGAACGGTATTGTATTGTGTGGTCCAAATGTCTGAATGCCTATCCCCTGCACCAACTTCACAGCCACATATTCACCTGTCCCATCTTCCGCTTCCTACCCTCACTGGCAATTGGAGTAGTAATGGTCAATGGTATTTTATTGTCACGTACATGTGCACAGTGATTATTTGTTTTTTACATAGAGTTCAGTAAAGTATTGCCATATCTGAGCACAATCCCCATAAAGAATCCCCATGTACAGAAATAGTCCACCCAGACTGCATGCAAGAATCACCAGGTTTTGGCACCATTTCCAAAATCCACTCCAGTCTGTGCACAAAGTATCTGGGAGGGGTGCCTGATGCAGAGGGCATCGGTCAGCTTACATCGGCTCATGTGAAGATGATATGTTGTGAGCCTGTGATTTTCTTGCAAAGTACTTCCACAGGATGATCAGTCTGAAGTAGGGTCTCAACCCGAAACGTCGCCTATTCCTTCTCTCCATAGATGCTGCCTCACCCGCTGAGTTTCTCCAGCATTTTTGTCTACCTTCTACAGGATGAATACTATTAGTCCTACATAAACTTTATGGATCACCGTGACATCATCAACTTGTAAGAAGAATTGTGATGAGTTTATGATGAAGAAAACACAAATTTTGTGGAGAATAGGATCAATTTTTTTGCATTTAGCATGAAAGATAGTTAGCCACTTGGTTTAATCTATGAAGTATTGCCTACTCAATACAAAGTGAGTGATTTTGTAATAAAATTGAACTGCAGATGCTGGTTTATAACAAAGATAGACACAAAGTGCTGGAGTAACTCGGCAAGTAATTTTGTAACATGCCACCACAGAATAGATCACAATTTTCCATCTAAATACCCTTCTAGATCATAAATGGCACACAAACCAATTCATCCTGTTTAATTGTAATAAAAAGGAACTGCAGATGCTGTTTATTACCAAAGGTAGACACAAAATGCCGGAGCAACTCAGCGGATCAGGGAGCATCTCTGGAAAAAATGGATATGTGGCATTTGGGTTGGGATCCTCTGAAGAAGGGTCCCAACACGAAACGCAGTCACGGTGGCACAGCGGTAAGTTGCTGCCTTACAGCAAAATGCAGCGCCAGAGACACGGGTTCGATCCCCACTACGGGTGCTGTCTGTATGGAGTTTGTACGTTCTCTCCATGATCTGCGTGGGTTTTCTCCGAAAACTTCGGTTTCCTCCCACACTCCAAAGACGTACAGGTTTGTAGGTTAATTGGCTTGATTAATTGGTTTGATAAATTGTTAAATTGTCCAAGTTAGTGATATGCAGAGTACTGCCCTGCCGACTACAAAATTCAGAAGGTTCAGAAGGTTCATTTTCTCCAGAGATGCCTCCTGACCCGCTGAGTTACCCCACCATTTTGTGTCGATCACCTTGTTTAATATTTTCACATGAAACTTATAAGATAAAACACACTGAGAAAAGTTGTGTCAGTCGTGCAGCTTTTGAACGTCTGTATTATTGTACATGGCTGCAAAGATATATTGGGTTAGTTATCTTTGATGGAGAAAGAGGCTTGATGCCGAGTTGTGTGCCTAAAATATAAATATTTGTGAATTCCTGATGCTGACAGTCTTATCTTGTTCAGTACATTTGAACAAGGTCTTACAAGGAACACGATGGACTGTCAGTGTTGTGATCTGACAGTTCGTATCCCTGGAGGTCTTCCTGACCTACTTAACTAGGTTCTGCTCAATCTAATATACTGATTGTTTCACACCGCAATAACTTACCTACTGTAATTACACTTAGAAAAGGTCGCCCCTTGATGAGTAACACTGCACTGCGAACTTAACCCAAATTCAAAATGTACATGGAGGAAGGAACTGCAGATGCTGGTTTACACCAGATAGATACACAATGCTGGAGTAACTCAGCGGGACAGGCAGCATCTCTGGACAGAAGGTTTTTTAGTTTAGTCCTGGCGCTCATCTGTGGGATCATGGTCCAAGGATAGGTTGGAGGAGGTGGCCAAAGTCTGGTGGCTGGCCTCAGTGCGGTCGAGGGCACCTCACCAGCCCACCACGTCACCTCCCTTGTCGGCGGGTTTGATGATAATATCAGGGCTGCTGCATAGTGATCGGAGGGCTGTACGTTCAGAGAGGGTGAGGTTGGAGTAGGTAAGGGGAGTGTATGTGTCTTTGGAATCTCCACTTTTCCACAGCTGATTGTGACTGAAGAAAGCTGGGGAATTATTCTGGGCCCATCTAATCCACACTGTTTACCAAGGATATTATTAACATGCAAATAGGCCAACAAATTCATTACAAAAATATGGCAATTTATGTCGCTTTGCTTTTTACCTCGTACACCTAATCTTTAATTTCTCCAGTACTTTCTAGAATTTGCAGGCTAACAGCAGAAGTTGAAGTCTGTAATTAAATGCATATTAATGATGTGATAATTATATGTAGTCATTTAGCCACAGTCTCTTTCCTACATGTAATAAATTGGAAATATTTCTTAAAAATCACCTTTCAAATGTTAACTTTCTCTCCATTTTATTCTCTCTCAGTACAATTTTCTTTTGCCATATTTCTTTCTCTAAGCTGAATCCTTTTAACAACTTTCATCTTCCTCATTTTATCTTTCATAATGCTTTAACCTCATTGCTTCAACTGTTACCTAGATGATCTTGTCCAGATCTCCTAAAAGCCCCATCATGCTGTGTAGACCTCATATGTTCTGCAAGTTAAGGCGCACAAACATTTCAGGAGGGAAGATGCAGTAAAGTGTCAAATCGCCAAGGTATAGGATAATACAAGATGTCCGACTCTGGCACGCTCTAATGTATTGCAAGAACAAGTAGCAGATGATGCCAGTGTCACATTGCCTTCACCACTCTCTGCAGGTGATCTCCTGAAATGGTCAGTAGGAGAAGGATGACCACACTCAGCTACAGTGCTCTGAGTAAAACCCCTGTCCCACGGTACGAGTTCATTCCACGAGTTCTGCCCTGATTCGAACGTGGAGATTTACGGTAATGGCCACTCGTCGGTACTCGGGGCTCTCGTGGACATTTTTCATCATGTTGAAAAATCTTCAAGAGTCTTCCCGTGCTTACCTGCCGTTAGCGAGTCTTCCCGAGTACCTGCCGATAGCGCTAAGAGATGTCCCCGATCTCCGACGTACCCGCTACGTTCATTCTCCGTGCTTACCACGAGTTTGATTTTATTAAAACTTGGGAGAGCTCTTGGAATGAACTCGCGCCGTGGGACAGGGCTATTAAACAAGGAGAAATGCTGCCCAAATTAATTCTCCTGACCACAATGTAGTGACCCCCCCCAGCTGGAAATAATGTGAGTGGATGATTCATGACAGGGCCCAGTGGCAGGCTCTGTCCAGGCTCACACAGGAAGACAATATTAAATGTGTGGACTACACTGCCTGGATTCCAGACTACAATCGTCTGCTTCAGGGTCAAGTGAAGGAGGACAGAAATTGGGGGAGATGGGAAAATACAGAGAATTTCCCTTATCACATTGAATATGACAATTCACTGTGGTGTGAGTAGGAAGGAACTGAAGAAGCTGGTTTACACTGAAGATTGAGACAAAATACTGGAGCAACTCGGCAGGTCAGGCAGCATCTCCGGAGAGAAGGAATGGGTGACGTTTCGGGTCGAGACCCTTTCTCAGAGGAAAACTAGAGGCATGAAAAAGTTCAGAACAAATCAGAGCCGGCACCAATGACCGAGAAAAGGTGGAGCCCACAATGGTCCATTGTTTGCTGTGGAAGTGGTGCAAACGGAAGGATATATGGATGTGAACAGTGGAACTAGCAGGACAACTAGGGTGGCTGAGAGGTGGAGAGAGAGGGGATGCAGGGGTTAGTTGAAATTAATATTCATACTGCTGGGATGTAAGCTGCCCGAGTAAAATATGAAGAGCTGCTCCTCCAATCTGCGTGGAGGAGGCCCAGGACAGAAAGGCCAGTATGGGAATGGGAATGCGTGTTGAAATGTTTGCCAACCTGAAGTTTGCGTAGGCCAAGGCGGACTGAACAGAGGTGTTTAGCGAAACAATCACCCAGTCTGCACTGGGTCTCGTCGATACATATAATTCTACACCAAGATAAACGGATGCAGTAGATGAGGTTGGAGGAGGTGCAAGTGAACCTCTGCCTAACTGTTGGGGTCCCTGGACAGTGTCGAGGGAGGAGGTATAGGGACAGGTGTTGCATCTCCTGCAGTTGCAGGGGAAGGAACCTGGGGATGTTGTGTTTTGGGTTGGAAGGGATGTTATAACCAGGGAGTTGCAGAGGGAACAGTCTCTACAGACGGCAGAAAGGGGTGGGGATGGGAAGATGTGGCTAGTGGTGGGATCCCATTGGAGGTGGCGAACATGTCAGAGACATTTGTATGTGACAGCTGGTGGGGTGAAAGGTGAGGACTAAGGGTGACCCTGTCCCAGTTGTGTCTAGGGGGAGGGGGATCAAGGGCAGAGGTGCGGGGTACCAAGGAGACATGTGAGAGGGAACTGTATTAACATCACACTTAATTACACTTGTTTTTCTACCAGCACTGCAGTTGGTGTGCACACAAACTCTGACAGCTATATTTAAACAGAGCCCAGCACGTTGCTGCCGGCACTTCACATTCAGATTGCCCACTAGAGGATGAATCAAGCTCAAGGAAATTGACGTCTGACTTTGAAACCAATGATTGTTTGAAGTACTGTTCTACTTTTATTTTGCATTTCAGGCAGATTCCTCTCATTCAAGATCTAGTCTGCAACTCACCCCCTAAAAATATGTTAAATTATGGAAAGTTGAACACACTCTCACTCCACCCCACCCAATCCCCAATATATATCATTCAGCCTGTGACATTCTCCAGGGTATTGTTGGTTATACATAGAAAGTACTTATGTCACTTGACTTGATTCCAGATTGTAATTTTAACCCAGGCACCCATAACTCTGGATATAAGCCAGTTAGGCCTCTTAATTACATTCCACCCTCACCTCACTTCAGGATATTTGTAATTCTAGACATCTTTCAAGCCCATGATTACATTCTAGACTGCAATTCCTTTCCACATTTTTGTCAGTTGATACACAATCCCAACTCCATCAAATACTCCAATGAGATTTGACCTGTAACTGATTCCTGCAAGTTATTCTATATATATATTTCCTGACACCTGGCAATAGATCCCAGCCTCTAAGTCCTTGTCGGCTCTCATTTCACTGAATGTTTAGTGCACCAGTACGTCTAATTGCCTCATCATTCCCCATCTCTGCAACTTTCCCCATTCCTAAGGCACAGAGATCTGTGCCACTCCTCCAACTATGGCCTGTTGCACACTTCCAATCCAAACTCCTCTTGATCTTTGTGGGCAGTTCCTCTGAGTTGAAGATGACATACTTTCACTCCATGTCTGATTTCAAGGAGTGAACATGCCTTCAAACAATCCTAAACTCTGGAATAACCTTCCTGAACCTCTTGTTTAAGAAGGAACTGCAGATGCTGGAAAATCGAAGGTAGACAAAAATGCTGGAGAAACTCAGCGGGTGAGGCAGCATCTATGGAGCGAAGGAAATAGTCAACATTTCGGGTTGAGACCCTTCCGAAACGTTGCCTATTTCCTTTGCTCCCAAGATGCTGCCTCACCCGCTGAGTTTCTCCAGCATTTTTGTCTACCTTCCCGAACCTCTTTGTCTCTTTATCTCACTCCCTTGAAACCTACATATTTAATGCAAACTTGGCCATCCAAGCTATTATCAGATACGTGACATGGTCAAATTTTGGTTGATATTTGCTCCTGTGAAGTGGAATGTTAAAAGTATTGCACAAATGCTAGTTTAGTTTAGTTTAGTTTGGGTTAGCTTAGTTTAGTTTAGAGATATAGCATGGAAACAAGACCTTTGGTCCATCGAGTCATCCCACTTTCTTATCCCCTCCCTGCACTTTAGGGACAATTTTGCAGAGGCCAATTAACCGACAAATTCGCACGTTTTTGGGATGTGGGAGAAAATCGGAGCATCCGGAAGTCACAGAGAAAATGTGCAAATTTCTCACAGACCCGAGGACGGGATTGAACCTGGGTCTCTGGCGCTGTGAGGCAGTGGTTCTACCTACTGCGCCATTGTGTTGTTGCTTTTTTTCCCATATATAACCCTTCTGAATATCTAGCTTTGATTCTGGAAACGTTAGCTTTCTTGGTATCTGTCAACGCTGCAATCCTTCAAGAATCCAGCATTTTCAAGAAAACATCATTTTCACTTGGCAAAATGTGTTCATTGTCAAGCCCTGGGAATGAAGCCAATGGAAGTGCTTGTGAATGCTCATCATGCCACCTGCTGGCCACTGGTCAAGTGCTAGACTGTCAGGAGATTAATTAAAAATCATGGACTGTGTGAAATTACTACTATACGGTCCGCTATGCTGCGTTGCATCTGACTTGCAGATTGCTAGATTTATTTATGACATGAATAGTTTGCGCAGTTTATTTTAGATTCCAGTGAGGGCAACCCTCCCATGATGCATGAATCTGGGTCAGTGCTTTTTAGCTTCACCGTCAACACTATAATCCCATCCAAACTCATCTCCAAACTCCTGGACCTAGGAATAAGTGCCCCCCACCTCCCTCCCCCCCCCCCCCCCCCCCCCTCCAAAGTGTCCCCTGATTCTTATTGTACTCCTGGAGGGATTTACCTGAACCCTACTGCCTAAAAATGACATATGCTGCCTACTTTTAACTTTGACTGGTGATGGGCCAGCGATCCTCAAGAGTTAGTGGGGATGTTACACATCTTCAATGATGCATTTAGCACATCCTATTAGTTTATTGTCACATGTACCGAGGTACAGAGGTAAGCTTTTTGTTGTGTGCTATCCGGTCAGCGGAAAGACAACACGTGATTACAATGTATAGTTACATGATGTCCTCCACAATAACTCTCAATTGCAGTGCCCCTGCAGGGGTGCTTTGCAGATTCTGGAACCTGGAGTAAAACACCAGGTGCTGGAGACTGCAGGGTCCGGCAGCATCTGTGGAGGGAATAGATGCGTGATGTTTAGGGTCAGGAACATTCGGGTCAGAACATTATCCAGGAAGGATAGGTGGGGCTGGACAAAGCCCGGCGTGTGAGCAAGCGTTGACAAAGCAACCGTTTTGCTGAACACTTGCAAACTTGCTGAACGCAAGGTCTGCTAAATCTGCAGGTTGTTAACCATTTTAAATCCCCGTCCCATGCCTATACCAACTCTTCGCCTCCTCTATTGCCAGAGCGAGGGCAGATGCAAACTGGAGGCAAGGTGCCTCTCACTCCGTTTGAGTAGTTTACACCCCAATTGTATAAAGATTGAACTCTCCAATTCCAAGTAATAGCCCCACCACCATATCCCCTTTCTCTTTCCTGTGCCCCACCACCCATTTCTCCCGGTATCTCCCACTCCCTCGGTCACCTTGCTCCCTTCCTCTCCATTGCCCCAGGGGGTGAGAGTACCCATGGATGGTGCCCCTGGGGTGAGGGTGCCTTGGGGGAGGTGTCATTCAATTTCTGTCCTTGCTGGCTTTCTGAAATAACAATACATTAGCCTCTCTAGTCTTTCAGAGCTTCATCTGTGGCTAAAGATGATGCAAAGATTTTTGCAGGGGCCTCCGCAATTTCCTTCCTAACTTCTCCTAAGGGCCAAGAAAGTACCTGGTCAGATGCTGACGATTTATTGACCTTAATGTGATTTAATATTGCCATTACCTCATGGATGATGTAATACATCACAACTCAGGGGATATGGGGAGAAGGCAGGAACGGGGTACTGATTGGGGATGATCAGCCATGATCACATTGAATGGCACTGCTGGCTCGAAGGACCAAATGGCCTACTCCTGCACCTATTGTCTATTGTCTATGCCCAATTCATGACTTCTGTGATTTTATGCTCAGTAAAAACGAATGACAGTACTTATTTCCCCCATTTTGTGCAGTTTTGCATAAAGAGGTTCTAGGACCAGGGGTCTTATCGAACCAGGCGCCCTAATCTTTCCCTAGCGACACTTTTACTCTGAATATACCTGTAGGATCTCTTGGGATTTTGCTTCACATTGCCTGCCAGCTCCATTTCATGCCCTCTTTTTGCCCTACTGATGGCATCCTTAGATGTCCCCCTATCCTTGTACTAGTGGAGCGATTCGCCTGATGCCTAAATATGACATGTGCCGGCTTCTTTAAACTTTGGGCAGTCGTGGGCCAGTGATCCCCAGAAATCAGTGCGATGTTACGCATCTTCAATGATGCATTTCGTACATCCTGTAACCTTTCCCTCTGTCCACCTGGTATTCTCATCCCGTGGCAGAGCTCGGAATAGACTAAATGTAATAAACAGGAACTGTAGATGTTGGTTTACAGTATATCGAAGATAGACACAACATTCTGGAGAATTTCAACGGGTCAGGCAGCATCTGTGGAAAAAAATGGATAGTTGACGTTTTGGATCAAGATCTTTCTTCAGACTGATTGTAGAAGGCAGGACAGCGGGGATTGGAAGGAAGAAAAATACAGAACCAATCGGGGTCAGGACAGATGAACTCAGGCAGGGAGGTTCCCGGACAGGCTGACTTTTGGCTAGTGACAGTGTTGTCCCAAGAACGATGCATCGTTGCAAACTCAGTAACCAAGGACGCAACCAAGGAGCTCATTAACCAACTTTTTGTGGAGGAAAGGGGGCAGGGGGTGTGGGGGAGAAAGAGGGGAGAGGGGAGGGGAATGTTAGTAGAAGTTACCAAAAAATAGATAATTCAACATTCACCCTATTATGTCGTAAGCTACCCGAGCACATTGGATGGAGTAGGCGAGGTCAGAGGAGGTGCATGTGAACCTCTCCCACCCAGAAGGACTGCCGGGGACCCTGGATGAAGTTGAGGGAGGTGGTATAAGGACAGGTGTTTGCAGTGGGAAGTACCTGGAGATGGGATGGTTTGGGTGGGAAGGGATTAGTGAACCAAAGAGTTCTGGAGGGAGAGGTCTCTGTGGAAGGCACACTTTCTGCTTCCACCTCCACTCTAAAATCCACAAACAAAACATCCCGGGCTGCCCCATTGTTTCTGCCAGCTCCTGCCCCACTAAACTCATCTCCACATACCTCCATTCCCCCATAGTCCAATTCCTACCCACCTACTTCCAAGACACCTCACACGCCATTCAACTCTTTAATAACTCCCCCATTCACTCCTCTTCACCATGGACATCCAGTCCCTCTGCACCTTCATATTTCATATTTCCTCCTCGCGTTGCCCTTTTAGTTACCTTACGTAGGATTTTAAAAGCTTCCCAATCCTTATCTTCCCCCTAATCTTTGCAATGATATGTGCCTTCTCTTTTACATTTCTGCTGTCTTTGACTTCCTTTGTCAGCCACGGTCACCTCATTCTCCCTTTAGAAACTTACTTCCTCTTTGGGTTGATGAAATCCTGCATCTTCCAAATTATTCCCAGAAACTCCTGCCATTGCTGCTCCCCCATTATTCCTGCTGGGGTCCCTTTCCAATCAACTTTAGCTCCCTCCCTCACCCCTCGGTAGTTACCTTTACTGACCCATCTGATTCTCCCTCTCAAACTGCAGGTTGAATGTTATCATATTATGGTCACAACCTCCTCAGGGTTCCTTTACCTTGAGATTCACTAAGCAAATCTGGTTCAATTCACAATACTAAGTATAGAATTGCCCTTTCCCTTGGTAGACACGATGACAAGCTGCTCGAGGAAGCACTCATAGGCACTCCACAAATTCCCTCTCCTGTGTTCCAGTACCAATCAAATTTTCCCAGCCCACATGTATACTGAAATCCCCCATGACCACTGTAACATTGCCTTCCTTACAAACTCCTGGTGTACTTTACACACTACATCCTGGCTTTTGCTCAGAGGCCTGTAAATAACTCTCCTCAGGGTCATTTTACCCTTGCAGTTTTTTAACTCTACCCACAAGGATTCCACATCTGTTCCTACAGTATGTCATCTCTTGGTAAGGACTGAATTTTATTCTTTACCAACTGTGCTACCCCACCCAAACTGCTCACCGATCTGTCTTTTCAGGATGTGTAACCTTGGATATTCAGCTCCCCTCTTTTAGATTCAGCCCCCCTCCCGGTAGGGAAGCTCCGATTCAGGACTTACCTGGACTTACCTTGTTTACTCATTTGGATGCCCACAGCGGCGACTGCGGAGGGTTGAGGTCCCGACCACGGGGGTAAATGGATGAGGACTGGCCAATTTTTGTGCTTTCTACCACAGTGATGAATGCTGTGGTGGATGTTTATGTTAAATTTTTCATCGTGTTTTTGTGTGTTCTTTATCATTGTACCGCTGCTGGCAAATTCATTTCACTTGCACATAAAGTGCAAGTGACAAATAAAACTAATTAATTGATCTTGTATAAGATCCTCTTTTAGCCACATCTCTGTGATGCCCACAATGTCGTACCTACCAATATCTAACTGCACTATTAGCTCATCCACTATGTTCTATATACTGTGCGCATTCAAATATACACCTTCATTTCAGTATTCATCAATCAGCTCACAACCCAGCAGTACAAATGTTAAATTATCTAATTTTAGATAACTTCTACCCCTTTCACCCCACAACCACCCCTTCCCACCTCTTCCTCCACTAAAAGATGGTTAACCAGTTCCGCAGTTCACAACAATGTGTCCCTCTCAGGATCACAACATCCCTGGCCAACAATCAGTCTATCTGGGAACCTTCCTGCCTGAGGATATCTGTTGCTGGCCCCGATTTGTCCTATTTTTTTTTTTGCTTCCAGTTCTTCCCACCACGATCAGACTGAAGGTAGACAAAAGTGCTGGAGAAACTCAGCAGGTGCAGCAGCATGTATGGAGCGAAGGAAATGGGCAACGTTTCGGGCCAAAACCCTTCTTCAGACTGATGTAGGGTGGGGGGGGGGGGGTGGCGGGGAGAAGAAAAGGGAAAGGAAGAGGAGGAGCCAGAGGGCTGAGGGAGAGCTGAGAAGGGGAGGAGACAGCAAGGGCTGCCGGAAATTGGAGAAGTCAATGTTTATGCCGCTCGGGTACAAACTGCCCAAGCGAAATATGAGATGCTGCTCCTCCAGTTTCCGGTGGTGCTCACTCTGGCCATGGAGGAGGCCCAGCATCTGCAGTTTTTCCAACTTCAGACACGATCTGTCTGAAGAAGGGTCTTGACCCGAAATATCACCTATCCATTTACTCTGGAGGTGTTGCCTGACCTTCTTAGTTACAGCAGCATTTTGTATCTATCTCAGAATAGACTATGTCTGGCTTAGGTCTGATATTGGCCATAAACACTATATAGTGTTACTTCCATGCTATTTGTTGAATATCTGCATTTGGACATATTCATGAAAGCATTAATCAGAAACGTCTATTAATATATTTCCTTTAATACTTGTATTCTGCAAACATTTTCCAATGAATTAAGAGGTATAAATGGACTCTCAATTACAGGTTGATTAGTACGGGTGTCAGGGGTTATGGGGAGAAGGCAGGAGAATGGGGTTAAGCGGGAGAGATAGATCAGCCACGATTGAATAACTTAGTAGACTTGAAGGGCCGAATGGCCTTATGCTGCTCCTGTCCCTTATGAACGTGAACTTATTAACCTTCTGGAGATATGTTGAAACTGGAAATTATTAGCTCATCAGAAGTGTTACATTCTTTCTAACAAACCTTTTAAAAATACAACTTTATCGTTGCATAAAAACATTCATTAGGAAGAAACAGCAAGACAGACCATAAATAATAAGTTCTGGAATAATTATGCAAATATATGAAAGTTACATCATATGATTGATATGCTTGGATTTTCTAGTGTCCTTGTTTAATATCTAAGTAAGGTTTAGTAATTATATCTAGCACTTGGTCCTGGTGGAAGCAGATACAATATTAACTTGTATTTGGGAAGTGGATAAATAGTAGATAAAGGAAACATTACAGCAGGAGCTCCTCTGTATAAGGTCCGAGGGTCATTGTTTACCACTGACCCTCGATGGAGTGGTGATATCTGTCAGTGATTACACTATGTTCAATTTAATTCATAATCCCTCGGCAAATGAGTCGGGATAGAAGGCAGGGAACACTCCACTGTACAAATGTTAAGCAATAGTCATCTCCAACAATGGAGCATTGAACTATTCACCCTTGATGGCACATCATCACCAAGTCCACAGTCATAAACGTCCATGTGGGTGGGGAATGAGCATTCATCAGAAACTCAACTACAACATAGCATTAATACTATGGCTTCAAGAGCAGGTTTGAGCTTGGGCATACTGCAAGAAGTGACCTCACCCTTGCACATCCCAAAAGCACTTTGCCATCTACAAAGCACATCAAAAATGTGACGAGAAACTCTACACTTACCTGGATGAGTGCAGCACCAATAATGCGCATGAACGCATTATTACATCCCGAATCATTCATTCCCTCCACCAGTGTAGTGGACCATGGCTCAGAGCGTACATCTACAAAAGTTATTTGCACAAGCTATCCAATTGTGACAAAAGCTCCCACACCCATAACCTTGCCACCAAAGAAGGCAAGGACAGCAGAAACGTCAGAACATTATCACCTGTGAATTCCCCTCCGAATTCCACAAATGCTCATTTGGAAATCGAACGTTTTCTCTTTATCACTGGTGCTAAATTCTCCCTACCAACACTGTGGTGAACATTGCAGAAGTTCAAGAAAGTGGCTCAATGTTACTTTTGCAAGGGCAATTTGGGATTGGTAATGAATGTTGGCTCATCCTACATCCCAACAAATGAATAAGAACAAAGTCAACATTTGCAAATCTGTCTGAAAAGAATGTGGCTAATTATATAATCCATTCGATGCTAAATGGACTGAATAATTAAAAGACAGAAGGCTTTTATAGGCATTAAGGGAATTACTAAGCATAAGAGGACCTGTTTCCAGATGGTTCATCTTCTACCATCCGAATAGTCACATCATGTAGTAACAATGGTGTTGTTGATTGATCAGAGCAATCTCTAATGATTGGTATTCAATCAGTAGAATAGATTATGAGATAACACTGGATAGGTTTTAAATGAATTGAATTCTTTATTGTCACAGTGAAATTCTTTGCTTGCATATCCCAGGTATGCAAATAGTGGCCACATAAAGGGTGCTCACAAAGTTAAAGCCCTGTCTTACGGTGCAAGTTGGCCCATGAGGTACCCCGAGTGAAAGACTTGTGGTTGTGTACGAGATTCCAAGTGTATGATCAAGAGTTTAACCGAGTTCCCACGGGTATGACTAAGTTTGCCATTTACTTGTCCTTTCTGCGATGTTCCAAGTTCCTCTCCCGAGTTACTCTTGTATCATGCTGGGTTTTTTTCACTATAAAAAGCCTCCCTTGTTTAAATCGGCTCATTTGGAAACATGGCTGCAAGCAGGCAATTGGAGTCCAGGATGGTGATGTTTTTTATTCGAGTGCTGTACGCAGCTGCCCTTTATGTCATGCAAGGATGTTTGTGCAATGAAGGCAGAAGGGAAAGAGTACTCTCTCTCCACTGACCTATTCAGTGATTCCAGCCCTTTCTGTTTTCACTTCAGATTTCCAGCAGCTGCAGTTCTTTTGAGATTTAATTAACGTTGACCCGTGTCTGTGTGTGCGTGATTCACTCTCCGTGCAGCCTCAGTTGTGAAGCATTTTCTACTCGTTTCGCTATCTTTTTCTGATTTTCAGTATCTGCTGTAACTTGCCTTTGACTCTTATTATTAATATGTGAAGTGTTGATTTTAGCCAGAGCCATTTTACTGGCGTATCTTCCTGAGCAGAAATAGTCTACGAATGAATAAACCTCAAATATTTCAGGAATAATCTGTATAAATATATCTTATTGTCAAATAAATGTTGCTTTACTCCTGAGATACTTGTACTGACCAGACGCGCAGCACGTTTTAACAATTATTTTTGTAATGGTGCAACACTAGCGCCCAGTGATTGGGTTAAACATAATCCTTTATTGTATTGTAACCTATGTTATTTAAAATGTTTTTTAAATGTTGACTTAAACCTTGTGCTATTTGTAGGAATTCAAAAAACAGGCGCTTCTAACCGCAGTTGATGCAAAGCCTCTTGGTCACTAACTCCACACGGACAGCAGCTGAGCTCAGGATCGAACCTGAGACCACGAGGCAGCAGCATTAACTGCTGTACCACCATGCAGCGGAGATGGTCCAGGTCTAATCCAATGTGATTCCTGATGTCTGAGGGTCAGGGGAAAATGATCTCTCATCTCCCTTTCTCCTGACTCACAGTCTGAAGAAGGGTCTCGACCCGAAACGTCACCTATTCCTTTTCTCCAGGAATGCTGTCTGACCCGCTGAGTTACTCCAGCTTTTTGTGTCTCTCTTCGGTTTGAACCAGCGTCTGCAGTTCCTTCCTGCACATGACTCCGGATGTGTCTGAGTATGGTCTAAGAAGACGTCCAGAGAGCTTCCAGCTGTGCTCCAGTACAATTCCAGCTGTGCTCCAGTACAATTCCAGCTGTGCTCAGGCATCGTCCCAGGGATATTTCTGTGTGATTCCAGATGGGCTTCTGTAGGCTTTCAGTCACAACCGTGACCAGGTCCTGCTTTGTGCTGCCTTTGTCCCAGTTTCTGCTGACAATCCCCTCGGTCTTCAGCAAGGACCTCAGGAAGTTCCAAATCGCGAGGGCTTATTATGCTCATGGGTTGGTGGGGGGAGGAAAGGTGAGATAAGGGCCTGGACCAACTAATTCCAGCACGACACACTCACTGCAAATTCCTCCCCACACTGCTGCCTGCATCAACAAGCAAGGTACAGAATGGTGCTTTAATCTGAATTAAACTTTTTTTTCTCTGTCAAGCTGCCGAGTTCAGAGTGCCCACGGTAGACTCAAGAGCCTCTTAAGTTTAACTCACGGGCCACCAAGTTCCTACAACAAGTTTAAATGTTTCAATTTTTAACTTTAACAGTACATTTTACTCGTGGAAAACTTTAAACATGTTTGCATTTTTTCAAGAATTACCAAGTTTCACAGGGTGCCTGCCGTTAGCGCCACGAGTCGCTAAGTTGCGTCCACGAGGTCCGACGTTCCCGCTACGTTAATTGTACGTGATTACCACGAGTTCAATTTGTTTTAAACTCGGGGTACCTCGTGGGTCAACTCGCACGGTGAGACAGGGGTTTTACAAATCCCCCCCCCCCCCCCCCCCGCACCAGATCCTTCTTTACTCTTCTCCCCCTTCCCCCTCCGTCACAGCTTCCCCCGACATCAGGAGATGAATGAATGAGGATTACAGGTGGATTACAGGTGGATTGCAAAAATAAGGAATTCAATGGACGAGATCATACTGAAAAAAGCAAATTCTATATAATGTGAAAATTCCTGATTTATTTCTTCCTCTTCAGGTATTTTCATATTTTATTCCTCTCCTATTATTTTTTCTGCCCTAGACATACATTTTGTTATTTGCTGTGTAGGAAGGAACTGCAGATGCTGGTTACCTGCCCCACCAGAGGAGAGAAGACACTCGATCACTGTTACACTTCAATCAAGAACGTATATCGCTCTGTTCCACGGGAGGCTCTGGGTCTCTCTCATCATTTGTTTAGTTCACCTTATTCTGACGTTCAGGCAGAAACTAAAATCTGCTAAGCCTGTGGCCTGAACAATGAAAAGGTGGACAAGCGAGCAGGGCCGGATTTAGATGAAGAGAAGCCCTAAGCTGTTCCACTTGTGAGGCCCCTCCCAATCCCCCACCCCCACGACTAGAGGAAGATGGTCCACCAGATAAACACCGATTTTCAGCCGAGCGTGGCCAATGAGATAAGGGGCTGGAAAGCTGCACTTTTTCTTTATTTATTTATTGCCAGTGCTAGTGTCGAGTTATCGGCTTAAAATCTATTAGTCTGAAATGGAGGGCAAGGAAAATTACTGAAAGGTTGTTTAGAGACTACAGTGTGTTGTGACAGCATATGTAAGAAAGGCCTATGACAGTGTCAAAAATATTATAGACCTTGCAGGGCTCTCACTTAATTTTTTTCTCTGTTGTCAGCCGGGCAACCCCGCACAATTAAAACATGAAATAGTCTTCACCCTACCATAGTTACCCAACCAGACGCAACTAAATTTAAGGTACCTCTTTTTTCCCCATGAACCCTTTTTTTGCTTAAGTCCAAGTCAAGAGTCAAGAGAGTTTATTGTCGTGTGTCCCAGATAGGACAATGAAATTCATGCTTGCTGCAGCACAACAGAATATGTAAACATAATACAGAACAGGAGATAAAAGTTCAGTGTGTTTATATACCATAGACCATAAATATACCCAATAAATAAACAGATAAAATGCAATAGGCTGTTATTGTTCAGCCCTCCACCATCTCCAGTTTAAATTCCATTTAGAATATTTACGGAGGACCAGGAAACCAGAAGCAAGAAGGGTCTCGACCCGAAACGTCGCCTATCTCCTTCGCTCCTTAGATGCTGCTGCACCCGCTGAGTTTCTCCAGCTTTTTGTGTAACCAGAAGCAAGAGTTACTTCAGGGAGTTACTCCAGATCCAGGGTCAGGGAGTGATTCTGCGTTGGTTTTCAGCGGTCGCGGCGAGGTGGCGACCGGACAGCAATGGCGGCCAGATCTCCCACAATTCAAAGTGAGGGAGAAAGTGCCCAGCGCCGACCAGTTGCCGTGGCAGTGCGCATGCGCAGGGCGGCCGATGTGCTGGCCGTGGTTGTGCGCATGTGCAAGGCAGCCTGCCGTGCCGGCGGATGAGGAACGAGCTGAGAGCGGAGACCCGGCGGCCCGGACACGGATGTCGGGCGGAGACGGAGATTGACAGAGAGAGAGAGATAGAGAGGGGGGCCCGCCCAGTGTTGAACGGCAGGTGTCCTGCTTTAGCTGGAGGCCCCCTCGATTTCGAGGCCCTAGGCTTCAGCCTATGAAGCCTAGTGGTAAATCCGGCTCTGCGAGGCCCCCCTAGATCTCAAGGCCCTAAGCTTAAGCTTGTGGAGCTTATACGTAAATCCGGCCCTGCAAGCAAGGGCATTGAAAAGCTACATTCCTGCTTTGACTGCACTGATTGGAATGTGTTCAGGGAAGCAACCACAAGCCTCGATGAGTATACAGACACTGTGACATCAAATGTCAGCTTTTGTGAGGACAGTTGCATTCCCACTGGGACCCGGATCTGGTTCAACAACAACAAGCCCTGGTTTACAGCAGAACTCAGACAGCTCCGACAGTCTAAAGATGAGGCCTACAGGAGCGGAGATGCAGACCACTACAGGCAGGCCAAGTACAAGCTGAGAAGAGGAATCAGAGCTGCCAAGGAAAGGTACTCTGAGAAGTTGATGAGCAAGTTCTCAGCTAGTGACTCTTCTTCAGTGTGGAAGGGCTTGCAAGAAATCACCACCTACGAGAGGAAAGCCCCCCACTCCTTTGGACAATTGCCAGCTGACAAACGACCTGAATGAGTTCTACTGCAGGTTCAATAAACAGAAACATAACCTCTGTACCCCCTCCCCAAACAACACTTCACAGCCTGACTCCAGTCTGGAAATTCTGGGCCCTCGTCCACTACCTCCATACTGCCCAACATCAGTTTGGCCACTTCTCCATCACCAACAATAGAAATTGAGGAGGTGGAGAGGCTGTTCAGAAGACAGAAAAGCCGGAAATCTGCCGGACTGAAGAATGTTTCCCCCTCCACCCTCAAGCTCAGTGCCGAACAACTGGCAGCAGTCTACACAGACATTTTTAACCAGTCCTTGCAAACATGTACTGTCCCTGCCTGCTTCAAAATCTCCACTATTGTCCCTGTACCCAAAAATACAAGGATCACTGGTCTTAATGACTACAGGCCTGTCACACTGACCTCTGTAGTCATGAAGGTAGACAAAAATGCTGGAAAACTCAGCGCGTGAGGCAGCATCTATGGAGCAAAGGAATAGGTGACGTTTCTGGTTGAGACCCTTCTTCAACCGTCTTCGGAGAGAGGAGGAGACCTTCTTCAAAGTAGGCATACCTTGAGGAGATTTCGCAGTGGGGTAGACAAAATGTTTAAGAAAGAAGTCATGAAGACCCTTGAAAGACTTGTGCTGGCCTAGCTGAAAAATATCACAAACCCCCTGCTGGGCCCTCTGCAGTTTACATACCAGGCCAATAGATCAGTCAACCTAGGCCTGCACTTTATCTTCCAGCACCTAGACTGCCGGGGGACCTATGCAAAGATTTTGTTTGTTGATTTTAGCTTTGCATTCAACACCATTGAGCCAGAGCTACTACAATAGACAATAGACAATAGGTGCAGTAGTAGGCCATTCGGCCCTTCGAGCCAGCACCGCCATTCAATGTGATCATGGCTGATCATCCCCAATCAGTACCCCATTCCTGCCTTCTCCCCATATCCCCTGACTCCACTATCTTTAAGAACCCTATCTAGCTCTCTCTTGAAAGTAGCCAGAGAACCGGCCTTCACCGCCCTCTGAGGCAGAGAATTCCACAGACTCACCACTCTGTGTGAAAAAGTGTTTCCTCGTCTCCGATCTAAATAGCTTACCCCTTATTCTTAAACTGTGGCCCCTGGCTCTCAACTCTCTCAACATCGGGGACACGTTTCCTGCCTCTAGCGTGTCCAAGCCCTTAACAATCTTATATGTTTCAATGAGATAACCTCTCATCCTTTTAAATTCCAGCTTTTCCAACCCCTGCCGCTCCGTTCTCACAGCATATGACAGTCTCGCCATCCTGGGAATTAACCTTGTAAACCTACGCTGCACTCCCTCAATAGCAAGAATGTCCTTCCTCAAATTAGGGACTAAAACTGCACACAATACTCCAGATGTGGTCTCACTAGGGCCTTATGAAACTGCAGAAGGATCTCTTTGCTCCTATACTCAACTCCCCTTGTTATAAAGGCCAACATGCCATTCGCTTTCTTCACTGCCTGCTGTACCTGCATGCTTACTTTCATTGACTGATGAACAAGGACCCCCAGATCCCGTTGTACTTCCACTTTTCCCAATTTGACAATATTTAGATAGTAATTTGCCTTCCTGTTTTTGCTACCAAAGTGGATAACCTCACACATTCCAAACTCTCCAAGTTGACTGTGCCTGAACCCCTCTGTCGGTGGATCACCAGCTTCCTGACAGACAGGAAGCAGCATGTGAGGCTGGGAAAGCACATCTCGGACCCGCTGGCCCTCAGCATAGGAGCACCGCAAGGCTGCGTACTCTCTCCTCTCCTCTACTCTCTCTACACCAACAAATGCACCTCCACAGACTCCTCTGTGAAGCTTCTCAAGTTTGGGGATGACACAACCCTGATTGGACTGATCCAGGTTGGGGAGGAATCTGCCTACAAACAGGAAGTGACACAGCTGGTGTCCTGGTGCCTTCGTAACATCCTGGGGCTCAATGCTCTTAAGACAGTGGAATTGATTGTAGACTTTTGGAGAGCCCCCCCTCCCCTCACCCCACTCACCATCAACAACACCACAGTCACATCTGTCGAGTCTTTTAAGTTCCTGGGAACCATCATCTCCAAGGACCTTAAGTGGGGGGCTACCATCGACTCCACAGTCAAAAAGGCCCAACAGAGGATGTACTTCCTGCAGCAGCTGAGGAAACACAATCTGCCACAGGCAATGATGGTCTAATTCTATACAGCCATCGTAAAGTCTGTCCTCACCTTCTCCATCATGGTCTGGTTTGGCTCAGCCACCAAGCACGACATCCGGAGGCTGCAGCGAATCGTTCGATCAGCCTAGAAGGTTATTGGTTGCAACCTTCCCTCCGTTGACGAACTGTACACTGCAAGGGCCAGGAAGCGAGCGGGCAAGATCATCTCTGACCCCTCTCACCCTGGCCACAAACTCTTTGAATCACTTCCCTCTGGAAGGCGACTCCGGACTGTCAAAGCTCCCACAGCCAGACATAAAAACAGCTTTTTTCCCCACGAGTAGTAGCTCTACTCAATAACCAAAAGTCTATAGCGTCATTTTGCTCTGGTATTTTATTTCATTCACATGTCTAAACTATAATGTTTTATTATTAATGTTTAATGTTTTTTGTGTCATTCTTAATTGTCACTTGCGAGCGGAGTTCCTTGTATGTGTACATACTTGGCCAAAAAACTATTAATTAATTCATTCATTCATTCAAACCAAAGATAAACATAAAAAGTTGGAGTAACTCAGCGGGACAGGCAGCATCTCCGGAGAGAAGGAATGGGTTGTGCTTCAGGTTGAGACCCTTCTTCAGACTGCCCATTTCTGCAGCTGATCTACATGTATTGTGACAGACTTCCTCACAGTCGGCAGCCCCAGCAACCTTGGTTTCATCAGCAAAAATACTAACCATGTATTTTTACCTCACAAATAGCAGAGCTTCCCTGCGGAACTCTCTCAGTTGCCTAAATCCAAGCTGACTAGAACAAATGAATGAAAGTTGTGTGCTAGGTGAGAATGAGACCAGGCACGCAGATAACAATGGCCTGTTTCCTTTATCATCATTACCTTTTTGCACCTTTCATTTATTTGTTCTACACCTCTGTACATCACCGTCTCTCTCTCTTGTTCCCCTGTCCTCTGACCCTCAGTCTGAAGAAGGGTCTCAACCCGAAATGTCACCTGTTCCCTTTCTCCAGAAATGCTGTTTGGCCCACTGAGTTAGCTTTTTGTATCTATCTTCGGTTTAAACCAGCATCTGAAGTTCCTTCCTACACATCTAGTCGAAGGGTAGTGCAAAGAGTAGGAGCGAACGGGTCCTTTTCAGAATGGCCGGCAGTGGCGAGTGGAGTGCCGCAAGGCTCGGTGCTGGGGCCACAACTGTTTACCATATATATTAATGATTTGGAAGAGGGAATAGTAAGATTGAACGAGAACTTACCAGTTCGAAGGTTGATCTTTATTTCATGAGGAGTCGAAGTGAGGGATTTCGTGAAGAGCCCGCCGGCGCGCATGCTCGACATACTTCAAAGTAGCGGCGTGGAATCACAGAACCAACAATAGAAATGACTTCGCATAGTATGATTGAATTGACTAAGATTACCAGATGAAGGTGATTGAGGGTTGGGCGAGGAGGGCACGAAATCCCTCACTTCGACTCCTCATGAAATAAAGATCAACCTTCGAACTGGTAAGTTCTCGTTCAATCTTACTATTTCATTTCGGAGTCACGTGAGTGACTTCGTGAAGACTTCAAAGCTTCTGTGATTACACGCCCTGGACCACGTCCATGCTGACACACCACTACCAGGGATGGATGGGAGGAACAAACTGGCTCAATAGCTCATACTGCAAAACAAAAGCATATTTATTAATAACAAATCAAAACCCCTCATGCGGGGACATCTCCACGTTCTTGACCTGCATTCAGCACGGCTTCTGCGAACTGTAGAGGAGCAGCAACAGGCTTGTTATAAAAACGCTGGAACACAGCTTCATTCGCCCATCCTGCTGTGGCGAGAATTTGGTCCATGGGCACCTCCATGACCCTCGCCGCTGACGTCGATGCAGCCCTGGTGGAATGAGACTTGAACACATTAGTGTCGATACCTGACTTACCCAAGACGACTCGAAGCCACCTGGATATCGTCTGGACTGTCACTCGATGATGAGGTCTCTTATGAGTGACAAGCAGGTATCTCTCCATTCCTCTGATGCGTGCCGTCACCTTGACATAGTGGCGGATATGTGAGGCTAAACATAGCCTAGCATCTGCGGGGTATGCCGGGAACTTCAGCTGCAGCCCTGTGCACCCAGGTCTATGCTGCTTTAGTAGCTCGTCAACGAAAAAGACTACTTCTGTAGGGGTAGATGTCATTCTGTCGACACGCAGTTTGTGTAGTGTCTGTACCCTCTGAGCTGAAGTCAGCGCTAGTAACATCACCAGCTTCATGGTGAGTTGGTCCAGTTGGAGCCCTTCCATGGGAGACCACGTCCTGAGCAGGGTTAATACGTCCCTGACATCCCAGGTGATATTATAGCGTGGTGTAGGCGGATTCATATTGAATATACCCCGCATGAGTCTGGACACTAGCCTGTTGGATCCTACCCCAATCTTGAGGTAGAATGATAGCGCACTTCTGGCGCTGTTGATGGCACTGTAACTTAAGTGTTCATCATGGTGCAACCCCGCGAGGAATTCCAGGACGTCGGTTATTGTCACGTCATCGTACGTGATGCGAGAGCGGCTGCAGTAGGCTTCCCACTTCTTAATATGCGAGCGGTATCTTCGCCTTGTGGACTCTCGACACGACGCCCCGATGGTATCCATGGTCCGAGCCGAGAGGCCGTATTGGACTAACGGCCTGTTCAGAACCTGCAAGCCAACAAATTTAAATAGCCATGGCAGGGATGTGGCTCCCCTGACACAGGGTGAGTAACCAATTGTGGGCAACCCTTCAAAAGGACCCAAGGTTCGTTGAGCATGTCAAAGACCACCGGATACCAAGGCTGTGTGGGCCAGTCGGGTATAATAAGGATGCCCTTGGCAGCATCTGCCTGAATCTTTCGCAATACCCGACTGATGAGGCAAAACGGAGGGAAGGCATAGAAAACCCAATTCCCCCAGTCCAGCGAGAATGCATCTAGCGCTATTGCCCCAGGATCTGGTTCCCATGAAACGTAGGCTGGTACCTGATGGTTCAACCGTGACGCAAAAAGGTCAATGTCCGGTTTACCAAATTTGGCTGTGACTTTAGCAAAAATCTCAGGATGCAACATCCATTCAATGTTGTCATTAAATTTGCGTGACCTGGTGTCCGCCACAGTATTAAGCTCACCTGGCAAATAGGTAGCTGAAATCCAAATGTCTCTTTGAATACACCAGAGCCAAATTGAGTTAGCCAATTTGTCACACGAAACTGACCTGGTACCACCCATATGGTTTAAATATGCCACAGCTGTGGTGTTGTCTATTTGGAGACGGACGTGTGCTCCAACAAGCTTGGAACAATATGCACGAAGTCCGTGGAATGCTGCCAGCAACTCCAAATAGTTAATCCCTTGAGTCAACAACATCGATGCCTCAAGGGTGTCCCATCTACCCCCACAACTAGAGCAATTATCAGTAGCTCCCCAGCCATTGGAGCTTGCATCAGTCTGTAAATATACCACCGGATTAGCCTCCCTGACAGGCTTAAATGAGTTGCTAATGTGACACACCCACCATTGCAACTCAGTTATCGCTTCGGACGGCAGCTGCATAGATCGATCGTAATGACCAGCGTTCCATTTTAACGCAGTAATTTTAGCTCTTTGCAAATTCTGATAATGCAAAGGTCCATATCGTGCTGCCGGAAACAAAGCCACTAACTTGCCAATTACTGTGGCTGTATGCCGAATCGATGGTATATTGGTGCCAATTAAATCTCTGCACACCTTAGTGACTTCCTCAATTTTGTTAATTGGTATAGTTATCCTCATGCTCATTGAGTTCACCGTGAACCCTAGGTAATTAATTACCTGGGCAGGGCAGAACTTTGATTTCTCTGGATGGACAATGAATCCTAATTGTTGAAATATATTGACAGCAGCTGCAACACCCTGTTCAGCCAATTGCAGGGTGTGGCCCACAATAAAGACATCATCTAAATAGGCCATAACTATATGATGTCGTTGTCTCAAATAAGCCATGATTGGCTTCACCAATTTAGTGAACAATCTAGGGGCTGTAGTAAGCCCATTAGGCAAAGCCTTATACTGCCAAAGTTGCCCCATCCAGATAAATTTCAAAAACCTTCTATCATCTTTCTGGATGGATACTGAATAATATGCATCCCTCAAATCAATGCATGCCATAAAGCAGCCATGAGAAATCAATGATTTGGCTGTTTCAAACGTATCCATTTTAAAATGAGTATATGTTACAAACGTATTCAAACGGGTTAGATCAATAATGACACGACAGCCTCCATCCTTCTTAGGTCTAGTAAATATGTTCGAAACAAATTCAATTGGCTCATGCACTGTTTTCTCAATCACGCCCTTCTGTTCCAAACTTAAAATTTCCTTGTAACCTGCTGCCTGTTCTGCAGCAGACAATTTGAACGTACGACCAGGCATGTGCTGGGATGGAGGAATGTCGCCATTAATAAACTCAATTTTATGCCCCTGAATATTCCGCAACACATACTCATCACCAGTAAAATTACCCCATGCATCCAAAAACAACCGTAAACGACCACCAACATGGGAAGTTAAACAGAGAGAAAAGAGAGAACCAGACCCCCTCACCTCCGTGGTTACCGGCGGTCCTTGACACATGTGGGTGGCCGTGGAGGTGCTGGGTTGGCTTGAGGGCGCGGCGTCTTCGATTTCCAAAAAGGTCTCTGCCGACCCTGTCCTAAAAAAGACCCTTGGTGCTGGTTCTGGTGTTGTTGTCGTTGTGGAGCTAGAGGGTGAGTCCTCGTCGAGGCACTGGCCGACCCTCGTGAGCGAATGTATGGAGCTTTTGAGCCGGACGGTGTGGGGGCACTCTTAGAGCGCATGATCCCCACCGTTTTGGCTTGTTCGTCAAGCTCTTTGACTCTCTTCGAGAGGTCCTCACCAAAGAGCTGACGGGGCGGCGGCGGCGGCGGTGGTTTGCACAATCCTGCAAACTTCGGGTTGAGTGCTGGGCGGATGCTGTTTTTGCGAAACCCGTTGATTTCGTGCTGGGTCGCGCACAATAAGGCCAGAGCATCTTCCTGGTCCAAATTCAGCTCGTCCTCGTCCACCGACCGCGCAAAGGCGGTTATACCGGCCGTGAGGAGTTTCAGGATCCGCTGCAATTGTAGCTCTTGTTGACGGATAGCCGCACTGATGTTGCCCCATATTGGCGTATTGACCACAGGCACGTTGAGGGAGTTGCAGTTTGATGGAGCCTTGTGACGGCTCATAGCCTGGATGAGGACTTCTTCCTGCAGCACCTGATTATTAAGAAAGTCCACTGTGGCTGCCAGCTTTGAATTGAGAGGAAGACCAGCCGTATGTGGGGCCGCGAATTTGGTCGCCACATCCAAAAGTTCCTCCGCTGGCACCTCCACCGGAGGTGGTACGGGATCCACCAGAACCTCCTCCTCGTGCTGCTCCAGGCTGATA
Organism: Raja brachyura; assembly: GCA_963514005.1. The sequence goes on along the minus strand of OY740804.1, from coordinate 39,063,202 downwards.
GTAGATGTTGGTGAAGACGCCCTGTGCCTGTTGCTGCCCTGCTGTTGTTGACGTTGAAGCAGGAGCTCCAGCAGCCGCTCCATACGGTCAATACGCCCTTCACCCTGAACACTCAGGTGGTCGGAGTCCTCCGGCTCTGAAAAGAAAACCGGGCTCCTGTCATCGGCCCGCACCTCGTCGAGGCCCTGCCGGTGCCGGTAGTTGTCGCTAACAGCCGCCGAGGCGAAACTGCGCGATTCCTGCGCGGGCGTGTTCAATCGCCTCCGTTTAGCGAGAGCTGAAGCCGCTGCCACTAAGGGCACATGCGGCGAGGTGTCGGCCCCAGCCGAAGCATGGCTGCCTGGGGCCCGCGCAGTCTTGCCGGCTGCCCACATCGTGGACGTTGCCGACGCATGGTGCCGCCCACCCATCCATGGGGGGCTCGGCGACCGCGACGAGACCCGCCTCAACCGACCCGTCCCGGCGTCGAGAGTCGGGGTGTGCCGGCTGGACCTCACAGCCACCCCGGGTCTCGCCCTGGAACCTGACCGCTCCTCCGCGACAGGCAATGCCTTAGCCCTAACAGGGTTAGGCTTCTGGGCTCCTCCCCTCCCCCTTCTCGGAGGGCTGAGTGGAACAGGCCGTGCAACGGCACGCGCCCTGCTCGAGGTCGCCAGCGAGCCCGCTGACAACCTGACTGCCATGGCAGGGTCCCCCTGCTCTGGCGGCACACCACACTCCTCCTCACCGAACTCCTCCGAGCTGTGGTGTGCTGGCGGATCTGGACCTGTGAACACAGGGCTTACCCACATCTCCGCCTGAGTCCCGGCCTGCGCTGCAGGTACTGCCGATGGTAAAGGCCCCGGAACTGTTGACCGGCGAACTCGTCCTGACGTCCTCCGGCCCTTCGAACTCCCATCCATGTCCTTGCTGCAAGACATAATCAGACAACAAGGACCACCAACTAAAGGTGGAATACTCACCTCCGTGGCCCCTTATGAAGGGCTGGCGAGGAGCGCGCTCCACCGCCAGCCGTCGCAGCAACGCGTTACGACGATATGTCGAGCATGCGCGCCGGCGGGCTCTTCACGAAGTCACTCACGTGACTCCGAAATGAAATTAGTAGCAACACTAGCAAGTTTGCGGATGACACAAAGCTGGGTGGCAGTGTGAACTGTGAAGAGGATGTTAGGAGGTTGCAGGGTGACCTGGACAGGTTGAGTGAGTGGGCAGATGCGTGGCAGATGCAGTATAATATAGATAAATGTGAGTTTATCCACTTTGGCGGCAAAAACAAGGGGGCAGATTATTATCTCAATGGGGTTAGGTTAGGTAAGGAGGAGGTGCAGCGAGACCTGGGTATCCTTGTACACTGGTCACTGAAAGTTGGCGTGCAGGTACAGCAGGCAGTGAAGAAAGCTAATGGAATGTTGGCCTTCATAACAAGAGGATTTTAGTACAGGAGTAAAGAGGTTCTTCTGCAGTTGTATAGGGCTCTGGTGAGACCACATCTGGAGTATTGTGTACAGTTTTTGTTTCCTAATTTGAAGAAGGACATCCTTGTGATTGGGGCAGTGCAGCGTAGGTTCACGAGATTGATCCCTGGGATGGCGGGACTGTCATTTGAGGAAAGATTGAAAAGACTAGGCTTGTATTCACTGGAGCTTAGAAGGATGAGGGGGAATCTTATAGAAACATATAAAATTATAAAAGGACTGGACAAGCTAGATACAGGAAAAATGTTCCCAATGTTGGGTGAGTCCAGAACCAGGGGCCACAGTCTTTGAATAAAGGGGAGGTCAATTAAGACTGAGCTGAGAAAAAACTTTTTTACCCAGAGAGTTGTGAATTTATGGAATTCCCTGCCACAGAGGGTAGTGGAGGCCAAAGCACTGGATGGATTTAAGAGAGAGTTCGATAGAGCTCTAGGGGCTAGTGGAGTCAAGGGATATGGGGAGAAGGCAGGCACGGGTTACTGATAGCGGACGATCAGCCATGATCACAATAAATGGCGGTGCTGGCTCGAAGGGCCGAATGGCCTCCTCCTGCACCTATTTTCTATGTTTCTATGTAGTCCATATTCGAGGTCTCTGCGGCTAACCTAGATGAATATGCTACTATTGTCACTGATTTTATCAGCATGTGTGTAGAGAAGGAAGACGATATGGATATTTCCTAACTAGCAACCACGTAAGGACCGCAATGTTCACTCCCAGGAGGTCCAGGCCTGCAGCATTCAATTCAAACAGTCATGAACGCTAACAGAAATGTATCTACAACCTTTGCAGAGCCATGAAGAATGTCCAGGGGAAATTTGAGGCTAAGCTGGAGTCTCAAGGCAATGACATGGATACCTGTAGATTTTACTTTGGAGTCACGTGAGTGACTACGTGAAGAACCCCGTACAGCCGTTGGTGCGTCACGACATTAGACGCTTTGGTGCAGTCGGCCGGTTGGAGCAGCAGCGCTCCTCCAAGCGGTAAGTTTGAAAACGCGAGATAAGTTTTAAACTTTTTTCCAGTGGTCATCTTCTGCGACGGTTGGAGGTCTGTTTGTGAAATGTTGCAGAAAATGAAGAAGTTGTCGGCGAGGCGCTCCGGAGGTAGGAAGGAAGATGACCAGGAGAGAGGTGTTGGTGGAGGCCCGTCTGGTACACCAGGTCCGGTGCCGGCTACACGCCCAGTGGTTGTGGACCCACTGCCTGTGAGCAGTGGAGGCTTGCCAGTAGGGCGGAAGGCCACTGGCAAGCCTGATAGGCCCGTTGACCCAGAGTCGGGCCTGGAGGTTGTACCCTCTACAGGAGAGTCCGTTTGCTCACGGCTCTCCCAGGTCGAGATTTTATTACAAAGAATGCTCAACAGGGACCAGCTCCGTGAGGAGGAGTGGTGCCCAAGCCAGGCTGTTGGAGAGCCTGTGCTAGCAGCACCTGCTACAGGGCTGCAGGAATATCCTGCCTGTGAGGGGGATGTTCCATCAGTGCAGTTCGCTGACACTGATACTATGGTGGGGGAGAGCAGTAAAGGAGTTCAGTTGGAGGTAATTCCGAATATTGCTGAAAAATGTGCTGTGCCTAGCGAGGCAGGAGAGGCGATTGAGGCAGAATTAGTTGAAGCAATTCAGTATATGCTCTCCCACCAGTTACAGGAGCTAGCTATGGATGAAGCAGCAAAAACCTATGAAGCTCCTATTAATTGTGATCTCCTGAAGGTACTGGTGGTTAATCAACAAATTTGGTCACAGTTGGGTATGTCAGCTAGGGCCCAGGAGATGAAATTCCAAAAAGTGCTTAAACTGTTGTCGGCAGGTGTCACGGCTTTTGTGAAAGTTATAGATACAGGGAATATGTTTGCAGCACACCAGGATGCGCTTGGATTATTTTGTAGTGCATTCTTTGAAATTAACAATATCAGAAGGGCCGCTATAAGGCCAGTGATTAATCCTAACTTGGCGAGTTTGTGCAAACCATCCAGTGTACCGCCACGAAATCTGCTGTTTGGAGGTAACCTTGCAAAAAGGGTAAAAGACTGTCATGAAGATGTTAAAACCATGGCCCTCATTAAGCCGGCTGGCAAACAAGGCAAAAGGTTTTTTATCGGAAAGGCACTAGTGTGGATGCAGGAGAAGGAACCAGCCGTTCAGGTCTTCAATATCGGGACTGGCAGGCTGAAGGGGAAGGTGCCTTTCTCTACAAGAGGTCATGAACAACAAGGTCAGCAAGGACAGATGCAGGTAAGGAATATACCGTTGACAGACAATGAATTAACTAATGTTGCTGTTGAAATTGGGGGAAGGTTAAAATTGTTTCTCAAACAATGGCAGGAGCAGACATCAGATTCGTTTATACTTAGCAGTATTGAAGGGGTGCAAATTGAATTTTACTCTAATGACAGTCCACCTAATCAACATGTTCCTAGTCAGATACTTATATTTTCAGATGAAGAAAATGTGCTTATTCAAGCAGAGATTCAGTCATTATATAAGAAAGGGGTAATTGAGACTTCAGTCTATCAAAGTCGACAATTTGTGTCAAGTATATTTCCCAGATCTAAAAAGACTGGGGGATGTAGAATTATCCTGGATTTAACGAGTTTGAACAAATTTGTTTGTTATAGGCATTTCAAAATGGAAACCCTTTACCACAGCCAAATATCTAGTTTCCAAAGGGTGATATATGGCAAGCATTGATTTAAAGGATGCGTATTACTCAGTGTCTATTCATGGTGATGATAGAAGATATTTGAAATTTATTTGGATGACTCAGTTGTGGCAATTCAAGGCATTGCCTAATAAATTAACTTCAGCTCCTAGACTATTTACTAAATTGGTAAAACCTGTGTTAGCATTACTCAGAGCTCAGGGACATGTGGTAATGGCCTATTTAGATGATATTCTGATTGTTGGAAAGACTCATGCTGAAGCTCAGTTGTCAGTTTCAGATGTTAAATTCACTTTTGAACAATTGGGGTTTGTCGTTCATCCAGATAAATCCAAATTATCACCAGTTCAAATCATTGATTATTTGGGATTTACCATAAATTCAAATCACATGTTGGTAACTTTACCCAGGGATAAATTGAATCAGTTAATTGAGGACTGTGTTAATCTCCTTGGAGAACAACGGCCTTCAATTAGACAAGTAGCCAGGTTGATTGGGAAGTTTGTTGCTGCATTTCCAACTGTGCAGTATGGTCCTCTACATTATCAAAAATTACAACGATTAAAGGAACAGGCACTGAGAATACAAATGGGCCATTTTGCTAGGCCTGTGCAGTTGTCAGTTGGGGCAAGTTCTGACATACAATGGTGGATAGTAAATGTTTCAAAAAGGTTATAGGAAGGTCTTGGTGGAACCACCTTCAATTATATTACAGACGGATGTAAGTGCGCTAGGTTGGGGTGCAACAGATATGTCTTCTAGTTGTGGAGGCAGATGGAATGTTGATGAGACATCCCTTCTTCAATTAAGAGGGATTAATTATTTAGAGTTGTTGGGAACCTGGTATGGGCTTAAAGCTTATTGTTCTACCAGGAGGGACTTGCATGTGCATGTTCAGATTGACAACACCACAGCAGTGGCATATGTAAACCACATGGGTGGAGTCAAGTCACAGTCTTGTGATAGACTGGCTAACCAGATTTGGAGCTGGTGCATTGACACAAATCTCTGGCTTTCAGCAATTTAATTGCCAGGAAGATTCAACACTGTAGCTGACACTAGGTCAGTTCAATGATAACATAGAATGGATGTTAAGTCAGGATGTATTTAATCAAGTGATTGTTCAGTATGGAATGCCAGATATTGACTTGTTTGCATCTAGATTAAATCATCAGTTGCCCAGATATGTTTCATGGGAACCAGATCCTGGTGCAGCAGCAGTGGATGCGTTCTCGCTGCATTGGGATGGAATGTTTGTGTATACATTTCCCCCATTCTGTCTCATCAGCAGATGCTTGCAAAAGATCAAGCAGGACTCCGCTTCAGGGGTATTGGTAGTGCAAGATTGGCCGAAACAAGCATGGTTTCCTCTTGTATTACAAATGGCAAGGCAGCCTCACATGATTATTCCCAAGAATAAAAATCTACTGGTAAATCCAGTAACTGAGGATCAACATCCTTTACATGATCGTATTGATCTGTTGATTTGCAGATTTTAAGGAGGCCATACCTGGGGAGAGGACTGTCTGATCCTACTGTGGATGTTCTCACGTCGGCCTGCAAGGCAAGGCAAAATTGCTTAATGGCAATAGGAGGCTCATTGCTTCTTCAATACCGACTTTCACTCCAAAGAACAGAAAAAGAAAAATCAAAGAAATAGGATATAGAAACATAAAAACTAGGTGCAGGTTGGCCATTTGGCCCTTCGAGCCAGCATCGCCATTCAATATGATTATGGCTGATCATCCAAAATCCCCGTTCTTGCTTTCTCCCATATCCCTCGATTCCGTTAGCCCTAAGAGCTCTGTCTAACTCTCTCTTGAAAACATCCAGTGAATCGGCTTCCACTCCCTTCTGTGGCAGAGAATTCCACCGATTCACAACTCTCTGGGTGAAAATGTTTTTCCCCATCTCAGTCCTAAATGGCTTACCCTTTATTCTTAAACTGTGACCCCTGGTTCTGGACTCCCCCAACATCATGAACATGTTTCCTGCATCTACCCTGTCCAATCCTTTAAGAATTTTATATGTTTCTATAAGATCCCCTCTCATCCTTCTAAATTCCAGTGAATATAAGCCCTGTCGACCCATTCAGCAATCCAGTATATCATCTAGTAAGGTGATGTACAGTGTAATGGCAAGGTCTGTCATCATGGTTACACCATCCTTCACCAATATGGTTATAGCGTACTTTATTTCATTGAAAAAAAGATTCAGCATTTATGATGTTACAAAGTATTGGCATTTTTCTGTGAAACGGAGATGAAACAGATCAAAAGGATTGCGCATCAAATGATGAATGCAACCCTGACCACGAGCTGAACAGTTCTTTGATCTTCTCTGTTGAAATCCATTTTTGGCACTTTCAAGTTGGCCAAGCCATCATCAATAAAGTTCAAGGGGATTGCAGTTCGGACTTCACAATTTTATACCAATTTATTGCTCGTCACGTTAAATAATGCCAGTAATGCGAGGTGGAACATTTTCCTACTTTTTGCAACTTTTATCAAAACAGCAGATCCTGTATATTACAGTGTGTAGGAAGGAACTACATACACACTGTAATATATTGCAGGTGCTGGATTAAACTCAAGATAGACACAAAAAGCTGGAGTAACTCAGCGGGTCAGGCAGCAACTCTGGAGAGAAGGAATAGGTGATGTTTCAGGTCAAGACCCTTCTTTAGGCTCCAGATAGTACTGACCAGATGCAGAGTAAAGCTTGCACTGCGAGAATCTAGTATCATGTGTTGTCTCGCTGGCGTCTCCAAGCAGCTGCAGAACCTTCTCCTAGCGGAGGTTGTTGTGCATGTTGGGACAAAGGCCAGGGGTAGGAATTGGGAGGAGGTCCTGCAAAGTGAAAAAGGGAGTTAGGCAAAAGATTAAAAAGCAGGTCCTTGAAGGGAGTAATTGCCAATTATTCCCAGTACCATGGTTGGTGGGTGTAGGAATAGGAAGGTAGGATCAACAATTGGTGCAAAGTGGCAGAAATTCAAAATTGTAGATCACTGGGACTTCTTCAGGGACGGTGGTAACCTTGTACAATAGGGATGGGTTGCATGTGTACTGGAGGAAGACCATTATCCTTGCAGGGAGATTTGCTAGTGCTACTCAGGAGGGGTAGGACCAGTAAGTCTCCAAGGAATGATAGACAGGGAGAGCTGAAGGAATATGGTGTTGATGGGCTAAACTGTGTTTATTCCAATGCAAGGAGTATTTGGAAAAGTGATGTTGTGGCCATTGTGGAAAGGTGGTTACGAGACGGACAGAACTGGCGGCTCAAACATTCTTGGGTTTCAATATTTCAGACGTGGTGGAGGAGGAGGAGAAATTGCTGTACTAATCGTGGAGACTGTCACAGAGGCAATCTGGTAGAAGACAAACCCTCCAGTACATCATGAGGCCATATTGACAAGCACTCTAATAGAATTGTACCATGGACCCCCAATAGCCAGTTAGAGATAGATATGTAGACAAATTACCAAAAGATGCCAAAACAACAGGATCATCTTTGTGGGTGACTGTTAACTAACACAACACACAATAAGTCTGCACCCTAGTGGCATAAACATTGAATTCTCCAATTTCCGGTAACCCTTGCTGTCTCCTCCCCTTCGCAGCTCTCCCTCGGCCCTCGGGCTCCTCCTCTTCCTTTTTCCTTTCTTCTCCCCGTCTCCCCTCCCCCCCCCCCCCCCCCCCAATATCAGTCTGAAGAAGGGTTTTGGCCCGAAACGGTGCCCATTTCCTTTGCTCCATAGATGCTGCTGCACCCGCTGAGTTTCTCCAGCACCTTTGTCTATCATTGACTGGGACTTGTTTGGTACCAAAGGCAGTTTGGCACTGGGCAGAATTTGTTTGAGAAATATAAAACAAAGAGAAAAGGACTCGAGCAGGCAATTACTGTGCCAAAAGGGGGCACAAATGTGTTTGATGAGTTGGACTTAAGAAAATACAAAGGTTTTGTATACGTACGTTAAAAACAAGACCGAACCCAGAGGAAAGGTTGGACAAAGGATAAAGGGGGGAAGTTTTGCTTGGAGTCTTTGGATGCAGTGAGGTACTAAATGATCACTTTGCATCATAGGAGAAGGACTTGGAGGACAGTGAGATCAGTGCGGAGAATCAGAATATACGAGGGCAGTTTCAGAGTTCAGGTGTTGGGGCTTGTGTAGAGAAGGGCGGCACAGTGGTGCAGAGGTAGAATTGCTGACTTCCATCCTGACGACGGGGTCCTTGTGTGTATGGAGTTTGTATGTTCTCCCCGTGACCTGCGTGAGTTTTCTCCGATTCCCCCCACACTCATAGATACATAGAAAACACTGTAGGTGCAGGAGTAGGCCATTCAGCCCTTCGAGCCAACACTGCCATTCAATGTAATCATGGCTGATCCTCCACAATCAGTACCCCGTTCCTGCCTTCTCCCCATACCCCCTTGTCTGTGTGGAGTTTGTATAGATAGAGCCCTAAGAGCTCTATCTAAAACTCTTTTGAATGCATCCAGTGAATCAGCCTCCACTGCCTTCTCAGGCAGAAAAAGTCACAAATTCACAACTCTCTGGGTGAAAAAGGTTTTCCTCATCTCAGTTCAAAATGGCCTACCCTTATTCTTACAGTGTGGCCCCTGGTTCTGGACTCCCCCAACATCGGGAACATTTTTCCTGCATCTAGCGCGCACAATCCCTTAATACTTTTATATGTTTCTCGAAGGTCCCCTCTCATTCTTCTCAATTCCAGTGAATACAAGCCCAGTCGTTCCATTCTTTCATCATATGACAGTCCCACCATCCCGGGAATTAATCTTGTGGACCTACACTACACTCCCTCAAAAGCAAGAATGTCCTTCCTCAAATCAGAAGACCAAAACTGCACACAGTACTCCAGCTGTGGTCTCACCAGGCCCCTGTACAACTGCAGAAGGACCTCTTTGTTCCTATACTCAACTCTTCTCATTATGAAGGCCAACATACCATTAGCTTTTTTCACTGCCTGCTGCAGTTGCATGCTTACTTTCATTGACTGGTGTACTACCCCCAGGTCTCGTTGCACTTCCACTTTTCCTGACCTGAAACCATTCGGATAATAATCTGCCTTCCTGTTTTTGCCATCAAAGTGGATGACCTCACATTTAGGACAAAGGAGAAAGGACATTTATTATCACATACACCAAATGGTGTAGTGAAATTTGATTTGCCATTGCAGCTCACGAATAAAGATAAGACACAACATTAAAGAATTTAACAATAAACATAAAAACATCCCCCCACAATGGTTCCCACTGTGGGGAAAGGCAGCAAAGTCCAGTCCCCATCCCCAGTTCACCCATAGTCGGGTCTATTTGTGACCTCCACAGCCAGTCCGATGTTTTTCGGGCCCTCTTGCCGGAAAGCTGGAATTCCGGCGTCGGGTGAACACTCCTCAGCGGCTTGGAGATATCTGGAGCGGCCGTTTCCTCCCTGGAGACTGCAGCACCCGAAGTCCTCAGGCCGCGCTAACTGGAGCTCCGACTCTGGCGATCTCGAATCCCTGGCTCCCTGGTGTTTTAAATCCAGCGCGGCCCGTGGCTGGATGTCCGCAAGCACAGCTCCTCGGGCGTTGAAGTCGGCGGTCACAGCACTGCGGAGCTTACCGCACGGCGACCCGGTAATGCATCGCCCGCTCCGTGATGGTGTCCCAGCGCTGTTCCGCCGCCGAAGCTGTAGTCCTGGCCGGTCCCCACAGAAAACGCCGCTCCAGACCGATGGTAGGCCGCGAGGAGAGGGCGAAGAAGCAGCTCGGAGGGAAGACACCTCTCCGACCAGGTAGGAACGAGGAAATAAAGTTCCCCCCTTCCTCTCCCCCACCCACCACATAAAAGACTGGAAGACCTCCAAAACAAACACTTTAACTCACTAAAAATTAAAAAAATGGTGAAAAGATGGTGAAACTGAACAGCGCCCCCTACTGTATTTATCCACATTATACTGCATCTGCCCACACACCCAACCTGTCCAAGTCACCCTGCACCCTCATAACATCCTCCTCACAGTTCACACTCCCACCCAGCTTTGTGTCATCTGCAAATTTGCTAATGTTACTTTGAATCCCTTCATCCAAATCATTAATACATATTGTAAATAGCTGCTGGCACACAAAATGCTGGGGAAACTCAGCAGGTGCAGCAGCATTTATGGAGCGAAGGAGATAGGCAACGTTTCGGGCCGAAACCCTTCTTCAGACTCAATTGTAAATAGCTGCGGTCCCAGCACCAAGCCTTACGGTACCCCACTAGTCACTGCCTGCCATTCTGAATGGGACCCGTTAATCCCTACTCTTTGTTTCCTGTCTGCTAACCAATTTTCTATCCATGTCAGCACTCTACCCCCATGTGATCTAATTTTACCCCCCCAATCTCCTGTGCGGGGGTTATCAAAGGCTTTCTGAAAGTCCAGGTACATCCACTGGCTCTTCCTTATTCATTTTACTCGTTACATCCTCAAACAATTCCAGAAGATTAGTCAAGCAAGATTTCCCCTTTATAAATCCGTGCTGACTTGGAGCGATCCTGTTACTGCTAACCAAATGCGTCACTATTTCAACTTTAATAATCAACTCCAGCATCTTCCCCACTACCGATGTCAGGCTAACTGGTCTATAATTCCCAGTTTTCTCTCTCCATCCTTTCTTAAAAAGTGGGATAACATTAGCTACCCTCCAATCCACAAGAACTGATCCAGTATCTAGAGAACATTGGAAAATGACCACCAATGCATCCACGATCTCGAAAGTCACCTCCTTGAGAACCCTGAGATGGAGACCATCAGGCCCTGGGGATTTATCAGCCTTCAGTCCCATCAGACTGCCCAACTCCATTTCCTGACTAATGTGAATTTCCTTTAGTTCCCCTGTCACCCTTGATCCTCTGTCCCCTAGTTCATCTGGGAGATTGGTTTTGTCTTCACTAAGGAAGACACAAACAAAGTACCTGTTTTACTTTTTCTTCCATTTCCTTGTTCCCCAAAATAAATCACCTGTTTCAGACTTCATGGGACACACATTTGTCTTAACTAATGTTTTCCTCTTCACATACCTAAAGAAGCTTTTACTATTCTCCTTTATATTCTTGGCTAGCTTACCTTTGTACTTCATCTATTCTCCCCATATTGCCTTTTTGGTTTCCTTCTGTTGTTTGTTAAAGTTGCCCAATTCTCTGACTTCCGCTCATCTTTGCTATGTTGTAAGTTGTGGCGGTCCCTAGTGGTTAGCTACTCGTGGTGCGAACCCTCGGCTCTGGGAGTTGGGTCACATGACTTGGTTTGGCGGGAAGAGTGGGTCACGGGTCTCCCCTGGTGTATTTATATACACTGCCTGTAACACCTTTGCCCCTTCTTGTGGTTCTGAGAGCTGTTCTATGTAAACCTAGTAAAGATCACTTGGATCTCAAACATGGATGCTGCTATCACTCAACCCGCCATTGCCGCCGATCCGGCCCAACAAAACTGTGTCGCACTTAAGCTGCCGGTTTTCTGGACCTCGCATCCTCAGGTGTGGTTCCAGCAGGCCTGAGGCCCAGTTCCACCTCCACTGTGAAACAGTCGACAACACCTGCGACTATTATGTGGTTGGCGTGCACGATCAGGAGACGGCTGGTCACTTGGTTCCTTACCTACACGAGCCGCCAGCTGCTGATCAGTATGAGGACCTCAAGGCGCTGCTTCTCCGCACCTTCAGGCTCAGTCGCCTGAATCGAGTGGTGTGGCGCCTCCACATGGGCGGTCTCGGCGACCGTAAGCGAAATGCTCGCGCTGATGGACGGCCACTGCACATCCCGTATGTGTATGTGAGGAATAAACTTGACTTGACTTGATCTTTGAATACGCCGTCCTGGAGCAGTTGCCGGATGACAAACGCCAGCTCCTCGCCGGTGAGAATTTTGACGACCCACTGCAGTTGGCAGAACGAGCCGATGTACTGTGGCTGTCCAAGCAGCAGTGCAGCGGGTCGCTCGATCGATCGGGTGTCGACAGCGACCTGGGGCCGCGCCCACGGGGAGCAGAGCCGAGTCTCCTGCTCCGGGGAAAGCCGGTAAAAATAAATGGTGCTTCTACCACCAACGCTGGGGTTCCACGGCCCGCCAATGCCGCTCGCCCTGCTCGTTTCTGGGAAATGCTTCTGCCCGCCAGCAGTAACCACCTCGGCGGTCGGCCAGATACACCACCTATACGCATGGGACCGGCACTCAGGACAACGATTCCTGGTAGACACAGGGGCGGAAGTCAGCATTTTGCCCCTTCGGGGGCGGACATTGTTCTGGGAAGCGGGGGCCCTCGTTAACTGCCGCAAATGGCAGCACCATACGGACTTACAGTGTCTGCACGATCCCGCTCATATTTTATGTATCAAAAAATAATTTGTTTAATTTCAAGATGATGCAAAAACCAAAAAAAACAAAACCATGGTGCCATCACCACCACCATGTTACAAAACCTATGCTGCAAATATTACCTGGCCAGTCACCATTGCCGCCGTGTCTCAGCCGTTGCTGGGTACCAATTTCCTGCGGGTTCAATCACTGTTAGCTGATGTGAGGGGGCAACGCCTCGTTCATGCTTCAACATCCAGATCGCTAAAGCGGAGTTGTCGCCAGATGGAGGCCGTGGGAAGTGTCCAGCGCTCTAATAACCCATGGGCATCCCCGCTGCGCATGGGACCGAAGGTCTCCGAGGGCTGGAGGCCGTGTGGAGACTGCTGCTGCCTGAACAACGCCACCATCGCAGATCGCTATCCTATTCTCCACATCCAGGACTTCTCTGCCCATCTGGCTGGGGCCAAGATTTTTCGAAGGTTGACTTTGTCCGAGGCTCATATCAGATCCCTGTGCGACCGGAGGACGTGGCTAAATCGGCTGTTATCACTCCCTTGGGTTTGTTTGAGTTCCTTCCTACGCCTTTCAGCCTTAAGAACGCCGCGGATCATGGGGCTGCTTTTTCAGTTGCTGACTGTTAAGCGGCGGTGGCAGCTTTCGATGGTGCAGAGGAGACGTTAGCCCAAGCGACGATGCTGGTTCATCCGCGGGCTGACGCTCCTATCGCCCTGACGGTGGATGCTTCTGGTTCCGCAGTTGGCAGTGTGCTGGAGCTGTTGCTCGACGGGCAATGGCGGCCTCTGAAACGGGACTTCCACGCTTTGTACTTGGCAGTGAGACACTTCTGCTATTTCCTGGAAGGTCGGGACTTTACAGCCTTCACTGACCACAAGCCCCTCACCTATGCATTCACTAAAGGTTCGGATCCCTGGTCTGCTCGGCAGCAGTGCCAGCTCACATTGATCTCGGAATCCATGACCGACATCCGCCACATTGCAGGCAAGTGTAACCTGGTTGCTGCCGCTCTGTCCCACCCTGCCATTGATGCCGTCCTTGACGAGGCACCGGGGATAAACTAATCCGCCTTAGCCGTGGCGCAGCTGGTAGACGAGGAGATGCCTGGCTATTGTACTGCGATTTCTGGGTTGGTGCTGGACGATGTGGTTAGCCCACTCGTCTATCCGTGTGATTAGGAGACCAAAACTGTACTCCTTGTAATTTATCAAAACTGATGGTAAATGAGTACATTTTAATATCATTTCTAATGATTCCAAGTTTCATCTTGGATTAAATTATTATGCAGTGTATACTCCAATGCAACTCGTGAATGTGATTGGGGCAGATGTGGTACCCACAAATAGTTGGGGTACGAGGAAGGGGAACAGGGGAAACATTGACGAGAGGGCGAAAATACAACACAAAAAGGGAACAAAGACTGCAAGGAGGGGAGGAAGGAGAGAAGGATCAAGAGGAGAGAGGGTGTGCCAGAAAGAGAGAATGGCGAGGGGAGAGACAAAGAGGAGAAAGAAATAGAGTTTAGTTCAGAGATGCAGTGTGGAAACAGGCCCATCGTCCATGCTGACCAGTGATCACCAGTACAGATGTTCAAACACGAGGGATAATTTACAAATGTTAATTAACCTACTAGCCTGCACAACTTTGGATTGTGGGAGGAAATTGCAGCAACCAGAGAAAGCCCTTGCCATAGCAAGGAGTACATACAAACTGCATACAGACAGCGGCTGCAGTCAGGATCAAATCCGGGTCTCTGTTGCAAGACAGCAACTCACTGTTGTGCCTCTGTGCCGCCCCTCCAGAGGAGAATAAAGATAGGAGAGAAGAATTACATTATCATAACAAACAAAAAGTTTCATACCATTTCAAGCAGGCTGTAAGACCACCAAATTCAAATGCAGTTTCATATCATTTCAAGCAGGGTGCAACGCCACCAAATTCAAGTGCAGTTTCATACCATTTCAAGCAGGGTGCTAGGCCACCAATTTCAAGTACAGTTTCATACCATTTCAAACAGGGTAAAAACACCCTAAAACCACCATAAAAACCACACTTACAGTTCAGTAGACATTCAGTGTGTTCAGTTGATTCACAGCTCAGACTGAGTGTCGTGACCTCTCCCTCCCCATCCTGCAGAGACTGAGCTACGTCCACTCTTCTGGGTTTTATAGTCCCTCCCTCCTCCCACCAGAAGGGGCGTGGCCATCATTGACAGCAGAGAGAGAATCTCAACATTTTTTAAACATTAAAGTCAGTTGCAAATGGCACACAGTTTAGTGTTTTTTCTAAAATCAAGATACAGTGCAAACAGGAAATGGTCAAGTTAGACTTTTAATTATATAGATAAACAGAGAAAAGAAAAGAAATGGAGGTTGGAGTGGGAAGAGAGAGTGGAAAGGATTGAGGGATCTTTGGAAAAGATGGAGAGAAGAGGTTAATTTCTTAATTAGTCACTTTTTTAAAAATATATCTTCCAGTCCTCTAAATTTCTTTGTTGAAATCTAAGTCTTCAATTCAAACAAATGTTCTTAAAATGAGAAATTAGTCTTCTCCTTTGGGATTCCTATCCTCTTACAATTTACAAGCTGATCAAACCCAGAGGGCAAACCCATGAACCAGCTGCGATGGTTTGCTGCTGATCGCAACTTGATCTTGTCAAGTTTTTTATTAAAAACATTCATTCTCACATTTGGCAATTTCAATCTATTTGTCACTTGCGTGACACACACGCGCACACAGAGTTTATCTTGGCAAATAAATTATGCCAATGCTTAATGAACGCTTTGAGCCCGATTAACAACACTGAACTGTGAACTATCCACCATTTCCTCCACAATGAAGGAAAAAAAATTGCGCAGGCGACTTAATCACTGGGTGATTTACTGTGAAGATCATGCATGGACAGGTGGTGGAAAATTCTGATCTCTTCTGATAAAGACTCATGCTGTGCTATTAATTTCATGATGTGCTCAACGAGAACACATATCGATCCATTCATTTCACTGCCGAGAAACAAAATGATACTTCCTTCTACCTTTCAGCTTAATCCTCAACAGCTCAATGAAAGAACGCCAAGCCTCCAATGATCTGCCACTGATCGTCATAACATTCGGAAGAACGAACAAAACAATGAAACAGCATTTTCAGGCCAATTAAGTAAATTAGTTTATTTTAATCATAATCATATTTTATTAGCCAAGCATGTTTTTGCAACATACGAGGAATTTGATTTGCCATGCAGTCTGAAATAAAAAGCAACAGAACACACAGAATACATTTATCATAAACATCCACCACAGGTGAAAAAAAGTTAAACCTTCTTTGTCCTCCAGCGGTCGGGGGCCTCTAACCTTCCGTTAAAGGGACAATCTTACTCCCGTAGCTGGCGGCGGGCCTCGTCGTGGTGATCAACCTCCTGCATCAGGGGGAATCTCAGCTCCCCCGCGCCGGGTGATCTACACCGAGTCGGGGCTAGTCGAATGTCGTTAGTCTTTTGGAGCTTCCCGATGTCGGTCTCAACCCGAGGCTGCGAGCTCCTTGGTGTTAAAGTCTGCAGGCCGTGGTTGGGACGTCAATCCCAGGCAAGGAAACGGCTCCGATGGGGCTCAAAGTCAGTCCCGAGCAAGGCCTCCACTCCACGATGTTAGGCCCCAGAGCGACCGGAGATACGATCCGGAAAACAATCGCATCTCCGGCAAGGTAAGAGATTGAAAAAAAGTTTCCCCCGACCCCCTCACCCACATAAAGCAAACCAGAGAACATTAACACAAACTTTTAAAACACACTAAAAATAACAAAAAAACCCAAAAAGGACTGACAGACTGTAGGCGAGGCTGCCATCGAAGCGACAGCTGGTGGAATGTTATAAGTGACCATTCCATTCAATTCAAATCAATGTTCCCTTGCTTATGGGCATTTTGAGTAGCAAAATTTAAAATGCATCCTCATGAATTGATTTTTTTTTCTTTATTCAGGCTACAGCCAGGACCTCAAGCGAGTGGAAAAAGGCTGGAAAAATCTGTGCCAAAGATAACGTGGATGGCGGTGCAGGTTTCAATCTATGTCACTGATGTTGCAATAATCTGCGTGCAGCCTCGTCTTGGTAAATCAAGACCAATAAAGGTCAGCACACTGCCCACTGTCAGTGCCATCTCATTTGGGATCACCTAATGACATAGAAACCTATTTTCAGTGAAAATAATGTTCAGATATTGTTTGCTATATGCTTTCAGGGAATTCATGAGAGAATTAAATTACATTCATATCAAATTAGAAGCTTACTGCAATAACTGAGATCCAGGAAGATTAACACAGTGCTAAAGTTTATTGTTATTCCATAAATACATGGAAATTGTGTGTGTTTAATCTTGCATGCCGGCTGACCCATTGTGTCCTCTGAAATAAATAACTTGGGGGGGGGAGGGGGGGGGGAGGGAGAAGGCAGGCACAGGCACAGAATGGGGACGATCAGCCATGATCACAATGAATGGCGGTGCTGGCACGACGGGCTGAATGGCCTCCTCCTGCACCTATTTTCTATGTTTCTATGTTTCACTTACTGAAGATATGGCTACTTACCCAATGATCCATTTGAAGATTAGTTGGCAGAGGAGATGGGCAGTTGAGTCTAACAGTCATACTCAAAGAGTCTGAAGAAGGGTCTCGACCCGAAACGTCGCCTATCTTCTTCGCTCCTTAGATGCTGCACCCGCTGAGTTTCTCCAGCTTTTTGTGTACCCTCAAAGAGGTCTTGCTGTTATGTCATTAGATTGACAAAGTTAAACCCCCTCTATTCAAGTCATTTCATGCTTAACATGAAATTCAATCACCCGAGATATTTTTTTCCAAATCAGTTGCTGCTTCATTTCAGAATGGTAAAAACTTAAATTGATGCCCACTTTTGAATATTCTTAGTTTTACCTCATTCTGTCCTTGCCTCTTACCATGCTCTGTGCACATCAAAGTAATAGCTTGGGAAACACTGTCCATGTATGTCCAGAGAGCAGTCCTGAAATACTATCTATCTCACTGGAGACCCTCGGGCCATCTTTGATCGGACTTTACTGGCTTTATCTTGCAGTAAACGTTATTCACGTTGTTTCCTTGATCATGTACATGTGCACTATGAACGGCTCGATTGTAATCATGTATTGTCTTTCCTCCGACTGTTTAGCACGCAACAAAAGCTTTTCACCGTAACTCGGCACACATGACAATAAACTAAACGCAAACTCAATATGACCAACAAGGCACATGGGTCAACTACAGTTGCTTGGAAAATCAATGAATTGCTTTCCAGAGTTACGCAACTGAAAATTAATTTCTTCTGGAGCGAAACACGATAATGGTCACTTCTGGATCGTCTCACACCACGCTGGAAGTATCATTGGAGGCAGGCATATTTGCAACCCATGTCAGCAGTTAGGCAAATGACATAACCTCATGTCTAACGTTCACTTTGAAGCATTGTCACAGAACTTGGACCACATTGCCCCGAGGTTTCCCCCACGTATGGCCCTGGAACAATGCGAGTTCTGCAGGCTAAGTAAACAGGTTTTTCATGCTTAGGCCATAATTAACGGCACCAACTCCATGTCCGCTCATAACTCCACCCCAACCCCAATGCATGTTGCCCATTCTCATCATTTCCCCACTTAAAATGACAGTTGACTTTCTCTCCACCCCCTATGTACCATCAGTCATCTATCCCAACCCCATCCTCACCAACATGCTGCAAATCCCACATTTCCACACCACCACCTAGTCCCAGTCTTAAGGGCCTGTCCCACCAGCATGCAACTCTATGCGATTAGCGCGACCTAACGTGGTCGCTTGAGCCGTCCGGCGTCGCGGGGCCGGTCCCACTTCGATCGCCGGAGCCGTGCGGAATTGTGTGTAGTTCGTCCTGAGTTCGTCCCGACACCGCGCGGGGCTCCGAAAAACTGACTATGTCCAAAAATTCCGCGCGGCAACGGCTTGCAGGCTCGCAGTCGCCTCGACGTTTACACACCGCCCCGACATCGTGCCTCCGTGAACCTATCTGTAGGTGCCTCCATGACCCTCTATGTGTGTGGCTCCGTGGCCCTGTGTGTGTGTGTGTGTGTGTGTGTGTGTGTGTGTGTGTGTGTGTGTGTGTGTGTGTGTGTGTGTGTCTCTGTGCCCCTCTCTGTGTGCCCCTCTGTCCTGGCGAACTTACCTTAGACTTTGCTCCAAGTTCGCCTCACTTTGCGCCGCGTTGCGCCACTCACCCGACCTCCGCGCGGCCCCTACTGCCGGTTTGGTTGCGCTTGCCGCATGCAGGCGCATGCTGGTGGGAACGGCCCTGTACAGGGGATCACCCGACCTCCGCGCGGACCCCGCTTCTAGTTTGATCGCGTTCATCACATAGAGTTCCATGCTGGTGGGACAGGCCCTTTAGTCTCCTCCACCACACATCTCCAACTACTGGGCTCCATTGCCCTTCCATCTCACCCAGCGACAACACCGGCCAACCTCATGGTTCTCACCCCCAGAAACAGTGCAGCACATTTTTATCACTGAAAAGATGTAACATCGAGTTTTGAATTGAATTGAACTGAATACATTTTATTAGCCAAATATGTATACATACAAGGAATTTGCCTTGGTGCTTGGCTCACAAGAAACAACAGGATACAAAGTAGACAATTAAAAATAAAACATTATAATTTAATCATGTGAAGAATGAAATAAAATACCAGAGCCAAAGAAGGCTACAGACCTTTGGCTGTTGAGTAGAGCTACTGATCATGGAGCTGCTGATTTATGTCTGGCTGTGGTGGCTTTGACAGTCCGGAGTTGCCTTCCAGAGACAAGTGCTTCAAAGAGTTTGTGGCTAGGGCGAGAATGGTTGGAGATAATCTTCCCACTAGCTTCCTGGCCCTTGCAGTGTACCGTTCGTTGAAGGTGGGGGGGTGGGGGGGGGGGGGGGGGGGGGTTGTGAATGTTGCAGCCACAACCTTCTAGGCTGATCAAACGATGGGCTGCAGCCTCCGGATGTCACGCTTGGTGGCTGATCCGCACCAGACCATGATGGAGAAGGTGAGGACAGACTCTATGATGGTAGTATAAAACTGGAAGTGATTTACATTTCAATTATTAGACAGATGGTGAATGAATAGTTGGTCAAATGTTGAGACAATGGGGTTGGTTGGGCAATTGATGGAGGAGGTTAGTTGTTGGAGGACATTATGATGATGGAGGAATGGTTCAATGAACATTGATGGTGAACAATGAAAATGGGGAATTCTCTGGCAGAAAATGGAGTGGTTGACCAGGTGATGGTAGGACAAGTGCAAGGGGCAAGACATCACCAAAAGTACAAAAGGGCACAAAGTGCTGGAGTAACTCAGCGGGTCAGGCAGCATCTCCGCAGAACATGTACAGGTAACGTTTCAAGCCGGGACCCTTCCATGGACTCAATGCTGCCTCTGCATCGTGATATCTGCTCACTAGTATTCACACTCTATAACTGCCTTCCCACCAAACCCAAACCTTGCTTCTAATTCAACCAGCTTCAAACAACCATGGGGGTATTGGACACCACAATCTCCAACTAAACACCAAACCTCAAACTGCCCGGGTTGCAATAGATATATTGACCTATCTTTTGTTTTTGTACTATATTGGGGTTTATTTTACATTTTATTAGTGAACTTTCCTTGTTTTAATATATAATCTATTTAGTACTGTGTTTACAAACCTGTTATGCTGCTGCTGCTGCTGCTGCAAGTAAGGACTTTATTGTTCAGTTTCGGGACACATGACAATAAAACTCTCTCGCCCTCTGTTAAGGGGCTGTCCAACTTGGGCGTCATTTGTGCTTCACGCAGATGGCGAGCGAAGATTTTGTACATCCCAAAATCCTGAGGCGCCACGCGCGACCGTGCCTCACTGACTACGTCACCACGCACCATGCGCACGTAACGTGCACATCACGTCCTCGTAACTGATGTTGCGTAAATGACGTGCAAATGACGCCCAAGTGGGACAGGCCCTTTACTCTCTTTCACTTTCAACCTCTTTCAATATCTCTCTCTCATTCTCCGGTATTGGTTTATTATTGTCACGTGTACCGAGATACAGTGAAAAGCTTCTGATTGTGTGCTCTCCACTTAAATCAGATAATACTATCCATGAATACAGTCAAGCCATACACGTGAAATATGTAGAGAAAGGAGAAAAACACCAGAGTGCAGAATATAGTATTCAGCTTTTTAGTGTTACAATTAGGTATGTTACAAAACTTACCTTGAGCAGCGCTGCAGTTCTGCCGCTCCCCGTGTGCGTGACTTTGGCGCCTTTCAGAGAGGGGCAGGCTTAAAGTGCCGTTTTTCTGCAGACTGGGAAAATCGATCCATGTCGGGCGATTTCGTTGCGGAAGAAAAATCGTTCCGACATTTCATTCATGAAGGTATTTTTAAATTACGCTAGATTATTTATTAACTAGAGTAATTTAAAAATCACCTTCAAAAGCGTAACACTACCTAAAGATATAAATAAAAGATTTGCTCAATATTATCAAAATTTATATACATCGAAAACCTCTGCAAGTAATACTCAAATTACAAATTTCTTAGACAATTGTAATCTTCCAAAATTAAATATGGTGGAACAAGAGGGATTAGGAGCTCAGATTACACTTCAGGAAATAGAAGAAATAATAAGTTTGTTGAAGAATGGCAAAACGCCAGGACCAGACGACTTTAGTAATGAATTCTATAAAAGATTCCACGAGATAATTTCTCCATGCTTGCAAGATTTATTTATATACGCTTTTAAAGAACATAAACTACCAGAAACACTGAGTCAACTATTACACTTATACCAAAAAAGGATAAAGATCTAGAAGACCCAGGCTCATATAGAGCTATTGCACTCCTAAATACAGATCAAAAAATATTAGCAAAGACACTAGCAAGAAGATGGAGTAAATATATTAGCAAACTAATAAACCCAGATCAAACTGGGTTTATACCAAAGAGGTACTCATTTAACAATTTGAGACGGCTGTCTAATATAATGTACTCACATAATACTGAAGAAGACCTAGCAATTATCTCATTGGATGCAGAAAAAGCTTTCGATCAAGTAGAATGGCAATATTTATTCAAAGTATTGCAAAAATTTAACATGGGAGATAACTTTATCTCATGGGTAAAATTATTATATGATAAGCCAATGGCTAGAATACTGACTAATAATATATTATCCCCGAAATTGGCAAGGGGCAATAGGCAGGGGTGCGCACTATCACCTCTGCTATTTGCACTAGTGATAGAGCCTTTAGCAGAAAGTATAAGAAGACATCCGAATATTCATGGATACAATACCAAACACTCAAATAATAAAATTTCATTATAACCATATAACACCATATAACAATTACAGCACGGAAACAGGCCATCTCGGCCCTTCAAGTCCATGCCGAACAACCTTTTTCCCTTAGTCCCACCTGCCTGCACTCATACCATAACCCTCCATACCCTTCTCATCCACATGCCTATCCAATTTATTTTTAAATGATACCAACGAACCTGCCGCCACCACTTCCACTGGAAGCTCATTCCACACCGCTACCACTCTCCGAGTAAAGAAGTTCCCCCTCATGTTACCCCTAAACCTCTGTCCCTTAATTCTAAAGTCATGTCCTCTTGTTTGAATCTTCCCTATTCTCATAGGGAAAAGCTTGTCCACATCAACTCTGTCTATCCCTCTCATCATTTTAAAGACCTCTATCAAGTCCCCCCTTAACCTTCTGCGCTCCAGAGAATAAAGACCTAACTTATTCAACCTATCTCTGTAACTTAGCTGTTGAAACCCAGGCAACATTCTAGTAAATCTCCTCTGTATCCTCTCTATTTTGTTGACATCCTTCCTATAATTGGGCGACCATTATATGCAGACGACATATTATTATATATTACAAATTCACAAATTAGCATACCAAATATACTAAATTTAATAGAGGAATTTGGTTCTTTTTCAGGATATAGAATAAACTGGAACAAAAGTGAAATTATGACGATAAAACCTCAAGAGCCGTTACATCTGTTGAAATTCCCCTTTAGAATTGCAACAGAAAAATGTAAGTATTTGGGCATCCAAATTACTAGGAAATATAAATCATTACTCAACGCAAACTATATGCCTTTAATAACTAAATTAAATGGGTTGATTAAATTCTGGAAAACACTGCCGATGTCCTTAAAGGCAGATTAAATGCGATAAAAATGATCTTCTTACCACAAATCAATCAATATTTCAATCAATACCAATATACTTAACTAAAAAAATCTTTAAAAAATTAGATTCTGATATTATAAACTTCATATGGGATTATAAATCACATAGAATTCAGAAAAAACACTTGTGTAAATCTAAAGAATCAGGGGGACTGACACTCCCTAACTTATTGTATTACTATTGGGCAGTGAATATTAAAAATATAATCTATTGATTGGACAGTTCTGCCCAACAGGTAGATTGGATAAGAATGGAGAAAGAGGATTGTTCCCCTTATAATATAGGAGCGATCCTTCTTTCCCCGATGAAACTGAACAATATAATATATAAGAAGAATCCAATTATTCACAGTATAATACAAATTTGGAATCAAATAAAATTATCTTTAAAATTAAGAAAATTATCGCTTCTTTGTCCAATAACTAATAATCCCTCATTCAAACCATCCATTATTGATAAAACGTTTATCCATTGGGAAAGATTAGGAATTAAAACAATGGGAGATATGTATGATATGGGAAAACTTTTATCATTCCAATAATTACAACTAAAATATAATTTGCAAAATAATCAATATTTCAAATATCTTCAAATTCAAAATTATTTGAAGAAATATATACAAGGATATCAAACCCTAATCCCAGATTTATTGGAGGAAGGAATGAATAGAAAGGCAGAATCAAGCAATTTAATATCTTACTTATATAATATAATTTTAAATATAGAAACGCCAATGACAGAGGCAATTAGAAGGGACTGGGAACAAGAGTTATTGATAAAAATTCCTAATAATAAATGGGGAAAAAAATTATATGTAAATAAATGTTCAATTAATGTAAGACATAACCTAATTCAATTTAAAATTTTACATAGATTATATTATTCTAAAAGTAGACTGAATAAAATATTCTCAAATGTTTCCCCCATCTGTGACAAATGTCTAACTCAAAATGCCACTATAGCACATTCCTTTGTCTCGTATAAAACTGTATAAATTTTGGAATGAAATTTTTGGAATTTTTACAGAACTATTTAACACAAAATTGAACCCCAATACAGAACTGATTATCTTTGGATCAATGGAAGAGGGAAGTAAACTAACTATATTCCAAGAAGCTTTTCTTAATTACGGTCTAATAACAGCAAAAAACTTATTCTCAAATTTTGGAAAAACGCAACCACGCCAACATTCAAAATGTGGATTTCAAATATGTCTGAAACGCTTCATCTTGAAGAAATGAGATTTCTCCTACTAGGCAAAGTAGACCAATTCTCAAAGACTTGGTCTCCTTTTATCAACTTTTTGCAAGCATATGGTGCAACATAACATAACCTTAGAAATTAAATGGTTTAGAACCGGGTGAGGGATGGGCAAAAATACGAAATAGGTAGATCTCCCCTAATCTCTCTTTTCTTTACTTTCTCCTCCTATTTCAATCTTTTCAGCTTCTCGTCTATGTCCTTTATTTCTTTTGCTATCTGTCTCTACTCGCTTGTCTATCTATTCCGACACTCGTTATTTCTTTTTTCTCTCACTGTACTTTTATTATTAAATCAAAAATACGAAGTTGTACAAGAATGGAAATATGTATGTATGTATTAGGTACTCAAGTACCACACTATTGTACTTATTTCTAACAAAAATAAACAAAAAAAAGAGTTGGTTTTTATGGAGGCTTTAATCATATTTTCATGTTGCGAAATAGGGTCCAAAAAAATGTATGAACCAACAGTATTTTTCCTCCCGACTTCACCGCAAACCACAACGTTCCACTCCACCGCATTGCACTAAAACCCACTCGCTAGTTGATTTAAATGGCCATTAATTTACAGGCATTAAACACTAAATTTCCTTCCATTTGGCCTAGAAATTCATGAAAATGCGATTTAAAAATGATGTTATATTGTGGATTATTGTGTGAATGTTATTTGGACACTTAGGCCATTAAAAAAAAAGTATATCTTTTCTTAAGAAATGGATAGATGTTTAGATCTACTCATTGAATTTTGTAATTAGCTACAATTAGATAACTAACTAATTATATGCTTTAATTTCAGGTCATCCAAGTAAGATTGTTTCATATTTGTTTCAGAATGCTTCAATCTATAATAATTGAAAATTTCATTGAGTTCTCTTAATTTTTAAGAAAGTTATGGGCTTTTAACTGTTCTAGATCACAGCTTTTGAGTTAAGTCAATTGAAAGGCAATGGGGAACAAGATGCTAATTTCCGAGTATGAAAATGGTCATAACTTTCTTAATATTTTGTAACATTGCTATTACTATTCCATAGAAAAGTCATATATGATAGGAACAGAATTAGACCATTCAGCCCATCAAGTCTACTCCATCCAATCATGGCTGATCTATCTCTCCCTTCTAACCCCATTCTCCTGCCTTCCCATAATCCCTGACACCCGTATTAATCAAGAATCTATCCATCTCTGCCTTATATATACCCATTCACGTGGCCTCCACAGCCTTCTGTGGCGAATAATTCCACAGATTCCACCCTCTGACTAAACAAGTTCCTCCTCATCCCCTTCTTAAAGGAACGTCCTTTAATTCTGAGGTTATGACCTCTATTCCTAGACTCTCCCACTGGTGGAAACATCCTCTCCACAACCACCCTATCCAAGCCTTTCACTATTCAGTCAGTTTCAAATGAGCCCCCCCCTCATCCTTCTGAACTCCAGCGAGTACAGGCCCGGTGCCATCAAACGCTCATGATATATTTACCCACTCACTCCTTTGATAATTCTTGTAAACCTCCTCTGAATAACCAATCTATTTCTCTCATGATTTTATACACCTCTCTAAGTTCACCCCTCATCCTCCTGCGCTCCAGGAAATAGAATCGCAGCCTGCTCAACCTCTCCCTATATCTCAGACCCTCGAGTCTTGGCAACATCCTGTAAATCTTTCTACCCTTTCCAACTTAACATCTTTCCTATAGCATGGCTCCCAGAACTGAACACAATATTCAAAAGGCTGCCTCACCTACATTTTATTAACAGCAACATGACCCCCCAACTTCTACACTCAATATTCAGACTAATGAAAGACAATATGCAAAATCATTTTTGACCACCCCATTTACCTGTGACACCACCTTCAAGGAATGATGTACCTGTACTCCTAGATCCCTCTACTCTATAACTACCATTCATTGTGTAGGTCCTGCCCTTATTAGACTTGCCTAAATGCAACACCTCACATTCCATCAACCAACACATCTGCAATACCACCCACTTTTGTACCTTCTGCAAACTTGCAAATTTGGCCATGTACATTGTCATCCAAATCATTAATATAGATGACAAATAGTAATGGGCCCAGCACTGAATGCTGAGGTGCACCACTGAGGTACACAGGCCTCCAGTGCAAGAAGCAACCTTCCACCATCACCCTCTGCTTCTTTCCATGAAGCCAATTTTCTATCCATTCAGTTATCTCTCCCAGTAGCCATGAGATCTAACCTCCTAGAGCAGCCTACCATGCGGAACCTTGTTGAATGCTTTGCTGAAATCCATATATACATTTACAGCGATGCCCTCATCAACCATTTTGGTCACGTCTTCAAAAAATTCAGATTTTGGAGACACGACTTCCCACATACAAACCTATTACTATCTAAAGGAAGTAAGTAAGTAAGTTTATTGGCCAAGTATTCACATACAAGGAATTTGCCTTGGTGCTCCGCCCACAAGTAACAACATGGCATATAGTGACAGTTACAAATGACTCAGAAAACACTAAACATTAATAATAATAAAACATTAATAATAAAACACCATTGATCAAGCATGTGAACCAACAAAATACCAGATCAAAGGGAGGCTACAGATTTTTGGCTGTTGAATAGAGCAACTACTCGCAGATAAAAACTGTTTTTATGTCTGGCTGTAGCAGCTTTGACAGACCGGAGTCGCCTTCCAGAGGGAAGTGATTCAAAGAGTTTGTGGCCAGGGTGAGAGGAGTCAGAGATGATCTTGCCCGCTCGCTTCCTGGCCCTTGCAGTGGAGGGAAGGTTGCAGCCAATAACCTTCTCTGCTGATCGGACGATTTGCTGCAGCCTCTAGGTGTTGTACTTGGTGGCTGAGCCAAACCAAACCATGATGGAGAAGGTGAGAACAGACTCTATGATGGGCGTGTAGAATTGGACCATCATTGCCTGTGGCAGATTGTGCTTCCTCAGCTGCCGCAGGAAGTACATCCTCTGTTGTGCCTTTTTGACTGCGGAGTCGATGGTAGCCCCCCACTTAAAGTCCTTGGAGATGATGGTTCCCAGGATTGTAAAAGACTCGACAGATGTGACTGTGGTGTTGTTGATGGTGAGTGGGGTGAGGGGAGGGGGAACTCTCCTAAAGTCTACAATCAATTCCACTGTCTTAAGAGCATTGAGCTCCAGGTTGTTGCGATGGCACCAGGACGCCAGCTATGACACTTCCTGTCTGTAGGCAGATTCCCCCCCATCCTGGATCAGTCCAATCAGCGTTGTGTTGTCCGCAAACTTGAGAAGCTTCACAGAGGTGTCTGTGGAGGTGCAGTCGTTGGTGTAGAGAGAGTAGAGGAGAGGGGAGAGTACGTAGCCTTGCGGTGCTCCTGTGCTGAGGGCCAGCGGGTCCGAGATGTTCTTTCCCAGTCTCACATGCTGCTTCCTGTCTATCAGGAAGTTGGTGATCCACCGACAGAGGGGTTCAGGCACAGTCAACTTGGAGAGTTTGGAGTGTAGTAGCCCAGGCACAATGGTGTTGAATGCAGAGCTAAAATCAACAAACAAAATCCTTGCATACGTCCCCAGGCGATCTATGTGCTGTAAGATGAAGTGCAGGCCCAGGTTGACTGCGTCATCCACAGATCTATTGGCCCAATATGCAAACTGCAGAGGGTCCAGCAGAGGTTTGTGATATTTTTCAGCTTGGCCAGCACAAGCCTTTCGAGTGTCTTCATGACTACAGAGGTCAGTGCGACAGACCTGTAGTCATTAAGACAATCCTTAAGTAATCCTTGCCTTTTTGGGTATGGGAACAATAGTGGAGACTTTGAAGCAGGCAGGGAGAGTACATGTTTGCAGGGATGTCAAATGGCGTCAAGTTGGGAAATGGGGAAGTACAATGGGATCTGGGGGTCCTTGTACATCAGTCTATGAATGAAAGCATGCTGGTACAGCAGGCAGTGAAGAAAGAGAATGGCATGTTGGCCTTTATGACAAAAGGAATTGAATATAGGAGCAAAGAGGTCCTTCTGCTGTTGTACAGAGCCCTAGTGAGACCACGCCTGGAGTATTGTGTGCAGTTTTGGTCCCGTAATTTGAGGAAGGACATTCTTGCTATTGAAGGAGTGCAGCGTAGGTTCACCAGGTTAATTCCCGGGATGGCTGGACTGTCATATGCTGAGAGAATGGAGCGTCTGGGCTTGTACACTCTGGAGTTTAGAAGGATGAGAGGAGATCTCATTGAAACATAAAAGATTGTTAAGGCCTTGGACACGCTAGAGGCAGGAAACATGTTCCCGATGTTAGGGGAGTCCAGAACCAGGGGCCACAGTTTAAGAATAAGGAGTAAGCCATTTAGAACGGAGACGAGGAAACACTTTTTCTCATAGAGAGTGGTGAGTCTGTGGAATTCTCTGCCTCAGAGGGCAGTGGAGGCGGGTTCTCTGGATGCTTTCAAGAGAGAGCTAGATAGGGCTCTTAAAGATAGCAGAGTCAGGGGATATGGGGAGAAGGCAGGAACGGGGTACTGATTGGGGGTGATCAGCCATGATCACATTGAATGGCGGCACTGGCTCGAAGCGCTGAATGTCCTACTCCTTTGTCTATTGTCTATTGTTTATGCTAGACTATCCCTAATCAGCCCTTGTCCATCTAAATACATATATATCCTATCCCTCAGAATATTCTCCAGTAACATTCCTACTACAGCTGTTGTTCCAAGCCCTTTACCTGCAGCCCTTCATGAATAGAGGCACAACATTTGCCACCCTTCAGTCTTCCAGCACCTCTCCTGTATTTAATGACAACTCATAAATTTCAGCCAGGACCCACAATTTCCTCTCTCGTTTCCCCACGGTGTCCTCAGCTATATCTGATCCTGCCCAGGAGATTTTTCTTACTTCATACCCGTCAGATCCTTCAGCGGGCCTTGCCAGCCGCTGCTGTTCAATGTTGACGTGTCATCTGCCCCAACAGCACCCAAGGGGGTGAACCTGTTTTGAACAGAGCCACTGGGATCACCTGCACGCCATGTTTAATTCCTTTTCTTCATGGTCACCCACCTTCTCTCTTCCTGGATCTTCAGTGTGACAACCTCATTTTTGGTCCTGTCCAAGGAGCTCTCATTTTCCCCTAAT
The DNA here is from genome assembly GCA_963514005.1 of Raja brachyura. The sequence goes on along the minus strand of OY740804.1, from coordinate 39,034,095 downwards.
GGCCCTGTGGCCATCCAGCTGCTGCTCTAGTTCCCCAACAGTGTTTAAGGAGCTGCACCTGAACACATGTCCCACAGGTGTGGTCGGTCATCAGGGACATCAGCAGTTTCCCTGACTTCCCACATCCTGCAGGAGGAGCACTGCAACATTTTACCTGTCATCACCACTGTAGCTCAACACATGTCACGAGCAGACTAAATCGTATCCACCTCTGTGATAGCCTCAGCCTCCTCACCAAAGATTCACACTTGACATCCAGCCAGCACTTCACCAACACACATCTTCTCTCCCAATAGGCAATGCCACTAGATTTTGCCTTATATTTATTTGTGACCCAATTTGGATGCTGCACCCACTCCAATGGTTAACTTTAAATTGGTCTCCCACTCACTTTAACTGTCTTCAGCTGAATTTGCTCATGGCTCGGTTTTCCAAACTGAAAATGCTCTTTTCAAACTGAAGGACAAAAGACTGCTTTCCGTTTTAAGTTCTTCAGCTTAAAGAGTTGTTTAAAGGCCAGCTGATCAAACTATTGATTAGAAGGGCTATGAAATGTAATCGGTGAGTCAGATCAAGGAAAATTCCTGGGCTCATTATATGTATGTTAAAAAATAATAGGGTGACCAAGGAGAAGGTAGGACTGCTCAAAGATAATGGAGGGTATCTATGTTTGTAATCGGAGGATGTAGGTGAAGTCTTGCATCATGTTCAGCCCAGACATTATGGTCTGAAGGGTCTGTTCCTGTGCTGCACTAATCTATGTTCTATGATAATGAAGGTCAGAAGATGGAAGGGTGATGAAGGTAACATAATGGCAGTGAATGGTTGATGTAATGATGGTGGCATTTAGTTCAACGAGTAACGGGTGTAGGAATCAAAAGCCAGGCAGGTTACCGGATACACAGTGATTGTGGGAGCTGACTACACTGATGATTGGTGAGGGAGATGTTAGACACATAGCAATGAATGCCTTTTAAGTTATTCAAGTATAAAACACATGCTAGTAGGAATAAACAAGCAGAATAAACAAATTTGCAAAGGGACATTTTAGGGCCTTTGAAGTTTCTACTTTGTTGTTGGACTCAAACTAAATGTCCATTCAGTACTTTGTGCATTTCCCACTAAGCTCAGATGTAGGTACTGAGTATCCGTTCCTATCTAACTTCAATGGGAATAAAGAGCTGAAAGGACAGATGCAGCATCGCTTATGGTTGTATGGGAAGGTGCCATAAGGATAGGAATTTAAGAATTGTTGTTGGGGACAGCAGAATGGACCAGGGTGGCACAAAAAGAAATGTTTCCTTAAAATACTAAATGGGGAGGGGAAACCAAGATAAGTCTGGTGGAAGGATCTTGTAGAGGCTGGTGGAAATTGCTAAGGAATTCTACTGTTGTATTTGGAGGCTGATGAGGTAGAAGGTGAGGACTGCGGGGGAACTAATCTTGCTCTGACTAGGAGGAGGGAAGCAAAAGCAAGGACTTGGGAAGTAGATGAGATGCACTCTTGGGGCTCTGTTCAAATAGGGTGGAGATTAAGCCATGATATAGGAGGAAGGTACTGAAGTGTCATTCCAATCGTCATGGCTATCCCTCGAGGTCGAAGATGATGGTCTATGTTCTGTTGTTTTTATGGACTCTCAGGTGGCTTATGAGTCCAATCATGGCTTTGCAGCTCACAGGACAAAGACGCCTGTGCGTGTGTCTGTTTAACGTGTACTTGATGCTGCGCTCCAAGAAGCACATGGTCCTTCACAAATCAATCCTTGTCCATCAACTAATTCCAATGGCAAGGGAACCAAGACGATTGGAGCTGACAGATCTGTTGCAGCCTTCATCCGCCTTCACAGCCATTGAGTTCAAGATAACGTTCTCTGACTTGTCCGCCGTTGAGGTCATTGTAGGTTGGATCGATCTTAGTCTGGACCCTCATCCTTGACCTTACCGCCATGGGTGGCCCAACCAGAAGCTGGTGCTTCCAACGGCATCGCTCTCGGAAGTGTCATTAATGTATCTTGGAAGAGACTGGACCAGAGTAGTGAGAATAAAGTCTTGAGTCTGAAGAAGGGTTTCGGCCCGAAACGTTGCCTATCTCCTTCGCTTCTTAGATGCTGCTGCACCCGCTGAGTTTCTCCAGCATTTTGTGTACCCTAATGAGAATAAAGTCATGTTAGAAAGAGATACGTTCAGTGGGACAAGAGAAGGATGAAACAATAGGTCTACATCAACAATCTTCAACATGGATCATGGGCAGAGGTAGATGTGGTTGTGCCTAACTCTGAAATTATACGGCTGGAAGCTGTAAACTGATATCCCAAGGAAATGAAGCTGATGACCACCAGACGTCGCAGAGCAGAAAAGGTTGTGGGACTATTTTGTGGGCAATCAAAATCAAGAATAGTTTTGACAATCAACAAGTTGTTCACTCTTTCCAGAATTAATAACCATATGTTGCAGGCAATTGACGGAAGAGCCAAATGTCTGATACAAAAAAATAAATGTTAGTCAGCATGGTGTTCATTGTGGTCGAAGCATATTCAATAGTAAGTGGATAAACTGTGAATTGAATAAATATAGTAATTCCGAGCAAAACAATTTATTTTACGAGGTGTGAATAAGCACAGGGATGCATTAGATGTATTTTGAAGAGCCAATAAAGTGATTAAACTGAATGGTCTCCTATGCTATATGGCTCTATGATTTAATGAAAGGCATTTAAAATATTGTTAATATAAAACATGTAGTCAGAAATGGCTTTCCCTTAGAGAATTGGATTGTAGGGAATGCAGCCTAATGGGACGAATTTCAAAACCTAACACAGTTCAATTGGCAAAGTATCCCTGTGGAGTCATGTTTCTGCTCCCAGATGGGTTGACAAACATCTGATTCTGTTTCAACATGTCATCAATATGACGTATGGCATGGTTGCCTTCACCAACATTGAGCACAAGAGCTCGGTAGTCATGCTGCAGCTTTATAGTACTTTGGTCAAGGTGGGCCCTGTTTGGAGTATTGTATGCTGTTGTCACTCCTCTTCATGAAGAATGAGGAAGCTTTGGTTGAGAAGAGATGAACCCGAATGCTGCCTGGATCAGACAATATTAATTATAAGGAGAGTTATATATTATATATTGGATAAATTTGAATTGTCTTTGGAAGGACAGAGGTTGAGGGAAGACCTGATTGATGTATATACAATTATAAGTCATAGGCAAGATAGACAGTTATTACCTTTTATCCAGGGTGGAAATAGCAAAGAGAGGGCATAGCTTTAAGGAAAGGGAGCCAAAGTTTAAAGAAGATATGTGGGGCAAGTTTTTCCAACCGAGTGGTGAGTGCTTGGAATACGCAGCCAGTGGTAGCAATGGAGACAGGTACAATAGTGGCATTTAACAGTCTTTTAGATAGGCACATGGATATGGCGGGATATGGATTACATGCAGACAGAGGAGATTAGTTTAACTTGGCATCATGTTCGGCATGGACATTGGGGGCCGAAGGGCCTTTTTCTTGCTGTACTGCTCCATGTTCTATATTCCCTGAGAATAACATAACAAAGGACATGGTGATCAGATCATCTTGATGCCAAGATCCAGCAATGAGCAATGGATGCATTAATTAATAATTGCTTCATTTATATTTGCAAGCAAAATATGTGGGTAGGCATGTGATGAATATATAAGCATCGGCAGAACATGACATTGCAGTGATGCCACCACTGACTCTGCTGCTGTCCTTGCAACCATTGATTTTTTTGCGTTCAACATAAAACATAGAACATTAATTAGTGGAGTGATTAATGTCCCACAATATCTGTGCCTAACATGATGCTAAGACCAGCTATTATCTGTGTGCATATTATCCATATCCCTCCATCCCCTGCTTATCCACACGTTGTGACACCACCTCTTCCCATGGTTGTTGCTCTGATCTCTATCACTGGTGGACAGGCCAGAAGAAGCCAATTGGCACCCTGGACACAACTCCTGACTGAGTCGAGGCCACAGCCAAATAAGTAACAGCCATGTCCAGTTGGCTATGATTGGATTAATCCACCCGAATCTCATCGCCCTCCCCCTTAACAGTTGCGGCACGGTGGTGCAGCGGTGGAATTGCTGCCTTAGACCCGTGTTTGATCCTGACCGCCGGTGCTGTCTGTACGGAGTTTGTGAACTCTCTCCGTGACCCGCTTGCATTTTTTCCAGGATCTCTGGTTTCCTCCCACACTCCAAAGACGTACAGGTTTGTAGGTTAATTAACAAGGTATGTTATTGTAAATTTTCCCTTGTGTATGTATAGGCTCGTGTTAGTGTGTGGGGATCACTGGTCAACATTGACTTGGTGGGCCGAATGGCCTGTTTCCGCACTGTACCTCTAAGCTAAACAAAACTAAAAAAATAAACTTAACAGCTAAGGCAATTCCAGCCAAAGGAGGAAAAGGGTGTGGGTGAGAGGAATGAGGGGAGATGGAAGAGAGAGCAAGGGTGGGAACGTGGGGTACTCCTCTACCAGCTGTGTTCTCCTTTTGCAGGCTTGTAGGAAGTCTGAGTCACAGGGACCAACCCAAAAACACCAGTGCCTCGTCTACGAGGTCAAGACTGGGCTGCTGGGACAGCCCTCGACAGCCAACACCTTCTTTGAGGCTGGGGGAAGTGTGAGAATGTCAGTGCCCCCTCAGCTCCCCACAGACAATGAAGGAATGCGCCCACACATGGAGGCAAAGACTGGACCACGAGGATAAACATGAGAGCATCAGCCCCTTCTCCAAGGCCAAGGCTGAGCCACCGGGGTAAGCCTGAGACTGCCAGCACCTCCTCATTCGAGGCAAAGGTGAACTGCAGGGACAAGCCTGAGATCACTGCACCTCCTCCTTCAAGACCAGGACTGAGCCACTAGCACCCAGTGCCTCTTTTGAGGTCAAAACTGGGCTGAGGATCTTGATCAGTTGGCAGGTGGTCTGAGGAATGGTTGATGGAATTTAATACAGATAAATGTGAAGTGTTACATTTTGGGAAGTCTAACGGGCAGTGAATGGTTGAGGTCTGGGGAGTGTTGTAGAACACTCTGGGAATGCATGTACATAGTTCCTTAAAGGCTTTTGGCATGTTGGCCTTTATCAGCCAGAGTATTGAGTCTAGAAGTTGGGAGGTCATGTTGCAGTTATATAAGACGTTGGTGAGGCCACGTTTAGTGTATTGTGTTCAGTTTTGGGCACCATATTATAGGAAAGATTTTGCAAAGCTGCAAAGGGTGCAGAGGAGATTTACGAGGATGTTGCCAGTACTTGAGGGCCTGAGCTATAGGGAGAGGTTGAGCAGGCTAGAACACTTCCTTGGAGCACAGGAAGATGAGGGGCGATCTTTTAGAGGTGTAAACAATGGGACATGCAGCATCTCTGAAGAGAAGTCTGAAGAAGGGTCTCGACCCGAAACATCACCATGCTTCTTATTTAAGGGACAGATGTTTAGGGGTAACATGAGGGGGAACTTCTTTACTCAGAGAGTGGTGGCTGTGTGGAATGATCTTCCAGCAGAAGTGGTGGAGGCAGGATCGATTTTAACATTTAAAAGTAAAGTGGATAGGTATATGGACGGGAAGGGAATGGAGGGGTATGGTCTGAGTGCAGGTAGATGGGACTAGGGGAAAATAAATGGTCGGCACGGACTGGAAGGGCCGAGAAGGCCTGTTTCTGTGCTGTAATTGTTATATGGTTATGTGGTTAAGAATAAGGGGTAAGCCAGTTAGAACGGAGATGAGGAAACACTTTTTCACACAGAGAGTTGTGAGTCTGTGGAATTCTCTGCCTCAGAGGGTGGTGGAGGCTGGTTCTCTGGATAGTTTCAAGAGAGAGCTAGTTGGGCTCTTGAAGATAGTGGAGTCAGGGGATATGGGGAGAAGGCAGGAACGGGGTACTGATTGTGGATGATCAACCATGATCACATTGAATGGCAGTACTGGTTTGAAGGGCCGAATGGCTTATTTCTGCATCTATTGTCTATTGTCTCCAGAGATGCTGCCTGTCCCGCTGAGTTACTCCAACATTTTGTGTCTACCTTCGATTTAACCAGCATCTGCCGTTCTTTCCTACAGGAATATATTTGGTTTACAACGAAGATAGACACATAGTAACTGACCGAGACAGGCAGCATCTCCGGGTAGACGGAATGGGTGGAGACTATGTTGAGTTGCTCGCATTCAGTTAATTGGTCTTGGATTGAAGGGTGCTGTTCGGCAGGCGCTAGGACCCAGCGGCGCACCGAGTGTATGCGGCGTCTATGGACTGCTCAAGCCGACGCCGAATCCGCAGCGTCTGCACATGGACTCGGCGCCGGGACTGAGAGGCAGCTTCAGCACCACGGTCAGCGCCCGCATCCTCGCAGCGCCAGCGCCAGCGCCAGCCCAGCTACTGCCCAAAGGCTCAGCCCAGCCCAGCCCAGCCCAATGCCTCCACATCCAACCTGTGCCTTCCTCCACCTTCCCTTCACAACATTGCATTAACTGCAACGCCAAAGAAGGAGAGGTTTCAGCGAGACGAAATATTACAAAAATGCTGATTGCATTACCCCGAGGATAAAACCACCACTGTTGCATTCAGCCCAATGAAATCCAGATGTACCATCGACTGCAAAAGATAAATGCCTCGTGTTGATGCTAAAATAGTTGGTTATTTACAATAACCGAGAAGTGGATCTACGAGAAATTGCTGGATCAGACTGCAAGTGGATTAAAAGGTAGAGTATACTCATGTGAAGTAGAAGCGTGCATTATTAATAGATGCTAATTATATATACATATTTATATAATATATATATATGACCTGTATTATAAATAAACTTCAGTCCACCATCACCCGCCCCTGTTTTCATCTCATTGAATCCTGTGTTGAAGTTTAGTGCATGTGTGGAGAAATGTTAATTTGTTTATAATTATTATTTTTTGGGCCTTCTGACTATATTGTATAATGGTTGAAATATATTTGTGTGTGTGTGTGTACACGAACGAGAGAGAGAGAGAGAATGCATGCTCCTTAAGACTTCAGTTTCTGTCTTCCAATAGAGCAGGTAAGGAAGGACTCTTAATGCCAAAAGCTGTAGGAGCCAGCATCTTTGGCCTGGGATGTTGAATGTCTGCTGTCTTTTATTGTTAATGATTGAGAACATGCCTTCCATGCTTTTGGTTATTGTTCAAAGGCATTTTGACCTAATTCTCACACCGCAACCTCCAACCCCCAAATGTCAAGGCCCACACATGTCTGAGTTGGAAGTTGCTAACTCTGTTCTTTTAGGCTGGACCCCAGGCTCATGATGAACCTGTCTTGAACATGTAACACAAACACTGATCATTTGCCCGGCACCTTGGATTTTTTTCATTCTGCATATTTTATTTTCCAATAGGTGCAGGAGGAGGCCATTCGGCCCTTTGAGCCAGCAACGCCATTCAAAGTAATCATGGCTGATCATCCCCAATCAGTACCCCGTTCCTGCCTCCTCCCCATATCCCGTGACTCCGCTATCTTTAAGAGCCCTGTCTAGCTCTCTACCACCTAAGCTAAAAAAAAATCCAAAGCACTTTAGATGAGTGTAAATTGAGTACCATTTGAAAGAAAGCTTTGCAAGGTGTAATTAACACCTGTGACAAAAAGCGAAAAAAAGGACTTGATTTGAAGATATTCCGAGTGGAAGAAAGGTTTTAGAGAAGGCCTGGGGAAGCAGATTATTTCACAAAGTTCACAGCTTACAGATACAATTTAAACATTAATATCTCCATCACTCATGAAAGCTAGGAATGGGCAATAAATGTTGGCCTTGTCAGTGACGCCCACACCCTGAGAATGAATAAATTAAAAAAAAACATTCTTAACAAGAAGCAGATGGGGGTGATCTAAATCACCACAGCAACCAAATATTTTTTTCTTCGTGCAACAAACAGTGACAGGAATCTGTTTTTATTTACAAGATAATATTATTTTAAATTATGAGTCGCGCTTCCTTCAGTTTGGGGTCAGTTGTTGTGCCTGAAACAGCTCTGGGCATTGTTGCAACAAGTTAGTGCAGCCCACATCATTGGCATAGGACTAATGACAAACGGAAAATCTATCAAGAAATGGTACAACGTCAAATTGCAATTGATGGGGATTGTTACTCTGGCGAATTGCTATCCTCGAAAATGCAGTCTTCAATTTGAAAGTCCGCACACATTTTGAGAATAAATTCCTTTTTCGACCTGTTATAAATTAGAGAGCTGGATGTTCACCTCGGGTCAGGAAAATACTTTGTCATTAGAAAGAAGTATTTAAGTGAATGCTTGTCCTACACCTATATAGTTTGTGCCTCCATTTTCTACACCATTTCTCTCTGTTGCCCACTCTATCCTTCACCAAGTCCATTCTTCTGGTTTTTACAACTCTACGCCAAATGCCCAATTTCGTGGTGAGTTGAGATAGTAAATGGAAATCTAGAACTCAGTTTGTTGGGGATCCGATGCCCTTTTCAATTCCTACAAACAAATTGTCCGATGTCAAGAAATTCCAATTAAATATCTTGCGTGAGGGATCAACTTTAGTTGGATACAGTTCTAGTCGCCCCATTGCAGGAAGGTTTACACGAGGGGGCAGGTTTACCAGAATGCTGCCTGGATTAGATTGTATTAGGACAGTATGGACAAACTGATGTGGTTTGATTCAGGAAGTCTGTGCTTTCTGTCTGCTTCACATGAATTTGAAGATGTTGCGGATTTGAAAGGCCGTTTGCTGTTGTAGCAAGATAATTAGGCTGGTGTCACTTGTGTCTCACTTGCTCAAAGAATCATCGGTTTGCTCTGCCTGAGCCTTCTCACTCACATTCCTTTGCCAAATCATTGACCACTATGATTTCAAACTCTGAAATTCCCTCTGTAACCATTTATACGTCTCTACGTTTGGATGGAACTTAATATCTCGCCATATCAAAACTGTTTTAAAATCTCCATGAATCTATATTTTGTATGATTTACTTGGGGATGGTTCACTGTTTTAAAAGAAAATAAATCCAAATGGATGTTGATTCCAAGTAGAGAGGACACAGTGAAGGATGTTGCTCAGATTGGAGAATATGGAATTTTGACGAACAGAGGGACACTGATCCGAGGCTCACTAAACAAGATTTCTTCCATTGTGATCAGAGGACCATCGGTGCATCGTATCTACCTCTCAGCAGTGAGAGAATTCAAATCCACTTCAACCACTTGAACATAGTGTAGTATGGTGTTTGGATAGTGAATACTAAAGTGCCAGAGATGTACTACTGGAGGTGGCTTATTTCAATTGAGGTTAAATAACTCTTTAACCTGAAATAAAATCATGAATGATTGGTATCATAGCTAGATGCTGGAAGATTGTTCCCGATGTTGGGGGAGTCCACAACAAGGGGTCACAGTCTAAGGATAAGGGGGAATTCCTTTAGGACCGAGATGAGGAAAACATCCTTTACACAGAGTCTCTGGAATTCTCTGCCACAGAAGGTAGTTGAGGCCAGTTCATTGGCTATATTTAAGAGGGAGTTAGATGTGGCACTTGTGGCTAAAGGGGATCAGGGGGTATGGAGAGAAGGCAGGTACAGGATACTGAGTTGGATGATCAGCCATGATCACATTGAATGGCGGTGCAGGCTCGAAGGGCCGAATAGCCTACTCCTGCACCTATTTTTCTATGTTTTCTATGTTTCAATGTATAGCATGATCATCACAATCCACAGTGCAGTGCAGGCCTTCAGGTGAGGTCAAATATGGTACTGCACAATTTCAGAGAACAAGGGAGTTATCCCAGTTGTCCTGTCCACATATCATCCATTAACAAGCATTGCTAAAATTAATTAACTTGTCATTAATAGTTTGCTGGTTGTTGATGTTGGTTTCAACATTTCCTGCTTTACAGCAGGGATAATATTTCAAACAAATAGTTTTTGTGTGTGTGGAGCACATCAAAGCTTTATGAGAGGCAAGTGAATAAGTTTTTCTCTCTTTGAATGATAGAATGAGTGCAGACTTTTCACGGCAACGGAAGGTCAATCAAAAAATAGGATGATGAGGAACGTGGCTATGAAGGCAGCAGCTGCAAGGTAATCTGAATGGAAGCTGGTCATACAATTGACAATGGAAAAGATGAAGAGTAAAGAGGAAAGACAGCAGATGGGATTAATATATAGACAAATACAGAATACAAACAGACCATGGAGCGAAGGAAATAGGCAACGTTTTGGGCCAAAACCCTTCTTCAGACTGATGTAGGGTGGGGGGGGCGGGCTCTTCCCCCCCCCCCCCCACCACCCTACATCAGTCTGAAGAAGGGTTTCGGCCCAAAACATTGCCTATTTCCTTCGATCCATAGATGCTGCCTCACCCGCTGAGTTTCTCCAGCACTTTGATTTTCCAGCAACTGCAGTTCCTTCTTGAACAAACAGACCATTCAGGTTCACTGGTTGTTATCATTATTTCTGCTATTGCCAGGACTCCTGGCACCCATCGTCATCTCATAGATTATCCTTTCTTCCTTTCCTCCAATGTGCCTATCTTCCATTTCTTAAATCCATCCCTGTTTTATAGAGGGTTACACAAAAAGCTGGAGAAACTCAGCGGGTGCAGCAGCATCTAAGGAGCGAAGGAGATAGGCGACGTTTCGGGTCGAGACCCTTCTTCTGTTTTATAGAGATGTAGTCAAATGAGATGGAGAAGGTGGGTGGGTTTCTAAAGTTAAGTCTGCAGGTTGGCCAGGGCATAGAGGTCACTATGAGGACACATGTGACTGCACACGCAGGAATCCTGAGCAAAAATCAAACTGCAAGAGGAGCTCAGTGGGTCAGGCAGAATCTGCGGAGGGAAATGAGCAGATGGATGCCTCAAGTCAGAACCCTGACCCTCCAGCAGTTTGTTTATTGCTCATATGTCACGTTCAGCTTGAACTGCAATAATATCACCTATTGAGAACACTGCTGTTTTGAAAGATAGTGTGGTCATGAAGGAGTTCTTAAGAAATTATCATTTAAAATTTGGACGGCACAGTGGTGCAGCGGTAGAGTTGCTGCCGAACACACCAGAGACCCGGGTTCAACCCTGACTGTGGGTGCTGTCTGTATGGAGTTAGTATGTTCCCCCTGTTCCTGCATGGGTTTCCTCCGGGTGCTCTGTTCCTCCCACGTTCCAAAGACGTGCAGAGTGATAGGTTACTAGGCTTCTGTAAATTGTCCCTAGTGCGTAAGATAGAAATACTGTAGGGATGATTGCTGGTCAACGAGGATTCAGTGAGCCGAAGGGCTTGTTTTCTTGGCATATCTCTCAAGTAAAAAATAGCCTAATCATTTCACAATGAGAAAATTGACTTCTGCAGAGTTCTAATTGTCACTAAAATGAGAATTATCTTCAGGCTTGGAACCATTTAATCAGCACACTGCTCCAAGCTGGTAACTTACAGGCCCAACAGTAGAACTACTGCCACTCATGTTGGAGAAGAACTTGAAGCATCCAGAAGGTAGCATATTGATCCTGATGTAGATTAGATAGCTTGTCAGGGGTGCAACTCAAACAGATAGTGGTAAATGGCCAGTCTAAAGAAGGGTCTCGACCCGAAACGTAACCCATTCCTTCTCTCCAGAGATGCTGCCTGTCCCGCTGAGTTACTCCAGCATTTTGTGTTTATCTACTAGTAAATAGATACTCTGCTGACAGCCAACAGGGCACACCAATGATGCACAAGCCATGTCTGATTAGCATGGATTGGCATGGGGTGATGCTGCTAAATTCTGATGATGCAAATTCTTATTTATGATAGAGAGTTCTGTTTTCTGGCAAAGTATCGCTGGACAGGGCTCAAACTCTGCGGTGAGAAGAGAAAAGATAGGAGTTAAAAGCGTAGAACACAGCACAAGATATTCATACATTTCTCTCCTGAGATATCGCCTTCCTTTTATCAGCCAGTCTCAAGGCAGTGAGGCTGCCTGATCAAAATGTAAGTTGGGTGAACACTCAAAGAGCTTTTTGAAAAGAGTTTTATCGTGTGATTTGGTCTGTCTGTAACCTGGCACCAAACTCACTGGAAGTGGCTGAAACTGCTGCGATAATCTAGCATTTGACACATTCATCATTGATAGCAGATTTTGTTTCTCAACACTGATGACATTTCAATAATAACAGTTCACAGTTATACGAGCTGTTATAGCAATCAGTCAGTCTCCTTACCTTTCCCCAACAAAATGGCAAACCTATTCGGAGAATCACTAATGCCAAATTAGAGTTGTGTGCTAGTATGCATATATGCGGTTTTGTGCATGCACGCATGTATATGTTGTGTAGGTCCTTTCATGATGTTTGCTTTGCACTTTGCTGAGAAACAACCCAGTTGCATATTTCTGTCAGTGTCTTCAGACCTTTTGTTTACTTGAGTCGTCTGTTTTATTGTGAACTGCACAGCATTCCTGTGAAAATGAAATGTGATAGATTGGCTCAGTTGCTGGCATTTACCTCTGATCAGAGTTAAGACTCTGCAATACATCCCCACACTTCAGAATAATCTATAGCAACATTCTTTTCCATAATTAGTTTTAAAAGTTATAAAATAATATTGAAATGGATTGGAGTGGTCGCTAAGTTAAAGTCCTAATTTAGGAGGATGCCAGTTTTGAATTTTTAAATGGCTGCAAGGGCTCAGGTCCAGCGTGTTCCTGTTGAAATGAAGGACACAGCTCGCAAGAGTAGGGAACCCTGGGTAACAAGAGACCTTGAAACTCTGATCAAGAAAAAGTTGGAGGCTTATGTCAGCTGAGATCCGCTGAATTTCCTGAGGAGTTTACACAGTATAGGAGTAAATTTAAGAGTGAAATCAGGACGGCACAAAACGGGACATGAAATAGCTTTGGCAGATAAGGTAAAGGAAAATCTAAAGAAATTCTACAAATATATTAAGTGCCGAGGCCCCTTGAAGATCAACAATGTTGTCTATGTGGAATATTGATGGCCTGAAGAGAACTCATATTATAGCATCATACAAGTGAAGGTGCTGGAGGTATTAAAATGCATAAAAGTGGATAAATCGCAGGGGCCTGATAATGTTTGGCCTGGGACAGTATGAAGCTGGGGAAGACATCTCAAGGTCCTTGCAGATATATTTGTATCATCGACAGCCACAAGTGAGGGGCCATTTGTGCCTTTATTTAGGAAAGGCTGCAAGGAAAAGCCGGGGAATAACACCAATGGTGGGGAAGTTATTGGAGGGGATTCTGGGAGAGATGATCTTCATGCATTTGGAAAAGGCAATAACTGATTAAGAATAGTCAACATGGCTTTGTGTGTGGGAAATCATGTCTCACAAATGTAATTTAATTTTTTGAAGAGATGATCAAGTGGAGTGCAGTTAATAGCTGGTTACATGAACTTTGGCAAGGTTGCGCATGGTAGGCTGATCTGCAAGGTTAGATCACCTGGCATCCAGGGTGAGCTAGCCAATTGGATGCAAAACTGGATTGAATGAAGCAGATAGAGGGTAATGGTAGAGGTTTGCATTTCAAACCAGATGCCTGTTACTTTGTGGTGCTATAAGGATCGGTGCTTGGTCAACTGTTTTTGTTATTTCTATTAATTATTTTGATGAGAATGTTGGTGTATGGTTAATAAAGTATGCCATTGCCACTAAAATTGGTGGTATAGTGGAAAGTGAAGATTATTATCTAAGATTACAATGGGATATTGATTAACTATGCTAATGGGCTGAGGAATGGCAGATGGGGTTTAATTTAGAAAAATACAAGATCTTGCATTTTGGGAATGCATGCCAAGGCATGTTTCGCACAGTAAATGGAGGGGTCCTAAAGAGTATTGCAGAACAGAGATCTAGAGGTGCATGAAAGCGGTGACAAAGGTATTCAGGGTAGTGAACTTTGGACACTTGCCTTCATTGGTCTGGGTATTGAGTACAGGAGTTGGGACATCGTGTTACTCCTATACAAGTTGGGGGGTAAAGCCACATTTGGCGTACTGTGCACTCTGGTTGGCTGCAATAGGAAGAATACATCTCCCATATTCTCCTTTTTGTAATTGAATGAACTCTCCTCCATGCACCCAGTATAAATAGATTTGCAGTGAGGTTTTCTGATGGGAGCTGAGGATAATGTTCATATTTACATCAGCATGAATCTACTCTAAAGGTACAAACCAGTTATTTTTTGATCAAAGTTACACTGATGCTAATTAAATTCAAAGAAATGAGTCTCTTTGATGTATTGATAAAAGACACACCGAGCTGGAAAACCAGAATGCCATTGTAGCTATTCTTTCAGAAAGGGCTTTAACAATTCTAGCAATTTTGTTATTGGGAAAGCTATTTTTGTGGCTTACAGTCCACAATGGAAAATGTCAACCAGGTTTGAAAAGACTTGGAGATTGTTATGAATAAGGATTCAATCTTATTCTCTTTATTTTTGAGCACCATTTCCTTCCTTTGAAAAGTTTATGTTCATTTAAGGGCAGCACGGTGGCACAGCGGTAGAGTTTCTGCCTACAGCACTTGCAGCTCCGGAGACCCCAGGTTCGATCCTGACTACGGGTGCTGTCTGTACGCAGTTTGTACGTTCTTCCCATGGGTTTTCTCTGAGATCTTCGGTCACCTCACGCACTGCAAAGATGTACAGGTTTGTAGATTGATTGGGTTGGTATACAGTACGTGTAAATTGTCCCTATTGTTAGTAGGATAGCGTTATTGTGAGAGGATAGCTGGTTGGCGCAGACTCGGTGGGCCGAAGGGCCTGTTTCCGCACTATCTCTAAACTAAACTAAGTTAGGAAATTAGCCAAGAACGAGCAAGGTCAGCATTTATTACCCTTCCCTAATCTTTCTTGAGAAGATAATAATGAATTGCCTCCTTTGAACTGCCACGATCCTTATGATGGTGATGCGAATAGTGGTTCAAGCATTTTGATCCTGTGAAGAAGGATCTGCAGTATATTTCTAAGTTAGAAGGATATACAGCACCTACATCTGTGTGAACTTAATTATTTTTACATTTTTAACCATACAGATTCCGTGGACGCAAATGGTGTGAAACTAATGTCTACATGGTAATATAAGCAAGAAGATTAATGGGTTGGATCGGAGAGGCCATATTACATCTTTTCAAGTCGTGACTAATGGATAATAAAAACTAACTCACATCATAATTTGGAGGTAATTAAGCCACTTCGAAACTAGCTGATCAGAAATGTGCCAGTTTCCTAATGGGTTGAGGTTGATGGCTAGCCAAGGCTTCCATGGTTAGAAAGAAACAGAATCTGCCAACCACTAAGCACACTACTATCCCCAAGGAGAATGGATGATGGACTAGGAAGAACGGCTTTAGGATTTCCATCCTTCCATCACTTTACCTATCCATGGCTGCTCCAGTTTCTGTGGAATGGGAATGGAATACTTCCACTCCAGAACGACAGCAAAGAATTTCTCCTACGTCAATGTTCTTCAATAAAAGTCTGGCGTCCACAGACAGGGATCTTGTTTCACAATCTATTGGTCTCTTCTTGATGCTACTGGTTGACTTAGTTGGGATTGTTGGAAATGTTGCCGTGATGCTTGTAATTATCAAGACTCCATTATTCAAAAAATTTGTCTTTGTTTTCCATCTATGTTTAGTGGACCTGACAGCGGTCTTAATCCTAATGCCCTTAGGGATGGTATCCAGCTCTGCTCTGTTTAATAATGTAGAGTTCAGTGACACCTTGTGTCAGATATATCTGTTCCTAAGCATGTTATTCATTAGTGCATCTATATTATCTATCCTGGCCATTAATGTGGAGCGATACTACTATATAGTACATCCAATGAGATATGAAGTGAGAATGACACTAAAGCTGGTGATGTCTGTCATTATATGCGTGTGGATAAAAGCCATCTTAATGTCAATAATTTCAATTTTGGGCTGGAATTCCCAAAGCCGCTCGAACAATCAGTGTTCCATGCAATGGGATGGAGAGATGTACAGAAAGGTCTTCATAGCTTTCTTTGGCCTGTTTTATTTTTTGTTCCCGGTCTTAATTATTCTGATAGTCTACTGCAACATGTTCAAGGTGGCCAGGGTGGCAGCGATGCAACACCGTCCGCTGCCCACATGGATGGACACACCGCGGCAGAGGTCAGAGTCACTCAGCAGTAGGTCCACCATGGTCACCAGCTCTGGAGCACCAAGAGGATCTCCACAAAGGACATTTGGAGGGGGAAAGGCAGCCGGCATCCTCATCCTAGTTGGGGGCCAGTTTGTGTTTTGCTGGCTGCCATTTTTTGCTTTCCACTTGCATTCTGCTATGACCCCAAATTCAATCAGGCCGAACCGCTGGGAAACAATTGTTACTTGGGTCGGATATACCTCCTTTAGTATTAATCCATTCTTTTACGGATGCCTCAATCGACAGATCCGAGGGGAACTAAGCAAACGCCTCACCTGTTTCTTTAAACAGACGATGGAAGAGGATCTCCGGCTACCCAGCCGAGAAGGGTCAATTGAGGAGAATTTCATGCAATTTCTGCAGAGGACAGGTTGCAACACAGAAACTAGGTCCAGCTACGATGCTTCCAGTCCAAAGTTAGACCAGTCAGTCCTGGGTTTCAGGATACCTGGTCAGATTGCAGAAGAAACATCAGAATTCCTTGAACAGCACATAGCCACTGACTTTACGATGTCCAATAGCTGTATTAGAATGAGCAGGACACCGAAACACGATGCTTAATATATGCGAGTAAAGTTAACCAAATTGTTTAAAGTAAAATTGTTAAACCTCTCATGATTGTTTTCAGAAATAATCCGAACCAATGGGAAGCCATGTATTTTACTGTTTTGTTTCGATATTCTTTGTCTTATTTGATTGAGATTTCAAATTTCATTTTAATTTCTAAATCTTGCCAACAGGGATAAAAAACATTCAATAGGTTTTCTATAATATGCCTCAGACTCATTGTAAAAATATGTTGATACAAGAAAATGCAAATGCTGGTTTACAAAAAAAAAAGACACAAAGTGCTGGAGTAACTCAGCGGGTGAGGCAGCAACCCTGGAGAGAATGGAGAAGCGACGTTTCGGGTCAGGACCTTTCTCCAGACATTAGTAGCTTTCCTCATTCTCTGCAGATTTTGAGATTGATTCTGCATTGTTGGCTGCTGATGATGTACTCTATCCCTCAGTGAAGAGAAGGGGCAATTTCAGACTTGCTGAGTTAGTACAACTTGTTACAAAGCCTTTAATAAGACACCCCTGAGCACCTTGCAGTTTTTCAAACATACAAACCACATTAACATCAAGCCACACAGAGATATTGAAATATGTGACAAAAGCTTGGCCAAAAGGGTCGGTTCTAAGGAGCATCTTTAAGGAGGCGAGAAAGGGGAATTAAAGAGGGGAATTGCAACTGTCAGAGCAAATGATGGCATAGTGACTCGGGTTAATGTCCAGGATGCATAGAGACCTCACGTTGGGGAACTGCAAAGGGCTGCAGAAGGTTAAAGGACAAAGAACGGGCAGGGCATGGCACAATTTGAGTGAAAAAATTTCCACGAGGTTGCGTAATTTGCAATGACACGTGAGTGAGACAGGCCCTTAAGAATGTTAAAATAGAGGCATTCTCAGAGTGGGAGACATTGTCGGCCAGTAAGCACATGGGTGAGTAGCAGGACAGGCAGCGTTTTGTATGTGTTCAAGCTTGTAATGGGTGAAACACGAAAAGCTGGAATGAATGCTCTTTTTGCATTCACTCTTCTCCATATATCACAATTTGCAGCAAACTTGAAAGGAATATCCACACCTTTCAGTGCAACACCTCTCCTTTGTATCAATCTCCTTTGGAAACTAGTTACATTGAAACATCTGGGTAAAAGGCAGAGAGAGGTCTGCTGTTTGATGTGCAGCAAGAGGATTTGGAAAGGGTCAAAGATAAAACAAAGGACAAATGGTTAAATGATTTCAAACTTTTCTTGGAGTCTCCTATTTGTAGTGGAAGAACTGAAGAAATCCACAGATCTCAGAGAACTGAAAATGAAACAGTCAGAGCAAGACATACACCACATTGGGGGTCTCAGAAATTGGACTTCAATCGTCTGCTTCAAGTTCATACTTGCTCTGCCTGAGGTTTGGAAATTAAGGTTTAATTGTGTTTGACGAAATCCAGAATAAGATGATGTTGTTACTTATTCAGAAATAATAGACCATGGTGATACAACGTTATGGTGTTGTTTTCTTATTGCTGCCAATATTTAATAAGAACTTTGTATGAAAGTGAACTCTCTCTGGAATATCAAAGACAATATTGGACACTGAATAGTTTTCTTGATGAAAGTATTGAGTGGCTTTTGATGACTTGATGTTGTTGTTTGTGTGACAGCTGTACTTTCCAGCACATGATATCGCCAACCAGATCCTTCTGCCAAGGTCCAGAAAAATCAACAGCTCCATCTCCCCAGTGCCATTTTCTCCAACTGAGGTGAAAAACAACATTTCCCAGCTGAATCAGCTGATCTCAGGGGTACAGCATTAAAATAGCTGCAGTTTCTTAAAGTGGCCCTGGGTAGGAGAGAGGCAAAATTAGCCAGGGTATTCAGACCGAAGTTGTATTCGATATCCACCAGCACCATCCTCGATTATTCCACGACCTGCATCTACCACAAAGACCCCACCCCACCCTACCTGCTCCTGCCTTCTAGCTATGTGTGTGTGTGTGTGCACCAGGGGAGAACAGGATAGATTGGATTGTGCAGCCCTCTTGCCACTTTTCAGTTAGCGGACTGGATATTGGATGAAACATTCGTCATACAATTGCAAACAATGTTACTGAAAATTAGGTCATTGAGCAATATTGCACATATTTCTGGCTGCCTTGTAGCAATTTGTGATACCCTGCCTCGAGTGAATGGATCTCAGATCTCATGTTAATTTATTGTCATATACACGAGGTTGCAATGAAATTCCTTGTCCATATGAAGTGTACAAGTAAACAGTGTAACTAGACCAAGGGTAGATGCAACAATAAATACAACAATTAGTGTAGAATCAGCGGAAGGGTTGAAGATCGTAGTGCACTATAACAATATGAGGGATCTCCGATACCCCCGTTCTAAAGAAAACAGATTCAGGAACAATCATGTGCCAGCCTCTCCAGATACCCCAGAGAGCACTCGCCCGCTTCATGCTGTGTCCATTCATTCAGTGTGCTCATTCCCCTGTAACTTGACAATTCTTGCTTGTATTGTAAAATGTACAAGATACAGGCCCCTCGGCCCATCTCAACCCATGCCGGCCAAGATGCCCCATATAAACGAGTTCAATTTGACTGCATTTGGCGCATATCCCTCTAAACCGTTCCAATATATGTATCTGTCCAAGTTCGCTCGTGTGTCAGACGACGTGTACCTCGCTGTCGGCTTCTGTCGTCGTCCAACGTGTTGACAGAATTGGACGCCCGGCGCGTCACGGAGTGCATCGTGCCGTCGTTTCCGGGGATCGCCACGAGGAGGCTTCTGTCATGATCCCCACTGTCCAAGTGTCTTTTAAATACTGCTACAATACCTACTTCAACTACCTCCTCCAGCAGCTTCTTCCATATACCCACCACCCTTTTAAGAACTGCAGTAGATACAAAAAATGACACCTCATTCACTTCATGCTGAAAATTGTGAAAACGTGCCCTTTATCAGGGGACACTGTCTGAAGAATGATTAGGTGAGTTTCAGTGCAGCAGGAAACCTTGACAATGTTATTTCCATCAAACTTGTAACTGACCATCTTACTCTTTATTTAACTTCCACAAACCGCATTCCGGTGACCTACAATGCTACTTAAATGTCAAACAAACTGTAATAGTGGGCGCATTTGTAGGCTCAACATTCATTTCTTCAATTGTAGGAGGATGAGAACTTGAAGGAGCTTTCAACCCATCAAATATTTTTAATGGTACATACGAACAGAGAAGTAGGTCATTCGGCCCTTCGAGGCAGCACCGCCATTCAATATGATCATGGCTGATCATCCAAAATCAGTACCCCATTCCTGCTTTCTCCCCATATCCCTTGATTCCGTTAGCTCAAAGAGCTACATCCAACACTCTCGCCAAACTTGACGGCTCTGTGTGTAAACTTAATTTCCTGCTTTGCTTCCATTGACATTGATGCCTCCACCTAGCAATAAGGTACCAACCTCAGGTCTACAGTTTTCAATTGCGTTTGTGTGGGGGCAAGGGTTTCATCCTCTCTTGGTGCATCAATAATTCGGGAAAGCAGACAGGGGTCACCAATCCTGATAGCTGATCAGTTGATGTTGTCTGTGCACAAGATCTGAATCAGCTGGGTCAATAACAAGCCAAAGGTTAGCCCGGCAATTACTGCCCATCCTTATTTGCCCTGAAAGAGTGGTGGAGGACAGCCTTCTTCTCTAGCCACTTCATCCTGAAACTGATTACGGTCCGTCTGCAAGATGACTCCATGAACTCGTTTAATAAAATTATACCATGCACAAGGAGAGGTCATTAATATTTTGTCTGTACTAGCACATTGTCAAGCTGTCCAAATATCACATACTCTACTCTTCCACCAAAGTTCCAGCATGTTTTTTCTCTTCAAGTATGTGTCATATTTTATTTTGAAAAGTTGATTTAATTTGCTTCCAGTACCCTTTCAGGCAATGCATTTCAGATTACAGCAACTCACTGTGCACTGCTGGCTTTTAACAATCACCTGCAAGCAGTCTTCCCTGCTTACCAATGTCACTAGAAACAGTTTTTCTTTATTTTTTCTCTCTTTATGATTTTTGAACACCTCCGGGTTAATCTTCTCTGCCCTGAGGTTCCCTGGTGCTGATGTTACCCCTGGATGTATATATGGGCTGGCAAGTTTGAAGAATGGCCACTTGGACTAGTTCAGGTGTCAAGCTGTTACTGGGAACACTCAGTATATGTCGGCAAAATGATTCAAAACCTGCCTCACTATTAGCCTGCATCCCCTTCTTCACTAATCAAATGGCATCTTACCAATTGAGAGGGATTTTAGTTTAGTGTAGTTTAGAAAAATAGCATGGAAACAGGCCCTTCAGCCCACCGAGTCCGGAGCGACCAGTGATCCTCGCACATGGAGACTACCCTACACACACACACTAGGGACAAGTTTACATTTACACCAAGCCAATTAAGCTACAAACCTGTATGCCTTTGGAGTGTGGGAGGAAACTGAAGATCTCAGAGAGCACCCACACAGGTCAGACGGGGGAACGTACAAACTATGTACAGACAGCCCCCGTAGTCAGGATCGAACCCGGGTCTCTGGCTCTGTAAGGCAGTAACTTTACCCCTAAGTCACTGTGCCGCCCATATTAAAGGGATGTTAAAGCTTTAAATCTTGTATCTGTCAAATCTGGGTCATGGAACAGTCACCCACACTGAGCCACATTTTACAGTTTTAAATACATTTTTCCATTCTTGCTAACATTTTAGATCCAAAATCAGATCCTGCAACATGTTTTTTTTGTTCAATCAGAGAAGGATTCTGATCTCTCTGCAAACCCCAGCGAGATGGCGTTAGACATTTTTACACGTTGGTTTCTGGGAATGTGGCTTCACAACTGCACACACCACTAGCTTGCTGCTTGCAGGATCATTCTTGCATTTATTCTTTTGTGTTTCAATTAACTGAATTCATTATCGATCCTGATAATGAGTTGCATTCACCCAAATTGATTTTTCCTCTGACAATCTCTGCTAGTCCTTCATTTCTTTTCCTTTTTCTTGATTACTTTCCTGTCTCTTTCTCGTCTACACTTCTATTTATTGATGCATCCAATTACAAGGTTAAGGCATTGTGCCGCACTTGTAACTTGCGGCCTTCAAATGGCCAGGTGGAGGAGGAGGAGGATGAAAAGAAGACATCAGAACATCCTCCCAATGTCTCATTTTTGTCTTACCTATTATTTGAAAATGGGATGACAGCCCACTGAACTTGGTCCTAATCCTACAATAAATGGTTTCTGACATTCCCAACTATCCCCCAACTATTCCCAACTTCCGAAGATAGACACAAAAAGCTGGAGTAACTCAGCAAGTCAGGCAGCATCTCTGGAGAAAGGGAAGATGTGACTTCTCGGGTTGAGACCCTTCTTCAGATTTCGGGATCTAATGCACCTAATTTGACCCTCCATACAAATGGAATCATCTTCCCTTTACTACCCCCGATATGATCCACCTCACTCTTCTCATTCCCAGATGAAAACATCCCAATTGGTAGCATTCATTAGGTCATAAGGACATAGGTGATAGGAGCAGAATTAAGCCATTCGGCGCATCAAGTCTACTCCGCTATTTAATCATCGCTGATTTATCTTTCCCTCCTAACATAGAAACATAGAAAATAGGTGCAGGAGGAGGCCATTCGGCCCTCCGAGCCAGCACCGCCATTCATTGTGATCATGGCTGATTGTCCCCAATCAATAACCCGTGCTTGCCTTCTCCCCATATCTCTTGATTCCACTAGCCCCTAGAGCTCTATCTAATTCTCTCTTAAATCCATCCAGTGACTTGGCCTCCACTGTGCCAGGGAATTCCACAAATTCACAACTCTCTGGGTGAAAAAGATTTTTCTCACCTCACTTAAATGGCTTCCCCTTTATTCTAAGACTGTGGCCCCTGGTTCTGGACTCGCCCAACATCGGGAACATTTTTGCTGCATCTAGCTTGTCCAGTCTTTTTATAATTTTATATGTTTCTATAAGATTCCCCCTCATCCTTCTAAACTCCAGTGTATACAAGCCTAGTCTTTTTAGTCTTTCCTCATATGACAGTTCCGCCATCCCAGGGATCAATCTCGTGAACCTATGCTGCACTGCCTCAATCACAAGGATGTCCTTCCTCAAATTCGGAGACCAAAACTGGACACAATACTCCAGATGTGGTCTCATCAGAGCCTTATACAACCCCATTCTCCTGCCTTCACCCCATAACCCCTGACACCCGTTTGTTTATGTGACTCCACGGTGAAAGAGTCAAGATACATTGCAAAGCTTTACCAAAGCATTTTCACCACATGGACTGCAGCAGTTCAGTGTGTTTGTCAGAGAGGAGCACATCCCAGGAATTAATTTTAAGGGACCACAGTACCACGGAGGAAAAGCAAAGAAATAGTGAATGCAGACACAAGGAAGTGCAGACGCTGGTGTACAAAAAAAAACCACAAAGTGCTGGAGCAATTCAGCGGGTCAGGCAGCTTCTCTGGAGAACATGGATAGGAGATGCTTGTAACACTCTATCGTTGAAGTTTTGGGACACCTCAATCCAGACAAGTGAAAAGAGCATTCAGCTTGGGGCTTGTAAGATCTTTTGAAGAGTGTCGCAGTGATCAACATAGCAATGACCTCTCAATCATTACAAACTCTGAAGGAGGGTCTCGACCTGAAATGTCACCTACCCATTTTCTCCAGAGATGCTGCCTGACCCTTGGAGTTTCTCCAGCATTTTGTGTCTATCTTCCCTTGACTACCTTTGACTTCTGCTTAACCTCTGACACTGGACCACTGTGTATCTCCACAATCTTTGATCTCTACTAACCTCTTGACCTCTTTGACCTCTTTGACCTCAGCATCCTCTGATCTCAAAATATGACATCCTGAAGCCCCAGCACGCATGATCCCCTTTCATATCATGAGCCATCCTGCCTCAATCACCCACACTTCCAATAGCCACTGTACATCCAGCGCTCCATACCATCCCCCACGAGGTATATAGACAACAAAAAATCTTAACTCCTTTGTGTTTGATCTTATATTTTACCTATATGTCCATTTTGTAATTAATTTATCTGTATTTCAAGCTCCTGTGTAGATTCTACAAAAATATTACTTGTAATTTAAATTAAACTGTGTTAATAAACAAGGAATGCCTTTGAAGCCAACTTTGAACTGTTCTCTCATCGATCCCAAAGGCATTGCTGTATTTTTTCTGTTTTCTTTCCTTAGTTTAGAGATACAGCGCGGAAACAGGCCCTTCAGCCCATCGAGTCTGCACTGACCAGCGACCCCAGCATATTAACACAAGCCTACACACACTAGGGACAATTTTACACTTATACCAAGCATAAAAGCCCAAACCAATTAACCTACAACCCTGTAGGTCTTTGAAGTGTGGGAGGAAACCAAAGATCTCGGGGAAAACCCATGCAGGTCACGGGGAGAACGTACAGACTCCGTACAGACAGCACCCATTGTGAGGGTCACTGGCGCCGCAAGCGCTGTAAGGCAGCAACTCTACCGCTGCGCCACCGTGCCGTGCTTCCTATGAATCCTTTATTGAATTCTGTCCTCATTTAGGTTTGGGATTTTGCTCTACAGAAGGTGTAACATCACATTGGCATGAAACTCTCCCATAGCAGGTACAGCCTGGAACAAAGTAAAATGCCCTCCACACTGACCCACCAAACACTCCCAGGCCAAATATGAAGAATATATAAAGTACTAGACAAGGGGCATTCCCACTGCGGCGGCCTAATCTGCGAGTTCTGGCGAGTTTGCCCTCGACTCATACTCGCAGCGTGGTCGACACGAGGTCCTCGGAGGTCTTTATAACTCTGCTTCATGCTCGAGAGTGGTCCCCGCGTACTCGAGGCCTCAGCTAGGTCGTGGCGTATTTTTCAATATGTTGAAAAATGCCCGCAAGTAAAAAAAGGTCGCCATGGAAAAAATCGATACTTTTTTACTCGTAGATTTAGTCGAAGTAGGTCATAGTAGGTCGGCATGATAGTTGTAGGTAATCGAGGGTAGTCGAAGGTAGTCGTAGATAGTCTTCAACATAGTCAAAGGGAGGTCAAAGGGAGGTCGAAGGAAGTCGTCTTCACTCTCCACTATACGGTGTCCAAATTTCCCAAAGCTAGTCGAAGCTAGTCTTCAACATGGTCGAATGAGCTCTTCTACATAGTCGAAGGAGGCCTTCAACATGACACTTTTTCAAACTCTCCTAATCTCATCTAAACTGGCCAATTAGGTTGCCGCAGTGGGACAGCCTCTTATTTGGGAGCCGTTGGGTCCCTGTGTATACTCCATTCAGCAGCCTGGGAGTAGATTCAGCACAGGTCAGACATCATGCTCAGCTTTCTCTGGATTGTCCAGCTATGCACACTAATTGACAACAGTAACTCATTGGGCAATGAAAGGTACGTGTAAAATGTGATGCCCGTAAACAGCAGGAATTATTAAAGTGCAGCATATATTACATACATTTGCACTAATATGACTTATCCTTTATTGCAAATTCAGTTCCAAGTGGCATTAACAATCCTGCTTAATCCTTTCTCCTCTCTGGAGAATAGCTTGCCTAACTGGTGAGATGGCTAGTCCCTGCATTGCTAATCATTATGTGATCTGAGTGAGCCTCTATCGCCCACGAATTGATTGAAACCATGACAACGCTTGTGGTTATTAAAACAGAATTGTTTCTCCTTCGGTTTTGTCCACTGCTCTCTATTTTTGTACAAATCCTTTCTTTGGATGCAAAAGTCACCGGCAAGACAGATAAACGGTACAATTTTCCTTTGTGAATGCACTAGCGAGCCTTCTTTCCTCAAAATATCACAGTATTTATTGTCAGCTGAAATAACCTTCCATTTCAAAGAGTGGTTATAGCTCGGGTCAGTTGTAATGTAAAGTGTCTGTTCCACTAAAACGTTACATGTTAGGTGCAGCACAAATTAGATAAAGCATCTTCTACAATTTCACATTCAGCTTTGGAGAGCAGCAGCCCTGCAAGTCTGATATGGCACTTAGAAGTTCACGTTATATGAGTAGAATTAGACCATTCGGCCCATCGAGTCTACTCCACCATTCAACCCTGGCTGATCTCTGCCTCCTAATCCCATTTTCCTGCCTTCTCCCCATAGCCCGACATCCGTTCTAATCAATAATTTATTTTTCTCTGCCTTAAAAATATCTGCTGACTAGGCCTCCACAGCCCTCTGTGGCAATGGGTTCCACAGATTAAGTTCCTCCTCACCTTCTTTCTAAAACAGTGCCCTTTAATTCTGAGGCTGTGACCTCTGGTCCTTTCTCTCCCACCAGTGGAAACATCCTTTCCTCATCCACTCTATCTCTGCCTTTCCTTATTCTATAAGTTTCAATGAGCTCCCCACTCAACCTTCTAAACCCCAGCGAGTAGAGGCCCAGTGCTGTCAAACGCTCATCATATGCTAACCCACTAATTCCTGGAGTCATTATTGTAAGCCACCTCTGGACCCTCTCCAGAGCCAGCACATCCTTCCTCAGATATGGGGCCCATATTTGCTGCGAGTACTCCAAATGCAGCCTAGTTGTTGCGGGGGAGGACAAGTTCTGTCAGGCAGAGGACAGTATTATTAAAGGGAAACAGGTCGGTTCTCTCTTCGAGGAAGAACTGGAGAGCCATGAGACCTTCCTGGTGAGGGATAGTGGTGTAAAGGGACTGGACATCCATGGTGAAGATGAGGTCATTGGGGACTAGAAATTGAGTGTTATTGAAGAGTTGAAGGGCGTGTGAGGAGTTTTGGATGTAGGTGGGAAGGAACTGGACAGGGGGGTGGTATGGAATCAAGGTATGTGGGGATGACTTCAGTGGAGCAGAAGCAATGGGTCTGCCAGGGCAGTCCTGTTTGTCAATTTTGGGGAGGAGATAGAGGCGGGCAGTAAGGAAACAATAAGTTTGGGAGTTGTGGAGGGAGGATCATGAGACGTGATGAGATGAGAAATAGTCTGGTCTCATTATCTCTGGCGATCTCCCCCAACTGCTCCCAAACCTATTGTGTAGGTAATAAGCTCACATGATACCCTGGTGTTCATCTGTGGGGTCATGGTCAAGGGGTAGGGATGAACGAGGAGGTGTCCGATAACTGACTGGGCCTCTGCATGGAAGGGGTCAGCCTTCCAGTCTACAACTGCATCTTCCTTGACGGTGGGTTTAATGGCAATGTCGGGTTGGTGCAAAGTGAGCGGAGGGGTGCGTGTTCGTAGTGGGGTGAGATTAGAAGCGGTAAGATGGGTGGAGAAGTCAAGATGGTTGATGTTGTGCCCGCAGTCCGAAATAAAAAGGTCCAGAGTGGGTAGAAGATCAGCAAGAGGAGTCCAAGAGGTGAAGTAATGTGGAGACGTGTGAAAGGGCCAACACTAGGTGGTGAGGACACCTTACCACAGATAAAGGGTCACAGGTGGAGGTGATGGAAGAAGAGCTCTACATTGTGGCGAGCCTGGAACTCATTGAGGTCTGAGCAAAGGAGGACAAAGGTAAGGTTTATTTTGAGGACTGACCATTCTGCATCTAAATGAAGAAATTCCCCTGGGATGATGAAAACTGGACAAGGGTGAGGGTTAGGGTCAGAGAGGAGAGAGGGGTGGTGGGAGCTTCGAAGCACAGTGCGGGGATGATAGGGGGGCTGAGAGGGGAAGGGGGTATGAGGGGTAGTGTAGGGGTGAGGGGTTGGAGAGGTAGGAGAAATTCCCGGTTGGAGTAGGGAGAAGGGTGCAGGACTGAATGACGCTGTTACAGAGGTTCCCTGTTGGAAGGGGGAAGTGAGAAAGACCCAGAAGGTAAGTCGGTCCACATGATGCTGTTGGAACCAGCAGCGTGGAGGTGCCCAGCCGGGAACTGGGCTTGGAACCCAGGTGAGAGGCCAGCCCCGGCCTGCTGGTAGCTGGGGGAGAGGCGAGGATGGGTAGAGTCAATGACTGGAGTGCAGGTAAGGGGTGGTGGTGGTGGTGGCAGGCAAGGCCTAGGAGCAGTGGATAAAGCTGTGCGGGCCTGCAGTGTCATCAGCGTCAGTAGGCCCGGGCCTGTAACATTGACTTCCCTTTTCTTCAAATTTGAATTCAATTACATTTGCTTGAAATATATATATTTTTTCTCCCTTAAACATTCTTCCTATACTTTTCTAAAGTGTTGTGTTGGGTTTTGGTTGGGTTTTAGTTACAGAAGGACTGAAGGGAGTAACTGCTCTTAGTGTTTAAGAAGGAACTGCAGATGCTGGAAAATCGAAGGTAGACAAAAATGCTGGAGAAACTCAGCGGGTGAGACAGCATCTATGGAGCGAAGGAAATAGGCAACGTTTCGGGTCAAAACCCTTCTTGTGACCTTCTTCAGGGAGAAATTGCTCTTAGTGCGTCACCTGGCTGATCAAGCTCACGTGCTAATGTGCTGCATGATTCCCTGAAGCATCACTGCCAAGTTCAATGTCCTTTAAGCAACTCTCAGTTTGTACCAGCGTGTAAGAATAGGAGCTTGGCTGGGCCTTATTCATCTTCACTCTCGTTTGCCGTTCAACAAGATTAAGCTCAGTCATTGATCCCCTCTGAAGAAAGGTCCAAACCCAAAATATCACCTTTTATTTCCCTCACAAGCACTGACTGGCCCACTCCTGGAGCAGTTTGTTCTTTGCTCAAGATTCCAGCATCTGCAGTCTCTCGGGTCTCAATTATTGATTTCCTGAGTGAAAACAAATCTGTATATCTCAGCTCCAATTTGCCGATCCCTGCTCTGCAACTCTGCCCTTTATTTTTACACTCCGCAGGCAGAGGGAACATAGTTACAGCATCTACCCAATACAAATAGAAACTTGTCTCCCGGATCATCCCTGCCTGGGCCTCCACTGATCTAGCTGAGATGGGCCTGGGACTACCATGAACTACTGTGACACTCACACCTGACCTAAGCAGAAACAAAAATGGCTTGGAAGATATTGTAGAGTAATGTTGATATAAATAAAACATTTTCCTTCATAAAGGTGAACAAAATTGACTCCAGATTTAATTGAATACTTGAATGTATGTTTCCCAACTTTACCTGAACTAGTTAGCCCAGTCTGCCAATGTGCTGGCTTTTTCTGGCACTCTCTTTCTATCATTTTCACGTCTTCAATCCAGAGTGAAAAAACCTTCATAATTTTTTCAAATATTCTATATTTAATTTTTGAATTACCAGCCCATATCATGGCAGATATATCTCCACCCTTCCAAAGTTTTGAATACCACCCCACTTTATCCATGCAACTGAACCTTCTAGAATCATTGTTTCAAGTTCAGCGGTTCATAAGTGATATGATTACAATTAGGCCATTTGGCCCATCAAGTCTACTAAGCCAATCAATCATGGCTGATCTATCTTCCTCTCTTAACCCCTTTCTCCTGCTTTCTCTCCATAACCCCTGACACCCGTACTAATCAAGAATCTACCTATTTTTACCTCAAAAATATCGTTGACGGCCTCCACAGCCTTTTGTGGCAATCAATTCCACAGATTCACCACAATCTGACTAAAGAAATTCCTCCTCATCTCTCTCCTAAAGGAACGTCCTTGTATTCTGAAGCCATGACCTCTGGTCCTAGACGCTCCCATTAGAGGAAACATCTTCTTCACATTCACTGTACCCAAGCCTTGCATCCTTTCCAAGTTATTCACATTTATCCAAAAGACAACGGGTCTCAACGTCTACATTAGCTGCTCATCTGCTCTTAGTGTGAGCGTTGACTGGCCCCGAGGCTGATGAGGGTGAGAAGTTGCCCAGTTTGGAATAACATTGCATTGGGATCTCAATTACATTTGGACAACTTTTACTCATTCCCTGAGCATCCCTTTTGTTGGGATGGTGGATAGCAGGTCATATTCAATCTAATTTATCAACCTTGCTCAAATTTAGTTTCCAGCCCAAGGTTGAATCTCAGCTATTGATTGTCGCCTCAACGCTACCAATTTGCAGCTGTGAAAAAAAGAATATGATACTCCAGTTTATTGAAGTGTTGCCAGACACAACATTACTGATATGTGTGTACAGTTTGATGAATGAGCATCTCAAGTATCTCTGTCAGGTGTAAGTCAATGACTTAGAAGATAAATTTGCAGACAAAAAATATTTCTTTGCGTATTTTGGGGGAGTTATGGGGCTGCCCCACTTGGGCGACTTTTTAGGCGACTGCAGGAGACTATGCAGTCGCCACATGTTCGCGGTGGTTGCCGGGGAGTCGCCTTCATGGTCGTAAGGAGTTCCCGCATTCTGGGAACTAGTCGCGGCCTCATTATGGTCGCTGTGAATTGTTCAACATGTTGAAAAATTAGCAGCGACCAAAATGAAGCCGCCATGGAGAGTAGCGAGAATTCCCGTGTGTTGCAGGCGCAGTGGTAGTGGGTTGCTAGGAGGTCGAAGGTTCTCGTAGGCTCTCGTAGGTTCTCGTAGGTTGTAGCCAGTGCTGACCGGTGAATTTCATTGGCTCATTGGGAAAAATAACATTAGCAGTAGTTTTCAGAACCAAGGATAATCGACCAGTAATGTTAAATGTCCGCCGAGCTTCACAGCCGTGTATCTCTGGCTTCTTAAAAGATGTCTCCACTCCTTCTCCTCCCCCCCCCCCTTCACCCCCCTCTCCCCTCCCTCTTTCCCCCGTTTTTAAAGGACTTACCTGACCTTTCCCGTACAGTGTACTTTCACCGTCTTAATTACAGTGCCAGCCTTCCTGTTCATTGCGGGTACACAAAAAACTGGAGAAACTCAGGGGGTGCAGCAGCGAAGGAGATAGGCAACATTTCGGGTCGAGACCTGTGTGTCTGTATCACATTGGCATTTAACCGTGTGAATTTCACTCAGACAGCGCTCCCCCCACTTGCCCTGTCCCGCGCCTGCATAACAGGCTGGTGAAGGAAGCGATGTGTGTGTGTGGCAGTCGCCGTTCCAGTCGCCTGAAAAATCGCACAAGTGGGACAGACCCATTAGCCCAATAATTAGCAGAGTATTTGTGTAAACAATACCAAGGATGAGAATTAACAAAATAAAAAAATTGGGATTGTGTTTGTCTGCAGGTGTAATTAGGATTTTTATTCCCTTCGGCAAAACTCTGAACATTGTTAGTTTACTCAAATAGTAAACAATTGACATTGATTCCTACTAGCCTTGTGCTGAATCATGAGCTATAGTTCACTGGTGGGCATCCTCAGCTCCAGATCTGAAGTTTACTTCACGTTTCTGAAGTTCTGAAGTTTACTTCACAGGACTTGGACATGAAGTCAAAGGCAATGCTCCACCCTACACTGAAGAATGCTACCCTGCTGGAGAAGACATTGTTCTACGGAGGGATATGAAATGGATGCACTGTTTACCCTCTTATAGGCTTCCGTGGCATTATTGGATTAAGAACATGGGAGCCCTGACTGATATTTATCTTCAAATTCTATAAACATAAACATTAGATCCAGGACATTTCTGAACTGCTATTTTTTTGACCTTGCTGTGGGCAAGTTGCCTGCAGTGTTTCCTTTATACATCAAAAATAAAGAACATAGAAGAGTACATCAGAGGAACGGGCTCCCAGTATTTGTGCCAAACATGATGCAAGGTCAAGCAAGGCCTGTGGATGTCCATACATGATCCATATTTATCAATTCCCTGCACTTCTGTGTGCTTATCTAAAAGCTACTGTAACACCACCATCGTACCTGCCTCCACCACCACTCCAGACGCTTGCCAGGCCTCCACCATTCTCTGTGTAAACAATTTGCCCGACACACCTCCATTAAACATTCCCCACTCACCTTATAGCTGGTCATTTCCAACCTGGGAAAAAGGTTCTGACTGTCTACCCTATCTATATCTCTCGTAATTTTATATACTTCTATCAAATCTCCCCTCAACTTACGACAAACATATTTGCAATCCAAAGACATCCTGAG
Organism: Raja brachyura; assembly: GCA_963514005.1. Next base: position 39,002,404 of record OY740804.1, on the reverse strand, counting down.
ACACTGGAAGGTGCTGGAAGAGAGAAAGGGCATAACTTTAGAGACTTTCCACGGTTGATAATTAAACCAACTTAAAGCCTTTGGATTCTCAACTCAGCCACCTCATTACCAGCAGCGATCGGTCCGGACCCATCATCACTGCATCGCCACAGGGCAGAACGGTAACGCAGCGGTAGAGTTTCTGCTTTGCAGTGCTTTCAGCGGCAGTGGCTTAGGTTCGATCCTGGCTACCGGTGCTGTCTATATGGAGTTTGCACGTTCTCCCCGTGACTGAGTGGGTTTTCTCCGAAACCTTCGGTTTCCTCCCGTACCCAAAAGACATGCAGGTTTGTTAGTTAATTGGCTTGGTATGAATATAAATTGTCCCTAATATGTGTAGGATAATGTTAATATGCGGGGATCGCTGGTCGGTGCACACTCGGTAGGCCGGGAGGCCTGTTTTTGCTCTGTATCGCTAAAACTAAAATTAAAATCACTGCCCACCTTCCAAAGCCATGACACTACCATCCTATAATCTAGCCACTAATGTCACAGACTGACATCCCCAAAAGTCTGCCATCATTCCACCTTTTACTTGTGCAAATCACAGAAAGAACTCTGCAAGTAATTGCCGATAAATCAATTGATGTCTCCGAAGCCACTTCAGCCAAATATTTCATGGAAATCTGATGAAGATTTTGTTTCAAGGCATATCACTGAAAAAAGTCAATAATATCAAGCTGGCCCAGTTCACTGAGGAGCCTAGAACATTTATACAGTTATTGGCAAGACCATTAACAGCATTGATGTGCAGAGAGTTCTTGGGGTCAAATTTATTCGCTCACTAAAGATGGCAACACTAGTAGACAGGGTGGGAAAGAAAGTGTACGGCATGCTTGCCTTCATTGTTAGGGGCATTGAATATAAGAGTCAGGATGCAGATCTGTGGGACTTTGTTTAGGCTGCATTAGGAGTATTGCATGCAGTTCTAGTCACCCCATTACAGGAAAAATATGGAAGCTATGGAGAGGGTGCAAAGGGGTTTACTAGAATGCAGCCTGGATTAAAGGGATTCTGCTACTGGAAGAGATTGGATTGTTTTCCCTGGAACATCGGAGGTTGAGGGGAGACTTGGTAAAAGTATATGAAATTGGGAGAGGCCTGGATAGGGTAGACAGTTTTCCCAGTGTGTGGTTTAAATGTCCTCCAACACTAGAGGGCAAAGCTAAAAGGTGAGGGCAAAACCTTAATGGAGATGTGCAGGGCATGCTTTTTACACAGAGATCAGGATGGGGGGGGCTTGGAATGCATTGCCACAGGTGGCGGTGGAGGCAGATACAATAGTGGAGTTTAGGAAGCTTGTAGAAAGGAACATGGAAGCGCAAGGAATAGATGGATATGGATCATGTGCAGGCGGATGAGATCAGTTTAACTAGGCATCATGAGTGGGGTGAACGTTGTGTGTTGAAGGGACCGTTCCTGTGCTGTACTGTTTTACGTTCTATGTTCTATGTATTCTGGCAGGGGCAGAGTGTAGAAAGGGTTGAGTCACAGGTGTGGGAAAAGCATGGAAGTTTTGAAGGGTGTTCACTCAACGTCTGTCTCAGCTGCCAGGCATCATTGGAGATGCAGTAGCAAGCAGTGCGATCAGTGATGGTGGGGTTGGATTACAAGTGAGGGAACCTCGCCTGTCCCACTAAAACCAAAATCTAAGGATGATAAAGAAACACAGAAAATAGGTGCAGGTGTCGGCCATTCGTTTGGTGCTGTGTTTAAACCACCGAGGGAACAAAAAACAAATGTAGTCGCACACCATCCCAACACCTCCCCTCTCCCACCTAATCCCACAGCAGATAGCTCTGGGGATCTGCTCCATCATGTGATTAGTTGGTGGTGCACATGTCTATAAAGACAAGGGGAACACAGAATGATGTTCACGGGTTTTAATTATCTTGTTTCCCTCCTTGCTGAAAGGTGTTAGTATCTTCTTGCCGGGTGAGGGAAGATCTGGTCATCTGCGTTCAGGCACAAAGTAGCGATGATCAGGTCATCTGCGATCATCCCCAATCAGTACCCCGTTCCTGCCTTCTCCCCATATCCCCTGACTCTGCTATTTTTTACAGCCCTATCTAGCTCTCTCTTGAAAGCATCCAGAGAACCTGCCTCCACCGCCCTCTGAGGCAGAGAATTCCACAGACTCACAACTCCCTGTGAGAAAAAGTGTTTCCTCGTGTCCGTTCTAAACGGCTTACTCCTTATTCTTAAACTGTGGCACCTAGCTCTGGACTCCACCAACATTGGGAACATATTTCCTGCGTCTAGCGTGTCCAAACCCTTAACAATCTTATATGTTTCAATGTTTCAATGAGATCCCCTCTCATCCTTCTAAACTCCAGAGTGTACAAGCCCAGCCGCTCCATTCTCTCAGCATATGACAGTCCCGCCATCCCGGGAATTAACTTTGTAAACCAACGCTGCTGGTGCATCTGGAATGGGGCATCTGGAAAATTGGATGCTTTTACAGGAGTGATGATGAGAGTTCAAGGCATGCATGTTCCTGTTTGAGGGAAAGAGTAAGAAAGCTGGATGATGAGAGAAATTGAGGCTTTAGTTAGGAAAACTGAGGCATGGGCCAGCTGGGATCAAGTGTATGAGGAACATATTTAAGAAGGAAATCAGGAGAGGGCAGGTAATAGCTGTGGCAGACACAATTGAGGAGAATCAAAAGAGATTATATAATGGAAAGAGAATGACAAGGTAGAGAATAGTCCACCTCAGAAACCAAAGTTGATAAGGTCCCACACAGGAGATTAGTGGGCAAAATTAGAGCACATGGTATTGGGGGTAGGGTATTGACATAGATAGAAAATTGTTTGGCAGACATGAAACAAAGAGTAGGAATTAATGGGATCCTTTCAGAATGGCAGGCAGTGACTAGTGGGGTGCCGCAAGGCTCGGTGCTGGGGCCGCAGCCATTTACAATATAGATTAATGATTTAGATGAAGGAATTAAAAGTAACATGAGTAAATTTGCAGATGACACGAAGCTGGGTGACAGTGTGAACTGTGAGGAGGATGCTGTGAGGATGCAGAGTGACTTGGACAGGTTGGGTGAGTGGGCAGATGCGTGGCAGATGCAGTATTATGTCGATAAATGTGAGACTATCCACTTTGGTGGCAAGAACGGGAAGGCAGATTATTATTTGAATGGTGTCAGGTTGGGAAAAGGGGACGCACAATGAGTCCTGGGTGTCCTAGTACATCAGTCATTGAAAGTAAGCATACCGGTACAACAGAGTGTGAAGAAAGCTAATGGCATGTTGGCCTTCACAACAAGAGTAGTTGAGTATAGGAGCAAAGAGGTCCTTCTGCAGTTGTACCGGGCCCTGGTGAGACCACACCTGGTGTATTGTGTGCAGTTTTGTTTTCCTAATTTGGGGAAGGACATTCTTGCTATTGAGAGAGTGCATTATAGGTTCATGAGGTTAAATCCCGGGATGGCGGGACTGTCACATGATGAAAGAATGGAGCGACTGGGCTTGTATTTACTGGAATTTAAAGGATGGGAGGGGATCTTATAAATCATAAAAATGATTAAGGGATTGGACAGGCTAGATGCAGGAAACATGTTCCCGATGTTGGGGGAGTCCAAAACCAGGGGCCACCATTTAAGAATAAGGGGTAGGCCATTTAGAACTGAGATGAGGAAAAAACACAGAGAGTTGTGAATTTGTGGAATTCACTGCCTCAGAAGGCAGTGGAGGCCGATTCACTGGATGCATTCAAAAGAGAGTTAGTTAGAGCTCTTAGGATTAGCGGAATCAAGGGGTATGGGGAGAAGGCAGGAACGGGGTACTGATTAGAGATGATCAGCCATGATCACATTAAATGGCGGTGTTGGCTCGAAGGGCCGAATGGCCTACTCCTGCACCTATTGTCTATGTATCTATGTATCTATGAGAACACACGCGGTTATGTTTTTAATTGCAGGCAGGATGGACTCTAATGTTGTCCAGATAACACATTGCTCTCAGAGCAAACTAGTTAAAAGATGAATTATGGCAGTTTGAGTAGGAACAATTGGAGCTGTAGGAGATGAGAGCAGTTGTTGGAAATCAAACAACACAGCATCCAAGAAATAGCCAGCAGATCAGTCCCCATCTGTGGAGAGAAGAAACTGAATTAAGGGAGTTGACCTAATATCAGAACTTCCTGGTTCCAACAAAAATGTTGAATTCTCGGGAGCTGCATTACAACTAGATGGAAATGAGGCGATATTCATAGCTTTACGGTGAGTGGGGCAGAGTTTGAAGAGGACACTTAAAGTCCTACTTGGGAGAATTTAAACTGGAGAGGCAGGGGGTTGCGAACCAGAGTGGTAGGTCAGAAATTGGAAGGAGAGATGGGAGGGTAGAGGTCAGGAGAAGTAAGTCTCAAAGGAAGGACAGGCAGGGAGAGCTGAAGGAATATGGTGAAATGTGAAGAGGTGAACTCTGCAGCACCAGAGGAACAACTACCCACAATCACTGCTAAACCACCATGAGATGCTTATTGTTCAATCCCTCACCCTCACTTAGTGAAATCCAACTGCTTCTTCAATATACAGGATGCTACTTTATCCTGTATATAGGCAGCAAATGCAGAGTGTACCCCTAGCAGTGAGGACTGCACAGAGCTGGTCTGGGGAGGCAGACAAACAACTCTGGGACTGCTTGGAGTTGGTGGACCTGGTGATGTTCAAGGACTTGGCAATGGACCTGAATGAATATGCCACATATGTTACCGACTTATTAAGGAAATATGTAGAGGAGTGTGTTCTCACGAAAAGCATCCATGTGTTCCCCAACTGGAAAACTTGGATGATCCAGAAACATAGAAACATAGAAATTAGGTGCAGGAGTAGGCCATTTGGCCCTTCGAGCCTGCACCGCCATTCAATATGATCATGGCTGATCATCCAACTCAGTATCCCGTACCTGCCTTCTCCCCATACCCTCTGATCACCTTAGCCACAAGGGCCACATCTAACTCCCTCTTAAATATAGCCAATGAACTGGCCTCAACTACCCTCTGTGGCAGAGAGTTCCAGAGACCCACCACTCTCTGTGTGAAAAAATTCCTTCTCATCTCGGTCCTAAAGGATTTCCCCCTTATCCTTAAGCTGTGACCCCTTGTCCTGGACCTCCCCAACATCGGGAACAATCTTCCTGCATCTAGCCTGTCCAACCCCTTAAGAATCTTGTAAGTTTCTATAAGATCCCCTCTCAATCTCCTAAATTCTAGAGAGTATAAACCGAGTCTATGCAGTCTTTGTTCATAAGACAGTCCTGACATCCCAGGAATCAGTCTGGTGAACCTTCGCTGCACTCCCTCTATGGCAATAATGTCCTTCCTCAGATTTGGAGACCAGAACTGTACGCAATACTCCAGGTGTGGCCTCACCAAGACCCTATACAACTGAAGTAGAACCTCCCTGCTCCTATACTCAAATCCTTTTGCTATGAAAGCTAACATACCATTGGCTTTCTTCACTGCCTGCTGTACCTGCATGCCTACTTTCAATGACTGGTGTACCATGACACCCAGGTCGCGCTGCATCTCCCCTTTTCCTAATCGGCCACCATTTAGATAGTAGTCGGTTTTCCTATTTTTGCCACCAAAGTGGATAACCTCACATTTATCCACATTATACTGCATCTGCCAAACATTTGCCCACTCACCCAGCCTATCCAAGTCACCTTGCATTCTCCTATCATCCTCCTCACAGCTAACACTGCCCCCCAGCTTAGTGTCATCCGCAAACTTGGAAATATTGCCTTCAATTCCCTCATCCAGATCATTTATGTATATTGTAAATAGCTGGGGTCCCAGCACTGAGCCTTGCGGTACCCCACTAGTCACTGCCTGCCATTGTGAAAACGACCCGTTAACTCCTACTCTTTGCTTCCTGTTTGCCAGCCAGTTCTCTATCCACATCAATACTGAACCCCCAATGCCATATGCTTTAAGTTTATATACTAATCGCTTATGTGGGACGCATTCCGCAGAAGATCCGCATTCTTCTGAGGACCACATCCCGTCATTCAAGTCTGGCAACACAGTTATACAATAAGTCCAGATGTGAAGGTAGACACAAAATGCTGGAGTAATTCAGCGGGTGAGGCAACATCTCTGGAGGGAAGGAATGGGTGATGTTTCGGGTCGAGACCCTTCTTCTGATATGACCTTGATAAGGCCATTACATAGGGCTAAATTGGAGGATGAGGCAGATGTTCAACAGCTGAGGCTGGGCTTGAATGCCATCACTTCCTACGAGGCAAAATCAAGGGGCAGCTCAAGCAACAGCGAAGCATCACTCCCTGACGAGCTCAATGCGTTCTACGCATGCTTTGATGGGGAGAACACTGACATGCCCTCCCAAGCCCCCATAACCCCCATCTCAGTCTCAGTCACAGTGGCAGATGTCTGAAGATCCTTCAGGAGGGTGAACCCTTTAAAAGCATCTGGACCTGATGGTATACCTAGTCATGTTCTTTAAACCTGTGCAGACCAATTGGCTGGAGGCCCCACCTGCTTTAAGGGAGCATCAATAATACAGCCCAAGAAGAGTAAGGTGACGTGCACTAACATCCGTGGTGATGAAGTAGTTTGAGAGGTTGTTTATGGTGCATATCAACTCCTACCTTAACAAGAACCTCGACCCACTACAGTTTGCCTACCACCAGTCAACAGAGGTCAACGGAGGATGTGATCTCACTGGCTCTCCACTCGCACTGGAACACTTGGACAATAAAAACACATACATCAGGCTATTCATGGACTACAGCTCAACTTTCAGCAACATCATCCCCTGGTTACCAAGCTCATGGAACTGGGTCTCTGCACATCCCTCTGCAACTGGATCCTCGAATTCCTCATCAACAGACCACAATCAGTGCGAATTGGCAGCAACACTCCCTCCTCAATAACCATCAGCATGCTCAGCCTCCTGCTCTACGAAGAGGATGGAATCAGACAGGGCCTTTCAACAATATAAAAAGAGGAAAGAAATCAAGTGGTTATTGAGAGAGGCCTGAAAGTTGATTGTAGGAGCTTTAACAAAAATCTTTGCATATTTGAGCAGAGGTGGCGCAGCAGTAGAGCTACTGCCTTACAACGCCAGAGAGCCAGGTTCGATCCTGACGACAGGTGCTGTCTGTATGGAGTTTGTATGTTCTCCCAAAGCCCTGCATGGATTTTCTCCGAGATCTTCCATTTCCTCACACACTCCAAAGACGTACAGGTTTGTAGGTTAATTGGCTTGGTATAAATGTAAAATTGTCCCTAGTGTGTGTAGGATAGTGTTAGTGTGCGGGGATTGCTGGTCGGTGCAGACTCGATGGGCCGAAGGGCCTGTTTCCGCGCAGTATCTTTAAACTAAAACATCTTCTCCAGCCACAGGCGAGGTCTTGGAGGACTGGAGAGTAGCTAATGTTTTTCTTTTACTTATGTAGGGAAGGAGAGAGAATCCGGGGAATTATAAGCTGGTGAGCCCCACGTCAGTGGTTAGGAACTAATTGGAGAGGAGTCTTTAAGATAGTATTTACTCCCATCTGGAAGAGAATGGGCTAATTATGGGCTTTGTACATGGTAAGTCATGTCGTACCAACATGGGTGGAGCCCATTGATTAATAGTGATTAATAGTGACATAATAGGATTCATGGTGACTTTGTGATATGGATTTGGAACTGGTTTACTGATAGAAGACAGAAGGTTGTGGTGGAATAGGCCGATATTCAGCCTGGAGATCTGCGACCAGTGGAGGTCGGGGATCTGTTCTGGGACAGCTGCTGTTTATGATACGTATAAACAACACTGGCCATAAACATAGATGGGTTGGATAGTAAGTTGGAGATGACACCAACATTGGTGGAGTCATGGACTGTGAGGAAGGCTGTCGAAATATAAAGCGGGATATAGATCAGCTACAGAAATGGGCAGAGAAATAGCAGATGGAGTTTAATCTGAGCAAGAGTGAGATGTTCCATTTTGTGAGGTAAAATGTAAAGGGAAAATATACAATCACATCGATGTACAGAGAAATCTTGGAGTCCAAGTCCATAACTCCCTGAAAAAGTGACAAAACAAGCGGATGGAGTGGTAGAGAGGTAAAGAAGGCATATGGTATGTTTGTTATCATAGGTCAGGGCATTAAGTATGAGAGTCAGGAGGTCAGGAGGTCAGGAGGTCAGGAGGTCATGATGCGGCTTTATAGGACTTTGGTTAGGCAGCATTTGGAGTATTGTGTGCAGTCGGGGTGTCTTTTTTCTAGCCTGATGAAAAATGTCCACGAGTAAAAAAGGTCATGAATTAGGTCGTGAAAGTGGGACAGGCCCTTGACGATGTTAAACTTCTTACATAAGAGTAAATATCACCAGCAATTTGTCGACCAGACGTATCAAAGCAAAGGCCAGGAAAGCACACCAACTCCTCCACTTCCCTAGAAGTCTTAGGCAGATATGGAGGCATTAGTTGTGATATTTCAAGAATCACTAGTTAGGAGTGGTTCCTGAAGGTTGGAAAATTGTGAATATCACCCCGCTGTACAAGAAGGGAGCAAAGCAGAAGATACAACTATAGGCCAGTTAGACTGACTTCATTGGTTGGTAAGAGTTTAGAGTCCATTATAAAGGATGGGGTTACACAAGTACTTAGAGGTTCACAATAAAATAGGCCGAAGTGAAGGGAAGATCTTGTCTGACGAATCTGCTGGAGTTCTTTGAAGAAGTAACTGGCAGGGAAGAAGCTGTTCCTGAACCCGCTGGTCCAGCAACGGAGCGACCTGTAGCGCCTCCCGGATGGGAGGAGGGTAAACAGTCTGTGGCTGGGGTGAGAGCAGTCCTTGACGATGCTGCGCGCCCTTCACGGACATCGCCAGCTCTGGACAGACTCAATGGAGGGGAGTGAGGAACCGGTGATGCGTTGGGCAGTTTTCACCACCCTCTGCAGTGCTTACCGGTCGGAGACAGAGCAGTTGCCATACCATACTGTGATATAGTTGGTACGGATGCTCTCGATAGTGCAGCGGTAGAAGTTCACCAGAATCTGAGGAGACAGGTGGACCTTCTTTTGTCTCCTCTGAAAGAAGAGACGCTGGTGAGCCTTCTTGACCAGTGTAGAGGTATTGTGGGTCCAAGAGAGGTCATCAGAGATGTTGACCCCCAGAAACCTGATGCTGGAAACACGTTCCACCTCCGTCCCGTTAATATGGATGGGGGGGTGCGTGCAGTCCCTAGACCTTCTGTAGTCCACAATGAGCTCCTTGGTCTTCTTGGAGTTGAGGGCCAGGTTGCTGTCAGCGCACCATGCTGCTAGGAGCTGAACCTCCTCCCTATAGGCCGACTCATCGTTGTCGCTGATGAGGCCAATCACCATCGTATCATCTGCATACTTGATGATGGTGTTAGAACCATGTTCAGGTGTGCAGTCATAGGTGAAGAGGGAGTAGGGGAGGGGACTTAACACACAGCCCTGTGGAACGCCGGTGTTCAGGGTGAGGGTCGAAGAGGTGTGGTTCTCCAACCTAACAGACCGGGGTCTGTTAGTCAGGAAGTCCAGTATCCAGTTGCAGAGGGGGGGGGGGTTGATGCCCAGGTCGCAGAGTTGGTGATCAATTTTGAGGGGATAATGGTGTTAAATGCTGAGCTAAAGTCGACGAACAGTATTCTCAAGTAGGTGTCTCTGTTGTCGAGGTGGGAGAGGGCGGTGTGGAGTGCCGTTGAGATGGCATCCTCCGTACTCCTGTTCTTGCGGTAGGCAAACTGATAGGGGTCCAGTGTGGGAGGTAGGCAGCCTTTGAGGTGTGCCAGGACCAGCCTCTCGAAGCACTTGGTGATGATGGGAGTAAGTGCAACTGGGCGGAAGTCGTTGAGGCTCACCACAGTGGAGTGTTTTGGCACCGGCACGATGGAGGTGGTTTTAAGGTACGTGGGGACAACTGCTTTGGGCAAGTGACAGGTTGAAGATGTCAGTGCAGACGTCTGTCAGCTGCGCAGCACAGGTCCTGAGGATGCGCCCGGGGATGCCGTCAGGGCCGGCAGCCTTACGTACATTAATCCTGCTTAGTGCTACATTCACGTCGTAGGGGGTGAGTGTGATCAGCAGGGAGCACAGCCTTGATGGCCATCTCTTGATTGTCCCTGTCAAAGCAGCCATAGAAGTGGTTAAGCTCCTCAAGGAAGGATGCGTCGCTGGATGTGGGGGTGGTGTTGGTGGGTCTGAAGTCCGTGATGGCCTGGATGCCTTGCCACATGCGTCGGGGGTCGGAGTTGTTATTGAAGTGCTCCTCAATCCTAAGCTTGTAGTTATGCTTGGCCTTCTTGATGCCCCTCTTCAGGATGAACTGGATGGACTGTAGGCTCAAGCATCAACTGACCTGAAAGCGGTGTCCCGTGCTTTCAGCAGTAGCCTGACCTCGCTGTTCATCCACGGCTTTTGATTCGGGAATGTGGTAATCCATTTCAGGGAGGTGACACTGTTGATGGTGGAGTTGATAAAGTCCAAAACAGAGGATGTATAAGAGTCAATGTCCGTGTGGGAGTCAAGGGTGGCCAGGGCTGCAAACACATTCCAGTCAGTGTTTCCAAAACGCTGTTGGAGTGTGGAGTCCGCCTCCTCTGACCAAACTTTAACTGTTCTCACTGTGGGTTTTACACGTCTGATGAGTGGGGAGTACTTTGGGAGCAGGAACAATGAGAGGTGATCAGACTGACCAAGGTGGGGGAGGGGAAAGGCTTTGTAAGCTTCAGCCATGTTTGTGTAGACTTTGTCCAGTATCTTGTCTTCTCTAGTGGCGAAGGAGGCATGTTGGTGGAATTTGGGGAGTACAGTCTTCAGGTTGGAGTGATTGAAGTCAACCGCAACAATGAAGGCTGCGTCTGGATTGAGGGTCAGTTGTTTGCTAATGGCAGTATGCAGTTCTTTCATTGCAAGCTTAGCATTAGCATCAGGAGGAATATAGGCTGCAGCCACAACAGTGGAGGTAAACTCTCTGGGCAGATAGAACAGTCTGCATTTAACCAAGAGGAACTCAAGGTTGGCTGAGCAGTGTCTCTCGATGATGGTGGTGTCCGTGCACCATGTTTTATTTACATAAATGCACAGACCCCCACCTTTGGTCTGTTGTCCTGTCCACTCGGAATATATGACACCCCGTTAGCTCGATGGCGCTGTCAGGAACATCGGTGCTGAACCAGGTTTCAGTGAAGATCAGGATGTTGCAGTCTTTGATCCAGTTGGGAGAGGTAATCAGTAGCCAGAGTTCGTCCATTTTGTTTGCCAGTGATCGTACGTTGGCGAGGAAAAGGCTAGGAATCGATGGCCTGTGTGGGGCTCGTTCGAACCTAGCCTTTAACCCACCTCGGCATCCTCGGCGGTGCTTGCGTTCTCGTCGCCGTCTGTGGGTGCTTCCGATCGGCCGAGCTGACTTGGTGCGCTCTGCTGATACGCCGCCCCACAGCTCTGTTGTTCCGCTGCTCCCCTGCTCTGGTAAGTTCGGGAGGGAGACGGAGTTCGGCCAGAAAAGTGTCGTAGCCGCAGGAACTGAAGTTCAGAAGTTCCTGCCGGCTGTATGAGAGGAGTGCAAGACTGCTCCGTGTGAGCAGACTTGAAACAAGTAAGTAGATTAAACCTAATTCACAAATTCCCAGGAGACAAGGGGCGTCGCGATGCGCCCGCGCCGCCGCCATTTTGGATGTTAGATCCAGAATGAGAATAAAGGCGCAGCTTATTTTCAAAATGGAGAGTGAATCCAGAAATCGGAGGTTCGAAGGGACTTGGGAGAGCTGGTACAGGACTCCCAAAACGTTAATTTGCAAGTCGAAACAGTAAGGAAGGCAAATTCAAGAGGCATTTATATCAAGAGGACTGGAATACAAAAACAGGGATGTAATGCTGAGGCTCTATAAGGCACTGGTCAGGCTGCATTTGGAGTGAGCAAATTTGGTCCCCATATCTAAGGAAGGATGTGCTGGGTCGAGAGGGTCCAGAGGATGTTTACAGGAATGAGTAGGTTAGCACATGTTGAGCATTTGATAGCACTGGCTCTCTACTTGCTGGAGTTTAGAAAGTTGAGGGGGGACCTCATTGAAACTTGCAGAATAATGAAAGGATGTTTCCACTAGTGGGAGAGTTGAGGACTAGAGGTCATCGCCTCAGAATTAACGGGTGCTCTTTTAGAAAAGAGGTGAGAAGGAACTTCACTAGTCAGAGGGCAGTTAATCTGTGAAACTCATTGTCACAGAAGGCTGTGGAGGCCAAGTTAGTGGATATTTTTAAGGCCGAGATAGACAAATTCTTGATTAGAACGGGTGTCAATGGTTATCGGGAGATGGCAGAAAAATGACTTGTAAATATCAGCCATGATTGAATGGCGGAGTAGACGTGATGGGCTGAATGGCCTAATTCTACTCCAGTTACTTGTGAACTTGTGAAGATCGGCATGTCCCCTACAAGGTGGTCAAAAAGGCTTTTGGCACTTCATCAGTCAGGGTATTGCATATAGAAGTTGGGAGGTCCTGTTGCAGTTGTATAAGACGTTGGTGAGATTCAGTTATTCAGTTCTGGGCACCATGTTATAAGAAAGATATTATCAAGCTTGAAAGGGTTCAGAGAAGATTTACGAGGATGTTGCCAGGACTAGGGTCTGAGCTATAGGGAGAGGTTGAGTAGACTCTATTCATTGGAGCACAGGAGGATGAGGGGTGATCTTATAGAGATGAAAAAATCATGAGAGGAATAGATCAGGTAGATGCACAGAATCTCTTGCCCAGAGTAGGGGAATTGAGGACCAGAGGACACAAGTTCAAGGTGAAAGGGAAAAGATTTAATAGGAATCTGAGCTGTAACGTTTTCACACAAAGGGTGGTGGGTGTATGGAACAAACTGCCAGAGGAGGTAGTTGAGGCTGGGAATATCCCAACGTTTGAGAAGCAGTTAGACAGGTACATGGATAGGACAAGTTTGGAGGGATATGGACCAGGCACTGGCAGGTGGGACTAGTGTAGCTGGGACATGTTGGCCGGTGTGGGCAGGTTGGGCCGAAGGGCCTATTTCCACACTGTATGACACTAATCCTCGTCGACCTATACAGATGCGCCGTAGAAAGCATTTTATCATGGTGCATCACAGCAGTACACTTCACACTTCCTTGGTGGGGCACCCACATAATCAAGGACTCGTCTCACCCTGATTAGTCCTTCTTCTCATCTCGCCCATCAGGCAAGAGATACAGAATTTGTAAATGTATACCTCCAAAATCAGGGACAATTTATACCCAGCTGTTATCAGGCAACTGAAACAACCTCTCACCAGCCAGAGTGCGGTTCCGACCTACCATCCACCTCGTTGGAAATCTTTGAACTATATTTAATTTGAATTTTATCTGACTTTATCTTACATTAAATAATATAGCCTTTATCCTGTATCTGTACACTGTGGATGGCTTGATTGTAATTATGTATAGTCTTTCAGCTGATTGGATCGTAGGCAACAAAAACAGCTTTACACTGTACCTCGGTACTCGTGACAATAATAATCTAAACAAAACTACTTTCTGGAGGTGCAGAACATGAAGGGGATTTCAGGCTCAGGTCTATTATTTCATTACGGTTAGATTGAAAAAGTATTTATTTAAATATAAATATAAAATTTGGAATGTTGTGTTCCAGTTGTACAAGACATTGGTGTGGCTGTATTTGGAGTATTGTGTTCAGTTTTGGTAATTCTGCTATAGGATTATTTCACTGGTCAGCTTTGTATAAGCAGTATCCACTTGCCCCACTTTGCCTGCCTTTTGCCAAGTAGCCCTGAAGTTACAGCATGCTCGAGCATTCAATGGACTTTGAAAACCACACTCTACGCTTCCAGGCAGTGCTCTGCAGACTCTACCCATACGATTTTTTTTTCCTACATATAATTTTTGATTCTACTGATAAAAACTTCAAAACTGTGTCCTCTGGGTTCAACCTCTTCCACCAATACTGTTTCTCTTTATTTACGTTGACTAGTCCTTTGCGATTTCAAACCTGTTAAATCATCTCTGCCCTGAAGTGAGAAATTCTAGTGTCTCCACTTAACTGAATCCTTTACCCTGGAACCACTGTCGTGAATCTTTATTGCACTATCTCAAAGACACAAAGTGTGGTGCCCAGAACCGTATTTATGAACAAACTAGTGTGGACCTAGGATTTTTTAAATTCATTTTGTATCCACTTAACTTAACCTGTCATCTTCAAAGATTTATGCTCACATAACATTCAGGATCTCTATTCCTGCATCACCGGTATTGTGCCCTTTTCATTGTATTATATCTCCTCATTCTTCCCCCAAATGCATCATTTCACATAATGTGCATGTTAAATTCCCTCTGCAACATACAGTGTCTGCCAATTTAACCACCCCATGACCTTGTGGATGCAATCATCTTATTAAATGGTAGATTGACGCAAAATGCTGGAGTAACTCAGCAGGACAGGCAGCATCTCTGGAGAGAAGGAATGGGTGACGCTTCAGGTCGAGACCCTTCTTCAGACTGGTTAGGTATAAGGAAAACGAGAGCTATAGACGATGTTGTGGAGAGATAAAGAACAATGAATGAAAGATGCAAAAAAATACCAATGATAAAAGAAACAGGCCATTGTTAGCTGTTTGTTGGGTGAAAGTGGGAAGCTAGTGCGGCTTGGGTGGGGGAGGGATAGAGAGAGAGAGGGGGAATGCCAGGGCTACCTGAAGTGAAATAAATCAATATTCATACCACTGGGCTGAAATGATAGAGCAGACTTGAAAGGTAAAGTGACCTACTTTCAATGGACTCAATGAATGAGACTGCAGGGTGACTTGGACAGGTTGGGTGAATGGGCAGGTGCATAGCAGATGCAGTATAAATAGAGAAATGTGAGGTTATCCACTTTGGTGCCAAAAACAAGAAGGCAGATTATTATCTGAATGGTGTCAGATTACTAAAAGGGGAGGGGCAACGAGACCTGAGTGTGCTTGTACATCAGCCACTGAAAGTAAGCATGCAGGTACAGCAGGCAGTGAAGAAAGCAGGGTTTGAGTATAGGAGCAAGGAGGTCCTACTACATTTGCACAGGGCCCTGGTGGGACCACACCTGGAGTATTGTGTGCAATTTTTGGTCTCCTAATTTGAGGAAAGACTTTCTTACTATTGAGGGAGTGCATTGAAGGTTCACCAAGTTAATTCCCGGGATGGCGGGACTGAGATATAATGAATGAATGGATCGACTTATATTCACTAGAATTTAGGATGATGAGAGGGGAAACATATAAAATTCTTAAGGGATTGGACAGGCTAGATGCAGGAAAAATGTTCCCGATGTTGGGGAGTCCAGAACCAGGGGTCACAGTGTAAGGATAAGGGATAGGCCATTTAGGACTGAGATGAGGAAAAACATTTTCACCCAGAGAGTTGTGAATCTGTGAAATTCTCTGCCACAAAGGGCAGTGGAGGCCAATTCACTGGATGTATTCAAGAGAGAGTTCAATATAGCTCTTCGGGCCAACGGAATCAAAGGATATGGGGAGAAGGCAGGAATGGGGTACTGATTTTGGATGATCAGCCATGATCATATTGAATGGTGGTGCTGGCTCAAAGGGCTGAATGGCCTACTGCACCTATTTCTATGTTTATAAATGTGTATTTATATCTATCTCTCTTATCCTCACTGTTAATTCCACTTCCAATTTGATATCATGTGCACATTTTGAAACAGATTACATCAAGTACAGGTCATTAATATTCATCAAGGAGTGGCGATGATCCTAACTATGAGAATTCTGCATTTCTTTCACCAGTTCAAAAGAAACACTGCCTGTTTCATGTGCTAGGTCGATTCTGCATCGACTCTGTCGACACAAGTCATTTTTAATCCATGGATTTAAATTTTACTAACAGGCTCATCAACTCTCATAGTAAATTATAACTTAAAATGTTACTGCAGTACAAGATTGGATGAATCTCTAGAATCGTCACCATAAACCACTGTGCCTCCCACTGGTATGCCCCATGTTGCCATTATTGAGCAGAGGAACAACGTGCTGGAGGAACTCAGCGGGTGAGGCAGCACATGTGTAGGGAAATGGACAAATGTTTGGAGTTGGCACTCTACTTCCGACTCATCCTACTGTCCTTCTCTCTCTATGGATGCTGCTTGACCCACAGTTCAACCAGCAGTTTGTTTTTTGCTCAACATCCAAGTAGCTGCGACCTCTGGCCTCTCCATATCCTTGCTTTTATTATGTGGTTGTGCAATCCAAACGATTCTGTGAAATATAATAGATGGTCATTCACATAGACATCCCTACATGGATGCTTAGCTTCCGTCTATTGGTTCACTTCCAGAGACCAAGAACGTCTAAGGCCATTTGCAAATATGCTTTTCCATTCCAATAAATATTTAATATTCAAATCTAATCAGGAAAAAAAAACTACTCTTCTTCATAGAGATACATCTGAGTCAAGTTTGGACATGGTCGGGTAAGCCTGTGAAGGGTGTGATGCCGCCTGGAGTCTCTCAGCCTCTATTCCTTCCCCCGCTGCCAGTTTCTGCCTCATGTTGCAAGCACAAGGACCACTAGTGAGCGGAGATGGGCCATTGCTAACCAAATGAGTGGAGAACAGCAGACGTTCCCAGAATCTGTCAGTGTGAAGCTGTCCGTGGGCATGGCGGCTTTTGCCGCCGGGGTGGCGGGGGTCGACTGGCCGCAGGTTTGGTTGGTGTTGGCATGGGCTTGTTTGGCATTGGTGGCCACCGATGACTTCTGCTGCCGCGACGCGCTGTCCGCCCCGTACTCCTTCAAGTCAAACATCCTGCCATAGCGGGCGGTCACCTCCTGGATCCAGCTGAGGTAAGACTTGGTCATGGTGAAGACGCCGGGCCAGCGCTGGGCGCAGTCGCTCACCCAGCTCACCACCCCGATCAGGTAAAACTGGCGGCCCCCCTTCACCTTGCAGACCACCGGGCCGCCGGAGTCCATGTGGCAGGCGAGCTCTTGGCTCTTCTCCGAGTCCATGCACATCATGGTGGGCTGCAGCTTGCCGCTGAAGATGGTCTCGTTGCAGTCCTTGAAGGAGATGAAGGAGACGGGCGCTTCCTGGAGGAGGTCGGTGGTCTCCTCGCCGGACTTCATCCACCCGGTGATGTAGCAGGGGGACCAGGTGTTGCCGAAGAAGATGTCCGTGTTGGGGAAGCAGACGGGCGCGACGTGCTCGTTGAAGCTGATGCGTTCCACCATACGGACCAGGGCGATGTCGTTCTCGCCCGTCTGCTCGTTGAACTGTTCGTGCATGATGATGTCGTGCGGGTTGGAGTAGCGCACCCACTGCTCGGGCCGCATCTGCCGGCTCAGGCCGCTCACCACCACGATCTCCTGCAGGTTCTGCGGCACTGGCGGGATGAAGCAGTGAGCCGCCGTGATCACCCAGTACTCGCTGATGATCGCCCCGCCGCAGAAGTGCTTGTTCTCGGTGGCCAGCTCCAGGCTCACCTGCCAAGGCCACCCGGCCGGCACGCCGCTGCCCCTCGCCGCCGCCGCCGCCGCCGCCTGCTGCTGCTGCTGCTGCTGCCTCACCCCGCATGTGGGGTTGTCCGCCAGGAGCCGCGCCGCCAGCACCACCACCACCAGCGCCAGCGCCAGCCAGCTGAGAGCGACTGGTGGCATCGCCGCCCCTTGGCCTTCAGCACATTCTTCTTCGGTCAGGCGCCGGGGCCGGGGCTAGGGTGGGGCCCGGGGGGGGGGGGGGGGCTAGGGTGGTGGGGGAGGGAGAAAAGGGCAAGCGTGGACCAGCCTCCCATGACCTGCACCATGGTGTTTGTGAAGTCACAGCTCTCCAATGCACTGCGAGGGCCACGTATCTCCCCGGGCGTCACTGGCCACTGTGTCGTCACCCCCCCCCCCCCCAGCGGCTTGCACGGCAAGGAAACCTTTGCTCACCTTCACCCCCCACCCCCCCACCCCCCCACCTCCCTTTCACAGCCCCCCCCCACCTCACCTTCACCCCCACCTCACCTTAACCCCCCATCTCACCTTAACCCCCCCACCTCCCCTTAACCCCCCCCCCACCTCCCCTTTACTCCCCACCTCCCCTTCACCCCCCCACCTCCCCTTCACCCCCCCACCTCACCTTCACCCCCATCTCACCTTAACCCCCATCTCACCTTAACCCCCCATCTCACCTTAATCCCCCCCACCTCCCCTTCACCCCCATCTCACCTTAACCTCCCCCCCACCTCCCCTTCACCCCCCCCACCTCCCCTTCACCCCCATCTCACCTTAACCCCCCACCTCCCCTTCACCCCCATCTCCCCTTAACCCCCACACTTCCCCTTCACCCCCCACCTCCCCTTTAACCCATCTCACCTTAACCCCCCACCTCCCCTTCACTCCCCACCTCCCCTTCACCCCCCCCACCTCCCCTTCACCCCCATCTCCCCTTAACCGCCCACCTCCCCTTCACCCCCACCTCCCTTTCACCCCATCTCACCTTCAATCTCCATCTCACCTTCACCCCATCTCACCACATCCATCTCATCTTCGCCCCCCGCACCTCCCCTTCACCCCCACCTCCCCTTCGGCCCCCACCTCCTTTTCACCCCACATCTCCCCTTCACCCCTCACCCCCCCATTACCCCCCCCCCACTCCTCACCTCCCCTTCAATCTTTTCCACTCTTTCCCCCTCCTCCCTACTTTTTCCCCAATCTCTTCCACGTGCCCCGCCTGCATGTGCTCCCATTTCACCCTTTCCCATTCCTCCCATTCTCTTCAATCTGTATTCTTTCCCCTGGCTTCACATTTTGTGCAACTTCTATCCTTGACTCACACTTTTCTTCCTTTCATCTCTGGCCTTTGTCCAATCATCTGACAATCCAAAACGCCCTTCACCTGTTTCCACCTATCACTTGCCAAACATTGTCCCGTCCCCACCTCTCTACCAGCTTTCTTCCCCCCATTCCACTACAATCAGTCTGAAAAAGGGTCCTGACCCAAAACGCCACCTATCCATGTTCTCCAGAGATGCTGTCTGACCTTCTGAGTTACTCCAGCAGTTTTTGCCATTTTTTTTGTAAACCAGCATCTGCAGTTCCTTATGTCGGCACTGCGTTCCAAATGTGGCCTCACCAACATATTGTACAACTGAAACAACTTCCCAGCTTCTACACTCAGTAGCTTCTATACATACCTTAATAACAATGTTATTTGTGTGTTCAGAGGGGATGAGATTGGAGTTGGTAAGGGGAATGGAGAAGTCAAGATGGTTGATATTGGACTGCAATAAGAATGTAGGAGTGTTTACCAGAGTTGCTGCTTTATCTGCTGAGTTACACCAGCACATTGTGTCATTTTCCAAACTCAGTATCCTGACTAATGAAGCCCAATGTACCCGAAAGATGTATTGACCACATTATCTACCTGTTACACCATTTTCAGGAAATTGTGTACCTCTATATCTAGATTATCCTGCTCTACTGCACTCCCCCACAGCCTAACCATACTCTGGTTTGACTACCCAAAATGCAACGCCGCATACGTATCTGCATTAAATCCCATTAGCCATTCCGCACCCCACTTGCCCAACAGATACTTATCCTCCAATTTTTGACAACCATCTTCTCTGCCGATGATACCGCCTACTCCAGTGTCATCAGCAAACTTACTCATTATGCCTTATACATTCTCATCAAAATCATTGATGTAAATCACAAACAGTATTGGGCCCAGCACCAATCTCTGAGGCTAATGACCCAACTTTGATGGGACAGGAACTTGCTGAAGTTGATCGGAGTAGGTTGTTTGCAGGCAAAGGAATGTCCAGAAGGAATGATGCTTTTAAAACTGATGACAAGAGTTCAGGGCATGCATGTTCCTGTGGAAGCGACGGGCAAGGCAGATGGGTATAATGGGCCTGTCCCACTCCCATTTGGCCCCTCGCGCCAGCACCGCCATTCAATGTGATTATGGCTGATAATCCTCAATCACTGTTCCTCCCTTCTCCCCATATTCCCTGACGCTGCTATTGTTAAGAGCCCTACTAGCTCTCTCTTGAAAGTATCCAGAGAACCAGCCTCCAGAGAAGCAGAGGGTATGGCGGAAAGTTGGTTTTCAGACTGGAGGTCTCTGATGTGCCTCAGTGATTGGTGTTGGGCCCATTGCTGTTTGTGGTTTATATCAACGATTTGGATGAGAATGTACAAGGCATGATTAGTAAGTTTGCAGATGACACTAAAGTGCGTGTTGTATTGTCGATAGCGAAGATGCTTTAAAATAGTAGGTTCTTGAGCAGTTGGGCAAGTGGGCTGAGGAATTGTTAATGGATTGTAAAGCAAATAAATGCTGGGGTGTTACATTTTGGAAAGTCAAACCAGGGCAGGACTTTCACAGTGAATGGCAGGGCTCCGAGGTGTGTTGTGGAGCAGTGGGTTAGATAAGGGCAGGTACATACTTCCTCAAAAGTGGTGTTGCAGGTAGATAGATTAGACTTGAAGGCTTTTGGCACATTGGCCTTCAACAGTCAACAGTCAAGGTACTGGATGAAGAAGTTGGATGTGTAGGGAGGAATTGCAGATGCTGGTTTAAACTGAAGGCAGACACAAAATGCTGGAGTAACTCAGCAGGTCAGGCAGCATCGCTGGAGAAAAGGAAAAGGTGACTGTTCAGGTCGAGACCCTTCTTCAGACTGAGAGTTCAGGGGAAAGGGGAACGAGAGATATGGATGGTACTTAGGAGAAATGAAAAGAAGATATGTTAAAAGCAATGCTAATCAAGGAAATGAGAGGCACACAATAGGCCATTGTTGGCCTTGGGATAGGTGACAGCGTGTAAACAGAAGAACGACTAGGTTGTGGGAGATAGAGGGGATGCAATATTTCTTGAAGTTAGAGAAATCAATATTCATATCAGTGGGGATATCATATCAGCATGTTCCATTAAGGAGGAGGAATGGAATTCAGTCCTTAGCAAAGGGTGACATAGGATCAGAAGATGTAGAGTCCCTGTGGGTAGAGCTGCAAAACTGCAAAGGTAAAAAGACTCTAACGGGAGTTATTTACATGCCCCCAAACAGTAGTCAGGTTATAGGGTACAATTTGCATCAGGAATGATCACCGGCTACGGGAGCCAAGATCGCCCCAACAGCGGAAGGCTCGAGGCCCCTGACCGCGAGAGAACAAAGAACACGGGAGAAGAGATTGAACTTTCTTTCGCCTTCCATCACAGTGAGGAATGTGGAAGAGTCATTGTGGTGGATGTTTATGTTAAAATATATTTTGTGTGTATTGTTGCTTTTTATTGGTATGAATCTATGGCAAATCAAATTCCTCGTATGCTGCAAAACATACTTGGCTAATAAAGTATGATTATGAAATAAAATTGGCGTGTAGGAAAGGAAATGCCTCGATGGTCATGGGAGATTTCAAAATAAAGGTAGACTGGGAGAATCTGGCTGGCACTGGACCCCAAGGCAGAGAATTTGTAGAATGCCTCCCAGATAGTTTCTTGCAGCAGCTTGCAGTGGAGCCTATGAGAGATAGAGGCAATTCTAGATTTAGTGTTTTGCAATGAACGAGATTTAATAGTAAGATTAAACGAGAACTTACCAGTTTGAAGTCTGATCTTTATTTTATGAGGAGTTACAATGAGGGATTACATGAAGAAGACCCCATCGGGCCGCATGCGCATCAATCTTGAAAGCAGCGGTATGAAATCACAGGTAACAGTAATTTAAGTATAATAGTAAGAGCAGAAACCTAGAACTACCAGATGACCTTTATGAGAGAGGGCCGGGATCGGAGGGCACATAATCCCTCATCGTAACTCCTCATAAAATAAAGATCAAACTTCAAACTGGTAAGTTCTCATTTAATCTTACTATTTTACTTCGGAGTCACGTGAGTGACTACGTGAAGATTTCAAAGCTCTGTGATTTCATGCCATGGATTCAAATCCGGGCGTCTCACTGCATTGATTGACTCAGGATGTGTCGATAATCAACAATGCATTAAGCATGTCATTGATTTAAATGTCTTAATGGTTTATTTTAATAAAGAAAACCAATAGCAACCCCTCTATCTCAGGGGAGCCTAAACTGAATGCAAAACAGAATGTGCAAATAGCCCCGGGTTGGCAATCGGCCTATTGAATTTTTTTTTTGTGAAAACTAATTCCCCTGACCATCCTGCGGCTGCGAGGATATGGTCAATGGGAATGTCCATTGCCTTGGCCGCCGATGTTGATGCCGGCCTGGTGGAATGAGACATAAAGTTGTCAGTGTTAATACCTGCATAACCCAGAACCTGCTTTAGCCACCTTGAAATAGTCTGAACCGACATTTTCCTGTGTTTGTGGCTAATAAACAATGATGATCCCATACCTCCTAGGGTTCTGGTGGCCTTGATATAATATAGCAAACATGCCCTTAAACCTAGTCGTGAATCCGTGGGGTATTGCAAAATATGATCTTAAACCCTGTCCCCCTGGTCTGCTCTGCTTGTGTAGATCAGAAATGTAAAAACGTAATAGCATTTGCAGCCATTTCCAGCCTGTATAGCCGCAGCTTTTGTAATGTCTGCACTCATTCCGCTAATATCAGTGCCATGACTAACGATGTAGCTGGAGCATCCTGGTGAAGTATTGTTAACACAATGTCAATATCCCATACTGCCTGTACTTGTACTGGGAGAACTTGTGTTAAAGATATTGTTTACAAACTCGATATCCGGGGGTGAAACCCGACAGAGTGGGTCCCGATTGCTGCAGCTAATATGATGGGAAGGCACGTTGGGCACAATTAATGGCCCTATAACTCAATTATTGTCAAAGACCATTTAAGAATGAACTCCAAGACTCTGTACCGTATTAAATGTAACATTAGCATTAAATAAAACGCTTCCCATCTCCTGAAGAGGAAATGTACTGCTTATTTGGTGCTATCCCAGCACTCTGGAGAGAACACATAGCTGGATCAGTGTGACAACCCAAGCGGTAGGCACAGTCCATTCAGAATCTGCAATGTCATAAATTGATGTCATCGCGCAAAGGCTCGTTTCCCAAGCCACAGGCTGAACCAGCAAAGTTCATGTTTAGAACAACTGTATAAGGTTGTATCATCATTCCCGACAACGTGGGAATCAAATCCACATAGGCCAGTCAGACAGTAGAAAAAACCTAAAGCGATATCATGATTACTTTATTTTTCCCGACTGATGAGGCAAAGTGGAGGAAGACATAAAAGACCATTCCTTCTCTTGTAGCGAGACTGTATCTGTCGCCACTGTTATACCACATATGTTTGTAACCGGTGAGCAAGCATGAAAACAACATATTGATATACGGTGTTCCATCGAACTAGAATTTTATAAATACTGTGTGGTCCAACACCCATTCAGTGTTGTCATTGATCTGTACTTGATGATCCACCAGCGGCAAATGCATTAGGTAAACCATGACAGGATAGTTTTACTTGATTGCAGCCATGTGACTAACATATGCCACCATCATAGTGTATCAACTTGAAGTTGAGCATGCAGATTATGCATATTCGCTCAATCATTCTTTAACCCATAGAATGCCCTAGTGTCTATAGATAGTTGATACCAATAAGTGAAGAATTGGTAACTCATGGAAACTCCTCCACCTCCAAACTAGAGATGACATTCGCAAGTTTAGACATTACAGCCATTCGCATCAGTTTGCAATAGATCTTAAAGTTTACTGCCCAAACTATTGGAGCAATGCTGAATACTGTGCGTCCATTATTCATTTCATGGACCTATATCAGGCTATTTGCTCTGGGTAAGACTGAAAATTGACCCTGAATGCTCCCCTCCTCAGAGAGGGAGACATTGTGCAGCCCTGAAAAAGGTGCCGCTGCCTGCGGGTTCTCCATAATACCCGGGCTGTCCCACTTACACAGCTAAATCACAGCTACTATATTGCCAATTAGTTTTGATAAAGAGAAGGCTGTTTTATAACAACAAGGTTGTTACAGGTTTCTATTAACTCCAATCTCTTGCCCTGGGCGGAGTCATAGACTAATTAATAGCTAAAGGTAACTTCCAATGACCAACAAGTCTATGTGGTAACAACTTAAATTTAACTGGACAGAGGAGCCCATTTCATCAAAATAGTTTGAAGCTGAATCAGTTGATTTTAGAAAAATACAGCATTAAAATATCATCCAGACAAGACATAACAACTGTTTTTGGAACTCTGCGTAGTGCAAGCATGAATGTTAATAATTTATTAAATAATTAAGCCCATTTTGCAATGCTTTATTGTTAGCATTACTGTTATCCTAATGTTATCATTGCATCATAGCAAATGCTTCCTGAACATTTGAACATCTCCGATGATCGCTGTAAATGGGAACCACCTACGAAAATCAGTTGTTAGTCAGTACAATGTTTCCTATTCGGAAAGTTTATACTGTACATGCGAGTTAAACAACTTTCTCCATCTTTCATAATCAATTGGCCATGTCTGCCATCATTTCATGCGTGCCTCCAGCGCCAATTCTGGCTCGATTTCCGAGCCTTGTCTTAAAAGATAATGCTGGCCATAATACTGAGTCTAGCTCATAAATGTCCGATCAGCAGAGAAGATTATTGGCTGCAACCTTCCCTCCATTGATGAACTGTACACTGCAAGGGCCAGGAAGTGAGCGGGCAAGATCATCTCTGACCCCTCTCACCCTGGCCACAAACTCTTTGAATCACTTCCCTCTCGAAGGCGACTCCGGACTGTCAAATCTGCCACAGCCAGACATAATAACAGGTTTTATCCACGAGTAGTTGCTCTACTCAACAGCCAAAAATCTGTAGCCTCCCTTTGATCTGGTACTTTGTTGCTTCACATGCTTGATCAATGGTGTTTTATCATTAATGTTCTATTATTATTAATGTTTAGTGTTTCCTGAGTCATTCGTAACTGTCACTGTAGGTCAGGCACGTGCCGTCAGGGTAGGCAAGGTAGGCACTGCCTACCCTGACAAATTATGAAATGGCAATTATTAAATGTAAATAGTAAAGGCGATAGTAAAGAGATCGAACTCGTAGGTAGGCATAATTCTCCGTGCCTTTCATCCGCAGCGCTTGTAACACGCGAAGCTCCGTGCAGCCCATGTGCCGTCAGCGATGCCTGAAGCCGTCAGTTTCAAGGGAAGCTGAAGGCAGCAGAAATTCTGCCTTTGCAGTACTGCACATGCGCAGCAGCATACTGCGCATGCGCAGCACGAGTTTCTTGGCGGGATTTTCAAATATGGATTGCCATTATTTTAATAGTATCTCAGGAAACAAAGAGTGAAGAATGGACTTAATGTGCCAATAACGTGGTAAGTGCATTTCTTGGTACTTTATGTTTTTAAATGCTGTATTTCCCGGGGTAGGGGGAGAGGTCCATTCACAGTGTTTGGGGAGTCTGGCGGTGTGAAGTGTTCGGCACGGACTAAAAGGGCCGAGATGGCCTGTTTCCGTGCTGTAATTGCTATATGGTTTTATTGTGGCCGGGGAGTGGATTAGCTCGGGTGGCTGCCGCAGCACTCCGGGCACGGACAGCAGAACTGGCCGCCACTTCCGAGGAAGGAAGCAGCTCAGGTGACTGCGAGTGGCCGCCGGGACCCTGCCACTTCAGCCCCTTCTGCTGGTCCCCACTCACCTCTGGTAGTGCTCTCCGTCTGAACATCTCTCACCTGCCGCTCGCCGGCCGGTTTCCCGCACATCTTTAAATTCCGACAGCGCGTTCACTGGACCAGTTGCGGTTACTTGGCTGTGGGAATTTAAAGATTTGCTGGACGCGGTTGACATGAGCGAAGCCGGCGAACGGCAGGTGAGAAATGTTCTGACGAAGAGCAGTGCCAGAGGTGATCAGAAGGCGCTGAAGGGCAGCCGGTTCTGGTGTCGGGTCCCGGCGCGCGCTCGCACCCGGGCTGCTTCTATCCCCGGAGGTGGCGGGCAGTTCTGCTGTCCGTGCCCGGAGCGCTGTGGCAGTGGTGAGTGAGTAACTGATATGATCTTCGACCCTCTCCTTCTCAACACTTCTGCTTTTTCGCATCTTTAACCCCTGGCGCAGACTCTCCACACGCTGTGAAAGGAACTCTCCCTCCAATTGGACCCTTAAATTAGTATTGTCACTCAATAAGATGACAACTGGTTCAACGTCCCGGTCTGCTCCCATTTTTCCCACCATCTCTCCACCTGCCTTCATCCTCCACCCCCCACCTATTCAGTAATTAAAAAATGAAGGAGATTGAGAAGCCTTTGGAAAATTGAATTGTTACTTATTTTTTATTTTTTACGAAGAGAACAATCTGCGATTGCGCGGTTTAAGATTTTTTATTAAAGCCGGCTGACTGCCTACCCTGAGTAATTACTCACGGCACGTGCCTGCTGTAGGCCATGTTGTTACTTGTGGGCGGAGCACCAAGGCAAATTCCTTGTATGTGAATGCTTGGTCAATAAACTAGTAAGATTAAATGAGAACTTACCAGTTTGAAGTTTGATCTTTATTTTATGAGGATTGCGATAAGTGATTACGTGAAGAACCCCGCCAGTCCAAATGCGCATCAATCTTCAAAGCAGCGGTGTGAAATCACAGATAACAGTAATTGAGGTAACATAATAAGATTAGAAACATAGAACTACCAGACGACCTTTGTGATATGGGTGTTGGGAGTGGCCGGCACATAACACTCATCGCAACTCCTCATAAAATAAAGATCAAACTTCAAACTGGTAAGTTCTCATTTAATCTTACTGTTTTACTTCGGAGTCACGTGAGTGACTACGTGAAGATTTCAAAGTTCTGTGATTTCATACCGTAGATTCAAATCCGGGCATTTCACTGTATTGATTGACTGAGGATGAGTTAATAAGCAACAATTCATTAAACCATGACATTGATTTGAACGTAGTAACGTTTTATTTTAATAAAGAAAAACAATAGCAACCCCTCTATCCCAGGGGGAAGCTATAAAACAGAACTCAAAACTGAATGGGCAAATACCCCTGGTTCAGCAATCGGTTTGTGATAGAATTTTTGAAAAGTTAATTCACTTGACCATCCTGCGGCCGCGTGCATATGGTCGAGTGGCACGTCCATTACCCTGGCTGGTGATGTTGATGCCGCCCCGGTGGAATGAGATTTAAAATGGTCAGTGTCAATACCTGCACAAACCAGAACCTGCTTCGGCCACCTTGAAATAGTCTGAACCGACACTTTCCTATGCGGGAATCAAATGCTGATTCCACACCTCTGAGGCTTTGGGTGGCCTTGATATAATATAGCAAGTGTGACACCACACATAGTCGTGAATCCGTGGCGTATGCCGAAAATATGATCTTACACCCTGTCACCCCTGGTCTGCTCTGCTTGAGTAGATCATAAATGTAAAATGTAATGGTAGCTGCAGACACTACCATCTTGTCCAGCCGCAACTTCTGCAATGTCTGCACCCGCTGGGCTGAAACCAGTGCCATGAGCATGACTACTTTCATGGTGAGTTTGGCCAAAGACAGAGATGTGACGGGAGTCCACTGACAAAGCAGCGTGAGTACCGCGCTTACATCCCAGATTACTGAATACCTGGGCCTGGGGGGATTGGAATGAAAAATTTCCTTCATAAATCTATATATTAGAGGGTGAGACCCAATAGAATGTTGTTCTGATCCCATCCACAAGTATGAGGACAGGGCACTCCTGGTTGTATTGGTTGCACTGTAGCTTAACCCTTCATTGAAATAGAGAGTTGACAGGAATTCTATCACATCTGAGATACATGCCGTGTGATATGTAATATTCTGCCGTAAGCAGAACACCTCCCACTTCCTGACATGAGAGATGTACTGCTTTTGGGTACTATCCTTCCAGGCCGCAATGATCCCATCCACGGTTCAATCGGATAGTCCTTGCCCCAGGTATGTTCTCCTCAGAATCTGCAAATTAACAGATCAATACGTTAATGTAAAGGATGTTGATTGCCAGTTACAGAGTGCACCAGTAGGTCACTACGTGTGTGAACAGTCATAAGAGGCTGTGTAATTATCTCCAAAACGAGGACGAACCATGGCTGAGTAGGCCAGTTGGGTACCACCAACACTCCTGAGGTGGAGCCCTGCTTGATCTTGAGCAGACACCGATTGATGAGGCAAATGGTAGGAAATGGATGTGAAAACATTCCACCCCAATGTAGCGAGAATGCATCAACCGCTACTGCCCCAGGGTCTGCTTCCCATGAAACATATTTAGGCAACTGGTGGTTGAGTCTGGATGCAAACAAATCGATATCTGGCATCCCAAATCGAGCAACAACATCATTAAATACCTCATGATTCAACATCCATTCTGTGTTGTCATTGAATTTGCATGACCTGGTGTCTGCCACTATGTTGAATCTACCTGGTAGGTAGATAGCTGAAAGCGAAATGTTTCTGGTAACACACCAGTTCCAAATCAGATTAGCCAATCTATCACAAGATTCCGACTTGATTCCACCCATATGATTAACATACGCCACTGCTGTAGTATTGTCTATCTGAAGCTGAACATGCAAGTGACACTTAGTAGAGCAATAAGCCTTCAGCCCATACAATGCTCCCAAAAGCTCGAAATAATTAATCCTATGTAATTGCAAAAGAGGTGCCTTATGCATATTCCATCTGCCTCCACAGCTAGAAATGTAATCAGTAGCACCCCAACCTAGAGCACTGACATCAGTCTGTAAGACAATGGAAGGTTGGTCAACCAGAATTTTGCTGGAAGAACTTGAGATGTTCATTATCCACCAGTACACATCAGCAATGGCTTCAGCTGGTAATTGCACGCACCTGTCATAATGACCTGTATGTATCCCGAGTGCCTGTTCCTTTGTACGTTGTAAATTTTGGTACTGCAGGGGTCCAAATTGCACAGCTGGAAAAGTAGCCACTAATTTACCAATCAAGCTTGCCACCTGTCTAATTGAAGGTTGTTGCTCCTCAACGATCTTGATACAGCCTTCAATTAACTCTAGTCGTTTTTCCTTGGGCAGACTCACTGACATGTCATTTGAGTTAATAGTGAATCCCAAATAATCAGTAACTCTGTCTGGTGTTAATTTGGATTTATCTGGATGAATGAGAAACCCCAATCTCAAGCAATTGAGCTTAACAACTGAAACAGATGATTCAGCTGTTTCCCGAGTCTTTCCTATGATTAAAATATCATCCAAATAGACCATTACAACATGACTCTGAGCCCGGAGTAGCCACAGTACTGGTTTTAACAGTTTTGTAAATAATCTAGGGGCTGAGGTTAATCCATTAGGCAGTGCTTTGAATTGCCATAATTGACTCATCCAGCTAAATTTCAAATATCTCCTATCACCCTATGAACAGGCACTGAGTAATATGCATCTTTAAGATCTATACATGCCATATAACATCTCCTGGAAACCAATTGTTTGGCAGTAACAAAAGTTTCCATTTTGAAATGTTTATATTGTACAAAGGGGTTAAGGCTCGTCAGGTCGAGGATGATTCTACATCCTCCATCCTTTTTTGACCTAGGAAAATTATTAGTCGCGAATTGGTGGAGTTGGCGAACCAACTTCTCAATTACCCCTTTTTTGTATAATTTCTCAAGTTCTGCCTGTACCTTCATCTTTTCTTTTTGTGAGAAAACAAGTGTCCGGCTTGGAACATGCTGAGTAGGTGGACACAAATTGGGAAGGAATTCAATTTGAAAACGTACACTGCACAGTATAAACGGATCTGATGTTATCTCGTGCCATTCCTTTAGAAACAAGTGTAATCTCCCCCCAACTTGTAGGTCTTTCTCATTTAATATGTTTCTATAAAACCCAGACCCCGCTACCTCCATGGTTACCGGTGGAATTTGCTGCCCCCGGTTCCTGGTGGGAAAAGGCATGTTTGCTCGTGCCCCAGTTGGAGCATGCCAGCTGCGCACATTAGCGAATGGCCGGCTTGTTCCTTGACCGGACCCGGTCTCTGCAACCCGTCTGTAGGGGAACTGCCACCGAACCGTTCTGCTGACCATCGGTGCTTTAATCATTCCCACCGTTCTTGCCTCGTCGTCGAGCTCTTTAACTCTTTTCGCAAGGTTTTCCCAAACAGCAGCTTTGGTGGCTGAATGTTGCTAGGTTTACACAGCACCGCAAATTTTGGGTTGATGGTAGGGCGAAAGGCACTTTTCCTCAAACAATTAATTTCAAAATGCGCATTGCACATGAGGGCTAAGGCATCCTGCTGTGTATCAGACAGGTGCCCCCCGTCCACTGATCTGCCGAATGCAGTAATGCCCGAGGCGAGCAACTTCAGCACCCTCTGAAGCTTCATTTCTTGAGACCTGATGCCGACCCCCATATGGCCCCATATAACGTGATTTACTGTTGGTACTTTAAGCAGCCCACAGTTAGCCAGGGTCTCATATTTTTTGGCTGTCTCATCCATAGTTAGCTCTTGCAGCTGATGTGAAGCCAGATAATTTATGGTTGCAGCCAATTCATCACCCAGCGGTTCTCCTGACTCTTTTGCGATGGCAAATCTTGCAGCCAGGAATGGTACTTCTGGCTCGTGCCCTTCATCCCGTGGGGTATGCTGCACCGCTGAACCCACAGACTCGGCGTCAGAATCAAACTGACCCGTTAAGCTCACCTCCTCCAAGAGGGAGAGATTAAGCAGCCCTGTTTCAGGCGCTGCTGGCGCGGGCACTCCCGTAGACCGGCGCAGACACGACTCCTCCTGCCGGAGTGTGTCTTGATGGAGCATCCTCTCCATTAGGAGCTCCATTTTGGACAACCGTGAAAAAACGGTATCCATTCCTGGAGGGGAACCCTCCTGGCCCGACTCATCTGAGTCTGTGGGCGTGCAGACTTTCGAGCCACCTTGCGTGTGGCCATGGTGCTCTCAGGCGCCAAGTCTGCAGTCGCTGGTCGACCCGCTAGCGACTGAATAGGTGAACTAGGCGGCCGCCCGCTACCCACACTCCCGCAGTCTTCCATAGCTTTCCCAGTGGCTCGCCTAGACTTCATCCTAGATGCTTTCTCCATCGTTGAAAACTTGATCCTGAAAACAAGAATTACTCTAACATAGAAAGCGACCTCCGACTAAGTTTAACACTTACCTGAGGTTTTTAAACTTACCGCTGGAGGAGCGATGCACCTCCCAGCCGGTCGCTGGCCATGCGTCAGACGTAATGACGCGGGGTTCTCCACATAGTCACTCATTGCAACTCCAAAGTAAAATTACTTACTTACTTAATCAATGGAGTTTAGAAGGTTGAGGGGGGATCTCATTGAAGTTTGCAGAATAATGAAAGGCATAGATAGAATGCTGAAGAAGGGTCTTGACCCGAAACATCGCCTATCTCCTTCACTCCTTAGATGCTGCTGCACCCGCTGAGTTTCTCCAGCTTTTTGTGTAACCCTCGATTCTCCAGCATCTGCAGTTCCTTCTTTAACACATAGATAGAATGGATGTGGAAAGGATGTTTCCACTGGTGGGAGAATTTAAGACCAGAGGTCATAGCCTCAGAATTAAAGGGCACTCTTTGAGAAAGGAGGTAAGGAGGAACTTCATTAGTCAAAGGGTAGTTAATCTATGGAACTCATTGCCACAGAGGGCTGTGGAGGCCAAGTCAGTGGCTACTTTTAAGGCAGCGATAGACAGATTCTTGATTAGAACGGGTGTCAAGGGTTATGCGGAGAAGGCAAGAAAATGGGATTAGGATGATTAGGATCCGCTGATTGAATGGCGGAGTTGACTCGATGTGCTGAATGGTCTAATTCTACTCCTATAATTTGTGAACTTGTGATAAGGACGGCAAGGTAATGGAACAATGGATGACCATGGAGGTTGTAAACTTGGTCAGGTAGAAAAGGAAGCGTTTGTCAGGTGTATGAAGGTGGCATCAGGCGGGGCTTTTAGGGATATAAAGCGAGTAGGAAAGAACTGAAGCGGGTGATTAGAAGGGCCAAAAGGGGCCATGAAATGTCATTGACGAGACAGATTAAGGAAAATCTTAAGGAGTGTAAGAGAGTGACCAGAGAGTAAGTAAAGGAGTAAATCTATGCTTGGAGTCGGAATTTGTTGGTGCGGTACTAAACAAGTACTTTTCATCTGTATTATACGAGGAGAAGGACTTGGAGGGCAGCAAGACCAGTGTGGAGAATACAAATATGATAGGGCTGTTTGAGATGGAGATTGATGTGGTGCTGATGCACTTGAAGAACATTAAGGTGGATGAGTCCACAGGGGCTGATGGGATCTATCCCAGGTTATTGGGGGAGGCGAGGGACAAGGTAGTGGGGGCAATGACGAGGAAGTTTGTTTTGTTCTCTAGGCACAGGCGACGCGGTCCTGGAGGACTGGAGAATTACCAAGGTTATACCTTTGTTTAAGAAAGGAAGTATAAAAATTCCAGAGAACGGTAGGCCAGTGAGCCTCATGTCAATAGTAAGGAAACTATTTGAGATAGGATTTACTCACATTTGGACGGAAATGGGCTAATTATGAATAGACACCACGCTTTGTACGTGGCAGATTGCATCTCCCTACCTTGATTGAGTTTTTTGAGGAGGTGACAAACAAGATGATGAAGGTAGGGTGGTCCAACTTGAATACATAGGTATTACTGAGGCTCTTGATAAGGTCCATCACAGTAGGCTGATCAAAAAGACGAAGAGGTACGGGATTCATAATGTCTTGGTCGTTGGATTCAGAACTGGCTTATTCGTGGAAGCCAGAGGAGAAGGTAGAAGGTAGATATTCTAGCTGCAGGTTCGTGACCAGTGGAGTTTCACAGGGATCTGTGCTGGGACCTCTGCTGCAAATGATCTGGACATAAATGTAAATGGGTTGGTGAGTAAGTTTGCTGACGACACCTAAATTGAAGGTGTTGGAGACAGCAAGTAGGTATGTTACAAAACTTACCTTTAGCGGCGCTGCAGTTCTGCCATTGCCCGTGTGCGCGACTTTGGCGCCTTTGAGAGGGGGCGGGTTTAAAATGCTGTTTACTCCAGACCATTCAAATCGATTAATCTCAGGGGGTTTAGTTGCTGAAGAGAAATCGCTCCGACATTTGTTTTATGGAGTTATTTTTAAACTGCGCTGAATAATTTAATTCCTAGAGTGAATTAAAAAATAATCTTCTAAAGCCGTGAACGCCGACAACGGGACGGATCTCACGTAGGGGACAAAACAAGGTACACAGCTTAATTTTACATAAAAACATGCTTCTTAGGATGCCTTTAATCAAAATTTCATGTTGCGAAAAGGTGACTTAAAAAATATACGAACCGGCAGTATTTTTCCTGCCGATATGGGGTTTAAATTCACCGCAAACAGCAACGTTCCAAACGATCGCGTTCCACAAAAACCCATTCGCAAGTTGATTTAAATGGCCATTAATTTACGGGAATTAAATACTAAATTCCATCAATTTGGCCTATAAATTCATGATAATGAGATTTAAAAATCATGTTATATTGTGAATTATTGTGTGAATGTTATTTGGACACTCAGGCTTTTTAAAAATGTTAACCTTTTCTTAAGAAATGGATAGATGTTTAGATCTAGTAATTGAATTTTGTAATTAGCTACAATTAGGTAACTGACTAATTATATGCTTTAATTTCAGGTCATCCAAGTAATATTGTTTCATATTTGTTTCAGAATGCTTCAATCTGTAATAACTGAAAATGTCATTCAGTTCTCTTAATTTTTAAGAAAGTTATGGGCTTTTGACTGTCCTTGATCACAGCTTTTGTGTTAAGTCAAAGGAAAAGCAATAGGGAACAAGATGCTAATTTCTGAGTATGAAAATGGCCATAACCTTTTTAATACTGAAGATATGAAAGTGAATTAGGTGTCAAATTAAACTTCTTTTTATGCTTTATCTGATGGGATAAATTGCAGACTTGATTTTTTAAATCTCAAAATTTTGTAACGTTGCTACAGTAAGGAACGCTGTCAGGATCTACAGTGGGATATAGATCAGATGCATTAATGGGCAGGAAAACGGCAGATGGAGTTTAACCTGAGCAAGTGTGAAGTGTTGCACTTTGGGAGATTGAATGTAAGGGGAGAGTATACAGTTAATGGCAAGATCTTTAACAGCGTTGATGTACACAGGGATCTTGAAGTCTCAGTTCATAAATCACTAGAGGCAGCACAATAAGATAGGGTGGTAAATCAGGAGAATGGTTTGCTTGCCTTCGAGGCAATGAGTGTAAGAGTCAATTAATCATGATGCAGCTCTATAGGACTTTGCTTAGGCTGCATTTGGGTCATTGCGTGTAGTTCTGGTCATCCCATTACAGGAAATATGTGGAGGCTTTCAAGAGGTTGCAGAGGAGATTTACCAGAATACTGCTTGAATTAGAAGGTTTCAGCTACAGGGGGAGGTTGAATAGACTTGGATTATGGTATCTTTAAACATTGGAGGTTGAGGAGAGACTTGATAGAAGTGTACAAAATTATGCGAGGCATAGATAGGGTAGACAGATTCCTTTTCCCATGTTGGAAACGTCCAACACTAGAGGGCATCGCTATAAGATGGGAGGGGAAGAGTTTAATGGAGATGTGCGGGGCAAGTTTTGTACACAGAGAGTGGTGGAGGCCTGGAACACATTGGCAGGTGTGATGGTGGAGGCAGATATGATAGTGGTGTTTAAGAGGTTTTTAGATAGGCACGTGGAAGTACAAGGAATAGGGGGATATGGATCATGGACAGAGATGAGATCAGTTTAACTCGGCCTCATGTTCAGCACAAACATCGTGGACCAAAGGGCCCAGTGTTGTTCTATGTCTAGGTTCAAGTTGTACTGGACTTTGGTGAGGCCACTATTGGGGTATTGCATTCAATACTGGTCACCCTGCAACAGGATTATTGTCGTTAAGCTGGAAAGAGCGCAACAAAGATTTACAAGGATGTTGCCTGGGCTTGAGGGGCTGAGGTAGAGGGAGAGGTTGGGCAGGCAAGAACTTTATTCCTTGGAGTGCAGGGGGATGTGAGGTATATAAGATAATGAGGGGAATAGATAGGTAGATGCACAGAGTAGGAGAATCAAGAACCAGAGGACATCCGTTCAAGGTGAGAGGGGAAAGATTTAATTAGAACCTGAGAGGCAACCTTTTCACACAGAGGGCGGTGGGTTTTTGGAACAAGTTCCAAGAGGGTATAGTTGAGGCAGGTTCTACAACACCATTTAAAAGACATTTGGGCAGGTACATGATAGGTAAAATTTAGAGGGAAGACATAAAATGTTGGAGTAACTCAGCGGGACAGGCAGCATCTCATAATTACCTAATTTCTGGAAGAGCAGGCACGGTGGCGCAGCGGTATAATTGCCTCATTACAGAGACCTGGGTTCGATCCCGACTACGGGTGCTGTGTGTATGGAGTTTGTAAGTTCATCCCGTGACCTCGTGGGCTTACTCCAAGATCTTCGGTTTCCTCCCACACTCCAAAGACGTACAGGTTTGTAGGTTAACTGACTTGGTAAATGTTAAAATGATCCCTAGTGGGCGGGGGATCGCTGGTCGGCGTGGACTTAGTGGGCTGAAGGGCCTGTTTCCGCGCTGTATCTCTAAACTAAACTAATCTAAGCAGACATTTTGGAGGATAGCTTGCTAATTCCTGCATTTATAGCAATCATAAGTGTGCGGTCAGTGGAAGTTGCAATTCAATACCCAGGCTCGTAATAATCAACAAGGACTGTTGTGCTATGATTTTTGTACTGCAGAATTACTGCAATCTTTCAGCCAGAAGATGGTGCCATTGTTCAACACAACCCTGTTAAATTTGGTTGGCAAACCTCTCCAGCATCCCGAGTTGTGATGGATGAGGAGAATGGATGGAGGGTTAAATTAATAATAGTTTTTTTTAATTTAAAGGAAAGGAATTAAAGGAAAAAGGCCCTTCCGCACCAACCAGCGATCCCCGCACACTAACACTATCCTACACACACTAGGGACAATTTACACTTATACCAAGCCGATTAACCCACAAACCTGTACGTCTTTGGAGTGTGGGAGGAAACCGAAGGTCTAGGAGAAAACCTACGCAGGTCACGGGGAGAACGTACAAACTCTGTACACACAGCACCCGTAGTCGGGATCGAACCTGGGTCTCCAGGGCTGCAAACGCTGTACAGCAGCAACTCTACCGCTGCGCCACCGTGCTGCCTCAAATATACAATTATAATAATAAATATACAACTTTAAATAATAATAATAATAATACAGAAGTTGGCTATCTGGGCTGTGCAGGCCTTTATGCTTCACATGAGGCCCATCCCATCCTTCCATTATCTCCTTTCACTCCCGTCTCCGTAATCTGTTCATTTAGCATCCCGTCAAATATGTCTATAAATTAACTCAAATACTGTATGAAGTGGGCATAAACATTCTCACTAATTCCCGAATGGAGTTATTACCACCTTACAATATTGGCCCTTAGTTTATTTGACTCAGAACTTAGAAGGTAGTACAGGACAGCACCCACAAGGTCCTTCAACCCACAACACCCATGCCGGATGGGAAACCAAGTTAAGCTAATCTGTTCTGCTTGTACATGATCCATTTAATCCATTCTGTAAATAACCATGTGCCGGTCCAAAACCTCTTAAAAGCCACTATAGTATCTATGCCATAGCATAGAAGGGAAGAGATTTGAACTTTTTTTCCCCACCTTTCATCACAGTGAGGAATATGGAGGAGTTACTGTAGTGGATGTTTATGTTAAAATGTATTTTGTGTGTTCCAATAGACAATAGGTGCAGGAGTAGGCCATTCGGCCCCTCGAGCCAGCAACGCCATTCAATGTGATCATGGCTGATCATCCCCAATCAGTACCCCGTTCCTGCCTTCTCCCCATATCCACTGACTCTGCTATTATTAAGAGCCCTATCTAGCTCTCTCTTGAAAGCATCCAGAGAACCTGCCTCCAACGCCCTCTGAGGCAGAGAATTCCACAGACTCACCACTCTCTGTGAAAAAAAGTGTTTCCTCGTCTCCGTTCTAAATGGCTTACTCCTTATTCCTAAACTGTGGCCCCTGGTTCTGGACTCCCGCAACATCGGGAACATGTTTCCTGCCTCTAGTATGTCCAAACCCTTAACAATCTTATATGTTTCAATGAGATTCCCTCTCATCCTTCTGAACTCCAGAGTGTACAAGCCCAGCTGCTCCATTCTCTCAGCATATGACAGTCCCGCCATCCCGGGAATTAACCTTGTAAACTACGCTGCACTCCCTGAATTGCAAGAATGTCCTTCCTCAAATTAGGGGACCAAAACTGCACACAATACTCCAGGTGTGGTCTCACTAGGGCTCTGTACAACTGCAGAAGTACCTCTTTGCTCCTATATTCGATTTCTCTTGTTATAAAGGCCAACATGCCATTCGCTTTCTTCACTGTCTGCTATACCTGCATGCTTACTTTCATAGACTGATGTACAAGGACCCCCAGATCCCGTTGTACTTCCCCTTTTCCCAACTTGACGCCATTTAGATAGTAATCTGCCTTCCTGTTTTTGCTACCAAAGTGGATAACCTCACATGTATCCGCATTAAACCTCATCTGCCATGCATCTGCCCATTCCCCCAACCTGTCCAAGTCGTCCTGCATTCTCATAGCATCCTCCTCACAGTTCACACTGCCACCCAGCTTTGTGTCATCTGCAAATTTGCAAATTTTACTTTGAATCCCTTCATCCAAATCATTGATGTATATTGTAAATAGCTGCGGTCCCAGCACTGAGCCTTGCGGTACCCCACTGGTCACTGCCGGCCATTCTGAAAGAGACCCGTTAATCCCTACTCCTTGTTTCCTGTCAGCCAACCACTTCTCTATCCATGTCAGCACTCTACTCCCAATACCATGTGCCCTAATTTTGCCCACTAATCTCCTATGTGGGGCCTTATCAAATGCTTTCTGAAAGTCCAGGCACACTACATCCACTGGCTCTCCCTTGTCCATTTTCCATCTTCAAAAAATTCCAGAAGATTAGTCAAGCATGATTTCCCCTGCTGACTCATAAATCCATGCTGACTCGGACCGATCCTGTTACTGCTATCCAAATGTTCGGCTATCTCATCTTTTATAATTGACTTCAGCATCCCCACCACTGATGTCAGGCTAACTGGTCTATAATTCTCTCTCCCCGACTTTTTTAAATAGTGGGATAACATTAGCTACCCTCCAATCCACAGGAACTGATCCTGAGTCTATGGAACATTGGAAAATTATCACCAATGCATCCACGATTTCTAGAGCCACTTCCTTCAGTACCCTGGGATGCAGACCATCAGGCCCTGGGGATTTATCAGCCTTCAGTCCCATAGTCTATCCAACACAATTTCCTGCCTAATGTGGATTTCCTTCAGTTCCTCTGTCACCCCAGATCCTCTGGCCACTACTATATCATTCCGTTGCTTTTTAATGTATGACTGACTTGGCAAATGAAATTCCTCGTATGTTGCAAAACATACTTGGATAATAAAGTGTTATTGTGATTGTATCTGCCTCCAACCTCCACCCCTCTCACCACCACCCCTGCGCCAGGCATTCACCACTCTCTGTGTAATAAACCTGTTCCGCACACCCACCCCAAACTTTGTCCCTCTCCCCCTAAAGCTATGCCCTCCAGTCGATGGTATCTCCACACTGGCCAAAAAGGCCCTGACGGTCAACCCTGTTCATACCTCCCATATTGTTATGCACTTCTATCAGCTTCCCTGAATCTCCAATATTCTAGAGAAAACAATCAGTTTGTCCGACTTCTCCTTATAGCCAGTGCTCACTAATCAGGCTACATTCTGGTAAACCACTTCTTCACTCTCCAAATCCTCCACATCCTTCTTGCAAAGGGGTGACCAGAACTGCTTCACATCTTGCAGTATGCTTTGACAGCCTCCCTCAATGTCTTGGTGTCATCCACAATCTTACTAACCAACCCATCTACATTTATGTGTAAGAGGAACTGCAGATGCTGGTTTAAACCAAAGAGAGACACAAAAAGCTGGAGTAACTCAGTGGGACAGACAGCATCTCTGGAGAGAAGGAATGGGTGACGTTTCTCTGAAGAAGGGTCTCGACCCGAAACGTTGCCCATTCCTTCTCTCCAGAGATGCTGCTTGTCTCGCTGAGTTACTCCAGCTTTTAGTGTCCATCCACATTTATGTCCATTATCTCATATTCCACTTTGTTAGTTAACAATCACACAGTATTGAATTCTCCATTAAACATTGAGTTCACCAATTTCGGTGATTAACCAATAAACAAAACCCCCTCCCACCTTATCCCCATCTCCTCCCTGTTCCACATTTGAATGCACACCCACTCTCCGATATCCCTCTCCTTCCACCTATATTCCTTCATTTGCCTTCACATTTCACACCTCTTCTATCCTTATGTCATATCTCATACTTCTTGCCTTTTCATCTCACGCCTTTGTTCAACCATCTGCCAACCAACCTCCCCTCCCTCCTCCCCCCTCCCCTGCAGACAGCA
Source organism: Raja brachyura (assembly GCA_963514005.1). The sequence continues at coordinate 38,962,865 of OY740804.1, read as the reverse complement.
CAGAAACAGGCCCTTTATCACAACTCACCCATGCCAACCAAGTTGCTTCATCAATGCAAGTACCAACTGATCACATTTGGCCCATATCCCTCCAAACCATTTGTATCCATGTATCTGTCCAAATCAAACCTGACCCGTATCCACCTATCACTCGCTAGGCATTGTCCTGTCTTCACATCACTTCCAGCTTTCTCACCCCTACTACAATCAGTCTGAAGAATGGTCCAAAGCTGAATATATGTCTATATATATGTGTATATATATATAATATATACACAGATATACACACACACACACATATATATATATATGTGTGTAGTGTGTGGGGATCGCTGGTTGGCATGGACTCGTTGGGCAGAAGGGCCTGTTTCCACGCTGTATATATATATATATAAATACACACACACACCTATATACACACATAACACAAACAGAGGTACCAGCACAAACCCTGGCGGAACACCACTAGTCAGTGACGTCCATCCAGAATAACACCCATACACCACAACTCTGGTTCCTACACACCATTTAAGCTTATTGGGTTCACTGGCAATGTTTTAATAATTCTATGAACATCTAAGAAAGTAAACTAAAATTGTGTTGAGTATTAATAGAGAATAATATCCAATAGTCCAGAAAATCTGCTTGCCCAACATCACAAAGGTTCATACTATACTGTGTTGTCAGTTTTGTTTCACAAACCGATGATCTCAGAGAAAATCCATGTAGGTCACGGGGAGAATGAACAAACTTCGTACAGACAGCACCTATAGTCAGGATCAAACCTGGGTCTCTGGCACTGTAAGGCAGTAGCTCTACTGCCTAAATTATTTCCTGCCTGTTCGATATTGCTCAAAGTCTGTGCCAGAAATGGAAATATTTGCCTCATATTGAATCCATTAAACTCAACATAATTTGTCATGTCATCAAGCATTCAATTTTACAGAGAAAAGTATAAATTCATTTATTCATGATGTAATCTCATGCTTCTATTTCATGTGGTTCCATCGGAATACAGATCGTTCTCAAGGTCCTGCAACTTCCTGTCTTGGTTGAGGGTGTTCAGTTTGGTTTAGAGATACAGCGTGGAAACAGGCCCTTCTGCCCAACGAGTCCATGCCAACCAGCGATCCCCACACACTACACACACTGGGGACAATTTACATTGTTGCACAAAGCCAATAAACCTACAAACCTGTACGCCTTTAGAGTGTGGGAGGAAACCGAAGAACTCGGAGAAAACCCATGCGGTCACGGGGAGAACGTACAAACTCCGTACAGACGGCACCCTTAGTCGGGATCGACCCTGGGTCTCTGGCGCTGAATGCACTGAAAGGCAGCAACTGTACCGCCATGTTAGCACTGAATTTGGCTGAGAATAATGAGGACAGAAATATCTATTTCATCCTACTTTAAAATGGAGCAATGTGATTAAAAAAATCCAATTTGTTTATGGCATTTCATGGCCCCTTTTGGCCCTTCTAATTGCCTGCTTGAGTTTAGTTTAATTTAGTTTAGAGATACTGCGTGGAAACAGGCTGTTTGGCCCACCGAGTCCGCATCGACCAGCGCATACGTTTATAAGAAAAACAATGCATCTCGGACATGAATCGCCTGCTTCTGTCCCTGTACTCATTCTACAGGATTGAGAGTTGGCTGAGCACCTTGAGATAGCTCCAGCAGTGACTAGCTCTCACTGCACAGTAAATATGCAATCTGCTTACAATTCAGTTGCAGGAAAAAAAACAGAAAGGAGAAAGAGAAAGAAGGGAAAGAGACAATTGGCAGATAGTATTAGAGTTTTAATCTCACTCTTTGCTGCTCTACACCCGTCAATCGGCAAAGGGTATGTGAGGAAAATGACAGTAGAGTTACGTACAATTTCTGATAGGCCACCAACTCTGGTGCAGTTTTAAGTCCACGGGTATAGGCTGCATTCTCTGGGATAGGGTTTTACTCACATTTGGAAGAGAATGGGCTAAAGGGCCATATGCTGATACCAGAACGATTTCTTTCAGTAATGTAATTCGAAGGGTAAAGAAATGGTCAACAGGACATTTCCTGTTAGCAAGGCTCAGGAAGCTAATGCATAATGAAAGTGCAAGGTCTAAACCACAATGTCAATGTCAGCCGGCAAACATGGTGATGGTATGGGGGAGCGTTACATTACATACACTCTTTTGCCCTAGAGCATTCATTAGTGATAGATTGGTCTAATCTTCAAACCATCATTCAAATCCAGGATGGAACACTGATTACTGAAACTGTGATGCAGCAACTCTTCTATCTGCCCCCCACCTTTTACCCACGCACATATACCCTTATGGGCCTGTCCTACCAGCATCCGACTCCATGCGATGAACGCGATCAAACTAGAAGTGGGGGCCGCGCGGAGGTCGGGTGATCCCCTGTACAGGGCCGTTCCCACCAGCATGCGCCTGCATACGGCAAGCATGACCAAACCGGCAGCGAGGGCCGCGCGGAGGTTGGGTGAGTGGTGCAACGCGGCGCAAAGTGAGGCGAACTTGGAGCGAAGTCTAAGGTAAGTTCGCCAGGACAGAGAGGGACACACAGAGAGGGGCACAGAGGCACACACACAGAGGGCCACGGAGCCACACACATAGAGGGTCACGGAGGCACCTACAGATAGGTTCACGGAGGCACGATGTCGAGGCGGTGCGTAATGCATCGAGGCGACTGCGAGCCGACAAGCCGCTGCCGCGCGGAATTTTTGAACATAGTCAGTTTTTCGGAGACCCGCGCGATGTCGGGATGAACTCCGCACAATTCCGCACGGCTCCAGCGATCGAAGTGGGACCGGCCCCCGCAACGCCGGACGGCTCAAGCGACCATGTTAGGTCGCGCTAATCGCATGGAGTTGCATGCAGGTGGGACAGGCCCTTTAGAAATAAGTATTAATTGCCCATTACTATTTGCTGTGAGGCCATTGTGAACCATGCATACCGTATGTGACAGGAGTCATAAGTAGGTTTGACATGGGAAGAAAAGCAGATTGTGTAGGATAAAACCAATTAAAGAGTAGTTGGACACAAAAAGGAATAGGTGACGTTTCGGGTTGAGTCTGAAGAACTGCCTCAACCTGAAATGTCACCGAATCCTTTTCTTTACTCCAGTGTATTGTGTCTATCTAAAGGGCCTGTCCCACCAGCATGCAACTCTAGGCGATGAGCGCGATCAAACCGGCAGCGGGGGCCGCGCGGAGGTCGGGTGATCCCCTGTACAGGGCCGTTCCCACCAGCATGCGCCTGCATGCGGCAAGCGCAACTAAACCGGCAGCGAGGGCCGCGTGGAGGTCGGGTGAGTGGCGCAACGCGGCGCAAAGCGAGGCGAACTTGAAGCAAGTCCAAGGTAAGTTCGCCAGGACTTAGAGGGGTACACAGAGAGCGGCACCGAGACACACACACATACAGGGCCCCGGAGCCACACACATAGAGGGTCACGGAGGCACTTACAAATAAGTTCACGGAGGCACGATGTCCGGGCGGTGTGTAAATGTCGAGGCGACTGCGAGCCGACAAGCCGTTGCCGCGCGGGATTTTTAGACATAGTCGGTTTTTCTGAGCCCCGCGCGGTCTCGGGACGAACTCCGCACAATTCCGCGCGGCTCCGGCGATCAATGTGGGACCGGCCCCGCGACGCCGGACGGCTCAAGTGACCACGTTAGGTCGCGCTAATCGCGTAGAGTTGCATGCTGGTGGGACAGGCCCTTAAGGAAAGCAGATTATCTGTTCTGGAGGACCTCAGTGAACTGGTTGAAGTCCATTACAACAATCTATCATAATTCACATAGTAATTCTAACCCAGAAAAGGAAAAGAAAAACAAATTTAGATAGTAACCCTAATTTGTTCATCTCTATCCAATGCAGACTGACCATAACCATGAGATGTATCATTTGTGCAGGCAAGGTGTAGAAACACTTTGACGTAACAAATAGCCGTGATGTTAAAATCACTGCCTGACCAGTTGAAGGCAACAACTTAAATATCCACTTTCAACAGAGAATTGAATAAATATTTGGAGGGTAAAGTAATTGCAGAGATATGTGGAACATGCACAGGAAGTGAGACAAAATGGTTTTGCTTTTCAGAGACTTTCCTGACTTCAGAATATTCCAAAGCACTTTACAGCCAATGTAATATTTTTGACACTTAGAAATATGACATCTAATTTGAACACACCGAGATTGCATGGACTTCCATTTTCTGTAGTTGTATGAAAGACAATCTACAGTTGGTTACATTTTGCACGCAGATACAAAGCATAATCCTCTTATTTATTCTTGTCATCCTTTGTGATTCTATGCCATCCCAAACCTTATACTTCCCCAAATCACATCACAAGGATGTGGTGATTCCAATAGTGGGATGGTTTAGTTTAGTTTAGTTTAGAGATACAGCGTGGAAACAGGCCCTTCGGCCCACTGGGTCCGCGCCGACCAGCAACCCCGCACATTAACACTATCCTACACACAGTAGGGACAATTGTACATTTACCAAGCCAATTAACCTACATAACTGTACGTCTTTGGAGAGTGGGTGTAAACTGAGGATCTCGGAGAAAACCCACGCAGCTCACGGGGAGAACGTGCAAACTCTGTGCAGACAGCGGCCATAGTCAGGATCAAACCCGGGTCACCGGCACTGCATCCGCTGAAAGGCAGCAACGCCACCGCACCGCCACCATGCCGCATGGATGTGGAGACGATGTTCCCAGTAGTGGGAGAGTCTAGGATCACAGCCTCAGAATAAAAGGACATACCTTTAGAATGGAGAAGGGGAGGAATTCATTTAGCCAAAGGGTGGTGAATCTGTGGAATTCATTGCCACAGAAAATGGTGGAAAGCCAAGTAATTGCTTATTTCTAAAATTGAATTGATAGGTTCCTGAATAGTAAGGGGAAAAAAGGATCCTGGAAGACAGGTTTGGAGGGATATGAGCCTAACGCGGGCAGGTGGGACTAGTGTAATTGGGACATGTTGGCGAGTGTGGGCAAGTTGGGCCAAAGGGCCTGTTTCCACGCTGTATCACTCCATGACTAAATCAGGAGAATGGGGTTGAGAGGGAAAAATAAATTTGCCATGATCAAATGGCAGAGCAGACTCAATGTGCCAAAAGGCCTATATCTTATGGAAAGATCTGAATGACAGTACATGCATAAAGAAAATGATATCATTGCAGAGCAACAGTAACAGTAATTATGAGATGACAACTCCAACGTGCAACTTGCTGATGACAAATCCACCTCGGCAGGGGGAAGGAGCAAGGCACCATGGTTCACGGGAGACATTTTGTATGAGATATTATGTATATCTTTCCAGATGGACCTTCTTTTCATGTCCATCTTGTTACAAATGTTGGCATCGCTGTCATCCTCCGTCCTGAAAAGGACGCGAGCTTCCGGCGACAATCAGTGGAAGGCATCACTTGTCACAATAGATGATGGTGGTAGAAGAATTAGCTCAGGATACTTCCAGTTTCCAGCCCCGTGACGTGGACGCTTCTGCTATGGGTCCTCCAGATGGACAAAAAAATTAAAATAATTGGTTGTGGTCGTCTATGCCGACATTGTGGAACAGTCATGCTGCAGGTAGTACACATGTTACACAGTGACTTGGATTCACTTCTAATAGAAGATAGACACTAAAAGCTGGAGTAACTGACACAGCATTGCTGGATAAAAGGAAGAGGTGACATTTCAGGTCACAAGCCATAGGAGTACAATTAGGCCATTCAGCCCGTCGAGTCCACTCCCCCTTTCAATCATGGTTGATCTCTGCTCCTAATCCCATTTTCCTACCTTCTCCCATTACCCTTCACATCCGTTCTAATCAAGAATTTGTCTATTCCTGCCTTAAAACTATCCACTGACTTGGCCGCCACAGCCCTCTGTGTTCCACAGATTAACTGGTAGACAAACGTGCTGGAGAAACTCAGCGGGTGCAGCAGCATCTATGGAGCGAAGAAAATAGGCAATGTTTCGGGTCGAAACGCTTCTTCAGACTGATGGAGGGTGGGGGGGTGGAGAGAAGAAAGGAAAAAGGAAGAGGAGGAGCCTGAGGGCTGAGGGAGAGTTGAGAAGGGGAGGAGACAGCAAGGGCTACCGGAAATAGGATAATTTAATGTTTATGCCACTAGGGTGCAGACTGCCCAAGCAAAATATGAGGTGCTGCTCCTCCAATTTCCGGTGGTGCTCACTCTGGCCATGGAGGAGGCCCAGGACAGAGAGGTCGGATTCGGAATGGGAGGGGGAGTTGAATTGCTGAGCCACTGGGAGATCAGGTTGGTTAATGCGGACCGAGCGGAGGTGTTCGGCGAAACGATCGCCAAGATGCAATAGATGAGGTTGGAGGAGATACAGGTGAACCTCTGTCACACCTGGAATGACTGCTTGGGTCATTGAATGGTGTCGAGGGGGGAGGTAAAGCGACAAGTGTAGCATCTCTTTATTTGGACCATCTCGGACATCTCCCTCCCTTTTTTGATCTCACGGTCTCCATCTCAAGAAATAGACTATTGACTGATGTCTATTACAAACTCACTGACTCCCATAACTATCTTGACTACACTTCTTCCCACCCTGCTACCTGCAAAGACTTTATCCCCTACTCCCGGTTCCTCTGTCTATGCCGCATCTGCGCCCAAGATGAGGTGTTCCATTCTAGAACATCTGAGATGTCCTCATTCTTTAGGGAACAGGGGTTCACCTCTCCCATCATACATGAGGCCCTGACTCGTGTCTCCTTGGCACCCCGCAGCTCCGTCCTAGCTCCCCCTCCCGCTAGTTGCAACAGAGAGACAGAGTCACCCTAGTCCTTACCTTCCACCCCATTAGCCGTTGCATACAACACATAATCCTCCAAATCCGCCACTTCGAATGGGATCCCACCACCAGCCACATTTTCCCATCTCCACCCCTTCCCCCTTCAGCAGAGACCCTTCCCTCCGCAACTCCCTGGTTAACTCATCCCTTCCCACACAAACCACACCCTCCCCAGGTGCCTTCCCCTGCAACTGCAGAAGATGCAAAACCTGTCGCTATAAAAAAAAGGTGCAGGAGGAGGCCGTTTGGCCCTTCGAGCCTAATACCTCCTCCCTCGACTCTGTGCAGGGACCGACAGTCCTTTCAAGTTAGGCATAGGTTCACTTGGACTTCCTCCAACCTCATGCACTGTATCCATTGTTCAAGATGTGGACTCTTATACAATGGAAAGACCAAACATAGACTGGGCGATCGTTCCGGGGAACACCTTTGCTCAGCCCACGTGAACCAACCTGATCTCCAGGTTGCTGGACACTTTAATTCTCCTTCCCATTCCCACACAGACCTTTCTGTCCTAGGTCTCCTCCATTGTCAGAGTGAGGCTAAACGCAAATTGGAGGGGCAGCATCTCATATTTCGATTGGGCAGCTCACAGCCCAGTGGTATGGATATTGATTTCTCTCACTTCAGGTAGCCCCGGCATTCCCTCCCTCTCTATCCCTCCCCCATCCAAGTCGCACTAGCTTCTCATTTTCAACCTACAAAGCTAACAATGGCCTGTTTCCTTTATCATCGTTACTTTTTTGCTTATCTTTCATTCATTGTTCTTTATCTCTCCACATCACTGTCTAATGTCTCTCAATGAGGTCTACCTCAACCTTCCTATCTCCAGCGGGTAGAGGCCCAGTGCTGTCAAACTCGCATCATATGCATTAACAATCATTCTTGTAAATCTCCTCTGGACCCTCTCCAGACCCAGCACATCCTTTCTCATATATGGGGCCCAATTTTGCTCACAATACTCCAAATGTGGCCAGACCAGCATCTTATAGAGCCTCAGCATTCCATCTCTATTTTTGTATTCCAGTCCTCTTGATATAAATGAAACGAGAGATATAGACGGTGATATAGAGAGATACAAAACAAATGATTGAAACATATGCAAAAAAGAAGCGATGATAAAGGGAACTGACCATTGTTAGCTGCGTGCTAGGTGAAAACGAGTTACAGACAATGAGATTCAACAAGATGACTTTGAGGCTGGAACAACAACTTGGGTGGGTGAGGGATGGAGAGAGAGGGGATGCAATGGTTACTTGAAGTTAGAGAAAGCAATATTCATACCGCTGGGGTGTAAGCTGCCCAAGTCATTCTACTCTCTGGCACTGGACAATGTCATAAACCACATGTGGAACCATGCTCAGGGAAAAATATGGGCATTGAATCCCAGCCACACACACAACTCCTCAAGCACAAATACACAACGGGAGATTTAAAATGGTATTTAAAGCATTCAAATAGAAACAAACATATGGCCCAAAGGTTATATCATTAAAGTTATCTTAAAAGTCAACTCAAATTCCCCAGTACTATTCTGGTTTTGGCTGGATTTCTTATCCTGAACCTGTTTGAGGAAACACAAAGTGAAATCGGGGGAATAAAATGTCTGAGAAAGGGTTTCGACCCTTAACGTCACCTAATCCCATTTCCCCAGAGATGCTGCCTGACCCGCTGAGTTACTCCAGCAATTTGTGTCTATCTTTGGTTTAAACCAACTTCTGCAGCACCTTCCTACACGAATAAAATGTTTAATTAGGTGTCAAATTTGCCTCTTTAATTCGGCTGAGCATGATGTAGCGATGTTACAAAACTTACCCTCAGCGGCGCTGCAGTTCTGCCACTGGCCGTGTGCGCGGCTTTGGCGCCTTTGAGGGGGGTGGCGGGATTAAAATCCAGTTTTCTACTGCTTATCGGAGGCGGACGTCCACGGGCTGCTAGCTGCTGAAGAATAATCGATCAGACTTCCGTTTCAGATTTTTTTTTAAATCGCGAGGCATTTTAATAATTATAGTAAAATAAAAAGCGACTTATAACGCCCTCAGCGCCTACAAAGTGACAGATCGCAAGAACGGGACAAAACAAAGGGTAAGTCGTGTATTTTACATATAAAGATGCTTCTTTGGATGGCTTTAATCTAATTTTACGTTGCGAAAATGTGATTTGGGCCCCATACGAACCGGCAGTGTTTTTCCTGCCGATATGGAGTTCAAATTCGCCACAAATGCAACGTTCCAATCGATCACGTTCCAGGAAAATGCTCTTTTTTTTGGACAATCATGTCATAAGAGCATCTAAGTCGTCTATATTTTGTGTTATTGTCTATCCATAGTCAATATTTTTATACTAAATATCAGTTTTAGTCCCACGTATTGTGCAAAAAAATTATTATTTTGATTATATTGAGTGGATGTTTCTAGATTAATTTATGGGAATTAAACATTAAATTCCTTCCATCTGGCATATAAATTCATGACATTCAAATTTAAAAATCATGTTATATTGTGAATTCTTGTGTGAATGGGATTAGTTTGTTATTTGGATACTTAGGCAAAAACATATTTTTCTTAAGAAATTGAATCTACAGGGAATTCTTAATGGGAAAGTCGTGGGCAGAAAGGCATGTCATGCGTGGTTTGAAGAGCAAAAACTTGTAGTTTACAATGCCAACATTGAAAAGTTGAGGAAAAACAGGTGTACAGAGTTGCTTATTGGTTACAATCTGAGGAGTATGATGATGCTACTGATTATGATATGCCAATGTACCAGCTAGCAACTGATCTTCTCCATAAAGACTTGGTCTATTGCTAAAAATTGTACTTTATTTACCTATCTGTTACGGACTTACAACAATATAATACAATAATATTAAAGTTCTGATCTTGAGAATATCACATTTTTGAATTTTCAAGGCAGTCTGGGTGGTTATTGCCATTTCCGTCACAACGGTCAATTTTGTAATTAGCTACAATTAGGTAATTAACTAATTATAGGCTTTAATTTCAGGTCATCCAAGTAAGATGTTTTATATGTGTTTCAGAAAGCTTCAATCTATAATAACTGAAAATTTCATTCAGTTCTCCTAATTTTTAAGAAAGTTATGAGCTTTTGACTGTCCTCGATCACAGCTTGTGTGTTGAGTCAATGGAAAAGCAATAGGGAACAAGATGCTAATTTCCGAGTATGAAAATAGCCATAACTTTTTTAATACTGAAGATATGAAAGTGAATTAAGTGTTAACTTAAACTTATTTTTGTGCTTTATCTGATGGGATAAAACTGCAGACTTGATTTTTAAAATCTCGATTTAAAAAAAAAACATTGCTACATGATGCACCGCCCGGGGCGCTAGGACCCGGAGAGTGTGTGTATATCCCCCCCCCCCCCCCCCCCCCCCTCCTTCTGACCACAGCGACTGCCGGTTTCCCTCCTTCATTGCAACCGCAGGCATGTAGCGCCGAGTCCTGCCCTTCTGGCCAGCTGCGATCACAACCTTTGTCATGTCCTGCGCCGAGCGGCAAGACCTGCCGGCAGCTGCCCTATTCACAGCATGGACCAAAGAACTGTCTTGCTGAAATTCCTCAAACAAGTTCAGGGCAAGAAATCCAGCAAGGACCAGAATATTTCTGGGGAGTTTCTGGTAAGACCATTGTTGAAACTACTTTGAAACGTACAGGGCGGCCGCTGAACGAGGCAAAGCAACAGGCGTGAGACTGACTGACTGGGAGAATGTCTCAGCATTGAACCGAAGGACAGGTTCATAGTTGGGGAACTTTGAATCTCTCTCCGGGGGGCGGTGGGCAAAGGTGTGGACCTGGGGCTCCTGTACTTAGCGGGTCTTCATCATGAGCACCTCGGCGGGGTGCCAACGCGTAACATTGGATAGCCAACTGTGTCCGGAGCTATCCATCGGGCGAATGTGCAAAGGTTTGGCCAAAACAATTGGGATTAGGGATAAGCGTCGAGAATGACGGGACTTGGGACCAAGGGTGCTGAAGGTAGCGCTGCCCATTCTGGAGCCATTAAACACAGGGGGTTGGGGTAGTCAAAATGCTGGAGTAACTCAGCGGGACAGGCAGCATCTCTGGAGAGAAGGAATGGGTGACGAGAATTGGCAGTCACCGTGGCACAGCGGCAGCGTTGCTGCCTTTTACAGCAAAATGTAGCGAGCGCCAGAGACCCGGGTTCGATCCCGACTACGGGTGCTGTCTGTATGGAGTTTGCACGTTCTCCCCGTGACCGCGTGGGTTTTCTCCGGGTTTCTTCCGTTAATTGGCTTGATCAAATGTAAAAATTGTCCAGTATTGTGTCAGTTTCAGCGTACTGCATCCAGAGACCCATCTTCGGCTTTGGGGTAATTGTGGCATTGGTGTTTGTAGGATCATGCTGTGTATTGTTTGCTGCCACATTGAGTTGTGAGCAGTGGACTCAACAAGCCACTTTCCAAACTTTCCAACAATGATACTCGACTTTTTTCTGAATTTGTCTCCTGGATTTTGTGAGGGGGGGGGGGGGGGGGGGTGGAGGTTCATTCAGGACTTTCTCTAAGGAACAACAAGTTTGAAAGGGCATCGCTCCTCATGATTGCTCAGTACTGTTTCATTTATTGTCACGTGTACCAGGGTAGCAGACTTGTTTAGTGTCTTCTGCTCGGATCCAGGGTCGGTCCGCAGACTGATTAGTATCTGCGACCAGTTTGAGTCGGCCACAGGAGCCAGGGTGAACTACAGGAAGAGCGAGGCCATGATCTTTGACAACTAGCCCGACAGATCTTCTGTCCCCTTCACCATCAAGCCTGACTTCTTGAAGGTGCTGGGGATCTGGTTCGGGGGGGCTGAGGCGTGTAACACGAATTGGCTGGAGCAGATAGCCAGGGTGGGGAGGAAGCTGGAGCTGTGGAGGCAACGCTCCCTCTCCATAACGGGAAATAATTTGGTCATCAGGTGTGAGGTGCTCTCGGGCCTGCTGTACTTGGCACAAGTGTGGCCTGTCCCTCCCTCCTACACCACAGGGATCACCCGGGCCGTCTTCCAGTTCATCTGGGGGTCGAGGATGGACTGGGTGCGACGGGCCACAATGTACAAGTCAGCAGTCAACGGGGGTAAAAGCGTGCCCAACGTCACTCTCACCCTGATGGCCACCTTCGTGTGTGGCTGCATCAGGCGGAGTGTAGAGCCAAGGCACGTGGGCACCAAGTGTCACTACCTGCTGAGGTTCTACCTGTCCCCGGTGTTGCGAAGGATGGGCCTGGCGCAGATGCCATGCAAGGTGCCAGTCAGCTGGACACTGCCGCCCCATCTGTCGTCTGTGGAAAGGTTCTTCCAGACCAACACCTTTGACCACATGTCCATTGGGCAGTGGTCAGCACAGAATGTCCTGCAGGCACTGCAGGGAAAGGACCCGGTGGCGTGGTTCCCTGAGCAGACTGCCCAGCTTGTCTGGCAAAATGCCTCATCGCCAGAACTCACCAACAAGCACCAAGACCTGGCTTGGCTGGCGGTGAGGGGAGCCCTCCCAGTCAGATCCTTCCTGCACCGTCGGAACCTCACTACCAGCGCACGCTGCCCTCGGGACGGCTGCCATGGAGAGGAGACAGTTGCCCACCTCTTAGCAAAGTGTGGATTTGCTAAAAGAGTCTGGAGAAAAATGCAAGGGTCCCTGGTACGCTTTATTCCAAACAGCTCCGTCACAGAGGACTCTGTGATTTACGGACAGTTCCCAGGGACACATTCAGAGACTGACATCGAGTGCTGCTGGAGGGTCATCAACTCGGTGAAATACGCTCTTTGGTCTGCCCGAGCGTTGTTCACCACCCAGCAGAGCGAGATGTCCGTCAGGGAATGTTTCCGACTGGCCCGCTCCAGACTGCAGGAGTACGTGCTGAGGGATGCACTGAAGGTCGGTGCAGCCAACGCCAAGGCTTGGTGGGGGAGGGCCACAGTCTAAGGTCCTTCCGCTGCTGGACATGGGGGGCACAGTATGGTGGAGACGCCCCTCAAAATAAGGGAAGGTATCCCACGCCAGGGGGCCACATGAGTGGCACGGGTGGGGGACACATTTGTGAAATTTGGGGAAAAGAAATGTATAAACTGTATTGATCAATTTGTATAGCCTCCGAAAATGTCGGATGGATTTTCCGCAAGGTTCATGTACTGTATATATTTATCATTTGAATAAAGTCTATTTTGAAATATAAAAAAAAGACTTGTTGAGTGCTAACCGGTCAACAGAAAGACAACGCATGATTACAATCGATCCATTTAAAGTCTTCCCATGATAAGGGAATAACATTTAGTGCATAATCAAAATACAAAATGTTGCTGTAGGAATGGAGAGTTCTGAGTGTGGAGTGATTGCAATATGTGATTAGAATCAGAACCAGGGGCCACAGTTTAAGAATAAGGGGTAAGCCATTTAGAACGGAGACGAGGAAACACTTTTTCACACGTAGTTGTGAGTCTGTGGAATTATCTGCCTCAGAGGGCGGTGGAGGCAGGTTCTCTGGATACTTTCAAGAGAGAGCTAGATATGGCTCTTGAAGATAGCAGAGTCAGGGGATATGGGGAGAAGGCAGGAACGGGGTACTGGTTGTGGATGATCAGCCATGATCACATTGAATGGCGGTGCTGGCTAAAAGGGCTGAATGGCCTACTCTTGCACCTATTATCTATTGTCTATTGTGATTGTAGATCTGCTTCTGTGGCTAGCAGGCAAATAGTCTAGACCTAGATTTAGCTCTAAGGGCTAATGGAATCAAGAGATATGGGGGAAAAAGCGGGAACGGGGTACTGATTTTGAATGATCAGTCATGATGATATTGAATGGTGGTGCTGGCTCGAAGGGCCGAATAGCCTACTCCTGTACCTATTTTCTATGTTTCTAATCGCCCTGCTTTGGCACCATCTCTGAAGCCATCTTCCATTGTCTGCCTGGCAGATTACCTGGTAAATTTTGGCAGGAGGGATGTGTCGTCAGCTTTTATATGGATGAACTGAGAGTGTAGAGGCTGGGGTTGTTACCTGGAAGTGTGCAGTTTTTCACAGGGAATGCCTGGGATACGGGGATGGGAGTATGTCAGCATTTGTAAGGAAACCCAGAACATGTCATAATTTGTAGCGGATCCTGGCCAGTAAATTTCAGTTTGCGGGACTTTACAGGAGTCTGCTAATCTTTTCATGGAGTCAAAAGTCAAGTCAAACTAAAACAAACTTTATTGTCATTTAGAAATACATTGATATATGCAGTTCCAAACGAAATTCCGTTGCATTTGGCTCCCTGAGCAACACGATAAATTAACAGAAGGACAGACATGGATAAAATGGATAAAAGGATAAATAGACAATGGTGGCAGCCCATTACATGGCATTCAGGAGTCTGATGGCTCGTGGGAAGAAGCTGTTGCAGAACCTTGATGTTCTGCTCCTCATGCTGCGATATCTTTTTCCCGAGGGCAGCAGAGTGAACAGTCCGTGATGGAGATGTGTGGGGTCCTGAGAATGACAGCATCTGCACGCGGCCTTGGGTGAAAAAAGTGTTTAAAAGTGGTTGTTGCGCAAAATGGCCTGAAAGACCCACATCCGTCTTGAAAATGAAAATTAACCCTTTTCTCTAAGGTGAACAGGTTTTTAATATGGGTTAAAATTATTCTAACCCTGTTAAATAAGACATTTTGCAGGAAGTAATTTAGTTAGGTCCACATACCGATATATCACATGACATTCTAAAATAGCCATCCTTAAAGCAATTGTAGATATTTTTGAAAGATGCTGGTGTATTTCTGGCACATATATAGCTTGTTGTGACTGTGTGAAGGTTACTACATGGTCTGAAGGAGAGCTGCCTTCTAACTGGATATCACGATCATTGTAAAATTAGAGTCTGGCCAAGAATGTCGAGAAGCCAGCTTTGCAAAAATATCCTTCATATCCTCCCATAAAGCATTGTATTAAGTGCATGTGTGTGTATATCCCATGGTCAATCATGCAATCTTATATAAAGAAGAATGCCATTTGGCCCATCGTTCCTGTATTATCGTGCCTTTGACTGAAATATTCAATTGATCCCATTTTTCACCTCTTCCTTCATGGGCAGGCTAATTTGTTACTGGACAATTATCAACCCAATTTCCTTTTGATGTATATGCTTGAAAATGCTTGTACCAATCTTTCATTGACTTTATCTGTCATTGCCATTCACTTTCAAACATATATGGAACATACAGCACAGCACCACTACAGCCCCGGCGGCCCACTGTGTCTGTACCGCCCATAATGCCAATTATCCCATCTGCCTACATATGATCTGTATTCCTCCATTCCCCGCCTGTTCATATATCTATCTAAATACCTCTTAAGCATAGCTGCCATATCTGCTTCAACCACCTTCCCTGGCAATACATTCCAGACATGTACTGCCCTCTTGATGTGTGTGGAAAAAAACATGCATTGCATATCTCCACTAAATTTCCCCCTCGCATCTGACATGGAAATTACTATTTGTCCGATCTAAGTCTCTCATAATTTTATCTTTTTTTTTAATCAGGTCACTCTTCCGCTTTTAAAATCTAGACAAAACAATACACATTTCTCCGTTTTCTCCTTGTAGGTAATATATTTCAATCCTGGCAACCTCTCTGCGCCCACTTCACAACCTCCATAACTTTCCTATAATGTGGCAACCAGAAATGAATCCAATCCTCTAAATGTGGCCGAACCAAAGTTTTATACAGAGGCAACATGACCACCCAACTCTTATACTGAATGCCCCAGTCAATGAAGGCAACCTTCTTTACCACTCTCCCCATTTGTGTCGACATTGGAAGCTGTGGACTTGCACACCAGGGTTTCACTGTACGTCAATGCTTGTAAGAGTCCTGACATTTACTGTTTACTTTCCTCCTGCATTTGATGTTCCAAGGCTCATCACCTCTAACATCCATCTTAGGGAAGGAACAAAGGAGGACCTGGCGTGGGGGGGGGGGGGGAACCACTGTGGGGGTGGGGGAGTGGAGGGAAACAAAGGGGGACCGAGCGTGGATACTTTGTAACTTTGTCAGCACCCTTATGTGGCGGCTATTTGCATACCTTGGGTACGCAAACAAAGAATTGCACTGTGACTTGTCACATGTGACAACAAAGTATTCATTCAACCATTAAACTCCATCTGCTATTTCTCTGCTCAAATTTTCAACTGATCTATATCCTGCTGGATATTTTGTCAATCTTCCTCATTATCCATAACACCATCAATATTTATGTCATCAGTAAACTTACGAATCAGATAAAATATTTTCATTTATATATTTAATGCATACTACAAACATAGGTCCCGGGATTAATCCTTGCAGAACATTACTGGTCTATGACCTCCAGTCAAAAAAACACCCCTCTAGCTCTGCTATCTGCCTTCAATGACCAAGCCAGTTATGTATCCTATTTACCAACTCGCCACGGATCCAATGTAACTTGATCTTCTGGACCTGCCTGCCATGATGGACCTTGTCAAATGGTTTATTAAAGTCCACATAGACAATATCCACTGCCCTACCCTCAGCAATTCTCGTCGTCACTTCCTCAAAAAGTACAGTCAATTTGTGAGACAGGAAGCCATGCACAAAGCCATGATTCTCCAAAACGAGGCCATGTTTTTTCAAAAGCTAGTATATTCTGTCCCTGAGAATGTTCTTCAGTTAATTTTCCTACCACTGATGTAAGCTCACTGGCCTATAATTTATTGGCAACAACATTGGCTTTTCACCAATCATCCGGCTTCTTGCCTGTGGCTAATGGGGCTACAATGATCTCTGACAAGGCCCCACTCATCGCCTCTGTTACTACCCTTGGTTTCCTGGGATACCCCACACCAGGTGTATGGGGACTATTTCACCGACACTCAACACCTCCTCCTTGATATCAACATGTCCTTCTCCTTGGTAAACACCGATACAAAACAGTTGTTTATTATCTCACGTTTTTCCCTGACTCCTGGCATTACTTTCCTTGCATGGACATACCCTCTCCCTAGTGACACTTTTTAATGGATGTATTGGATGCCTATGTTAATCCTAGTTGCATTGGGAATGTCATGGCCCATTATTAGCCTTTCTTATTCATAGAAACATAAAAAATAGGTCTCATTGCATCTCCCCTTTTCCTAATCGGCCACCATTCAGATAATAGTCTACTCTCCTGTTTTTGCCGTCAAAGTGGATAACCTCACATTTATCCACATTATACTGCATCTGCCATGGATTAGCCCACTCACCCAACCTATCCAAGTCACCTTGCAGCCTCCTAGCATCCTCCTCACAGCTAACACAGCCCCCCAGCTTTGTGTCATCCGCAAACTTGGAGATGTTGCATTCAATTCCCTCATCCAGATCATTAAAATATATTGTAAATAGCTGGGGTCCCAGCACTTAGCCTTGCGGTACCCCACTAGTCACTGCCTGCCATTCTGAAAATGACCCGTTTATTCCTACTCTTTGCTTCCTGTCTGCCAGCCAGTTCTCTATCCACATCAATACTGAACACCCAATACCGTGTGCTTTAAGTTTGTATAGTAATCTCTTTTGTGGGACCTTGTCGAAAGCCTTCTGAAAGTCCAGACATAACACATCCACAGCAGGCACGTGCCGTCAGGGTAGGCAAGGTAGGCACTGCCTACCCTGACTAAAATTATGAAATGGGAATTATTAAATATAAATAGTAAAGGCATGGGAGAATTATGCCTATGTAAGAGACTGATCTCTTAGGTAGGCATAATTCCCTGTGCCTTTCACCCGCAGCGCTTGTGACACGGGAAGCTCTGTGCAGCCCCCGTGCCGTCAGCGCTGCCTGAAGCCGTCAATTTTAATCAGGGCTGAAGGCAGCAGAAATCCTGCCTTTGTAGCACTGCGCATGCGCACCAGTCTACTGCGCATGCGCATCAGTCTACTGCGCATGCGCAGCGCAAGTTTATTGGCGGGGTTTTCAACCGGGGTTTGTCGTGTCCCAATGATATGGTAAGTACATTTTGTGATTTATTTCTTTTAATACCGTATTTGCCGGGGTGTGGGGGGGTGTGGGAGTCGGAGTGGGGAGAGAGCTCCTTTCACAGCGTTTGGGGAGTCTGGCCCGGGATAACGTTGCGGGGAGGGCACAAATATTATGAATGAGGGGTCGGGGGCATCCACTTGTGACGCTCCTTGCAAGGGGGCTTGCAATGACACTGCTCTGAGGCCGGGGGGGGGGGGGGGAGAGAGAGAAGTAGCTCGAGCGGCCGAAGTAGGCCGGGGGGGGGGGGGGGGAGAGAGAGAGAGAGAGAGAGAGAGAGAAGTAGCTCGAGCGGCAGAAGTAGCTCGAGTAGGAACCAGCCGCCATCTTAGCTCCAGAACCACCCGCCCACCTCTGGCAGCTCTCCGTCTAAAAACCTCTCTCCTGCCGCTCGCTGGCCTCACTCATGTCCTTAAATTCCGACAGCGCGATTGAGGTTACTCAGCTGTGGGACTTTAAGGATTTGCAGGAAGCCGCTGACATGAACGGTAGATGACAGGTGTTCTGACGGAGAGCACTGCCAAAGGTGAGCGGGCCGGCAGAAGGCGCTGAAGTGGCGGCAAGTTCAGCTGTCGGGTCCCGGTGGCCGCTCCCCGAGCTGCTTCTATCCCCAGCTACAGTCCGTGGCTTCGCACCCGGAGAGCTGCGGCAGCACTTCCAGCACTTTGTGATAAGTCACTGTTTTTATTTATTTATTTATTTAACGGGGAGAACAATCTGCGCATGCGCGGTTTACATTTTGTTTTAAAGCGGACTGAGTGCCTACCCAGAGTAATTACTCACGGCACGTGCCTGATCCACAGGTTCTCCCTTATCCACTCTACTAGTTACATCCTCGAAAAATTCTATAAGATTTGTCAGACATGATTTGCCTTTCATAAATCCATGCTGACTTTGTCGAATGATTTCACCACTTTCCAAATGTGCTGCTATCCCACCTTTAATAACTGACTCTAGCATTTTCCCCACTACTGATGTTAGACTAACTGGTCTGTAATTCCCCGTTTTCTCTCTCCCTCCCTTCCTTGTTTATTTCCTGCATGCTTTATATTCCTCATGGGCCCTGTCCCTTAGCTTGGTCAACATGGTGGCACAGTTTATTGTACTGAGGTTTCACTGCTCCAGTGACCTGGATTCAATTGTTAGTTTAGTTTAGAAATACAGTGCAGAAACAAGCCTTTCGCCCACCAAGTCCGCACTAACCAGCAATCCCCGCACATGAACACAAGCCTACGCACAGTGGGGACAAATTACATTCATACCAAGTATACAAACCAAAGCTAATTAACCTACAAACCTGTATGTCATTGGAGTGTGGGAGGGAATCAAAGTGCTCGGAGAAAACCCACGCAGTCACAGGGAGAACATACAAATGCCGTACAGACAGCACCCGTAGTCGGGATTGAACCCAGCTCTCCGGCACTGCAAATGCTGTAAGGCATTCTGACTTTGATTCCGTCTGTGTGGAGTTTGCACGTTCTCCCTGTGATTGGTTTGGTTTCCTCTTGTTCTTCTTTCGTGTGGCGTCCACAGCCTATAGTTGTTGGACAACTTGTTCTATTTGATCTTCCGTTTGTGCACATCGAGTTGATTGCATTAGTCGAAACAGGGCGGACCACGTGAAGGTTGCAATCTTCCATCCCGGTTTCCTCTGAGTGCCTAAGTTTCCCCCAAATACATACAGGGTGGAAGAATAATTGGCCAATCTAAATCGCTGCCAGTAAGTAGGTGAGGAGTGCAATATGGGGAAAGTTGATGTGATTGTGGGGAGAATAAAAATAGTATTGGTAGAAGAGTGAGCTTGATGGTTGGTCCATACAGGGTGGATTACAGGGCCTGTTGCCTGAGTGTGTGTGAACACATCCAATTTCAATACCAGAAACATGACATTATATCTTTCTGAATGAGAGATCAGGTATGTTGGGTAACACAGAAATCCATGCGGCTATATCAGACAAATCCTTAAACACAAAAGTGATTGGAAATGTTCTTGCCTCATGGGTCTTTATTGCAAGGGGAGTGGAATGCAAATAGCATAACCTCATAAGGAAAGATGTGTTCAGTTCTGGCCTTTGAAAAGATGCACCAGAGCTTTATAGATGTTTTGTGTAGGAAGGAACTGCAGATGCTGGTTTAACTCAGCGGGACAGGCAGCATCTCTGGAGAGATGGGAATGGGTGACCTTTAGAATCTAGTCCCTTCTTCAGACCACAAATAGTTACCTTGGGTTGTATTCATGCTGACAAATATAGTTGGGCTGATATGATTGATATTACAATCCCCACTATAATTGGCACCTTCCTACTATCTTGAGTTGGGGTAGGGGTAAAACATCATTGGGGTCATCAGCTGGGCACTCTCCTTCCTTGGTGTTTCGTTGATCGGCCCACGACGCCTCCAGAGGGCTCAACAGCAACACCTGGCGTCCCAGGTGCGCCCCCCTCCGTTTTACCCCTCTTGCTGGTCATTTTGCAGCCCAGTTGGAGTCCTTCCTCGTCAGCCACAGCCAGTTGTTGCTTCGCTTGGCAGCCTCTGACAGTGACCTGACGGCCTGCCGGAAGGCCTGTCCTCGAACTCTCATTCCCTTCAGGAGTCTGGTTGTTGACATGGCTACAAACCCTCTACAACCGACCTCTACAGGGAGCACCTGGGTACGCCAGCCGCGTTGTTCTGCCTCGGCTGCTAAGTCTGAATACTTCAGACATTTGCGTTCATGCGCTTCACCAACTGCAGCCTCCCAAGGCACAGTTAACTCCACGATGTACAGTGACATCTGTGAGGTTGACCACAAGATCATGTCCAGCCTGAGATTAGTTGTGATGACCCCTGGTGGAAAGATGAGCTTCTGGTCCAGATCAGCCTGCATTTTCCAGTCCCGGGCAGTGTCCAGGAGGGTCGGTTCCTTTCTTGCAAGTGGCTTCTCTGGAAGTTGTCCTGCCTTTACAAAAGAGGTGGTGTTCGAGAAACCAGGTGTTGGTAGAGGGAGGGCATTGGTGGTAGTTCTCCTTCGTTCCAAGGTAATCGTCAGTTGTTGCAGGACCTGATTTTGCCTACAGGTGTAGCGGCCTTGTGAAAGACTGGTTTTGCAGCCAGTGAGGATGTGCCTTAATGTTGCTGGGGTTTGGCAGAGAGAACATGATGGATCTTCTCCAAACCACTGGTTTATGTTCTTGGGTGTGGGAAGAACATTGTAGGTGGCTCTGATGATGAAGCTAAGACGGTTTCCTTCCATCTCGCACAGATCCTTCCAGGTAAGCTTACGATGCTCCATGTTTTCCCAGGTAGCCCACTGGCCCTGTTTGGACTGTGAGACTGCCTTTGCGCATCTCTCTGCCTCCTCTTGCTGAAAACTACCAGCTTTCTTCTCTGGGTGGATGTTGCCTTGTACCATGTGGGTCGACATGTCCCGAGTACAAACCCACCTCTTCCCTGCTGCACCTGTCCTACAATGTCTCCATGCCTGAGAGCAGGTTTTGTTTGCTGTGCAGCCTCCGATGGGGTCCATTTCCTCCCAGTTGCCAGTCTGTGAACAGCCACTCGTACCGCATCATCTTGAGACTCGATCAGGGTCACGCCCAGCCTCACTTTGGTGCATTTGCATTCTTCTGTGAGGCTAGAGACGGGCAGTTCCAGAGCGCTGTGTCCATACAAGCCGATATTGCTGAGGCATCGCGGGAGTCCAGGCCACTTCTTGATGTATGAACTGACCGTCCTCTCCAGCTTCTCGACTTTGGTGACGGGGACCTCGTAGACCGTCAGAGGCCACATCAGGGGGAGCAATCCAAACTGCAGACACCACAGTTTCAGCTTACCAGGAAACGAGGTCTTAGACAATAGACAATAGGTGCAGGAGGAGGCCATTTGGCCCTTCGAGCCAGCACCGCCATTCAATGTGATCAGGGCTGATCATCCCCAATCAGTACCCCGTTCCTGTCTTCTCCCCATATCCCCTGACTCCGCTATTTTTAAGAGCCCTATCTAGCTCTCTCTTGAAAGCATCCAGAGAACCTGACTCCACTGCAGAGAATTCCACAGACTCGCCACTCTCTGAGAAAAAGTGTTTCATCGTCTTCGTTCTAACTGGCTTACTCCTTATTCTTAAACTGTGGCCCCTAGTTCTGGACTCTCCCAATATCGGGAACATGTTTCCTGCCTCTAGCGTGTCCAAGCCCTTAACAATCCTTTATGTTTCAATGAGATAACCGCTCATCCTTCAAAACTCCAGAGTGTACAAGCCCAGCTGCTCCATTC
Organism: Raja brachyura; assembly: GCA_963514005.1. The sequence goes on along the minus strand of OY740804.1, from coordinate 38,940,744 downwards.
TCTCAGCATATGACAGTCCCGCCATCCCAGGAATTAACCTTGTAAACCTACGCTGAACTCCCTCAATAGCAAGAATGTCCTTCTTCAAATTCGGGGACCAAAACTGCACACAATACTCAGGTGCCTTGTCTATGCTAGCAAGGCCTTTGATGTTTTTTTTCCCTCAGTTGGTCACACTGGTCTGAGTCTTTGAGACTTGAATTGTGCCACCATCCTAAACTCTTGACTGACAGCTCTGGCACCATCGGAATTGGTGTTTCATCAATATGGAATCGCTTGTCTACGATTTTTCCTCTGATGATGGATATGCCTCTGGATTTGCTGGGTTTCATCTTCATCCTGGCCCATGTTATGTTCCCATGAACTTTTCCAGCAGGCGCTTGGTACATGGAATGGTTGAGGTCAGGGTAGTCATGTCATCCATGTAGGCGTGAACAGGAGGTAGCTGCTGTCCAGACTGCAGCCGCTCACCTCCTACGACCCACTTGGAAGCTCGGATGACCACTTCCATCGCCATGGTGAAGGCTAGCAGGGAGATGGTGCAACCTGCCATTATTCCCACCTCCAGTGATTGCCATGATGTTGTGTATTCTGTTGTTGTAATACAGAATTGCAAATCTTAGAAGTAGTTTCTGACCAGGTTTGTAAAGGTCTTCTGCACATGGAAGGACTCGAAGGCTGTCCAGAGGAGAGAATGGGGAACAGATCCAAAAGCATTGGCTAGGTCCAGCAATGAGACGTGCAGATCTCTTCCTTCCCTTTTTGCAGACTGGATTTGTTGCCATATCATGCTTGTGTGTTCTAAGCATCCAGAGAAGCCGGGTCTGCCAGCTTTCTGTACCAATCGGGTTGTTCTGTTTCAGGTAGGTGAGCAACAATGCTAAAGAAGATCTTCCCTTCAACATTCAAGAGATTGATTTGCCAGAATTGATCGATGTTTGAGGCATCTTTTTCCTTGGGGATCGTCACTCCCCCTGCTCTTCGCCATGCTTTTGGGATGGTTTGCTTTCTCCATGCTATCTTCATTTTCCTCTATAAGAACCGTAGAACATTTGGAGCATTTATGTATAGCCATACATAATGGCTATACATAAATACAGCCATTTTTTATGTATAACTCAGTTTGGTCCTGGAGCTGAAGCTGCCCTTGCCTTCCTTACGGCTTTCTCAACTTCGCTCCACCTTGGGAGGCTGTCGTCCAACTGGTGCTCTGGTTGAGGAATGGGTGGCATGTCTGGAGGTACCCCCCTCTGCTCAAATCTTTGGTTGTCTATGTACGTTGATTTCAGGTGGTCCTCCAATTCCCTCTTTGACACCTTAAGTGACATGTTCTTTTCCTTTGTGAAGAGTCCTTTCACAAATCTGAAGGGATCCTTGTAGAAGGATGTTCTTGCCCTCTCCTCATTCTTGCGTCGAGTTCTGAGGGTTTCTGCTCTTTGCAGTCTTCCCAGGCATTCCTTTAGATCCGCTTGCAGGAGGTTGATGCCCACTCTTTCCTCCAGTGAGGATTTCCTCCACCGTTTCCTCGGGTCCATTCTCTCTTTGATTAGGCGCTCGATTTCTTGCTGCCCTCTGAGCTTCGGAGAGGTTGTTGTTTCCTTCTGTTTGGTTCCAAACCTTTCTGCCCCGTAGAAGAAGATCAGATCACTAATGTTCTCCAGTTTCTTCTCCACTGTTCCTTGAAGTCCATCTAGGATCTTGCTCAAGTCAGCGTCGATTGTTGCCCACTCTTTCTTGCTGCCGGACTTTGGCCACTTCACATGATGCCTGTGGCCTTGCATCTTCTTCTCCAAAGCAGGCTGCGTCTGGCTGGATTCCGGGTTCTCAGATGTTGTGCTTGAATTACTCTCCTTGGCCGCTGGGGTATTGATGCTCGTTGGACCGTGGGTTGTATCCTGTCGCTGAGCTTCACTCGACTGATTTGATCTTTCTCTCAGGAAATACTGATCAATGCAAGGTCCTGGCCCCACCTCCTTCAAGCACTTCATCTGCCCTTGATGTATTTTTAGGCGTCTGATGAATGTTAACTTGGACCAGCCGCATCTTCACACTTGGAGTTCTTGTCCTGCAGCTGATGTTAGATTAGATTAGATTAGAATCCTTTATTGTCATTCAGACCTTTCAGACTTCAGACCATATAATAAAAAACAAAACACACAGTAAACACATATCCAACATCCACCACAATGAGTTCACCAGGCAGCTCCTCACTGTGGTGGAAGGCAAAAGTCTTAAGTCATTGTCTTCATCCCTCCTAGTTCTCACTCTGCGCTGAAGCGATCCAGGCCGCCGCTGCCGCCGGAGCACCGCAGCTCTAAGCCGGGCCGCCGCCGCCGCTGGAGCACCGCAGCTCTAAGCTGGGCCGCCGCCACAGCCCTGCCATTAGGCCTCAGCACAGACGGTGACGGGGGACACACATCCCCCCGAAGGGAGAGACTAAAACTCTGTTTCTCCCCCACCCCCCCACATACACAACCTAATAAAACAAAGTTCCACTACAACAAACACTCGAATACAACAAAAAAAGAAAAAAAAAGACGGACTGCGGGTGGGCCGCAGCTGCCAGCCAGGGTCACCTATGGCAGATCACCTGGACATTGAGGGGAGTGACGGGATCAGAGTGAGGTCAAGACAAGATAAGTCTATTGTCCCAGACAGGACCATGAAATTCTGGCATTGCTGCAGCACAACAGGATATTGCAGTCACAAATACAGATCAGATCAGTGTGTCCATACACCATAGACAGGATGTTGTACGAGCCGTGTTCATGCCAGGGTCGGTTACCGGGTTGTCATCCGATGAGTTATCTTCCGCCCCCGCTCTCGCAGACTCATGGGTATGAGTCCTTTCCTCTTTGAATTTTTCATAGCTATTCACAATTCAGTGTCGGAGCCTGCCGTCATGGATAGCTAGTCCATGACAGCCCCGTGGGTGTCTTTTCCTCCTGTCAGCTGTCTTTCCACACCGTCACATGGTCTTTCCCTAGTTGCCAGCTGCACTTTCACAGCAGTCACTGGATTTCTCCAGCTTGTCAGTTGGGCTTATAGGACTTGATATTACAGTCCCTACTATAAATGGCACCTTCTTACTATCTTGAGTGGGGTAGGGGTAAAACATCATTGGGATCATCAGGTGGACACCCTCCTTCCTTTGTGTTTCGTTGATAGGCCCATGACACCTCCAGAGGGCTCAACAGCAACACCTGGCATCCCAGCTGCGGCCCCCTCCATTTTACCCCTCTTGCTGGTCATTTTGCAGCCCAGTTAGAGACCTTCCTCTTCAGCCACAGCCAGTTGCTGCTTCGCTCGGCAGCCTCTGACAGCGACCTGCCGGCTTGCTGGAGGCCTGTCCTCGAACTCCCATCCCTTCAGGAGTCTGGTTGTTGACATGGCGACAAACCCTCTACAACCAACCTCTACAGGGAGCACCTGGGCACCCCAGCTGCGTTGTTCTGCCTCGGCTGCCAAGTCTGAATACGTCAGACATTTGCGTCTATGCGTTTCACCAACTGCAGCCTCCCAAGAGTTTGAAGTGTTATTAAAGATTTCAATGCAGACCTGGAAATTCAAAGCTTGTGCTGCGATTGTGATGTGTGACCAGCAAAGGAAAGGAGGAGGATTGGGGATATTGCTTTGGATGGGTAGAGGGGTGAGTGGTCTTGGCTGCTGATCTCCTGGACATTGAGGGGAGTGACGGGAACAGAGTGAGGTCAAGTCAAGTCAAGAGAGTTTATTGTCCCAGACAGGACAATTAAATTCTCACATTGCTGCAGTACAACAGTCATATTGTAGTCATAAATCAGATCAGATCAGTGTGTCCATACACCATAGAATACACACATCAGTAAACAGGTAAAGTGCAATAGGTTGTTATTGTTCACAGTTGCCTCTTTGTCGGGTACGTCAAACAATCCATGTTCTCTGCGTGCCAGGGCCCCATCCCCGACCTCTACCTCTGTTACATCGACGACTGCTTTGGTGTCACCTCCTGCACCCACACACAACTGACTGACTTCATCCATTTCACCACCAACTTCCATCCGACACTCAAATACATTTGGGCCATTTCCGACACTTCCCGACCATTCCTTGACCTAACCATCTCTATTGCAGGTGATACACTCCTGACCGACATCCACTACAAACCAACTGACTCCCACAGCTACCTGGACTACTCTTCCTCCCACCCTGCTTCCTGTAAGGACTCCATCCCCAATTCCCAATTCCTCTGTCTACGCCGCATCTGCTCCCAGGATGAGGTGTTCCACACCAGGTCACAAATGTCCTCATTCTTCAGAGAACATGGATTCCCCCACTATAGATGAGGCTCGCGCCAGGGTCTCCTCCATCCCCGCAACACTGCCCTCTCTCCCCATTCCCCCACCCGCAACAAGGGCAGAGTCCCCCTGGTTCTCACCTTTCACCCCACCAGCCGACACATACAACACACAGTCCTCCGCCAGTTTCGCCACCTCCAACGTGACCCCACCACTCGCCACACCTTCCCATCTCCCCCCCGTCTGCCTTCCGCAAAGACCGCTCCCTCCGCAACTCCCTTGTCAATTCTACCCTACCCTCCCGCTCCACCCCTTCCCCGGGCACTTTCCCTTGCAGCCGCAAGAGATGCTATACTTGTCCCTTCACCTCCCCCCTCCACTCCTTTCAGGGATCCAAGCGTTCCTTCCAGGTCCGACAGAGGTTCACCTGCACCTCCTCCAACCTCATCTACTGCATCCGCTGCTCCAGATGCCAGCAGATCTATATCGGTGAGACCAAGCGGAGGCTTGGCGATCGTTTCGCCGAACACCTCCGCTCGGTCTGCAATGACCTCCCGGTGGCTCACCACTTCAACTCCCACTCTCATTCCGTATCCGACCTCTCTGTCCTGGGCCTCCTCCGCGGCCAGAGTAAGCAACACCGCAACAGCACCTCATATTCCGCTTGGGGAGTCTGCATCCTCTGGGCTTGAACATTGAAGTTTCTCAATTCTGTTAACCCTTGCTGTCTCCTCCCCTTCCCACCTCCCCCCCAGCCCTCGGGCTCCTCCTCCTCCTTTTTCCTTTCTTCTCCCCGTCCCCCCCACCTCCCATCAGTCTGAAGAGGGGTTTTGGCCCGAAACGTTGCCTATCTCCTTCGCTCCATAGATGCTGCTGCGCCCGCTGAGTTTCTCCAGCCTTTTGTGTACCCCTGTTATAGTTCATAGTTTGTTTGAAGTTGTGTTTAATTGTCTGATGGCTGTGGGGAAGAGCTGTTCCTGAATCTGGATGTTGCAGATTTCAGGCTCCTGTACCTTCTACCCGAAGGCAGTGGAGAGATGAGTGTGTGGCCAGGATGGTGTGGGTCCTTGATGATGCTGGCAGCCTTTTTGAGGCAGCGACTGCGATAGATCCCCTCGATGGTAGGGAGGTCGGAACCAATGATGGACTGGGCAGTGGTTACCACTTTTTGCAGCCTTTTCTGCCCCTGGATAATGGGGTTGCCGTACCAAGCCACGATGCAACCGGTCAACATGAAATAAATAGTCTGGTGATTGAGGCAAACATCAAGGGGACACGACACGATAGAGCTTTAATTATCCCAGGAGATAAATTGATCTGCCAACAGTCATATGACACAGAATACATGAAACATGAAATTAAAGTGACGAGTAGAAAGGATTGGAGATGTGCAAAGATTGGGGAGGGGGGCGTGGAGGGAAGTCCGCCTACCCCACGACTGGAGGGGAAGGAGGTGTGCATTTTGATAGCCACAGGGAAGAAGGATCTCCTGTGGTGTCCTGCCCTGCATCAGGGGATTGCCGCATCAATTGTGGGAACAGGAGGATCGGGAGGGCAGGTGTACCATGTTTCTAATCACTTCATCGTATTTTGTACAAATTCAGTGGCTCCCAACAATAATTCAGTCTCATTTTAAGCTTCACTGTGCAAATTCAGTTCTGTTATTTATTACAATTTGAAAGTTGTGTGAGGATGGACATTTATAGCGAAGATTTTTTATTTACCGCAGTTCCACAAGGTTATGCAACTGAGGTTAATACTTATGTTCACTGAACCCGTCGTCTGTTTTTAAAATGGCTCCATCGAAGATTTCAGTTCCTTTTGTCCCATGTTTTGATAATACCACCCTGAACCTTTCCGACCTTTCCTTTTGTGAATGATAATATCTAAGCCTTTCACCATTTCTCTATTTGCCCTGTCAAACTCTTCTATACTTGTAACAAATTCCACCTGATTCAGAATACAACACAACATTAAGGAGAACTTAACATAAAACATAAAAACATCCCCCCCCACAATGGTTCCCACTGTGAGGGAAGGCACAAAGTCCAGTCCCCATCCCCTTGTCCACCCATAGTCGGGTCTGTTGAGGCCTCCACAGTCGCCGCTACGGGGCCCGATGTTCCAGGCCCGCTCGCCGGGTGATGGTTCTCCGGCGTCGGGAGCTTGGGACACCTGGAACGGCCACTTCCTTACCAGAGACCGTGGCTTACGAAGCCAACAAGGTCGCGCTGGACGGAGCTCCACCACTGGCGATCTCAGCAAAATATCCCAGGCTCCCGATGTCAAAGTCAGCGCCGCCGTCCGCGGCTGGCCGCTCCACAGACCCGCAGCTCCGTGATGTTCAATCGGCAGACTCAGCATACCGGAGCTCCAGCGCGGCGACACGGGCAAGGCATCGCCCGCACCACGATCGCGCTCCAGTGCTGCGCCGAAGCCGAGGTTCCGGCCGGTCCCCTCAGGAAAGGTCACTCCAGACCCCAATGGTAACCCCGAGGACGGGTAAGATGCTGCTCGGAGGAAAGCCGCCTCTCCGACCAGGTAGGGACTGAGAAATACAGTTTTCCCCAACCCCCCCCCCCCCCTCCCCAACCCCCCACACATAAAAAGAATAGACCTCCAAACAACACTTTAACGCACTAAAAATAAACAAAAGAAATGAACGGACGGACAGCTGCAGGCAGGGCAGCCATACCCAACTGGACAGCGCCCCCTATTCCAGAAAGGAGGTGATTTTCTTTGTTTCTTATTTCAAGCTAATCTTTTCTGCAGTTTCTACTGTACTACAATGTGACCTGCTTGTATGTCAATGTTTTGCAAAAAACATGGAATATTTGTAACTCTATTGGGTATAATGGGTCCTAGTCTCAGTCCACTCTCAGTCAGCAGGGTCGTGACCCAAATTGTCAACCGTTCATTCTCTCCAGAGGTGCTGCTGAGTTACTCCAGCATTTCGGGTCTATGTTCGGTATAAGTCTTAGGAACAAAAAGCTGGAGTAACTCAGCGGGTCAGACAGCATCTCCAGAGAAAAGGAATAGGTGATGTTTCTAATTAGCTCTTAGGCCAAAAGGAATCAAGGGATATCGGTAAAAAGCAGGACTAATTATAGATGATCAGCCATGATCATATTGAATGGAGGTGCTAGCTCGAAGGGCCAAATGGCCTACTCCTGCACCTATTTTTCTATGTTTTCTATGTTTCTCGTCATCACTTTGGTCAGACTGAGAGTCAGGGGAAAGGGAAACCAGGGATACAGACGGTGATACAGGGAGATATAGAACAAATGAATGAAAGATGCCATTGTTAGGTGTGGCCTAGTTGAAAACTAGTTACAGACAATGAGACTCAATAAGGCAGCTTTGAAGCTGGTACAATGACATGGGTGGGTGGGGGAAGGACGGAGAGAGTGGGGATGGAAGGGTTATTTGAGGTTGGAGAAGTCAATATTCCTACTGCTGGTGTGTAAGCTGCCCAGACGGAATATGAGGTGCTGTTCCTCCAATTTGCATTTGGCTTCAGTCTGACATTGGAAGAGACCCAGGACAGAAGGGTCAGTGTGGGAATGGGAAGGGGAATTAAAGTGTTTGGTAACCGGGAGATCAGGTAGGTTCAGGCGGACCGAGCGAAGGTGTTCAGCGAAATGATCGCCCAATCTATGATTGGTTTCATTGATGTATAATAGTCCACACATTGAACAACAAATTTAGTAGATGAGGTTGGAGGAGGTGCAAATGAACCTCTGCCTAACCTGAAAGGACTGTCAGGATCCCGGGACAGAATCAAGGGAGGAGATATAGGGACAGGTGTTGCATCTCCTGCACTTGCAGGGGAAGGTACCTGGGGAGGAGGTGGTTTGGGTGCTGGTGCTGGAATCTTAAGCAAAACAAAATACTAGAGGAACTCAGCAGAACTCAGCATCGGTGGAGGGAATGGAACGACAACGTTTCGGGACGGCTCCCTTCTTCAGTTTGATGAAGGCTTCCAACCCACAATGTTGCCTGTCCATTCCCTCCATAGATGTTGCCTGGCCCACCGAATTACAAAAGCACCTTGTGTTTTAAATTAAAAAGATTAGTTCTATGATTTAAGATGACTTCATTGGTGATAAAATAATACTTTGCAAACCTCCGACCTCACCACCAGTATGATCCAGTAAACCCTCATATGCAGTGGAGAGTTAGACCAGGAGCTCTTCTTTTTCTTGCGTATGGCTTGCACAGCCTAAAGTTGTAGGACAACTTGTTCTATTTAATCTTATTTGATTGTGCACGCCAGGTTGATTGCGTTCCTTTAAACAGGGCAGACCACGTGAAGGTTGCAATCTCTCACCCCGACCAGGAGCTCTGCTTGGAGGGATGGCAACTGCATTTTGGCCTCAGTCTTCCAAGTCTTCTTTAAGTCACCTGGAGTTACCACTTTAGAAATTGCCAAAAAAAAGACTGTGAGGAATAAACCTGACTCTGGCTCAGAACGTTCGTAGAAAGTTCACCACGATACCTCGTGCTTGCTAGCACCATCCATCTCATTAGATACAGCCACTGGTGCCTCATGGTCAGTCGGTAAGTGACCAAAATATCTGATAGTTAGTCAAGAATTATCCAGTCGTATGACCATTCATCTAATCCATGTCCAGGATTTTAAATGAGGAAATAAAAATTCTTAACGGAAAAGGAAACAAACATTTGTGGTTTTTTTAACTTGGTATTTGTTGTCCGCATTGACCTGGAAGTAGTCGTCTATGCCAGAGGTCACAGACCTGTGATTGAGTTTTATTTTATTTAGTTTAGAGATACAGATTGGAATCTGGCCTTTCCACCCATCGAGTCCACGCTTCAATGACCCATCCACTGACTAGTTCTATGTTAACCCACTTTTGCATCCACTCCCTATATATTGGGGGCAATGTACAGAGGCCAATTAACCTACAATCCCGTACATTGTTGGGATGTCGGAGAAAACCCGAGCACTTACGTGGTCACAGAGAGAACGTGCAAACTCCACATAGACAGCACCCGAAGTCAGGATGAAACCCGCGTCTCTGGTGCTGTGATGCAGCGGCTGCACCAGCTGCATCACTGTGCCGCCCTTGAATACTACTCTGCTGTGTTAATTGAAAAACATGCTGTGATATTTCACATAAAATGATAAACCACTCTACACTTAACACTAAAAGATCCAATCAGAAAACACGGCCTTTCACTAGTTGTAAAACAGCTTTTATGCTGGTGGCTTTGGGGACAATGCCAGGTTTGGCAGTGACTGCACCCACACTCGTAGTAGGGTGAACTCCAGTAATATATCTTGTTTACAGCAACAGGGAAGTCCAGGACCACATGGGGCGCGCTCATCGTTCTTAGGGTGCATGTGCAGTGACGCTGGTGACCTCGGGCTTGTCCTGACAATTCAGTCCTGGTCTTGAAGGAGGACATGCAGCAACCTCTGGTTTCAACCAGCAGTTCTCTCTTGTCTCAAGAGGCGCTGGTGGTCTCAGACTTATCCTGACAGCTTCGCTTTGGGTTTGAAGAAGCGATGCCGGTGGTCTCTGCATTATCCTGGCGGCTCAGTCTTTGCCTCTGTGTGTGGGCACAGACCCTCGTTACCCGTGAGCAGGAAGAGGCACCGGCATTTCAAGCTTGCCACGGCCACTCTGTGTGCCTCAGAGAGGGACTGGCTGTCTAAGACCTTTTCCCAGCAAGCCAATCTAGACCACTTGGTAGTGCCGGTGGTCTCGGGTTTGTCCCAGTGGCTCGATCTTCCTCAAATCCGCAACAGGGAAACACAGCTACCAGGGAGGCACCCCATTTATCACCCACACAGTCCCCAAGAAAAACAAAGTGACCAATCTGAATGACTGCCACCCCAGTAACTTTCACATTGACCAAAATGAAGTGCTTTGAAAGATTGATAATGGCCCACGTAAGTGCCAGTTTTCCAGATCATCTACATTTATTGCACCTCATGTAAAGGAAAAATAAGTCTGTGGAAGATGCCATCTCTTAGCAATGTTACAACATTTTGAGATTTAAAAAATCAAGTCTGCAATTTATCCCATCAGATAAAGCACAAAAATAAGTTTAATATGTGTTCATATGTTCAGTATTAAAAAAGTTATGGCCATTTTCAGACTCAGAAATTAGCATCTTGTTCCCTATTGCTTTCCAATTGACTTAACTCAAAAGTTGTGATCAAGGACAGTCAAAAGCCCATAACTTTCTTAAAAATTAAGAGAACTGAAAGAAAATTTCAGTTATTATAGATTGAAGCATTCTGAAACAAATATGAAACAATCTTACTTGTACGACCTGAAATTAAAGCATATAATTAGTTAGTTACCCAAATTAAGCTAATTACAAAATTCAATTACTAGATCGAAACATCTATTAATTGAAAGATTAACATTTTTTAAAAAGCCTAAGTGTCCAAATAACATTCACACAAGAATTCACAATATAACATTGGCCTATAAATCTCATTGTTATGAATTTATAGGCCAAATAGAAGGAATTTAGTGTTTAATGCCCGTAGATTAATGGCCATTTAAATCAGCTTGCGAGTGGGATTTTATGGAACGCGATGGATTGGAACATTGCGGTTGTGATGACTTTAAACCCCATATTGGCAGGAAAAATACTGCCGGTTCGTATGGGGAATAAATCACCGTTTCGCAACATGAAATGTTGATTAAGGTCATCTAAACAAGCAAGTTTATTTGTATAAATAAACAGCTTTTCTTTACCTGTCCCCTACGTAAAATCCGTCCCCGTTGTCGGCGTTCACGGCATTAGAAGCTAATTTTTATTTTACTCGAGCGCTGAAATAGTTGGGCGATTTAAAAAAAAAATAATAATAAAAATTTTTTTTTTTATTTCACTCGCTGGCAGTCGGAACGAATCTTTAGCAAAAGCTCGCTCCCCGAGAAAATATAATTCCGGAAGGCAGGGGAAAACCGCATTTTAACCCTGCACCCCCCCCCCCCCCTCTCAAAGGCGAAAAATAGCAGAGTCGAGGGATATGGGGAGAAGGCAGGGACGGGGTACTGATTGGGGATGATCAGCCATGATCACATTGAATGGCGGTGCTGGCTCGAAGGGCCAAATGGCCTACTCCTGCACCTATTGTCTATTGTCTATTGATTTAGTGCTGGATCACTTTGACAATGAGAACAGCCAGGTTAGGATGCGATACATTAACTACAACTCAAACCTCAACATTATAATAATGAATGAGCCCATCCACAAACTTCTGGACCCAGGACTTAGTCGTCGTTCTGCAAGTAGCTTCTGGACTTCTTGGTCGTAACATTTTCTCCACCATCTCCAGCAAAGCTGCTGCCTCTCAGGGTCGGTGTGTATTCTTAGCTGCTTCCTGTACACCCATGACTTTGTCTGAATACAATTGCAACTCAATCTTTAAGTTCGCCGATTATACCATTTTTGTTGCCAGTTATTGATGAGACCAAGTACTGGATAGAGATTGAAAACCTGGTGCTAACAACGTAACCTTGTCTTTAACATCAGCAAAACTAGTTGTTTGTTGATCTAAGGAAGCTAGGGATGAAGACAACCAGTCCTCACCAATAGAGCTGTCATACAGATAGTCAACAGTTCAAGATCTGAGGCAGGCATATCACCGATAACCTAAGGTAGACTCAAAAAACTGGATTAGCTCAGCGGGTCAGGCAGCATCTCCGGAGAAAAGGAATAGATGATATTTTGGGTCGAGACCCTTCTTCAGCCCAACAACCCAATCCAGTACATTCACACTGAAGTGTCTGAGAAGATTTGACATGTCCATGGGGATTCTCTTGAACTTCTATAGATGCTCTTTAGATATTCTGACCAGATGCGTCTCAGCCTGATTTGGCAACTGCTCTGCTCCAGACCACCTGAACCTGAGGATGGTGGTGAACCAACACAGCCCAGTCCATCATTTCCTTCCTTCCAGTCCATCTTCAAGGTGCATTGCATCAGGAAAGTCTAGCAAGTCTTGTCCAGTGTGCCTGGCCAGCCCCTTTTCTTTCTTCCACCATCTGGAAGAAGATACAGCAGCTTGAAACCATGAAATATGCAGACTTTTCTTTCTGATTCCTGAACGGACTGTCTGTTTTGCACCGCATTCTCTGATGTGCTGCCACTATTGACTCTGCCTCATTTTGTTAATTCCATTATTGTACCTTAATTTTCCTTTACACTACTCACATTTTACACTACAATCTGCTGCTTTGCATTCCTCGTTATATTTTATTATATCCTTGATGTACACGACAATAAACCAATCTAATCTACCCGAACTGTTGAATTGGAATCAACTAGTTTGGTATGCTCCTCTTGTTAATATAACGTCTCGACTTCAGGTTTCTAGCTGATCTGTCTGTAAATAAAGAAAGATGAATGAGTGCTGTTAGAAAAAAGATACATTGCTGGAAACATGAGATGCAGAACACAGCTGCTAGGAATCCAAAAGGAAGGAAGATCTGCAGGAAAATCGAGCGGTGCAGGCTGGAAGGGCCAAATGGCCTCCTCCTGCACCAGTTTTCTACGTGTCTAAAAAGGGTTTGTTTAGTTTAATGTCACGCACAGTGGAAAACTTTTGTTGCGTGCTAACCAGTCAGCGGAAAGACAAGTCAGTCTGAAGAAGGGTTTCAGCTTGAAACGTTGCCTATTTCCTTCGCTCCACAGATGCTGCCACACCCGCTGAGTTTCGCCAGCACTTTTGTCTACCAGCGGAAAGACAATACATAATTACAGTCGAGCCCTTCACAGTGTATAGATACATGATACTGGGAATAACGTGATTAACGTGAAAGAAGAGATGGAATCACGGGTTCACGTAGACCTTGAAGCAATACACTCACCACAGAAGGCTACCATCACAGATAACAATCTTCTTCTACCTGCGTGTGGCGTGCACAGCCTAAAGTTGTACGACAACTTGATCTGCTTGATCTTCTCTTTGTGCACGCCAGGTTGATTGCATCCGTCGAAACAGGGTGGACCACGTGAAGGTTGCAATCCCCCACTCCACAGATAACAATGAATAAATCTGATAAGGCCAAAAGCGACTACAGATGCTGGAATCTGGAGCAACAAATGGCATGTTGGTTGCTCCAGGGTTCTGTTATTATTTGTAAATCCAAAAAGGATTTTGGGAGAAGCAGTTGACCGAGTGAGGTGCACGCTTTGTACCTGGAGCCTGTTTTGGCAAAGCATGCTACAGGTGCAAGGGAAAGGAAGTGAGTTAAAAATGAGGAAAAATAAGTATCAAAGGCTGTGCAGATTGGACGAGATGAAGTTCAATGGGGGAGCGCAGGTTTGGATACGTATCACACAGATCTGTGGGGCCTTGTCCCCTGCTTCTATTCTGTGGAATCTACACAATAAAGGGCCTGTCCCACTTTCATGACCTAATTCACGATCTTTTTTACTCGTGGACATTTTTCATCAGGCTGGAAAAAAACGCCGCGACCTACTTGATGCCACGAGTACCTACAACTACCATCACAACCCGCTACGACCTGCCTACAACCTCGTGACGACCATGCTGCGAGTACGAGTCAAGGGCAAACTCGGCAGAGGTCGTGAAAGTGGGACAGGACCTTTAACTGTTGCTTCACAGAGAAGACGGGTTGTGGTTTGACAGGGCCAGTTACAAATGGCTGCACTGTCCTCTGGTTTGGTTAGGTTTTTCTTTTTATTACCCAGCATTTCAGAGTGACCACTGTGATAAATGAAGATTGTCCTTTGGAGGTGAAAGATGTGAAAGACTCAAACCTAAACGGACAAAAAGCACCAGGGGTTTGACAGTTCACAATTGAAGAAGAATGGCTGAGACGGATAAATATAAAGTCTGGTCTGAAGAAGGGTCTCGACCCGAAACGTCACCTATTCCTTCACTCCATAGATGCTGCCTCACCCGCTGAGTTTCTCCAGCATTTTTGTCTACCTTAGATTTTTCCAGCATCCGCAGTTCTTTTTTAAATATATACCATGGTTATATGTAACCTTCGTGTTGGTGAAGGCTGAATTATTGGGCTAACACATGAGAAGGATTCAGCAATTGAAGAGGTAGGAGGTAGGTTTTGATCTGAAACGTTACCTATTCCTTTACTCCGCAGATCTAAAGAAAAATTGTATTTCAAAATAGACTTTATTCAAGTAATAAATATATGCAATACAGGAACTGTGCAAAAAAAATTAATCCGACATTCTCGGAGGCTATACAAACATTCAAGACAGTTTACACTCATTACCCAAATTTCACAAGTTTCTCCCTCCCCCTTGCCTCTCATGTGGCCCACTAGCATGGAATCCCTTCCCTTATTTTGAGTGGCGTCTCCACCACACCCTCCACTCATGTCCAGCAGCAGAATGACCCTAGACTGTTGCCCTCCCCCACCGAGCCTTGGCGTTGGCTGCACCGAGCTTCAGTGCGTCCCTCAGCACGTACTCCTGCAGTCTGCAGCGGGCCAGTCGGCAACATTCCCCGACGGACATCTCGCTCTGCTGGGTGGTCAACAACACTCTGGCAGACCAAAGAGCTTCTTTCACCGAGTTAATAACCTTCCAGCAGCACTCGATGTCAGTCTCTGAATGCGCCCCTGGGAACTGTCCGTAAATCACAGAGTCCTGTGTGACGGAGCTGTTCGGAATAAACTGTGACCGGGAACCATGCAGACCTCCCCAGGCTTTCTTTGCAAATCCACACTCTGCAAGGAGGTGGGCAACCATCTCCTCTCCATAGCAGCCGTCCCGAGGGCAGCGTGTGCTGGCAGTGAGGTTCCGACGGTGCAGGAAGGATCTGACTGGGAGGGCTCCCCTCACCGCCAGCCAAGACAGGTCTTGGTGCTTGTTGGTGAGTTCTGGCGATGAGGCATTTTGCCAGACAAGCTGGGCAGTCTGCTCAGGGAACCACGCCACCGGGTCCATCGAGTCCTTTCCCTGCAGTGCCTGCAGGACATTCTGTGCTGACCACTGCCCAATGGACATGTGGTCAAAGGTGTTGGTCCGGAAGAACCTTTCCACAGACGACAGATGGGGCGGCAGGGTCCAGCTGACTGGCACCTTGCGTGGCATCTGCGCCAGGCCCATCCTTCGCAACACCGGGGACAGGTAGAACCTCAGCAGGTAGTGACACTTGGTGCCCACGTGCCTTGGCTCTACACTCCGCCTGATGCAGCCACACACGAAGGTGGTCATCAGGATGAGAGCGGCGTTGGGCACGCCTTTACCCCCGTTGTCTGCTGACTTGTACATTGTGGCCCGTCGCACCCAGTTCATCCTCGACCCCCAGATGAACTGGAAGACGGCCCGGGGTGATCCCTGTGGCGTAGGAGGGAGCAAAGATTATAGAGGAGCAAGATGTGCCACTCAGTGGAAAAGGCGTAGTATCACAAGTGTGATTGTCGACGCCATATTAGCGGACCAGAGATGGTGTCGACTATGGCGTCTACATCATTGGGAAACTAGGCTGTTCCATAATCTTTGTCCCTCGATCTCCCGCTGTGTAATCCGCTCCAAAGCTACAGAGCAGTTGCAAGCAAGGATTATAGAGGAGCAAGATGCATTAGAAAGTTATTAGATTTATTTGTAATAGATCTTTACTTACCTCTCGATCCCTCTCTATCCCCTCTCTTCCTCTCTTCTCTCGATCACCCTCTCTTCTCTCTATCGCTCTCTCTCCCCTCTCGATCGCTCTCCCTCCCCTCTCGATCTCTTTCTCTCCCTTCTCTTCTCGATTTCCCTCTCTCCCTCCCTTCCCTCTGTGTGAGAGTTGGCAGCCCTGCTATGCCTTAGGCCCAAAAGAGGATAGAAATGGGGGAACAGGGGGAAAAGGGAGGGGGGCGCGAAGGAAGGAAGAGAGGGAAGGAGGGAGGGGGAGAGGGGAAAGAGAGGTATCGAGAGAACGGAGGGGAGAGAGAGATCGAGAGAAGAGAGGGGAGAGAGAGATCGAGAGAAGAGAGGGAGAGAGAGGGATTGAGAGAAGAGAGGGGAGAGAGAGAAGAGAGGGAGAGAGAGATCGAGAGAAAAGAGGGAGAGAGAGGGATTGAGAGAAGAGAGGGGAGAGAGAGAGATAGCGAGGAGAGGGGAGAGAGAGATCGAGATGCAAGTAAAGATCTATTACAAATAAATCTAATAACTTTCTAATGCATCTTGCTCCTCTATCTTCGCTTGCAACTGCTCTGTAGCGTTGGAGCGGATTACACAGCGGGAGGCAGTCCGCCAAAATGGCGGCCGTGACGTTCCGTTACGTACTACACACCAGTCCATTAGATTTCCGAGGAGTGGCGCATCTTGCTCCTCTATAATCTTTGGGAGGGAGGGACAGGCCACATTTATGCCAAGTACAGTAGCCCCGAGCGCACCTCACACCTGATGACCAAATGTTTCCCTGTTATTTTATTTTTTAAATTTCAAAATAGACTTTATTCAAGTAATAAATATATACAATACATCAACCGTGCGAAAAATTCATCCGACATTTTGAGAGGGAGTTTTGCTGTCTGACCCGTTGAGTTACTCCAGGTTTTTGTCTCTATCTGCGGTTTAAACCAGCTTCTGCAGTTCCTTCCTACACATGGTTAAGGGTAAGTTGGTAAAGTTTTCTATGAATGGAAAGTAAGTGCTGGAATAGGTAATGATAAATAGTTTCCACTGGTAATTGGGGAAGAAGATTAATTTAAGATAATCATTTTTGGAATAAAAAAAGCAATATTCAAATTAGGTGTCCATCCTCGAATAATGCAGAAATCGTTGTTGATTTTGCAGAGTGTTGTGGACGCAGCCCAGTCCATCACTCAACCCAGCCATATCTCACCCACCCTAACTAGATGGACTGAATGGCAATTATTTATGCTATCACATTCTAAAATTCTGCAGCAAAATTGGAAGCTAATAGATTGGATAGTTTGAGAAGGATATGAAAGATAGGCACAAAATGCTGGAGTAACTCATTGGGACGGGCAGCATCTCTGGAGAGAAGGAATGGGTGATGTTTCAGGGGTCGAGACCCGTCTTTAGATACGAGCCAAATGCAGCCAGGTGGGATGAGAATAGGTGCGACATGTTGGTCAGCATGGGCAGGTTGGGCCGAATGGTTGCTTCCTCACTGTCTGAAAGAATTTGTCCTTGTGTATTTATGCAGCAAAATTCTCAAATCTGATTTTGATTTTGATTTTTTTTCTCACACTCCTGCAGAGACTGAAAAGACAGTCAATGAAAAACAAGCATGACAAAACCTACTCATCAGGTCATGCAGAGAAGCAAGAGAATGCCAAGAGGAATCGCTATAAAGACATTATACCCTGTAAGTCCATCTTTTCAGTTTCAAATTTTCTAATTCCCATTTTAGACCCGCTGGATTTTAGTGAGATTCTGTTCGCATTTCCTTATCTGGGGATCATTAGCAAAGTGTTTGTGTAGAAATACAGATCACTAATTGATTGGGTTTAAAAGTTGTTATTGGATGTCTAATGACACAAGGTGAACTAAATATGAATTATCTTTCTATGATGGGAAATTTTGCGTGTATTTTGTCTGCTACCCTTATGGAGACTAAAATCCTGATTTAATTATTTTCCTTAGTTTGGAGAGATTATATTGTTGCAACAAATTAAATACACGAGCAGCCCAGTGTCACAGCTGAGCGGGCATATGCCAGAGATCCGGCTTCAATACTGACTGAGATGCTGTGTGTGGGGGGTTTGTTTGTTATCTCTGTGAACGCATGGGTTTCCTCCCACATCTGAAAGACAAGCAAGTTTGTAGGGTAAGGGCCTGTCCCACCAGCATGCGACTGCATGCAGCGCGTGCGACGAAACGTGGTGGCTTGAGCCGTGCGGCCTCGCGGGGCCGGTTCCACTTCGAACCCCGGAGGCGTTGCGTACGGCCTCAATGCAGCTATGGGCCTATCGGCCGTTGCCGCACGGGATTTTGAACAGTGTCAGTTTTTCGGAGCCCCGCGCGATGTTGGGACCAGCTCCGCACAACTCCATACGCCTCTGGCGATCGGCCACGCGAGGCCGTACGGCTCAAGTGACCACGTTAGGTCGCATGCTGGTGGGACAGGCCCTTTAAATGTAGGGTACACAAAAGGCTGGAGAAACTCAGCGGGTGCAGCAGCATCTAAGGAATGAAGGAGATAGGCGACGTTTCGGGCCGAAACCCTTCTTCAAACTGATGGGAGGTAGGGGGGGCGGGGAGAAGAAAGGAAAAAGGAGGAGGAGAAACCCGAGGAATGGGGGGGGGGGGGGGGGTGGGAAAGGGAGTAGACAGCAAAGGTTAACAGAATTGAGAAAATTCGATGTTCAAGCCCAGAGGATACAGACTCCCCAAGCGGAATATGAGGTGCTGTTCCTCCAACTTGCGTTTTGCTCACGCTACTACTAGAGCAGTAGATGAGGTTGGAGGAGGTGCAGGTGAACCTCTGTCGGACCTGGAAGGACTGCTTGGGTCCCTGAAAGGAATGGAGGGGGGAGGTAAAGGGATAAGTGTAGCATCTCTTGCGGTTGCAAGGGAAAGGGGTGGAGCGGGAAGGAAGGGTAGTTGCGGAGGGAGCGGTCTTTGCGGAAGGCAGATGGGGAGATGGGAAGATGTGGTGAGTGGTGGGGTCACGTTGGAGGTGGTGAAACTGGCGGAGGACTATGTGTTGTATGTGCTGGCTGGTGGGGTGAAAGGTGAGGACCAGGGGGACTCTGCCCTTGTTGCGAGTGGGGGAATGGGGAGAGAGGGCAGTGTTGCGGGGTATGGAGGAGACCCTGGTGCGAGCCTCATCTAAAGTGGGGGAGGGGAATCCACGTTCTCAGAAGAATGAGGACATTTGTGATGACCTGGTGTGGAACACCTCATCCTGGGAGCAGATGCGGCGTAGACGGAGGAATTGGGAATTGGGGATGGAGTCCTTACAGGAAGCAGGGTGGGAGGAAGAGTAGTCCAGGTAGCTGTGGGAGTCAGTTGGTTTGTAGTGGATGTCGGTCAGGAGTGTATCACCTGCAATAGAGATGGTGAGGTCAAGGAATGGTAGGGAAGTGTCGGAAATGGTCCAAGTGTATTTGAGTGCCGGATGGAAGTTGGTGGTGAAATGGATGAAGTCAGTCAAGGGCCTGTCCCACCAGCATGCAACTCTATGCGATGAGCGCGACCTAACGTGGTCGCTTGAGCCGTCCGGCATCGCGGGGCCGGTTCACTTCGATCGCCGGAGCCATGCGGAATTGTGCGGAGTTTGTCCCGACATCGCGCGGGGCTCTGAAAAACAGACCATGTTCAAAAATTCCGCGTGGCAACGGCTTGTCGGCTCGCAGTCAACTCAACACATTACACACGGCCTCGACGTCGTGCCTCCGTGACCCTCTCTGTAGGTGCCTCCGTGACCCTCTCTGTGTGTGGCTCCGTGGCCCTCTCTGTGTGTGCCTCTGTGCCCCTCTCTGTGTGCCCCTCTGTTCTGGCGAACTTAGCTTTAAGACTTCGCTCCAAGTTCGCCTCACTTTGCGCCACGTTGCGCCACTCACCCGACCTCCGCGCGGCCACCGCTGCCAGTTTGGTCGCGCTTGCCGCATGCAAGCGCATGCTGGTGGGAACGGCCCTGTACAGGGATCACCCGACCTCCGCGCGGCCCCCGCGTCTAGTTTGATCGCGCTCATCGCATGGAGTCGGATGCTGGTAGGACAGGCCCTTAAGTTGCCTTTAAATGTAGGTTCCCTTCACTGACAAGACCTGATTCTTTGTTCATTCCTAATCATCCTTGATGATGTGAGAATGAGTTACCTCCTTGAACTGTAATAGTTGGGAGTGGCTCACTAGAGATTTCGGAGAACACCTTATAGTGAATCACTAGGCACTTTGTTAATTAGTTGAGTCGCTTCTTTGAAATTGTTTTAGTGCACAGTGTGCTTGCAAATTGTCGTTATCACAGTCCATTGCATGAAGTTAAGTTAAATCTACTTAAATTACTGATCTTTAAATAGATCCGCAGGGAGTCAATGTCAAATGCCGCACAATCATTGGTGACACTTGCAAGTGATGTTGGACTTCCAGGGAATTCCTATAAATTATAACATTCTAGCAATTTGGAAAAAAATATTTTTGCTGCATTGGACGTGCTAGGGACCAACAGCTTGACTCTAGGTCAGGACTGCCCATGGCTGGCAACCCTGCATCATCGATACCTTGCCTCACACCCGTGGCAGTTCTGCCAGGACACTGGGCCTTATCGTTACAAAAAGGTGAGAAAATAAGAAATACATATCTCATGAGGCCAAGATCAGACATGATATTTGAGGAAACTCGACACCTGGCAGATGGAGATGGTGACGGAGCATGGCGACTATTTGCATGCTGGTACCAGAAGAAGATCGACTATCGTCCATTACAATTATTCCACACTTACTTGTATACCTTGATCTGACTGGGTAGCACACAAAACAAAGTATTTCACTGTATCAGCTTGTACTCGCTAGAATTTAGAAGATTGAGGGGGGGGATCTTATAGAAACTTACAAAATTCTTAAGGGGTTGGACAGGCTAGATGCAGGAAGATTGTTCCTGATGTTGGGGAAGTCCAGGACAAGGGGTCACAGTTTATGGATAAGGGGGAAATTTTTTAGGACCGAGATGAGAAAACATTTTTCACACAGAGAGTGGTGAATCTCTGGAATTCTCTGCCACAAAAGGTAGTTGAGGCCAGTTCATTGGCTATATTTAAGAGGGAGTTGGATGTGGCCCTTATGGCTAAAGGGATCAGGGGGTATGGAGAGAAGGCAGGTGCGGGGTACTGAGTTGAATGATCAGCCATGATCATATTGAATGGCGGTGCAGGCTCAAAGGGCCGAATGGCCTACTCCTGCACCTATTTTCTGTGTTTCTGTATCTTAGTACACATGACAATAATAAACAACTAATAAACGATACTAGGACCACTGATAGACACAAAAAGCTGGAGTAACTCAGCGGGACAAGCGGCATCTCTGGAGAGAAGGAATGGCTGACGTTTCGGGTCGAGACCCTTCTTCAGACGAGGACCACTCCTCCCTTTCCCCCGCAGCATTATCCTGGCCACAACAATGATTCTTGCCCAGGAATATCCTGCAAGTACTGCATGATCAATGTACTGTATGATTATACACTGTCAGGAAACCCCTGTAAATACATCCCATTGAACTATTTGCTACAACAGTGCCCACTATAGACTGACCCCGGAAGAATCACCTTGCACATTCGGTAAATTCCTGTGTACCCAACTCCTCAAAGAGGCTCGCAATTATGGTTAAAAAGCATCAATTAGACTGAAATGCCAATGCTTGAATAAACTGATAAAGACAAAGAGCTGTTGGTAGAACATTAGAAATCTAATGGCTCTGTAATTCTTCTGAAGATCTGAGATTTCTACCTGCAAGCTTATGATATAAATGAATCTGTGGAATTCTCTGCCTCAGAAGGCAATGGAGGCCAATTCTCTGGATGCTTTGAAGAGGGAATTAGATGGAGCTCATAAAGATAGTGGAGTTGGGGGATGGGGCGAGAAGGCCGGAGCGGGGTTCTGATTGTGGATGATCAGCCATGATCATATTGAATGACAGTGCTGGCTCGAAGGGCCGAATGGTCTACTCCTGGACCTATTGTCTATTTCAAATTTAGAATTAAATTAGAAACTGAAATACTTCTTGAAGTAACTCTTATAGAAATGCTGCTATCGCTTCAGCTACACTATTATTCTAAGTATAAATTGCACCAAAATAATACCAGAAGCCTACTTGAATTTGAAAATTACTGAGTCTTGCTGTTGCAATTGTCTTGCTATTCATTAGTTCCATCCCTGACACAGCTTTCATTTTTATTAACATGAACATTGACTTCTCCAATTTCCGGTAGCCCTTGCTGTCTCCTCGCCTTCTCAGCTCTCCCTCAGCCCTCTGGCTCCTCCTCTCCCTTTCTTCTTCCCATTCCCCCACCCTGCATCAGTCTGAAGAAGGGTTTTGGCCCGAAACATCGCCTATTTCCTTCGCTCCTTAGATGCTGCTGCACCCGCTGAGTTTCTCCAGCAGTTTTGTCTACCTTCATTTTTATTACGGTCCCTGGAAGAACTAGACCTGAATTCCATCCTGTGACTAAAGTACGTGATTCGATAACACATCAGTGAATTACTATAGCTTAGATCTTACATCTTTCAAATGTATATTTTAGAAAATATTGGTGAAAATATTAAGAATGTACAATTCTAGTTGCTGAATTTCAAAAGTAGGTATTGAAAGGATACTAAAGTGCCCAAATAAAGGAGGATTATGAGGAGGTATTATGTAAATTCCCTATATTTTCACTGGATGTAGGACTATCATTGATCTTTTCAAGATTCTAAAGAGTCTGGATAGAGTTGACTGAGGCTGTTTCGAGCAATAACACTGGAAATACTCCAGAGGAATAAGAGACCATGTGAACATGTGGGTTTGCTCCGGTCTCCTCCCACATCCCTAAGATATTCAGGAGAGACCTGCAGATGCTGGTTTATAATGAGACAACCGCGAGTCAGGAGAAGGAGAGTGGGTAACGTATTGGGTGGGAACTCCGACCTTGAATCTTCAGATCCTGATTCTGAAGAAGAGCTTCTAGCCGGCAAGTCTCCTGATCTTTTTCTCCAGAGATGCTGCCTGACCCACTCAGTTGCTCCAGCATTTTGTGGCTATCAAAGATGTGCAGGTTTGTTGGTTAATTGGGCCTCTGTAACTTTCCCCGAGTGTGTAGGGATTGGGAATGAGAAAGTAGAATAATGTAGAACTAGTGTGAATGTTTAATTGATGGTCAGCATAGACTTGTTGGGCCAAAGGGTGTGTTGACATGCAATCTAATGAGGAAGTAGGATAACGTAGAACTAGTGTGAACGTGGTTGGCGTAGACCTGTTGGGCTGAAGGGCCTGTTTCATGCTGCATCTCTAAACTGAACTAAAACTGAAATTGCTGGAATTTGGAGCAAAAAAAAGAGATCTGTTGAAGGAACAGCAGTAAAGAGGCATTTGTGGTTTGACTTGGACAGTCAATGTTTCAGGTTGGGACCCTCCATCTGGATTGCATGAAGCATCGTGATGTAAAATATTTAAGGTCAATGTTTTGGTACTGGTGTTTTCCCCACCTCTTTTCTGGATCTGCTGTTTGCTAATTAAATGGGATTGAATGATTGCTTCAATAAATCAACAACTCCATTATTGTATCATGTGAAATCCAGGGTGGCAGAAGGTGAATTAGATGGACCTTGGCATTTATTGCCTGTTTTAATTTTCTTATCCTTGTGACAATCAATAATATGAAAAGTGATTGGAGCAGATTGCAGTTCAGGATCCCGAGATGCTCAGCAAACTCTAGGTAGTTGTCTATATTGATATCAGTTCCAACTGTGTAAGAAGGAACTGCAGATTCTGGTTTACACCGAAGATGGGCACAAAATGGTGGAGTAACTCAGCGGGACAGGCAGCATCTCTGGAGAGAAGGAATGGGTGTCGGGTCAAGACCCGTCAGACTGAGAGTCAGGGAGGAGAGAGGGAAACTAGAGATATGGAAGGGTAAGGCATCTTGGACTGCTTGGGGAAAAAAACAGCCTTTTGCCATTTAATAGCCCTTGGTTGCTAAATAAACTGCTTTGGGTGGTTCTAATCATCACCAGTTGTTGACTTCAATTCTTGAATTACCATTTCTATGAAGCACAGTTCCTTTTAACTAAATGGCAGAATGAGGAAATGGAAAATGCATGTTGTGTATGCGTGTGTGTTAAATATTTGCTTCCTGTTTTCAGTTGATCACAGCCGTGTGCAGCTGTCACTGGTCATTTCCGACACTGATTCTGATTACATCAATGCGAGCTTCATCAAGGTAGGCACTTTCTAAATGGAAACTGCCAAAAATAAAATGGCCAGTGCATTTCAGCGGAAATCATTTTTGATCATACCTTCACGTATTAAGTTTGAGAGGGAGAAAAGCGTGCTCACTTGGGGCTGGAAGGAGCAGAACTGCAGAAACCGGGGTGGGTCTCCAATAATCGGGGGAACCGTAGAAGATGTTTAGACCTCGACTCAAATGTTTTGATGGAATATATCAGGAGAAACTAATTGCAATTGCTGAAAGATTGGTATTTCTATGATATGGTTAAGCTGAATGCCAAATGAACCATTGGTAATGTCTTATACCTTATAACAACTCGATGGGCATTCTGCCCATTGGATTCATGCTCCCAACGGAGCAATTGCGTGAGTCCCATTCCTCCTCTGTCCTCTTCCCTGTACTTATTTTTTGGATTCTTTGCTGTGATCCACACTAGGGGATAACTTATATAGTAGCCAATTAACTTTCCTGCATGAATTTTGTTGGAGGAAACCACAACACCCAGAGGAATCTTGCATGGACACAAGGAGATGGTGCAAATTCTGCAAAGACATCATCCAAGGATCAAAGTTAGTTTCCTTGCACCAGGTGCTGCGCCACCATGCCGCCCATGAAACTACTGCGCCATTTGTATGATGCCTAGCTTAAGCATTGAACTGTGATCGGGAATGCTTTGCCTGAAATGGTGCAGAGGTGAAGCAGTTTCAATTGTAGGGTTCAAAAAAGAATTGGATAAATAAGACGAAAGCAAATAGTTTCTCGGAAGCAGGGATTTCTCGCAATGCTCCAGAGTTATGATGGGCTGAAAAGCCTCTGACTTGTACAGTGTGACTCACATCAAAACAAGTCCTAGAAAGGCGATAATTTGAAATGAAGAAGTAGATAGAAGCAGAAATGTTGACAACACAGAAGTGATAGATAACTATTGCAAAACAAAATGAACACAGAAATTGTAGAGATAAAAGAACTTTGGGGAAATGTTAGTCAGAATAGGCATGTGGGAGACCAAGGGCAAAATTCTAGAGAGAGAATCTATGTGAATTGAGATGATGGACAGGAAGTGATAGAAACATAGAAAATGGGCGCAGGAGTAGGCCATTCGGCCTTTCGAGTCAGTACCACCATTCAATATGATCATGGCTGATCTTCCTAAATCAGTTCCCCGTTTCAGTTTTTTTCCCCATATCCCTTGATTCCGTTAGCCCTGTGAGCTAAATCTAACTATCTCTTGAAAACATCCAGTGAATTGGCCTCCACTGCCTTCTGTGGCGGAGAATTCCACAGATTCACAACTCTATAGGTGAAAAAAATGTTTCCTCATCTCAGTCCTAAATGGCCTGCCCCTTATTCTTAAACTGTGACCCCTGGTTCTGGACTCCCCCAACATGGGAACATTTTTCCTGCATCTAGCCTGTCCAATCCCTTAAGGATTTTATATGTTTCTATAAGATACAATATTACCAAATAGTCGAAAAGATTTACTACTAAATATAAATAAGTAAAAATCATATTATAATTGTGGAGGATCTCAGGTAACCAAAATAAACAAGTGAAGAGATGTAATGAGAATGGAACAGCCTGAGTATTTCCAAATTATGTACAAAATGTGCAATGAAAAATGAAAAATTATGTAAGTAAGCATGGAAAAATATTGAGAGAATAATGATCTCAACATAAATAATTTTCAAAATAATTGAATGGTATAGATGGTATAATCAGATTATTAGATTGGGGAAATGGCAACTATGATGGAGCACAAGATAGTAACCTGGAGAAAAATCGTGACAAAATAGTCAACGCCAGAATTAATAATAGGAAACAAGGAAATGGCAGAACAGTTCGATGAGTATTTTGGTTCTGACTTCACTAAGGAAGACAATCTCCCAGCAATATTATGTTTCAACAATCTCCCATAAAACTGGGTGGCAGTGTGAGCTGCGAGGGCCATGCTATGAGGCTGCAGGGTGATTTGGATGTGTTGGGTGAGTGAGCAGATGCATGGCAGATGCAGTATTATGTGGATAAATGTGACACTATCCACTTTGGTGGCATCAACAGGAAGGCAGATTATTATTAATGGTGTCAGATTAGGAGAAGTGGGGGGTGGGGGGTGGGGGGGGGGGGGGGTGGTGCAACAAGACCTGTGTGTTCTTCTACATCAATCACTGAAGGTAAGCATGCAGGTACAGCAGGCAGTGAAGAAAGATAATGGCATGTTGGCCTTCATTGCAAGAGGAGTTGAGTATAGGAGCAGGAAGGTCCTTCTGCAGTTGTACAGGGCCCTGGTGAGACCACACCTGGAATATTGTGTGCAGGGGAAGGACATTCTTGCAATTGAGGTAGTCCAGCATGAATTCACCAGGTTAATTCCAGGGATGGCGGGACTGACATATGATGAAAGAATAGGTTGACTGGGCTTGTGTTCACTGGAATTTAGAAGGATGGGAGGGGATCTTGTAGAAATATGTACAATTCTTAAAGGAATGGATAGGCTAGATGTTGGAAAAATGTTCCTGATGTTGGGGGAATCCAGAACCAGGGGTCACAGTTTAAGAAATAAGGGGTGGGCCATTTAGGGCTGAGATAAGGAAAAATGTTTTCAGCCAGAGAGTTGTGAATCTGTGGAATTCTCTGCCTATTCACTGGATGTTTTCAAGAGAGTTAGATTTAGCACTTGGGGTGAAAGAAATCAAGGGATATGGGGGAAAAAGCAAGAATGGGATACTGATTTTAGATGATCAGCCATGATCATATTGCTGGCTTGAAGGGCCGTATGGCCTACTCCTGCACCTATTTTCTATGTTTCTATGATATGTAAAGGAGAAATATATGCAGTTGAAGAATTGCATCTAATAATACAGACATTTCTCGGCTTTACCCTGAGGACTTTGTCAATTGCAGGTCCCAAATTAGTTAATCACGTCCCGGAAAGTTAAAGAAATTCGCAATCACTTGATTCAGTGGCAAGATCATTGTCCACGAAACCAAACTGACCTGCGCAACTGAAATATTACAAAAGTCACATGAGCATTACAAACATTTTTTTAATTTTATATTACGTGACTTGAAGTTCATAGGGTAGAGCATATTTTATAA
The DNA here is from genome assembly GCA_963514005.1 of Raja brachyura. The sequence goes on along the minus strand of OY740804.1, from coordinate 38,913,514 downwards.
AGTATTCAATTGACAAAAGGTGACATTCAAAAACGTTTATCTTTTCAAGGGTGTGTATGGACCACAGGCGTACATAGCAACGCAGGGCCCTTTGCCACACACGGTGCTGGACTTCTGGAGAATGCTGTGGGAGTATAATGTTATCGTAAGCTTTTTTTTATTTCTTCAAAACAAGATTTGATATGAACCCTGCCTAGTACATTTGAGCCAAATAAAACATCCTCTCTGAGCAACTCTCAACCAAAGGTAAATATTGTGGATGTGCGAGATCTGAATTAAAATCCAAACATTGAAACCGGTCGGCAGGTCAAGCAGCATGTGGAGAGTGAAACACTATTAATATTTAAGATCATTGACCTGTTATACTTATTAGCCATAAGTTAATGATGTAGCAAATTTTGAATGTCATTTGCAATTGCTTTTTAATTTGTAATATTTAATTTGTATTTTTACTAATTCCCTTGGAGGTTCCTTAGTTTTCATTCAATGTAACTGATTGTGCGGAGGAACCACATTAGTAAGTGGTTAGGAGCCAGTCATATTGGCTTGGGATGGAAATCACATTTTAAGAAACAACTGCAGATGCTGGTAAAATCAAAGGTAAAATCAAAATGCTGGTGTAACTCAGCGTGTGAGGCAGCGTCTATGGAGAGAAGGAATTGACGACGTTTCGGGTCCAGATCCTTCTTCAGACTGATGTCAGGGGAGGGGGCAGGACAGAGAAAGAATGTAGGTGGAGACAGTAAAGGGCCTGTCCCACCAGCATGCAACTCCATGCGATGAGCGCGACCTAACGTGGTCGCTTGAGCCATCCGGCGTCACGGGGCCGGTCCCACTTCGATCGCCGGAGCCGTGCGGAATTGTGTGGAGTTCGTCCCGACATTGCGCAGGGCTCCGACAAACTGACTATGTTCAAAAATTCCGCGCGGCAACGGCTTGTTGGCTCGCAGTCGCCTCGACGCATTACGCACCGCCTCAACGTCGTGCCTCCGTGAACCTCTCTGTAGGTGGCTCCGTGACCCTCTATGTGTGTGGCTCCTTGGCCCTCTGTGTGTGTGCCTCTGTGCCCCTCTCTGTGTGCCCCTCTCTGTCCTGGCGAACTTACCTTTAAGACTTCGCTCCAAGTTCGCTTCACTTTGCGCTGCCTTGCGCCACTCACCCGACCTCCGCGCGGCCCTCGCTGCCGGTTTGGTCGCGCTTGCCACATGCAGTCGCATGCTGGTGGGAACGACCCAGTACAGGGGATCACCCGACCTCCGCGCGGCCCCCGCTTCTAGTTTGATCTTGCTCATCACATGGAGTCGGATGCTGGTAGGACAGGCCCTTAAGACTGGTGGGAGAACTGGGAAGGGGGAGGGGATGGAGAGTGAAAGGAAGGGCTACCTCAAGTTAGAGAAGTCAATGTTCATACCGCTGGGGTGTAAACTACCCAAGTGAAATATGAGGTGCTGTTCCTCCAATTTGTGCTGGTCCTCACTCTGGCAATGGAGGAGGTCCAGGCCAGATAGGGTCAGATTGGGAATGGGAGGGGGAGTTGAAGTGCTGAGCCACCGGGAGATCAGCTTGGTTAATGCGGACTGAGCGGAGGTGTTCGACGAAATGATCGCCGAACTTGCGCTTGGTCTTGCCAACGTAGAGAAGTGAACGCCTGCAACAGCGGATGCAGTAGATGAGGTTGGAGGAGGTGCAAGGTTTGAGGAGGTTCACTTCAAACATTAACTGCTCCTTTTGACAGAAGCATCAAAGGACATAGATTTAAGGTGATAGGCAAAAGACACACAAAAAAAAGACATAAGTAGTTAAATTCAGGAAGATACTTTCTGAGAGAGTGGTGGAAGCCTCTTGTGACTTTTGAAAATGAATTGGCTAAGTAATTGGTTAAGTACTTGAAAGAAATATATATTTACAGTGCTCCAGGGAAAAAGATGATGAATGTGACTAATGGGATTACACAAGCAAAACACAGTGTGGGATGAATGGCCTTCCCCATGATGTTATGATTCTATGTTTTTCTAAAACATAGACAAGGGCGATGACTTGGAAAGACTTGTTTTCCCTTGATTCTGTCCCATGCTTCTCAAGCTCGTGCTTGATTTGCTTGATGACCTTTCTTCACCATGATGGTCAAGGAAGGATCCTGAGCATAAATCTTCGTCACTATGCTGTGACTTGATATTAACCAATCAAGTCATTCTTAACCGGTATATTTGAAACGGACTTTACTGCTTACTTACATGGGAAGCATAGCCCCTTTATGGTGTCTTCACGTTTGGTGTTATAAATTGTAACTCTCTTTTATGCTGTGATAATGAAACTGGCACGACACTTCATGAAAGGTGTACCTTATGAATCCCCTCTTGATGTTTCCTCCCATTAGAGAGATCAAAGGTAACCAAAATATATTTCCTCATATAATTGCAAGTTGAAGCTCAACATTAGGGACTGTCTCCCTAACATGTTTGCATTCCTTCATTCTATCAGGTAATTGTTATGGCTTGTCGTGAGTTCGAGATGGGACGGGTAAGTGCACATTTGCTTTCATCAAAGGCAATTGATTTAGTCATTTGAAGAATTAAAAAGGATATTTTTTTAAAAAGGAAATTTGGCATCGAATATCAAAACTAGGAGATTATGTTGCAAGTTTTACAAAACACTAGTTAGAAGACACGGTGTGGTATAGGAATGACATGATTGCTCTGGTGGGAGTGCAGAAGAGATTCCCAAGGATATTACCGGGACTGAAGGATTGGTTATAGGGAGAGATTAGATAGACTGGGCATGGCTTTCTTGGAATGAAGGTGGCCAAGGAGTGACCTGTTAGAGGTAAAGGTGCAGCAGCATCTATGGAGCGAAGGAAATAGGCAACGTTTCGGGCCGAAACCATTCTTCAGACTGAATAGATGCTGCTGCACCCGCTGAGTTTCTCCAGCTCTTTTGCCTACCTTCGATTTTCCAGCATTTGCAGTTCCTTCTTAAACACCTGTTAGAGGTACATTATAAGGCATAGATAGAATTTTGTTTATAATGGTAGGGATATAAAAAACAAGATGGCATAGGTTCAAGGCATAGGAGAGGAAATAGTTGTAAAGGGGACCTGAAGGGGAATTGTTTCACAAAAATGGTGAATATCTGAAAAAAGCTGCCAGAGGAAGTGGTGCAATCAGCCACAATCATTATATTTTAAGAGCCATTGAGACAGAGCCTTAATTCAGCGAGGCATGATGGAAATTGATCTAATGCAGACAAATAAGATGAGTGCAGATGGCTAAGAAAATTGATATGGACATGTTGGGGCAAATGAATTGTGTCTGTTCTGAGTCTCTGACTCTATGAAGTTGAGCTGTACCTCTCATGGCTTGCTGCACCGCATCCGAGTACACACGTTGGGAAGGGCATCAAGAACCGAAACAAAAACACTCCTAGAGTGTGGGAGAAATCATCTGGAGATATTGGTTTGATCTCTTTCTGTGTTTTGTGTCTGAGTTTTGTGTCTCCTTAACCTTCAGAAAAAGTGTGAGCGATATTGGGCCAACCAGGGAGAAGATCCATACTTTACTGGGCCTTTCAGTATTACTTGTGTGAGTACTTTAACCATGTATCAACTATCCATAAATAACTCTTCTCCCTATTTAATGTAGCCTCAATAATCCTTTCAAAAAACACTTTTGCTGCACAAGTTTAGTTTTTAAAATAACATGCTGTTTTAGTTAGAGATAGACACAAAATGCTGCAGTAACTCAACAGATTAGGCAGCATCTCTGGAGAGAATAGGCAAGTGCCATTTTGGGTTGGAATCCTTCTTCAGACTGAAGAAGGGTCCCGACTCGAAACATCACCTGTCCATTTTCTCCAGAGATGCTGCCTGACCCGCTGAGCTACTCCAGCAGTTTGTGTCTATCTTTGGTATAAACCAGCATCTGCAATTCCTTTCTATTACATGCTGTTTTAGTGTTCCTTTAATTGTCCAGACAAAAAAAATGAAAGCATCTTTCATGTTTGGATGGTAGATAAAAATGCTGGAAAGGGTCTCGACCCGAAATGCTCCAAAGATGCTGCCTCACCTGCTGAGTTTCTCCGGCATTTTTATCTACCTTCGATTTTTCCAGCATCTGCAGTTCCTTCTTAAACATATCATGTTTGGATCGTCACTGGTTAAAAGTAACAAATGAAACTGTTCTTGGTGTGCTGGAATTATTTATTTACAGAGGTTGAGTTTCCAATTCTGGTCCAATGCACTTTTGGAGGACTCATCGTGTTGTTAATACTGCAAAATGGAATTAGAATAACAGAAGCAGAAAAAGTGAGATTCTGTGTGGAAAAGGGAAGGGATTTGGGTAAAATTAGACAAATGATCCAGTGCCATGGGCTGCATGACTTCTTTCTGGAACAATATAATTATTATAACCCATTATTTATAAAAATCTAGAACCTGAGAATCCATTAGAGATATGGGCCAGCTATTGACTGAATAGATTCATAGTTAATTAGAAGGCAAAATCAATAACTTTAAATGTAACATCAGAACGTGGAGCAAGGTGAGGCTCACTGGCCCTTTGATCTGCCATGCCTATGGATCATGGCTGATATTCTACCTCAGTGCCATTTCCCTGCACTATCTCTCCATTTCCCTTAATATGCAAAAATGCATCAGAAATGTATCAGTCTGAATGAACTCCTTGTCTAATCCTCCATAGTCACCCAAGATGCAGAATTACAATGACTTACCATCTCCCTATTCATCCCAGCCACAAAGAGCCTATCCCTTATTCAGAGAGTGGACCTCCTGGCTCTTCACGCCTATGAGTAGGTTAAGAGAAGATGTCTATAAGGCTCCTACATTTTCCTTTGCTAGTCTGTTTGTTTTTACAATATCAATAGAAGCTCTCACATGATTCTACCTTGCCTTTAAATCAGTTTCTTGGTGCACCACTGCTGAGTTTCAAAGTACACCCGATCCTCAAATCCTCCGTTATTACTGGCAATTTTATTAGCCTCTTCCTTTGATTTAACGCTACCCTCATTTATTCTCATCATCCAAGAATGAATCACATTTCCTTTGGGGATTTGTGTGTAAAATATATATTTTTTTGCAGTTTATGCATTATTTCTTTAAATAGAACACATTGCCATTCCATCATCACACCTGTAGCACATATTGCCATTAAACAATTTACTCCTCAAGCCTTCATATTTTTCTTTGTTAAGATTTAAAATCCTAATTTTGGATTAAACCATATCACTTTCAAGCTCATTGCAAAATTCTATCATGTTATAATCACTTTCATGAAAGCCCCTTAACTACAAGATTATGAATTAGGCCTTGGTTATCAGACAAAGATGGAAAAATGCCTTCTGGAATTGGTATTGGTTCATTATTGCCATGTATACCTGGATTCAGGGGAGAAAAATTCAGTACTAGTCAGGTAAATTATGTCATACATGATGTAGTGTGATAGAGAGAATAAACAAAAGTGCAGATATATAGTGTTACCACTACAGAGAAAATGTAGATTCAAAAATTGCAAAGGCCCCAATGAGGTCGTTTGGAAGATTGGAAGATATGTTAATCCTTAACATGTGAAAGCTCTGTTCTCGAGTCTGATAACAGCGGGGAAGAAGCTGTTTGTGAATCTGCTGGTACATTCTTTCAAACATTTGTATCTTCTGCCTGATGGGAAGAGAGAATGACCAGGGTGCGATTAGTACTTGATTATATTACCTGCTTTCCACAGTCAGCGTGTAGTATAGTTAGAGGCTATTGGAGAGAAGTGAGCGGGTGGGGGATAGGGGTGGGTGGCCTTGGTAAGAGTCATTGTAGATGTTTTGAATGTCCTGAATCTCCTGAGGAAGTAGAGCCTTCGTGTGCTTCTATGCTTCTAATAGTTTCCAGGGCAAAGTGTGAATCAATCTTAGATAGTTTATCAAAATATTGGCCTCAAACGACCTCATTATTTTCATAAATTAGTTCTCCACCTCATTATTGTTAATCTGAGTTGATTATTGTTGCCTTATTTCCCATATTGCATGCACCGCTAATTTCCTGAATGTGCAATTTTTATCATCTTGGCCAGATAAATAACTCCCACCAATGTGTTCCACCCTTTGCTATAACTTAATTCAACCCAATTTGATTCTAATTATGCATCTTGATTTATTGAGCCACGACCATTACACTAACAGTGTGACGATTGCACCAACAACCACGACAAGGGTCAATCGTCCTATTCATTGCTGCACACCACTTCCTTTTAACTGTCCTCATTAATGTCAAATATCCTTAAACATTCAATTCCTAGTTTTAGTCTCCCTGCAACCATATTTCTGTAATGCCAATTATATCATGCCTATTTGTGCCATTAATCAATTTACCGTAGTGAGCATTGAGAAATCTCACTTTTAATGTCGGCATGTTCTGCACTTTTACACCTTTTTATTGTTTACATTTTTCCCAGTCTATCTTTGTACCTTACCATTATTCAAACTTCCACTTCCTGCTTTCTTTCTCCCCTTCCTGAATTCCCCTTGAAGTTTCCATTCCTCTGCCAAGCTGGTATAAACCATCCACAACATCACCGACGAACATCTGTGTAAAGGCTCTTGGTCCCAGTACTGGGGGCCTGCAACCAGTTTGATATGTATAGTTTTTGCCTTCCATAGAAATGATCCTAATGTCCCAGAAAGGGGAAGCTGTTTTGACACTTCTCTAGCCATTTGCTCAATCCTCCTATTTCTTTATGTCAGCACATGACACGAGGAGTAATCCTGAGATTACTGCTTTTGAGATCCTCTTTCCTAACTTCTTAAGCTCTACCTACAGGTGGTCATCCCTGGATGTTAAACTCTGATACCCATCTCACTTTACTGGCCATTTAGTTCTGGTTGAAGGAAACTGGTGACCCGACAATCTTGATGTAACAGGCATTGGTCAATCATGTATAGGGAGGAACTGCAGTTGCTGGTTTAAATCGAAGATAAACACAAAAAGCTGGAGTAACTCAGAAGGTTAGTCAGCATCACTGGAGAAAAGAAATGGGTGATGTTTCAGGGTAAAATTCTTCTGAAGGAGGGTCTCGACTGGAAATTAGGATCATTTCTATTCCTTTTCCTCCGAGATGCTGAGTTACTCCAGCTTTTTGTATCTATCATCGGTAATTCATTACCAACTTTACGATGCCTCACTTTAGAATGTCTCTCTCATTCTCCAGGAAAAAGAAGAGGTCAAATCAGAATATATTGTCAGAACATTGAACGTTCATTTCCAAAATGTGAGTAAAATAATTAAAGATTTGTATCTAATTGTTACCATGAAGGATGTGCAGACTAATCACAGTCAAGTCTACTTTAATATCGTCCCCAAACAATTGGCTCCTTAGTTCAACCATCTTTCTATCACTTTCCGATATATTTAATATAACATTAATGCGGGTCCAATGATATAATAGTAAAGAAGCATCTAGTACCTGCATGGGTACATTCCTCTACAAAATGGTAAACAGTAAAATACTATTTTTGATTAAAATGTAACTCACTGAAAAGAAAGATCTGAAATGATAGTGTACCTGAAGGCTACCAATTTGGAAGAACAGAAGTTAGTACGATTGTTCTCCTTGGAGAAGCCAATTGAAATCTCCAAGGAGCCTTGGAGATTTGATTAGGGTGTTCAAAGTCACGTTCCAGCTTTGATTAAATAAAGAGAAATTGTTTCCAATTGAAGAAAGAGATATATTTCAGTTGATTTCACAAGAAACTGAGATGACATGACCAATACTGAGTTTTTGTCTGGAATGTGCTGTCAGGTGGTGGAAGTACGTTTAATTGTGACATTCAAATAAGTTGGCGCAGTGGTAGAGTTGCTGCCTTGCAGCACTGGAGACCAGGGTTCGATCCCGACTACGGGAGCTGTCTGCATGGAGTTTGTACATTGACCTGCGTGGGTTTCCTCAGAGATCTTCGGTTTCCTCCCACACACCAAATATGTACAGGTTTGTAGGTTAATTGTAGGTCAACAAAATAGAGAGAGCACAGAGGAGATTTATTAGAATGTTGCCTGGGTTCCAGCAACTAAGTTACAGAGAAACGTTGAACAAGTTAGGTCTTTATTCTTTGGAGCGCAGAAGGTTAAGGGGGGACTTGATTGAGGTCTTTAAAATGATGAAAGGGATAGACAGAGTTGACGTGGATAAGCTTTTCCCATTGAGGGTAGTGAAGATTCAAACAAGAGGGCATGACATGAGAATTAAGGGACAGAAGTTTAGGGGTAACATGAGTGGGAACGTCTTTACTCAGAGAGTGGTGGCTGTGTGGAATGAGCTTCCAGCAGAAGTGGTGGAGGCAGGATCGATTTTAACATTTAAGAGTAAAGTGGATAGGTATATGGACGGGAAGGGAACGGAGGGGTATGGTCTGAGTGCAAGTAGATGGGACTAGGGGAAAATAAATGGTCGGCACGGACTGGAAGGGCCGAGAAGGCCTGTTTCCGTGCTGTAATTGTTATATGGTTATATGGTTATAATTAGCTTGGTAAAGGTAAACATTGTCCCGTATGTGTGTGTGTGTGTGTGATAGTGTTGATGTGCAGGGATCGCTGGTCAGCGCGGACCAGGTGGGCCGAAGGGCCTGTTTCCGCGCTGTATCTCTAAACTAAAAAAAAACTAAAAATGGGAGATGTTATTGAAAGAGGGCATGTGGACAGAGCAAGGAGTGGGACCAGCTCTGGTTTAGTTTAGTTCTTCCAAGAGCTGACATAAGCAAGATGTGTCAAATGGCCTCTTTCTATGCACCATTATCCAATTATTCCATCTTCTACATTAGCAAGCTTCAGAAAGCTGCATGAATATTTCAGGCGTTCATCTCGGATAAGAACTTAACATTCCTATCAAGTACATACTCAGACGATTATAATTAACTAGACCAAGGGGTACCTGTTGGGTCCCGTCCCCTCAACGTACGGTGGGGGGGTGGGGAGAGGCCTTGGACATCACACACTAACCCCACACAGACTAACCCCCCCCCCTCTTGATATTATATTAATATTATTCATTCGCACCTTTTACCCCAACCCCCGCCATTGAGGGAGTCTAGAGGGAGTACAGAGAAGGTTCACCAGACTGATTCCTGGGATGTCAGGACTTTCATATGAAGAAAAACTGGATAGACTCGGCATGTACTCGCTAGAATTTAGAAGATTGAGGGGGGATCTTATAGAAACTTACAGAATTCTTAAGGGGTTGAACAGGCTAGATGCAGGAAGATTGTTCCCGATGTTGAGGAAGTCCAGAACAAGGGTTTACAGTTTAAGGATAAGGGGGAAGTCTTTTAGGACCGAGATGAGAAAAGCATTTTTCACACAGAGTGGTGAATCTGTGGAAGTCTCTGCCACAGAAGGTAGTTGAGGCCAGTTAATTGGCTATATTTAAGAGAGAGTTAGATGTGGCCCTCGTGGCTAAGGGGATCAGGGGGTATGGAGAGAAGGCAGGTACGGGATACTGAGGTGGATGATCAGCCATGATCATATTGAATGGCGGTGCAGGCTCGAAGGGCCGAATGGCCTACTCCTGCACCTATTTTCTATCCACTCATGCATAACCCCCAACTGTGCAGGCGTGGCTAGAGAAGGGGGGTGTTGAGGGGGAGGGGGGTAGGGAGGAAGAGGGAGGGGGTAGAGATTGAGGGGTGGGGGGGGCGTGACATCACAGGGGAGGGCTGGTTCCCAAACACAATACTCCCCCACTCACCCATGGGTCCCAATATTCACCACTCTCGGGGGGGGGGGGGAGCGGCAGGGGGGGGGGGGAGCGGCAGAGAGGGAGGGCATTGTGACATCATCAGGTCGCTTCAACACGTTGGATTAAAAATATGTCAGTTTTAGTAAAAAAAAACTTGGGAAACAATTAATCATATTTTCAGATGATGGGATTTTTGACATCATGAGGTAAATCTCTACCGGAATATGTAAAAATGTCACCGTTACCGCGTCGGGTTTTCGAGGAGATGTGAATCACATATGAGTGCACACACACACACACACACACACACACACACACACACACACACACACACACACACACACACACACACACACACACACACACACACACCCCTCCCCCCACCTACCTTCCTTCTCTGGTAGGCTCCAGGACAAGCTGCTCTAGGAATCCATATCGGAGGCACTCCACAAACTCCCTCTCTTGGGATCCAGAACCAACCTGATTGACCAAGTCTACCTGCATATTGAAATCTCCCATAACCACAGTGTCATTACCTTTGTTACATGCCAATTTTAACTGCTGCAGCGTACACCCTATATCCAGGCTACTGTTTGGGGGCCTGTAGATAACACCCATTAGTGTCTTCTCACCTTTACAATTCCTCAATTCTATCCTCAGCGCATCTACATCATCAGTCCCTATGTCGCCCCTCGCAAGGGACTGAATTTCATCCCTTACCAACAGAGCTACCCACCTCCAAATGATGAAACTTGCTCCTTTCACCAGAAGGACTGCAGCAGAACATGGTGACTCCTTCACCATCTTCCCAAGGGCAATTGGAGATTGGCAATATACGAGCCTTGCCAATGACAATCCGATCCATAAAATTTAAAATAAATTGTCACCAACTGATATACCCCATGCTAGAAACAACAACTGGCGCTAGTACATTTCAAATGAAATCTCATTTCCACCGTGGGAGCCTAATTAATTAATTATGTTAATTAAAGGCATTCAGATTTTCTTGCTATTTGCCTTTGCTTCAAAAAGATAACAGGTCTGTACAATGGAAGATGACACAAAATGCTGGAGTAACTCAGCGGGACAGGCAGCATCTCTGGAGAGAAGGGATGGGTAACTTTTCAGGTCGAGAAGGAAAAGCTGATCTCTCACCCAAACTAAGTTACTCCATCCTTTTGTGTCTATCTTCTGTTTAATCCAGCATCTGCAGTTCCTTCCTACATATTAGGTCTGTAAAATGGGTTGTAACTCCACCGTCCACTGGATTTTTCCTTCCATCAGGTGGCAGTTAATAATGAGTCCATGATCTCTAGATTGCTGGACTGGCACCAGAACTACAAATGATTAGAGCAAGAAAATGGTATACTAATTTAATGTAAATAATTCTTCTCTGCATCTCGAGGTACTAAGTGTGTATGTGGCTCTACTGACAACAGTGTCATGCTTGGTAACGTTTCATTGATATTTTCAGATATTTTGTCATCTCAATACCATTTCATCACAATGTTGCTTTAGATCCCAGTCACCTATTGCATGAGTGATCAGGTTGATTGAGAATCTGCACGTCGCTAATTACACTTCTGATCAGAAGATAAATATCAATAATAATCACTATCTTGGTCTTGTAATTTCTACACTTGTTTCGTTCAGGATGTGATCATAAATTCACTTTCATTTCACTTTCTGCCAGGTGGTGAGATAGTGAGATAAAAATCATGAATGTTTTTTATCGATGAGTGTGTTTTATTTCATTCGTTACAGACTGACAATATGTATTTAAGCATATATACAATGTGTAGAACATTTACCTGTACTGTGTGAGAAGTAATTTTGACTAATTAATGTCTGCAGTAAGTGGATATGACTGTTGCCTCAGCTGGAGTTGATCTGTGGATTCTGTTGGACAAACCTTCTTGTCATGGATATTTTTAAGGCAGAGATGGATAGATTCCTGTGATGGATAGAATAAATGTGAGGTTATCCACTTTGGTGGCAAAAATAGGAAAGCAGACTATTATCTAAATGGAGGACGATTAGGAAAAGGGGAGATGCAGCGTGACCTGGGTGTCATGGTACACCAGTCATTGAAAGTAGGCATGCAGGTGCAGCAGGCAGTGAATAAAGCAAATGGTATGTTAGCTTTCATAGCAAATGGATTTGAGTATAGGGGCAGGGAGGTTCTACTTCAGTTGTATAGGGTCTTGGTGAGACCACACCTGGAGTATTGCGTACAGTTCTGGTCTCCAAATCTGAGGAAGGACATTATTGCCATAGAGGGAGTGCAGAGAAGGTTCACAAGACTGATTCCTGGAATGTCAGGACTGTCTTATGAACAAAGACTGCATAGACTCGGTTTATACTCTCTAGAATTTAGGAGATTGAGAGGGGATCTTATAGAAACGTACAAAATTCTTAAGGGGTTGGACAGGCTAGATGCTGGAAGATTGTTCCCGATGTTGCGGAGGTCCAGGACAAGGGGTCACAGCTTAAGGATAAGGGGGAAATCCTTTAGGACCAAGATGAGAAGGAATTTTTTCACACAGAGAGTGGTGGGTCTCTGGAACTCTCTGCCACAGAGGGTAGTTGAGGCCAGTTCATTGGCTATATTTAAGAGGGAGTTAGATGTGGCCCTTGTGGCTAAGGGGATCAGAGGGTATGGAGAGAAGGCAGGTACGGGATACTGAGTTGGATGATCAGCCATGATCATATTGAATGGCGGTGCAGGCTCGAAGGGCCGAATGGCCTACTCCTGCACCTAATTTCTATGTTTCTATGTTCTATGATTCTTGATCAGTATGGGTGTCAGAGGATATGGGAAGAAGGCAGGAGAATTGGGTTAGGAGGGAGAGCTAGATCGGCCATGATTGAATGTGGAGTAGACTTGATGGGCCGAATGGCCTAATTCTGCTCCTATTACTAATAACCTTGTGGCCTTAAACGCTGATGCATTGTGGTTTTATCTGCTGCAGATCGATCGGACTGTGTATCAACTTCACTACGTCAATTGGCCAGACCATGGTGTCCCATCTTCAATAGATCCCACCTTGGAACTGATCAAAGACATGCGGGATATTCAGCAGCATGATGATGTCCCCATCTGCATTCACTGCAGGTAAGCCAGCAATTACCAAAAGCCCAAAGATTGTTTGAAATACCATTATGTATACCCGCTTTCAAATACGTGCTCAAGTTGAATGTTGATCCCTGAAACTCCAAGATGTTAAAGGAGAAAAGCCCAACAGGGAAAATATACTCTGTTGGTGATTTTAATTTTCCGCTGTTGCTATTACACAATCTGATCAACATAATCTATCACTTTTCTTCCCATAGGGCTCTGAGCTGTTTTTAATAAATGTTCAGTACCAACGCAGCTGAGTGAATATTTGACTTGTTGTTCCACTTCACTCAGTTCCTCTTTGCCCACCAAATCCTCCTTTGCTCATCCCGTAGCCCTTTTCAAGTCCATGTCAACCATCTTCTTGAATCAGGATGGTCCATGGTGTAAAGTAGCTTCCACAGTGGAAGAAGGGAGTTCCCTGGATTTGGACGCAATAACAATGAAAGAATATCCAGCCTGTGCTCATGTCCAGATTGTGCGCTGAGGGGAAATCTGGAGGTGATAATGTTTCCAAGTACAAGCTACCCTTCTGACCGTGTGGTGGTGGTAATAAGAACGCAACATGAAAGAAAATTTATTTTACACTCACGCACATGGTTTCGGAATGTACGGGTCATTCACCAGAAAAATGAGAGTATTAATGTGCAAGAAAACCCCGATCAATACACACCAATTATAACATGCAGATATACGAGTCATGTGGAATTTTGGACTGCTGAAAGTAGCGTGGGTGAGAGAAATGATAAAAAATGGCCTGAAACAAGATTTTGTTTTTTCTAAATTATTCCGGACCCGTGAATGTTTCTTGGAGCTTGTCCCATACTACAATGCCCTTGCCCAGCCCAAGCTTTTGCAACAGTGCAATATGATAGTGGCATTTAAGAGGCATTAGGGCAGTAATGTGGTGTAGTGGTGGAGCTACTGCCTTGCAGTGCAGTGACCCAGTTTTGATCCTGACCACGGTTTTTCTGCCCATGGGTTTGTACGTTCTCCTGCGTGGGTTTTCTCAGAGATCTTTGGTTTCCTCCCACACTCCAAAGACGTACAGGTTTGTAGGCTTGTAGGTTTGTAGACTAATTGGCTTGGTATTAATGTAAGGTTGTCCCTAGTGTATGTGGGGTGAAGTTAATAGAAACATAGAAAATAGGTGCAGGAGTAGGCCATTCGGCCCTTCGAGCCTGCACCGCCATTCAATGTGATCATGGCTGATCATCCAACTCAGTATCCCGTACCTGCCTTCTCTCCATACCCCCTGATCCCTTTAGCCACAAGTGCCACATCTAACGCCCTCTTAAATATAGCCAATGAACTGGCCTCAACTACCTTCTGTGGCAGAGAATTCCAGAGACTCACCACTCTCTGTGTAAAGAATGTTTTCCTCATTTCGGTCCTAAAGGAATTCCCCCTTATCCTTAGACTGTGACCCCTTGTTCTGGACTCCCCCAACATCGGGAACAATCTTCCAGCATCTAGCTTGTCCAACCCCTTAAGAATTTTGTAGGTTTCTATAAGATCCCCCCTCAATCTTCTAAATTCCATCGAGTACAAACCGAGTCTATCCAATCTTTCCTCATATGAAAGTCCTGACATCCCAGGAATCAGTCTGGTGAATCTTCTCTGTACCCCCATAATGCGCATGGATCGCTGGTTGGTGCGGACCCAGTGGTCCGAAGGGCATGTTTCTGCGCTGTATCTCTAAACTAATGGCTAAAAGACACAAAAAGCTGGAGTAACTCAGCGGGTCAGACAGCATATCTGGAGAAAAGGAATAGTTGTCGCTTTGGATTGAGACCCTTCTTCAGACAAGGCTTTCAGATGGGCACATAGATATGTCGGGAATGGAGGGATGTGTCTTACATGCAGGCAGAGGAGATTAGTTTGATATGAGTTATTTTGTTCAGCATGGGTTATTTGGGCCGAAGGGCCAGTTTGAATGCTGTACTGTTCTATGTAAACATTAGCTGTTATTTACATTTTCTTAGAATGAGGCAGGAAGTGTTTGAGGTGGAAAATGTTTGGGGATTTTCTACGATCTAATCATAGCATTAAAACTGGCCTTCCCTTCTACAGTGTCTATCCTGGTCACCAAATACCCGTCAATAAAAATGTAGTTGTCCAGTTCACTGTCACAATTGCCATTACATTTAAAGCGTTCATGTAAATACATCTTGTATTTAGTGAGACTGCCTGTCTTCACCACACACACACACACACACACACCATTGGGCAATGCATTGCAGATTTTAACAATCCCCCAAATTAAAGGAATTTCCAAAAATCCCTTCTTGGCCATGGATTCTTTTTTATGTCCCTTATTATGTTATTACCTCAGGCGGGTACCCTTCATCCTTCTACACTCTTTGGCAAAGAAACTTAAGGGCCTGTCCCATTTGGGGTTTTTTTTTCGGCGACAGCCGGCATCATTGACTGACGTATATCCGGTCACTGAAAAATTTGTGGCGTGACGCGGCGGTGATAACGTATGACACGCGGAGTTTTTTCAAGTCCCGCAACATTTTATTTGTCGCCGCTGGGTTTTGAAATGCTCAAAATCTTTTGGCGACACTGATATGACGCCGGCAGTCGCTGAAAAAATCGCCAAGGGGGACGGGCCCTTAACGTAGTCTCTCCTCGTAGCTGAAATTCTCCATCCCAGGCAACGTCCATGATATTTAACCTTTTGGAACATTCTCCCTCGTGGAATCTTGTCGGAAGACGTTTTGAAGTCCACGCAAACGACTCCAATCCCCCTGTCCTTGTCAACGTACTTAACGGCCTGTCCCACGTGGGTGTCATTTGCGCGTAATTTACGCGACATCATTTGCGCGTCACGAGCTGCGCGCATTGGTGCGCATTACGCACGCATGGTGCGTGGTGACGTAGGCAGTGATGCGCGGTGATGTGCAAAATCTTTGAGCGCCATCTGCGTGAGGCGCAAATGACGCCCAGGTGGGACAGGCCCTTTAGCTACCTTTGGAAAAAATGTATCAAATTAGTCACACAGCACGCCTCAGCAAAGCCATGCTGTCTGTCCTTGCCTCCCCAAGTACAGATCATTTCCTGTGCCTCAGAAATGTTTCCATTAATTCCCCTATCACTGTTTGATGCAGTGACCTATATTTACGTGACTCATCCCCGCTGCGCGTCTCGACAAGGTCTCAGAACAAAAAGGGAAACATTGAACCAATTATTTATTCAACTCTTATTTATTTGGCTCCATGTGCATCTATTTGGTTTTGCAAACCAATCCCCATGGGCAGTTGCTATTGGAGGTCCTTTGTGTTTGGTACATTCCTTGCAGGTGAGTATCGAGGCCAATTAGAATTTGGAGCTCAAAAGGAATGAGGGAAATGTTTTTTTTAGGTGTAGTTTTGGAGGAACTGCAAAGCAGAGGCAACACTCTTGGGGGTTGGGAAGGAGGGGGAGGAGGAAGGGGGATCAGGAAAGTTGGAAGATGGGAAAGATTGCTTGGTAATCCATGTTGGGCCTTGGCCTTATCTTTCACGTTCCCCTTTGGTCTCTCACCGTCCCTCTGTACACAATCTATTCCTGCCTACCAGCTTTTCAACTCTGTATATTTCTTCAATTCAAACATCTTTCATGCATATTTTGTCTGATATTGGCCATCACTTTGGGCCCTTTTACTACACAAACGCAACTATAAAATGCATATTGTTGTTGCTAAGACTAAAATGAAAGATTAGACATTTGCTCTGCCTTCTATTCCAATCTGTGCTGCCTACAGTTCCTTCCTTTACAATGTGTTGAAATCCTGGAGTGTGACATGGACTTACAAGTGAAGAGTGTATCTTGGGCAACTTGGGACAAAGGGCATTTCCATGTTTCCATGCTATATGGCTCTACAAAATGCTAATACCAAAATCAAGCTCAATCATGACTAACAGCCCAGTTTGTTTACAGGAACGATATATTAAGCTGTTAACGTTTTCAAATGTTGA
Organism: Raja brachyura; assembly: GCA_963514005.1. Next base: position 38,896,709 of record OY740804.1, on the reverse strand, counting down.
GAGAATAATAATGTTCTTAGTTTAGTTTAGAGATTGAGCGTGGAAACAGGCCCTCCGGCCCACCGAGTCCGCACCGACCAATGATCCCCACACATTAACACTATCCTAAACACACTCGGAATGATTTTTACATTTATACCAAGTCAAGTAACTTGCAAACTGTACAACTTTGGAGCGTGGGAGGAAAACGATGATCTCGGAGAAAACCCATGCAGGTCACGGGGATAGACATAAAAAGCTGGAGTAACTCAGCGGGACAGGCAGCATCTCTGGAGAGAAGGAATGGGTGACGTTTCGGGTCGAGACCCTTCTTCCGACAGGTTAGGGATAAGGCAGACGAGAGGTATAGACGGTGATTGTAAGCTGTTTGTAGTGTGAAAATGAGAAGCTAGTGCAACTTGGGTGGGGGAGGAATAGAGAGAGAGGGAATGCCGGGGCTACCTGAAGTGAGAGAAGTCAATATCCATACCACTGAGCTGTAAGCTGCCCAAGCAAAATATGAGATGCTGTTCCTCCAATTTGCGTTTAGCCTCACTCTGACAATGGGGGAGACCGAGGACAGAAAGGTCTGTGTAGGAATGGGAAGGAGAATTAAAGTGTCCAGCAACCGGGAGATCATGTTGGTTCATGCGGGCTGAGCGAAGGTGTTCAGCGAAACGATCGCCCAGCCCAGACAGCGTTTGGTCCACATCTAGAACAAAGGATACAGTCGATGGGGTTGGAGGAGGTGCAAGTGAACATCTGCCTAACCTGAAAGGACTGTTGGGGTCCCTGGACAGAGTCGAGGGAGGAAGCGTAGGGACAGGTACTGCATCTACTGCGGTTGCAGGGGAAGGTACCTGGGGAGGGGGTGGTTTGTGTGGGAAGGGATGAGTTAACCAAGGAGTTGTGGAGGGAACGGTCTCTGCGGAAGGCAGAAAGGGTTGTAGATTGGAAAGTGTGGCTAGTGGTGGGATCCCGTTGGAGGTGGCGGAAATTTCAGAGGATTATGTGTTGTACGCGGTGGCTGATGGGGTGGAAGGTGAGGTCTAGGGGGACTCTGTCTCTGTTGCGATGAGGGGGAGCAAGGGCGGAGCTGTGGGGTACCGAGGAGACACGAGTGAGGGCCTCATCTATGATGGAAGAGGGGAATCCCCGCTCCCTAAAGAATGAGGACATCTCAGATATCCTAGTATGGAGCACCTGAGCTTGGGCGCAGATGCGGCGTAGACGGAGGAATTGGGAGCAGGGAATGGTCTTTGTAGGAAGCAGGGTGGGAAGAAGTTTAGTTGGGATAGCTGTGGGAATCAGTAGGTTTGGAATAGACGTCAGTCAATAGTCCATTTCTTGTGATGGAGACGTTGAGATCAAGAAAGGGGAGGAAGGTGTCGGAGATGGTCCAAGTAAATTTGAGTGCAGGATGAAAATTGGTGGTGAAGTTGATGAAGTCCATGAGTTCTGCATGGGTGCAGGAGGTAGCACCGATGCAGTCATCAATGTAATTGAGATAGAGTTCGGGGATAGGACCGGTGTATGCCGTATGTCATGGGGAGAACGTACAAACACCGTACAGACTGCACCCGTAGTCAGGATCGAACCCGGGTCTCCAATGCTGCAAGCGCTGTAAGGCAGCAACTCTACCGCTGCGCCACCATGTCGCCCTTCTTAAGAACGTGCTATCTGGATAAACAATATTTGATTATTAATTATATTCTCTCCTAAAGTCCATCTCTGACTCTCCTTCACATTGTAGTGCTGGCTGCGGAAGGACGGGTGTGATATGTGCCATTGATTACTCATGGAAGCTGCTCAAGGATGGGGTAATTTTCATTTTATTTACATTTGCAAAGTCTTATTTAAACATCGCAACAGGGAACTGAGAGGTCTAAAAAAGCCCTCGTCTAAAATATCTTGCTGCTATTCTAGTGGCAAAAGAAATATCAGAAGCAAACAATTAAAATAGTAAGTATAGATCTTTGAAATTTGTTGCTATTATCACACAGTCAGTTATATACCGTGCCTTATGCTTTTTAACCAATGTATCAGGAACAGTACAACAACAAAAAATTGAAATTTAGAATTAACAGACGTTCTTTTAGGAAGGAGATGAGGAAAAATGTATTTTGTCAGAGGATGGTAAATCTGTGGAATTCTTTGCCACAGAAGGCTGTAGAGACCAAGTCAGTGGATATATTTAAGGCAGAGATAGATAGATTCTTGATTAGTAGGAGTATCGGAGATTACGGGGAGAAGGCAGGAGAATTGGGGCTAGGAGGGAGAGATAGAACAGCCATGATTGTATGGTGGAGTAGACTTGATGGGCCGAATGGCTAAATTCTATTTCTATTCCTTATGACCTTATGGTAGCAGCTTTCAGGGACCCAAGCAGTGAATCGCACCCAATTCTTCACCTCAATTCCATGGAATTATTAATATTCTCACATGGTTCAAGGGTCAAGAGGGTCCCAGACTTCCCTCCCCTCAAAGCAATAATAATATTTAACATATTCTATTGTTTATGCACCAACATTGAACTTGTGATGTGCCTGAAGCAAGAGTTAATACATAGTTCAAAGATCTGCACCAGATTGGCAAGGTAATTTTTACCATGGCTAGTGCGCAATGGAGTTGGTTCAATAAAGACCTCTGCAGTTTGTTCAGTGTTTGATGCACAATGGCTAGATCTTTGCTGTTGGTATAGTGTATGTCGGAGGTTGAAGGGAAACTTAATAATAATAATAATGAATACTTTATTGATCCCCTCGGGGAAATTCAGGTCCAGAAGCCAACAACCAACAAACCCACACATTCAGAACGAAAGCAGACAAAAAATACAGAAAATACAATCTGGACAATACCGGAAAGCAATAAATATTTAAAAAGAACCAATAATCAACTATTAAATGCAAAGCATCCCCATACAGCTCTCACAATTTTATATAATTCTACCAATTCTATCAAGTCCGAGATCCTTCACATTATAAAATCTAATGGCTGCAGGGGTGAAGGATCTCGGGCTTGATAGAATTATATTAAAATGTGAGAGGTGTAGATGGGGTAGACAGTCAGAACCTTTTTCCCAGAGTGGAAATGTGCATCACCAGAGGGCATGGCTACAAGGGAAAGCTTAATGGAGATGTGCAACCTCTGACGTTCCAAAGAACACGATACAAGTCTATCCAACCTCTTGCTGCAGCTAACACCCTCTCGTCCAGGCAGCATTCTGGTGAACCTCCTCTGCATCCTCTCCAAAGCCTCTACATTTTCCCTGTAATGGCATGACCAGAACTGCACGTAATACTCCAAATATGGCCTAACCAAAGTCCTACAGATATGCACCATGACTTCCTGCCGTTTATATTCAACGCCCCTAGCTACAAAAGCAAGCAGACCATATACCTTCTTTAGAACCCTATCTACTCGTGTAGCCACATCCTGTGAGCTGTGAACTTGAACTCCATGGTCCCTCCCACATCAATGCTGTTCAGGGTGCTGCCATTAACTGTATACTTTCCCCTCACATTCAACTCCCCCCACCCTCACACTTGCTTAGGTTAAACTCCATCTGCCATTTTGCTGCCCATTAATGCATCTGCTCTTTATCAGGCTGTGTCTCCTGATAGCTTATCTCACTGCCTGCAATTCCTCCAATGTCCGTGTTGTCAGTAAACTTACTTACCACCTCCATTTATATCCAGGCCATTTATATATATATATTACAATCTGCAGAGGTTTCCACAACATCTTTTCCACATGTAGTTTTCCAAAAAAGTAATGTCGGATCTGGTTCGCAGTTTACATCACTTAGACAATAGACAACAGACAATAGGTGCAGGAGTAGGCCATTTGGCCCTTCGAGCCAGCACCGCCATTCAATGTGATCATGGCCGATCATCTCCAATCAGTACCTAGTTTCTGCCTTCTCCCAATATCCCCTGATCCCCAATATCTTTTTAAGAGCCCTATCTAGCTCTCTCTTGAAAGCATCCAGAGAACCTGCCTCCACCGCCCTCTGAGGCAGAGAATTCCACAGACTCACAACTCTTTGTGAGAAAGAGTGTTTCCTCGTCTCCGTTCTAAATGGCTTACTCATTCTTAAACTGTGGCCCCTGGTTCTGGACTCTCCCAACATTGGGAACATGTTTCCTGCCTCTAGTGCGTCCAAGCCCTTAACAATCTTATACGTTTCAAAGTGACCCCCTCTCATACTTCTAAACTCCAGAGTGTACAAGCCCAGCTGCTCCATTCTCTCAGCATCTGACAGTCCCGCCATCCCGGGAATTAACCTTGTCAGTTTACGCTGCACTCCCTCAATGGCAAGAATCTGCACTCCCTCAATTAGGTTTGAATGATTTCCAAAGAGCAATGCAGTAGAGTACCATTTTGTATCTCAAACAGCGAACGGGATGGGTCCATTCACGAAGTAGAAATTGAAGGAAAAGACCAAGGATAACAAATCAAACATATGAAAGAACAGGCCATTCAGCCCACAATATCTGTACCGAACATGATACCAAGGCCATCTCTCATCTACCTGCTCATAATTCATATCCTTACACCCCTGCATGTCAGGAGTTGTGGGGAGAAGAGTCTATATGGACCACAGCCTTTGTAAGGTTCTGCAAGGTAGGCTGCTCTGGAGGGTTTGGTTACGTGGAATCTGTAGGGAGTAACTGGCGATAGAATTGGATTCATGGTGGGAAGCAGAGGGTGGTGGTAATTAGGCTTTCAGACTGGCGACCTGTGACTATTGTGGCTCAAGACATCTTGCTGTTTGTCCTCTATATCAACAAAGTGGGTTTTCTTTTTCTTGTGTCAAATTAAATATTTGTATTTATGTTTACAGATAATCCCAGACAATTTTAATATTTATAACCTGATTCAAGAAATGAGAACACAGAGGCCATCGGTCGTGCAAACCAAGGTATGGGTGGGGCTTTGAAGAATGTCTAGAGACTTGGGGAACATGTAATGTTGCCAATCTCCAAAAGGACAATACGACTAAAATATCCTGTCTTTTAATCCAGAAGGTTTATTAAATAAAAACTAATTAAATTTGCATGTTTCATACTCTATGGATTCCACACTTTTAAGTATTGATAATCGCATGGAAAACCCTATAAATACTAATGCATGTCAATCTGAAGAAGGGTCAAGACCTGAAACGTCACCCATTCCTTCTCTCCAGAGATGCTGCCTGTCCTGCTGAGTTACTCCAGCATTTTGTGTCTATCGTCAATGCAAATCTGGAGTTCCTTTGAACTTGCTGCCAGAATCCTGGGATCTTTGCAAATACTAAAGCACTTCACATATTTCTTTACAACACAGAAGGAGGTCCTTTGGGCCATCAGGTCTATACTGGCTCTCAATCTCATTTTTCCATTTAGTTCCTTGTAACCTATTCTCTCTCGTTATTCTCTAAACGTATTCTCTAAATACATAGTATGTCAGTCACCGTTCCATGAAACAAGATAAATGATCCTCTACAAAACCTAGTGATTTTATGCTAGATGCAGAGATAAACTCTTGTGGGACATGTTTAAAGGAAACTTCAATTATCATACCGATTGGACAAATTTAACCTACAAAGTTATCATAGAAGATGAATTTACGCAAAGTGTGAGGAACTGTTTTTTTGAACAATACATTTAATCCACCCAGGAATGGGCTATTTTAGATGTGTTTTTAAGAAGCAAGGAAAGATTAATAAGTGATCTTGTGGTTAAAGATCCCCAAGGGGTGAATGCCCACAATATGTTAGAAGTCCAAATGCTGTTCGAGGATGAACATCATAGATCTATAGCTCCTTCTTCATAGCATTATATTTGCCTTTATTTAACTTGCCTGCAGTTTAAATAAGGTAAATTATAAGAGTTTAGTTTAGTTTATTGTTTTGTGTACAGAGGTACAGTGAAAACTGTTTGTTGTATGCTAACCAGTCAGCGGGAAGACAATACATTATTACAATCGAGTCATTCAGTGTACAGTTACACGATAAGGGAATAACGTTTAATGCAAGATAAATCCCGTAAAGTCCGATCAAAGATAGTCCGAGGGTCTCCATAGAGGTCGATTGTAGTACAGGACTGCTCGCTAGTTGTAGTAGGATGGTTCAGTTGCCTGGTAACAGCTGGGAAAAAAACTGTCCCTGAATCTAGAGGTGTGCCTTTTCACACTTTTTTACCTCTTGCCGATGGAAGAGGGGAGAAGAGGGAGTGGCCAGGGTGCGACTTGTCCTTGATTGTGCTGCTGGCCTTGCCGAGGCAGCGTGAGGTATAAATGGAGTCAGTGGAAGGGAGGCTGGATTGTGTGATGGTCTGGGCCTGGAAAGAGGGAAAGATTGTCTCGGTTGGACTGGATAAACAGTGAGAAAGAATAATTCCTTGAGAACGAGGCGCAATCTGAGGTTAACAAATGAGGTAAAGGCTAATGTTAAATTGAGAATTAGGGTAAATAAAATGGCAAGGCCTAGTGGTAGACAAAAACAAACTGGATGTTTTTAGGACACAGCAGCAAAAGACTTAAAAAAGCTCATACAAGGGGAGAAAGTGAATCTCGAGACAAAACGTCTATGTAGTATTAAAAATGTTTCTGTAGAAATATAAATAGGAAGGGGGCAGCTCAAGTAAATGTGGGGCCTCAAGAGAAAGAGTCCAGTAATTTAATAAGGGCAAACAAATAAATATTGAATACACTTTTTGCATGTCTTCATCCTCTTCAGCCACTTTGTTAAAATCACTAAGACATCAAATGAGCTCATTTTAAATAACATGGTAGAACTTACAAAAATCCCAATTACAAACTGTCATTTTTTAAAGTTAAAAGCGAGCTATAGTGCACATGAGGAGTAAAGTGCTCCAGTGAACTGTCCCCAAGGGTTTTAAAGGAAGTGAGAGCAAAGGTAATGGATCCTATGGTTTAAGTTTTTCATAATTTGTTAAACTCTGTCAGGGCAACAGAAATATGGAAAATAACCAAGATGACTTCCTTGTTTGAAAAAGAAGGCAGTAGGCTGGGAACTACAGGCCAGTTAATTTAAAACCTATTAATGGCAAGGTTAGCTCAATTTTTTTGAAAGTGTAACAGGGAGAGTTGATAGAGCAGAGCCGTATATATAATAGTGAAAGAGTGAATAGTGAAAGGCCTGGACAGCGTGGATGTGGAGAGGATGCTTCCACTAGAACCAGAGGTCACAGTCTCTGAATAAAAATACATACCTTTAGGAAAGAGATGGGGAGGAATTTTTTTAGTCAGAGGGTGGTGAATCTGTGGAATTCTTTGCCACAGAAGTCTGTGGAGGCCAAGTCAATGGATATTTTTAAGGCGGAAATAGATACATTCTTGATTAATGCTGGTGTCAGGGGTTATGGGGAGAAGGCAGGAGAATGGGGTTAGAAGGGAGAGATAGATCAGCCATGATTGAATAACAGTTAGACGATGGGCCGAATGACCTAATCTGCTCCTATCACTTATGAATAACATATATAGATTTCAAAAAGGTACTTGGCAAGATGACACAATGCACCGATTATACAAAAATAGCTATGATGAGGATACTGTAATTCTGCTAAAAGGATATAGATAGATTGAGTGAGTGGGAAAAACTCTGGTAAATGGCATTTAAATGTGGGGAAAGTATGAGGTTATGCACCAGTAAAAGAAATCAAAAGGCAGGTGATTATCTGAACAGAGAGAGACTGCACTGGAGTAAAAATACATTGGGATCTAGGGGTTCCAGTGCACAGATCACAAAATCTTAGTGGGCATGTCCAGCAAGTAGTTAAAGCCCTGTCCCATGATACGAGTTCATTCCAAGAGTTCTCCCGAGGTTAATAAAAATCAAACTCGTTGTAAACACGGAGAATGGATGCAGTTGGATCTCGGGGATGTCTCTTAACGCTAACGGCAGGTACTTGGTAAGACTCGCTAACGGCAGGTAAGCACCAGGAAGACTCGTGAAGATTTTTCAACATGTTGGAAAATGTCCACGAGAGCCCCGAGTACCGACGAGTGGCCATTACCGTAAATCTCCGAGCTCGAATCAGGGCAAACTCGGGAGAGCTCTTGGGATGAACTCGTACCATGGGACAGGGCTTTTATACTCATACTGCCAGCCTCAGAAGTAGATTGTTTGTCATTCTGTGAGGGCAGGTTTTGATCTTTAACTGTCATAAAGTCATAAGTAATAGCAGAATTAGGCCATTCGGCCCTTCAAGTCTACTCCACAATCAATCATGGCTGATTTATCTCTCCCTCCTAACCCCATTTGCCTATCTTCTCCCCATAACCCCTGACTAATCAAGAATCTCTCTATCTCTGCCTTATAAACTATCCATTGACTTAAGCCTCCACAGCCTTCTGTGGCCAAGAATTCCACAGATTCACCACCCTCTGACTAAAGAAATACCTTCTCATCTCCTTCATAAAGGAACGTCCTTTAATTCTGCTATGACCTCTAGTCCTAGACTTTCCCACAAGTGGAAATCTCCAGGGCAGGAGAGCACTTTCATCAAAATTAGCACATCATTTTTCATTCTATTTTCTGTGCATTCTTTATTTCCTTTTTACTTTCGCACCTTCCTTTCAGTGTTTGCCTTTTAATGTTTTCTTTTCTCGCCCTCTCTGCTCCTTGCTCTCTCTCTGTTGGAAAACCTCCCAGTTTTTTTCGGTTGAATTAGTTTTGAGTTTGGTCAACTGCCTGCTGTGTATGACTGCTGGAAAGTGCTCGGTACTCGTCTGTGTGCTGGGGGTTTGTGCTTGTGGTGCGAATGAAACCTCCTTCTGACATATTTGTTAACATTTCCCTTCTCAGCTCACTGGTGGGACGTTTCAAAGATATTGCAAGGGGAAATAGCAGAGATATTGATGCTGGTGCCGTCCAACTTGATAGATCAAATCCTGCTTTAAAAAGGCTTCTTGCATGAAACAGAATTTCAGTTTCTCAAGTTTCGAGCGAAAGAACGGTTTAACTTGTGTACTTCCTGGCCTTATCTACGAATAGATCAGGTTAAACAGTGCCACCAGTGCAGACAAATGACTTCAACCGAGCAGGGTTGGCCTGAAACAGTAGTCCGCCCTTCCCCTCTGTGAAAGCTCAAGAATTCAATTGAATCTAATTCAACTGTTGAGTTGAATTAGATTCAAGCACAGCAATCATGGACATGGGAAGGGGGGTGGGGGGAACATAAGAAATAGGAGCAGGAGTAGACTTATAGTCCTTAAGTTGCCTTTCCAAACAAGAATGTAATGATCGATCTGATGCCTGCACCTGACCCCATACAGTCCAAAATGTGTCTTCCCCAATCCTACCTCTGATGAGTCAGCATCCACATTCTGATCCATTGTCTGAATGTCCCCATGATTGTTCCTTTGTAAAATCAATGTCTGTGAGATGGAATATTCATTCAGCAAGTTGTTTTCTATCCAACGTGGCCCTTTTAGTAAGACCTGGTCAGTGACAACTAAACTGTAACAATCCAGCCCACTGTGTGTACTTGTGTGTACCATTCATCCCCTTTGGTTGATCCTGGTCAATTTGGGTGTCTCTGGAGATTTGCAAGAAGGATGTAATCAATGCTGAATCGTTACCGCATAAATTGTCATAAAAATCTGTTCATATCAACAATGGATTTCTGCGTTTTAATGGAAGTGGGGTTTTAAAGTTTATGTTGGGGCTCCAATATTTAAAGTTTAAACAAATTCAAAATTTGAATGAATGAATGAAACCTTTATTGTCACACGTGACAGGTCACAGTGAAATTCTTTGCTTGCATGCCTTGCTAAGGTATGCAAATAGTCACCCATGAAGGGCGCTTACAAAGTTACAAATTCTGATGGATAAACATTCACAGAAATTGCTGGTTATCTAATAAAAGTAATGTTCCGACAAAGGTGATAGATATAGTGTTCAGCAGGTTTCCGTTTTCCTCTAGGTGTGTTGTACCGTCCATTATTACTCACCTGCTCACTCCCCATACTCTTAATATTCCACATCATCCAATTCTACTTTCCCCATTGCTCCACATTTCATTTAATGTTCCATGTTGTTCAAAACCACGTAACCTTTGTGCATTTTTTGGTCCTGGATTTTTTTTTCTCGCCCGACCTTTCCTGGTGCCATCTCTCCCCAAGTTACAAGCTCAAGGTGAAACAACTTCATGCGATACCTCATCGAAACCATAGGATCCCAGTTGACCCTTGTCATTGGGTATTTCTAAAGCAGTGAATAACAGATTCTTGATTAGTAATGGGGCAAGGGTTCTGGGGAGCAGGCAGGAGAATGAGGTTGAGAGGGAAAGATAGATCAGCCATGATTGAATGGCGGAGTCGACGCGATGAGCCAAATGGCCTAATTCTGTTCCGCCAACTTATAACCTACCCTCGAAAACGGAATCAGTAACATGAGTAATTTTAAAGGGCCTGTCCTACAAGCATGCAACTCTATGCGATTAGCGCGACCTAACGTGGTCGCTTGAGCCGTCCGGCATCGCGGGGCCAGTCCCACTTCGATCGCCGGAGCCGTGCGGAATTGTGCGGAGTTTGTCCCAACATCGCGCGGGACTCTGAAAAACTGACTATGTTAAAAAATTCCGCGCGGCAACGGCTTGTCGGCTCGCTGTCGCCTCGACGCATTACACACTGCCCCGACATCGTGCCTTTGTGAACCTATCTGTAAGTGCCTCCGTGACCCTCTATGTGTGTGGCTCCATGGCCCTCTGTGTGTGTGTGTGTGTGCCTATGTGCCCCTCTCTGTGTGCCCCTCTCTGTCCTGACGAACTTACCTTAGACTTCGCTCCAAGTTCGCCTCACTTTGCGCCGCGTTGCGCCACTCACCCGACCTCCGCGCGGCCCCTGCTGTCGGTTTGGTCGCGCTTGCCGCATGCAGGCGCATGCTGGTGGGAATGGCCCTGTACGGGGATCACCCGACCTCCGCCAGGCCCCCGCTTCTAGTTTGATCGCGTTCATCGCATAGAGTTGCATGCTTGTAGGACAGGCCCTTAACTGACCTGTATCAGACGAGAGTCACCCTGCATTTTCCCAAATATCCTAATGTACCCCCAGCAAAGGACTCGCAACAAAACAGAAAGCAATCAGAATGATCATAGAAATTCTTTATTAATCTACAAGCTATACCATATAACTCAATATCAACATCTTGATTCTTCTTCAAACTGATGAGTAACCTGGTAATGTTAATGACAGGAGGAAGGCATTGACAATTCTGCCAAGCAATTGATCATGTGTAGGAAGGAACAGCAGTTACTGGTTTACACCAAAGATAGACACACAATTCTGGAGTAACTCAGCGGGACAGACAGCATCTCTGGGTAGAAGGAATGGATGACGTTTTGGGTCGATACCCTTCTTCATACTGAGAGTCAGGGGGGAGGGAGACAGAGATAGGGAAGTGTAGGGTGTGAAAACGAGACATCAAAGGAAAATGTAGTGAAGATCTGTGGTCCCGAAATGTCGCCCAAGCAATTGATCATTATTGATCTGCACTATATTCAATCATTTGTACACAGTGTTCCTTGACACCCATGTTAGTAAAAATCCATGAATTTCATCCTGAGAATTCCAGTCAATCTGCATCACCAGCATTTGCATGAAGAAGCACTTTTTGATTTTATTCCTGAATGACATTATTCTATTTTCTGGATTATTTCCACTTCTGCTTCCACTTGCATCTATTTCTCTTTGGGATAGAATTTCTATGTCCACCTTTTTAAAATGTTAATGCTTTAGTCTGATCACTCCATAAATTTCCAACCTCATAATTAGAACTTTACCTTGCTGATTATCAATTGCCTTTCCGATATTTTGGATTTTCTTCAATTTAATCGTCTCCACTCTGCTCTATCTGCACTTTAAAAGTACTCCTTACACCAGTATTCAGTCACCTGTCCTAACATTTACTTCGTAACAAATGTTGGGTCTGGTTAAGATCATCTGAAGTTCATACTGTATGATAGAGGCACAGAGTAACGCAAGTTGCTGCTATATCTGGTTGTATTTGGTCGTCCGTCATGTAATTTCCATTCTCTGTTTCTAGAGTGTGTTCTGTGTAGGTCTCGTTCAATATTAATCAATCGCTCTGCCTAATGGGCCTGTCCCACTATACGAGTTTACCCAAGAGCTCTCCCAGGTTTAAAAGGGCTCAGGACGTCTCTTAGCGGCTCGTAACACTAACGGCAGGTACTCGGGAAACGCGGTAAGCTCATGAAGACTCGTGAAGATTTTTCAACATATTGGAAAATGTCCATGAGAGCCCCGAGTACCCACGAGCGGCGATTACCGTAATTCTCCGAGTTCGAATCAGGGGAAACTGGGGAGAACTCTTGAATTAGCTCGTACAGTGGGACAGGTCCATCACTGTGCCAGAGATTCAGTTTCAATCCTGACCCTCAGTGCTGTCTGTATGGAGTTTGCATGTTCTCCCTGTGACCACGTGGGTTCGCTCCAGGTGCTCCATATCCTCCCACATCCCAATAACGTGTGGGTTTGTAGGCTAATTTGTCTCTGTAAAATTGTCCAGCATGTATCGAGACTGACTTAGAAAGTGGGATGACATAGAGCAAGTGTGAATGGGTGATCAATGGTCGGTATGGACTTGGTGGGCTGAAGGGCCTGTTTCCACGCTGTATCTTTAAACCCTAAACTTAAACTAAATTAAAGTCCTACAGTTTCTGTCTATTGAACAGTTGGTAACTTGACCCAGAGCACCCGCATTGATTTACTGAGTCTGTTGTCTTTTTCTTTGCAGGAACAGTATGAGTTGGTCTACAGAGCGGTCAGCATGCTGTTTGAGAAGCAGTTAGAAGTCCTAAACACCAACCCTGGATTCAATTACGATGAGGTGATCTTCCTTTATCTGTGTTTCAGTGATAAATGTTTTTGACATTTAAAGTAGGCTAATTCTTGGTGCTTTGAATTAACGTCCGGCCATCAATTAAATGTCTTTCCAAGATCTCTGAACCCTTTATAAGTTGAAAATCTCCTTATGACACCTTTCCTATTCTTCTCCTTCAACCTTCTAATGGAAATACCACAGAATGGGAAATAAATAACTTCTACAGTTCAATCCGTAGAAATTGTTAATGTTTAATGGGGGGACACACAGTGGTTTAGCAGTAGAGTTGCTACCTTACAGCGCCAGAGACCCCGGTTCGATCCTGCCTACTGCTGCTTGTCTGTACGGAGTTTTACGTTCTCCCTGTGACCTGCATGGGTTTTATCCGAGAACTTCAGGTTTCCTCCCACACTCCAAAGACGTACAGGTTTGTAGGTTAATTGGCTTGGTTATAAATGTAAAATTGTCCCTATTGTGTGTAGGGTAGTGTTAATGTGGGGGGATCACTGTACAGTGGAACTAAGTGGGCTGAAGGGCCTGTAATTCTAAATTTAAACTTGTTAGTGGTCTATAATGCTCAGAAACCGATGACCATTAACTGCCTGCATTAACATCAGTTACAAAGTTGCTATTTATAGCACCTTAACCACTCACCTGTTCTACCTTGTCAATGGTCATTGATTGAACAAACATAATGAAATAACATAACTTGTATAAATGTAGCATTTTTAATGTTATGTCCCGAGTCACGTAATACGGCCATAATTTAACTTTGAGCCATATGCGGGGAAATTAAAAGAGGAAGGATAGAGAGGTTTTAAAGAGAAGTGGGGAGGTTTGGGGAAGGAATTCTAGACCTTAGGTCTTCAGCCACCAAAAGAGGCCAAAAACAGGAAAGACTGAAAGGCCATAGGTGGAGTAGTGCAAATGTATCTGAAACAGATAGGGTTAAACTCCCGAAATTGACCGTGTTCAGACCACGGAGAGATCGGAAATCAGCGACGCAAGTTAAATGGTACTGTACCGAGAGACGAAGAATGTCAGGGAGTAGAGGGATAATGGGTGAACAGGTACAGGGGTCATTTAGAAGAGGGGCAGCAATGACATGGATGATTACAATTTTACAGTGAGTGAAACAGATGAGCATTCCCAGAAAACATTTAGAAACATAGAAACATAGAAAATAGGTGCAGGAGGAGGCCATTCGTCCCGTCGAGCCAGTACCACCATTCATTGTGATCATGGCTGAATTTAGAATAGTCTCTCTTCAATATTGTTAATCCCATTTTACAATTAAGCCTTTCAAACCTTTAGTGTCATAGAGTGGTACAGCATGGAAACAGGCCCTTCAGCCCAACTTGCCTTTGTGCACCAAGGTGCCCCATCTACACAAGTCCCACGTGCCTATATTTGACCCATATCCCTTTAAACGTTTCCGATCCGTACACCTTTCCAAATGTCTTTTAAATGTTGTTCTAGTACCTGCCTCAAATACCTCCTCTGGCATCAAATACCCACTGCCCTCTGTGTGAAAAATTGCCCCTCGGGTTTCTATTAAATCTTTCCCCACTCACAAATAGATGGGATAAATGGACAGTCATTTACTCATAGGGGAATCAAGATCTAGGGGACATAGCTGAACACAATACTCTAAATGCGCCTTCACCAATGTCTTGTACAACCGTAACATTACATCCCCCACTTCTACAATCTGACTAATGAAGGCCAATATACCAAAACCCTTCTTATCCACCCTATCTGCCTGTGATGCCACTATCAAACATCTTTGTACCTGCACTCCTAGATCCCTCTGCTCTACAGCACTGGGGCCTGCCAATCACTGTGAAGGTCCTGCCCTGGTTTCATTTCCCAAAATGTAATACCTTGCACTTATCTGTATTTAACCCCATGAATCATTCCTCAGCCTACTTGCCCAACTGATGAAGATCCTGCCGTCATTTTTAATAACCATTGTCACTATCTAAGATACCTCCGACCTTGGTGTCATCTGCAAACTTACTAATCGTGCCTCCACATTCTCAGCCATGTTGTTGATCTAAACCACAAACAGCAGTGGGCCCAGGCCCAATCCTTGAGGTACAGGACAAGTCACAGGGTTACAATCCAAAAACCAACCTGCCACCTTCACCCTGCGCTTCCTTCCATGAAACCAATGCTTCGCTTTTTACAATATCACCCGCTAGCCGGTCTTTTCCAAAAACCGACCATTTTGCCAACCTTTGTCTGTCGACCTTTTCAAATACAAAAGACAATCGACAATAGGTGCAGGAGTAGGTCATTCGGCCCTTCGAGCCAGCACCGTTATTCAATGGGATCATGGCTGATCATCCACACCCGTTCCTGCCTTTTCCCCCTATCCCCTGACTCCGCTATCTTTAAGAGCTCTATCTAACTCTCTCTTGGAAGCATCTTCCTGAACTATGAACCTTCCTGAAATCCATATAGACAATGTCTATAACTCTTCCATCATCAACCTTTATGGCTACTTCTGCAATAAACTGGACCAGATTTGTAAGACATGATCTCACATGTATAAAACCATGCTGACTGTACCTAATCATCCCCTGCCGAGCCAAATGCATCCATATCTTATTCCTCAGAATACATCCCTGTAACATGCCGACCACAGATGTTAGGCTCACTGGTCTATAGTTCCCAGGCTTTGCCTTGCAGCCCTTCTTGAATAGAGGCACAACATTAGCCACCCACCAGTCGTCTTAAATAGTTCCTGAAACTCCTCCAGGGATACACTTGATCCCAGCTGTTTATACCTGTCCAATGCCTCCTTTTCCTGATCAGACCCGCAATTTCTCTCATTGTCCAAACTTCCTTATGCCCACCTACCTTGTCCTTCACTCTGACCAGAACATGCATTCCCTGAACTCTTGTCATCACACATTTAAAAGCATCCCACTCTCCAATCATTCATTTGCCCGCAAGCAACCTACTCTGATCAACTTCAGCAAGTTCCTGTCTGATACTACCAAGTTGGTCTTGCCCCAATTCTAAGTTGTGGACCAGCCCTGTCTATGTCCATAATTACTTTAAAGCTAATAGAACCAAAAGGTTCACCCACCAACACTTTAGTCACTTGCCCTTACAATTTCCTAAGAGTAGATGAAGCTTCGCCAATTTGCGCATCCTCTACATGGGCACCTGAGGAAACTTTCCTGACAAATTCTGCCCATCTAATCCCTTGGCGCCATGATAGTCCCAATCTATATTGGGAAAGTTATACTCACCTAAGATGACAACCTTATTAACCTTGCAGCTACCTGCAATCTCTTGGCATATTTGCTCTTCGAACTCCCATTTAAAATTTGGGGGCCTATAGTACACTTCCAACATGGTGACCATGCCCTTTTCTATTTCTCACTGAACGAGCCATCAGTAATGTCATCTCTGACCACTGCCTTAGCATTTTCCTTAATCAATA
This sequence comes from Raja brachyura, assembly GCA_963514005.1. Next base: position 38,880,423 of record OY740804.1, on the reverse strand, counting down.
AAGCAACACTTTTACCTCCACCTCTATCTCTCTTACAGCACCTACAGAACATTAAGCTGCCAGTTCAGTCCCTCTCTTACCCAGGTTTCCGTAATGGCTACAATATCCCAATCACACGGACCTATCTGAGTTCATCTTACCTGTCAGGCCTCTCGCATAAAAATAAATACATTTCAATCCAACAGTCCTTCCTCGCTCCCTGCCATGCTGCTGCCTATTCTGTCCACTGAACTTGCTTTCATTACTTTCCATACTGACTTCCAGCCTCTCATCTCAACCCTGCATTTTATCCTGCCTCGTTGCCAATCTAGTTAAATTACCACAAACAGCTTACAATGGCCTGCTTCCTTTATCACCAATACTTTTTTGCATATCTTTCACTCATTGTTCCTTATCTCTCCACATCACTGTTTATATCTCTTGTTTCCCTGATCCCTGACCAGTCTGAAGAAGGGTCTCGACCCGAAACGTCGCCTATCTCCTTCGCTCCTTAGATGCTGCTGCACCCGCTGAGTTTCTCCAGCTTTTTGTGTAACCCTTAAATCCACCCATGTAGCACTAGCAAACCTGCCTGCCAGGATATTGGTTCTATTCCAGTTCAGGAGCAACCCATCCATCTTGTGCAGTTCACTGTCCCTGTAGCGATCGCAATGGTCCAAAAATCTGAATCCCTGCCCACTGCAACAACTCCTCAGCTATGTATTCAGCTGCCTTATCTTCCTGTTCCTACCCTCACTAGCAAATGGTACCAGAAGTAACCTGGAGAGCACTGCCCTGGAGTCCTGCTTTTTAACCTTTTGCCTAACTCCCTAGAATAATTTTGCATGATCTCATCCCTTTTCCTAACTATCTCATTTGTGCCACTGACTTCTGGTCACTTGCCTTTCCCCTTGAGAATGTCAATCAGCCACGCCGAGACGTCCTTGAAGCACTCACTGGCTTAAATGAAGTCTGAGATCAAAGTGGCACCATACAAAAGGAACATTCTTATAAGTTTGAGTGTCGTCTTCTACTAACTATAATATCAAGTGTGATAACTGCATTTGTAAAATTACACTCCATATAAGTGCTTGGGATTTTTCATTCACAGTCTCGGGTACTTGTGTTCATCTGGAAGGAGTGTCAGACAACACATTTTCTGTAATAAGACATGTTTAACTCAGTCATTTTTGAGGATGGTGGCTGAAGTAAAATATTCAGCATTGGGACAAAACCATTCTTTGTTATGCCATTCCATCCCATCTCAATGGACACATGAGAATTTCAATGCAGTTGATCTTGTCAGATCCTCTTCCTGTTGTCTAGGAGTGATGAGTTCCTTTCTCACGCTGTTCATAGTTCAAAGTCGAGTCTTAATTTAGGAGACGTCTGGTCATGTGTTAATCAACTTTTTAGAACTGCAGAACATGACAGCACACCCAGGAGCTGAGTTTACCATGTAGGCATATTGGAAGAATTATCAAAGAGGCCAGTCCAACTTCATATCCAACTCCCTTTTGAAAATGTTTAATTAATCTACAAAATGTTTCACATCTCAACAACATGCTCCATGAAGATATTTCTCCCTGATTCATTTTGGACTTTTTCTGTTGATTAACTCAAATTTGTTTCATCCAACTACTGACCATACTAACAGTGGAACTGGTTTCTCCATAAGTACTCTCATAACCTTGAATAATGTAAAAATGTATCCTTTGCTTTTCCTACTCCCATTGTAAACTAATCCCATTGAGTTAGAATGCAGTTTATGTGATAATAGTTGTGAATTACAAAGCAGAGAATCGCTCAGTTAAAAAAAGTTTCGCTAATTAATGGAAGAGATTTGTGGAGCTCATGATGGAAGGTGGACAGGCTAATGTGGACCAGGATAGACTTGTAGCAGGAAAGAACTGCAAATGCTGGTTTAAATCGAAGGTAGACACAAAATGCTGGAGTAGCGCAGCAGGACAGGAGAGAAGGAATGGATGAAGTTTCGAGTCGAGACCCTTCAATCTGAAGAAGGGTCGAGACCCCAAACATCACCCATGCCTTCTCTCCAGAGATGCTGCCTGTCCCGCTGAGTTACTCCAGCATTTTGTGCTGGAGTACATCTATGAACTTGTAGCCATCTGTTTAGATGGTGGTGAAAGCATTTGCAGTGAAATGCTACATCCACTAATGTCCAGTCGGCAACTCTGAGAAGGAGCACCATTAACAGCGTGCCAGTTAGGTTATTTATGGAATGCTCTGTGCTTGGAAACTTCCTCCTCTTCTGAGCTACTGTGGAACAGCACAGAAGGCCTGTGGTTTCTGCACTGTATGAGCCTGCGATGATTGGAAGGCCTCTACACAACCGGATGTGGTAAAACCGAGGGTGAGAAACTGCTAGAGAAACGGCCACAAGCCCAAAGTGGGACTTCTAATGTTTTAACAAAAAAAAATTAACTGACCCTCTGATTAAAAACTATATTTGACATTGTCCTGCTGCCCTCCAAGATTCGAGCTTGAACACTGGATTGTTGAGGGGGGAGATGACCCCTGGCAGTGGTTGCAGATAAGGATGTAATTGCCAGGAATCTCTGGAAGCTAAATAATAAACTGTGGCACCTTGGTGAAAAAAGAGAGACATTGAAACAGGTTTCCAATTTCATATTTTGAGCATTTTAGGGTGGGGGGAATGGAAAAAGAGGACAAAAGAGATGTAACTGACTGAAGAAAACTCCAATCAGGCAGTTGTCAGTGAATGTGTTTGCTTCAATTATGATGTATAGTGAAAGCAACCAATGGCAGGAGGAAGAATGGAGCTATGATAGTTGGTGGTAGGTCTCATGATGAAAGCATTCAAATAAATTGGGCAACCCTCGTGCTGCGATCTGCTCCAGCCCAACATGTAGTGATGCTCATAGAATCAGCAAGACATAGCAGCGTACAGCATAGGAGTACCCCGTCATCTTAACTGTCCCTGCTGACCGAGGTGCCCATCTATCCTAGTGCCATGTGCTTGCATTTGACGCAAAGCACATCGCAAGTTTGTTTACATTTGATGCAAACTTTCCTATCCATGTACTTGTCCAAATGTATTTTAATTGCTGCTATAGTGGCTGCGTTAACCACTTCCTCTGGTAGCTCGTTCAATATACCCACTACCCTTTGTGTAAACAAACAGTTGCCCTTCAGATTCCTATTACATTTTCCCTTCCCGCCTTAAACATAAACCCTCTAATTCTTGATTTCCCGACACTGAGAAAAAAGATGATGTGAATTCACCCTATCTATACACCTCATGATTTTATACACCCTCGTAAGATCATCAGTCTTCTACGCTGCAAGCAATGAACTCAGACTCTGCCCAACTTCTCCTTATTACCATTTCCTGGAGTCCTGACAACATTCTTGTAAATCTTCTCTGTATTACTCCAGCTTAATGACGTAACATCTATACACAACTAAAATTCTCTTCTTGTTATCTTCCGGTTTGGCGGTCTTTCTATTTGCGCAAAAACGGTTTGCGATAGTGCTACGATTTGTCCGCCAGTTCACTCACCGATCTCCTGTGCTGCGAGTGCACCAAGTTTCATTCTGATCGGTTGAATGTCGTAAAAGTTAGCGAGGTTTAAAAATCTTAAAAACCACGCGTCCACACATCTCCCCCCCTCCCACACACAGGAGGGGGAGAGAGTGCACGGGGATGAGGGGAAATGAGCCGCGCCTGCACAGTTAGGGGAATGGGTGAGTGGTGGAATATTGCGTTGGGGAGTGGGTTGCGTTGGGGGACTAGGCCTCCCGTGTGATTGGGACCCAACGTGTCTCACTTAGTCTAGTCTTTCCTATAACAGGGTGACCAAGACTCCCAAGTGCAGCCACACCAACGCTTTGTACAACTGTAATATCATGTCCCAATGTCGGTGTCCTTACTGATACAGGTCACCCTGCCAAAAGCCTCTTCACAACCCTGTTCACCTGTGACACCACTTTCAAGGAACTAGGTAACGGTATGCCAATGTCCCTCTAAGTTCTATAACGCTCCCCATGCCCTTATCATTCACTGTAACAGTGAATTGGTTACTGTAACTGGCTGCAGTAAAATGCGACACCTCACACCTATCTGTATTAACATTTATTTGCCGGCCCTCTGCCCACTTACCAAACGGATCAGGATCCTATGATGCCGTCTATTTTAATGTCATCTGCAAACGGACTAACCATGCCTGTATATTCATTTCCAAATCATGGATATAGATGACAAACTATAACGGGCCCAGCACCGACCCCTGATGCACTAGTTAAGTGGCACCAGTCTGAAAAACAACCTTCTACCCATCATCTTCAACCTTCAACCATCTGACCCATGCTCTCTCTATTGGTCTGCTGACACAACTATGTTCATTTAATGCTGGCAGCTCCAATACTCGTAGTGCTCTGGCATTGTAACGGGACCATCCATGACATCTCCTCTACCCTTTAACCTTTACACCACACCACTCTAGTCTATCACACAATCACATTCCCATTCCACTCTGCCAGAAGCCTGAAGATAAACACAAAAAGCTGGAGTAACTCAGCGGGACAGGATAGAACTCAGCATTTCTGGATAGAAGGAATGAGTAACGTTTCAGGTCGAGACCCTTCTTCAGACCATAAGTCTCTTTAGCAATATAACTTTGACTACAGATAGACACGAAAAGCTGGAGTAACGCAGCTGGTCTGACAGCATCTCTGGAGAAAAGGAATAGGTGACGTTTCTGGTCGAGACCCATCTTCAGACACAGTTTCAATCCGAAACGTCACCTATTCCTTTTCTCCAGAGATGCTGTCTGACACGCTGAGTTCCTCCGGCTTTTAGTGTCCATCTTTGGTTTAAACCAGCATCTGCAGTTCCTTCCTAATCTTTGTCTATTGTCTGTGGTCCATGGTGGATCTAGGAGAGGTGTCATTGCACCATTGGTGTTTTTTTTTCTGTGATGATAATAACATGATGGTGTTCTCAGGACAACCCTTGCTTCCACACTCGACCTTTAGATCAGTGGCCCATTCTGTGCATCGACTCCAGGTTTGTTCCTACGGGCACCAGGCCTCAAGGCGCCAACCGCATTGCTCTCCTGGAGTTCCAGTCATTGAAAAGCGGGGTGCATGAGGCTTGGAATGAAGTCTTAGTCTGGTGTGATAACTGGTAACAGGGCCCTTCCTACAGCTGTTTGAACAAAAGGCAGCAATCTGTACTTGGGATTCTATTAAAGGGATTCCTTGGCAAAGATGCAGCTAGTGAGCGATTGTAATCATGTATTGCCTTTCTGATGACAGGTTAACAAGTAACAAAAGCTTTTCACTGTTTACTCGACACCTTGTAAAATTGTATAGAGCTCTCTGATCAGATCAGGGCTTCCAGCACAATTGTTGCTGACATTATGAAGAGACATACTACATGGAAATTGGGCCTTTGGCTCACCGAGTACACACTGATGATGAAGTCTCCATTTACACTAAACCTACTGAAATCCCATTACATTCTCCCACATTCCCATCAATATCTCCCCGGATTCTACTATTCACCTCAACATTACAGGCAATTTATAGTGGCCAATGTTATATGTTCACATAGAAGTAGGCACACTGCCATCGTTTAGGAACGTGTGCCCTTATGATATACTCATTACAGCAGCCAATCTATGAAAAATAAAGCTTAAATATTCAGAGCTGCACTGCCACCACTTTAGAGGAACACACACAGATATGCTTACATTCATATAGGGATTGGAATGAAGAATTGTCCTAAACAAATCAGAAAGCTGAGGCCTGATCTTACTGCAGCTGTTCTGGGCCCAAGCTGAGCACAAACTGGTTGTGATTTTATCCCTGTCCGATCCATATATAGTTTGGTCCTTATCAGGTGACATCAGGTCAAGAGGCTCTCAACCAACACCTTACATAGGTGACAAAGCGACTAATACCATCAAGTTAACAAGCTGTCATGTAAAGAGTGAAAAGCTTGTGTTGCGTGCTAACCAGTCAGCAGAAAGGCAGTTCACCATTACAATCGATCCATTCACAGTGTACAGATACATGGTGAAGGGAATAATGTGAATAATGTTTAGTGCAAGATAAAGCCAGTAAAGTCCGATCAAAGATGGCCTGGGGGTCTCCGATGAGCTAGACAATTGTCCAGGACTGCTCTCCAGTTGTGGTAGGATGGTTCAGTTGCCTGATAACAGATGGGAAGAAACTGTCCCTGAATCTGGATGTGTGCGTTTTCACACTTATTTATCTTTTGCCCAATGGGAGAGGGGAGAAGAGGGAGTGGCCAGGGTGCGACTCATCCTTGATGATGCTGCTGGCCTTGCCGAGGCAGCATGAGGTGTAAATGGAGTCAATGGAAGGGAGGTCGGCGTGTGTGATGGTCTGGGCTGCGTCCACAATTCTCTGCAATTTCTTGCAGTCTTGGATGGAGCTGTTCCCAAGCTAAGCTGTGATGCATCCTGATAAAATGCCTTCTATGGTGCATCTGTAGAAGTTAGTGAGAGTTGTTGGGGATAAACATTGTGGGCCAAAGGGACTGTTCCTGTGCCGTTTTGTTCTATGTAACAGGCAGTAGAAATCAATCAATTAGCAGCTAACTTCTGCATTCAGTACATGGAGAGCATCAGGGGAGCAAGTCCTCATGGCTACCCAAATATGGTAGTGGGCCCATTTGTCTACAGATCAGTATGGATCAATCACTGCATGGATATAGAACGTTTATCTCCCAAAAAAAATGCACATTGTACTACTGGATTTTCTGCCCATAATCTCAGTTGATTTTTACGTCACATTTTGACCAGTAACCTGCTCTGCATTTACACATAGTCTGATAAGTTACTTGTACAAATTTACCTTTAGTCTCATCTGAGTTGCACTGGGTCAGCATCTTCACACCATACTTCTGCAAAAAAACACTTCTGTCTTTGGACTGAAAATGAACACCCATGACTTCCTGAGAAAGACCACAGACTCTGCGCTTTGGTGCTCTTACCTCTGGTTACAGTCGATTGCAAAACTGAGCTGGTCAAATGCACCAGTGATAACTTCAATTATTGTGTGGAATCAGAAATGAAGAAAGCTGCGTTAAGCTGAACGATGTGTGATCTCATCTGCTGAAGATTCTTCTGCAGAGGACTGATGGACCAAAGCTAGATAACAAGTTGAGGAAACCTAAATTAACAACAATCTATGGGGAATACTTCCTCGCATGTTGTTAGTTCACTGAAACTGCTGAAGCCAGGGTGAGAATACTCTCTTTAATAATCCTCCTCCACTCATTTCCTGATTTAGTTTCTGGTGCTTCTCAAACTCATTTTTTTGCTCACTTCTTTGTGGTTCCATAGGGCGTTATTCTCATTCATTGAGTACAAAATTGTTGCAAACCATGGGATCCAGGCATTTAGCAAAAGGTTTCTGAAGCGATGCTGCCTGTCCAGCTGAGTTACTCCAGCATTTTGTGTCTATCTTCTCTGAAACACAAAGAACTGGGAGGCACATTTTTCAGAGTCAAGGGTTGGCCATGACAGATGAGATGTGGAGGAATTCTTCCGTACAGAAAATTGGAATTTTTTGCCTCAGAGTGGTGTGAAGGCACCACTTTTACACCAACATTTACTAGAATGTTGCCTGGGTTCCAGCAACTAAGTTACAGAGAAAGGTTGAACAAGTTAGGTCTTTATTCTTTGGAGCACAGAAAGTTAAGGGGGGACTTGATTGAGGTCTTTAAAATGATGAAAGGGATAGACAGAGTTGACGTGGATAAGCTTTTCCCATTGAGGGTAAGGAAGATTCAAACAAGAGGGCATGACAAGAGAATTAAGGGACAGAAGTTTAGGGGTAACATGAGGGGGAACTTCTTTACTCAAAGAGTGGTGGCTGTGTGGAATGAGCTTCCAGCAGAAGTGGTGGAGGCAGGATCGATTTTAACATTTAAAAGTAAAGTGGATAGGTATATGGACGGGAAGGGAATGGAGGGGTATGGTCTGAGTGCAGGTAGATGGGACAAGGGGAAAATAAATGGTTGGCACGGACTGGAAGGGCCGAGAGGGCCTGATTCCGTGCTGTAATTGTTATATGGTTAAGGCAGAGTCTTTGGCTGCAGTAAAGGCAGACATGACAGGTTCTTTATCCACAAGGCAATCAGAGAATATTGTGGGGGCAGAGTGGGATAGTAGTGCTTTGGCCAGGATTGAATCTGCCACGATACTAGTGAATGGAAGAGCACACTCAATGGGCTGAATGGCCTACTTCTCTTTCTGTTTCTATGTCCTTATTTTCAATCAGAGTGAATGGGATGAGGTAAAGAGGAAATGGCAAAAAAAACCCATGAAATTAAATTATATGAGAGCCCCCTCCCCCCCCAGAAAAGTCAATTTCAAAACACGAGAGAAATAAATAAAATACAAAAGGAAAGGGGAATAAGGAAGGAATGTAGACAGCAGAAAAAATAATAGAGATAAGTAACAAAGAGAAAAAGGCAAAAACATGGACAGATCAATAATAAGATAGAAACGAAGAGAAGCTGCAAAGATTGGTCCAAACTATTGATCAATGGGAAGGGATCAGTCTCAGGAGGGGAACAGACCTTTCCTTTGCTCCACAGATGCTGCCTCACCCGCTGTGTTTCTCCAGCATTTTTGTCTACCTCCTATTCCGCTTTATATGTTACCATTGAATCTACTTCTTTCACTCTTTCTGATGCAACAACCCGTTGCTGAAAAGCAAAATCTTCCCAATGGCCCCACCACAGGTTTGACAATTTTCTTAAATTCATGTCGTTAAATATCAACCCCCCACCAGTGGAAATAATTTCTCCTGAAATTATTATTCTCCTAAATTCTGGTTTAGAACATCTTCCTCTTAATTTCCCCCTAACTTTCTCTGCTCTAATAAAAGCAAGTCCAGGATCTCCATTCTCCCATGTAACTGACGTCCCTTGTGCCTCGACAACATGTTATAAATTCTGCTCTGCCTCTGGAATACATTTTATCTTTCATCATGGAATGCCACATAATTTGACTTCCATTAGTGCGGCACGCAGGCGCAACGGTAGAGTTGCTGCCTTACAGCGCTAGCAGCATCGGAGACCTGCGTTCGATCCCATACGTTCTCCCCATGACCGCGTGGGCTTTCTCTGAGATCTTCAGTTTCCTCCCATACTCCAAAGACCTGCAGGTTTGCAGGTTAGCTGGCTTGGTACAAGTGTAAATTGTCCCAAGTGTGCGGGGATTGCTGGTCGGTGTGGACCCGATGGGCATGTTTCCCGCTGTGTCTCTAAATTAAAACTCTAAAGGGCCTGTCCCACTTGGGCGTCATTTGCCCGTCATGCAGATGGCGAGCGAAGATTTTGTACATCCCAAGACCCCGGGGCGCCGCGTAGACCGCACGTCGCTGCGCACATCACCACGCACCATCCGCGCGTAATGCGCACTAAGAGCGCATCACGTGTGTGTCGTGTGTCGTGACGCGTAATTGATGTCGCGTAAATGACACGCAAATGACGCCCAAGTGGGACAGGCCCTTTATTAATGGTGTCATTGAAATCCAGGCCCAGGCTCTGTGATGTGAATATCTTTAAATCCATTGCATTGTTATTACATTTATTTCCCTTGCCAGCCAAACACTGTGGCAGGTTATTATTTCACTTGGTATCTCTGGACATGTCCCTGCTTCATGTTTTAACTTGCAGATGCCCTTCAGAAACTTGGATTTGTAATAGATCCATCCTCCTGTTTAATGCTCAGTGTCTTGAGGGTCACATTAACTAACAGTATTCTCTTGGTGCCCCAGCAGATGAATGAACTGCCTGTGACGTCAGCGAGACCTGAGCCAGAAGCCATCCAGCCATCAACAAACTCACCTTGTTACAGGTACAATGTGTGGACCATCGCTACTTAGATTCTTAATACAGCAGCTACTTATGTACACAACATACCGTCTACACAGGGTCCTATGGCCTTCTGACTGAACTAGGTCCTTTATTTTGAAATATAAGGAACTGCAAACATTGGAATCTTTCAAAGAACTCAACGTATTGCATTCACTCAGGGGCTCAGGAAGCATCTCTGGAGGACAGGAAGAGGCAGTTTTTCGAGTGGGACGCTTCTTCAGACTCCACCCCGTTCCCCTTTCTGCAGTGGCCACTCCCTCTCCCAGGTGCTTGCCCCTGCAACCGCAGCAGATGTAACACATGCCCCCACACCTACCCCTTCCCCCTCACCTCCATCGAGGAACCTCACCATCCCTTCCAGGTGAGACAGAAGTTCACATACATCTCCTCTAACTTCATCTACCTCCTGTACATTGGCGAGACCAAGAGTAGGCTAGGTGACCATTTTGCCAAACAGATGCTCAGTCCACCAAAGCCTCCCACTCTACCGGTCCATTTTCTTCCCCACCCAACCCCCTCCATCAATACACTTTTATCACCAGGTCTGATGCAACCTGTAATTGAGAGATGGTTAGAAGGTGGGTCTTCACCCAGTGAGCCTTGGTCATAAGTGTCTTTCAGTCATTGCAAAGTTGTGTTGTTCGGTGATTTGTATTGATGCTTTCAGCATCAGGAGATTTTCAGTCACCAACCTGATATCATTTGTTAAGATTTCACATTTATAATAGACTGCATGGAAAAAAAAAGTATTACTTTCCACTCCATGTGATCGGCAAGGCAATATCAACCCCGTATTACTCACAAACAGTCGCAATCAAACATCTATTGAAATATTCACTCAGTAGCTCCATGCCTGAATCGCATCCACTAGTGGGAGAGTCTAGGACTAGAGGTCACAGCCTCTGAATTAAAGGACGTACCTTTAGGAAGGAGATGAGGAGGAATTTCTTTAATCAGAGGGTGGTGAATCTGTGGAATTATTTGCCACAGAAGGCTGTGGAGGTCAAGTCAATTGATATTTTTAAGGCAGAGATAGATAGATTCTTCATTAGTATAGTGTGTCAGGGGTTACGGGGAGAAGGCAGGAGAATGGAGTTAGGAGAATGGATAGATCAGCCATGATTGAATTGCGGAGTAGACTTGATGGGCCGAATGGCCTAATTCTGCTCCTGTCAATTATGACCTTATAACATCCACTCACACTCACAGATGTAAATACTTGCTGCAAGTATGGAAAATAAAAGCTTCCCTTTAGTCATCAGTTTAAGTGGAACACAAATATTTAACGTAGCCCAAACCACAAACATGAAAGAGGAATCATGGTGATAAACTCTGCTACGCCCGACAATTATCTGCTTTAAACGTGAATGTAAACTTTTAATGATTGTTCAACAACTACCAGCCGCATGAACAAAGTTGAAAGAAGATTGTGAAACATAGGAAGCAGAGGTGCTTGCTGCCCACACACAAAGACTCGATGCAGTTGAGTACATGTCCAAACTCCTTCATGCTCTAAACAGGTTTTACAGGAACCTTCTGCACGGGGCTTTGTGAAGCACTTACTTGCATCAACGTAGAAAATACAGACAATTCCGCTCGGATCCATTGTTATATTGAATGGCCGTTGCCTCCGTTTTAACTGTAGCCCGATTCGAAACCTAAAGGGCCTGTCCTACCAGCATCCGACTCCATGCGATGAGCGCGATCAAACTAGAAGCGGGGGCCGTGCGGAGGTCGGGTGATTTCCTGTACAGGGCCGTTCCCACCAGCATGCGCCTGCATGCGGCAAGCGCGACCAAACCGGCAGCGAGGGCCGCGCGGAGGTCGGGTGAGTGGCGCAACACGGCGCAAAGTGAGGCGAACTTGGAGCGAAGTATTAAAGGTAAGTTCGCCAGGACAGAGAGGGACACACAGAGAGGGGCACAGAGGCACACACACAGAGGGCCACGGAGCCACACACATAGAGGGTCACGGAGGCACCTACAGAGAGGGTCACGGAGGCACGACGTCGAGGCGGTGTGTAATGCATCGAGGCGACTGCGAGCCGACAAGCCGTTGCCGCGCGGAATTTTTGAACATAGTCAGTTTTTCGGAGCCCCGCGCGATGTGGGGACGAACTCCGCACAATTCCGCACGGCTCCGGCGATTGAAGTGGGACCGGCCCCGCGACGCCGGACGGCTCAAGCGACCACGTTAGGTCGCGCTCATCGCATAGAGTTGCATGCTGGTGGGACAGGCCCTTAACAATGTTCAGCTGCTGCAGTGTAAGCTCAGCTTGCTGCTGTGCAGTTCAAATATCTGCTAGCATGACCCAAGATACCATTTTTAGTGACACAGGTACCCCAGTAACCTACCCTCCAACAACTTCACGTCAGCGAATTGGCAGGTTGCTCCATTAAGCACCACTCAGCTGTCCCTCTCCAAAGATGAAGGCACTGCCATTCCATGATAGACACAAAAATGCTGGAGTAACTCGGACACCATCTTTGGATAGAAGGAATGGGTGACATTTCGGGTCGAGACCCTTCTTCAGACTGAAAGTCAGGTGGGGGGGAGACACAGCGAAAAGCAAGGGGAAGATGTCAAAATGAGACATCAAAAAAGATGAGGATCAAGGAAAATGTATAATAGATCATTGGTAGCTAAGAGAAGATAACAAAGCAAAGAGATAAATGTAATCAGGGACACAGTCAGACTGGCCGGAGAACTGGGAAGGACGAGCAACGATCTATTCCTCATTTTCCTTGAGCTTCATCTCTTTTGATGTCTTGTTTTGACACCTTTGCCTTCCTTATCTCTGTGTCTCCCTCTCCCCTGACTTTTAGTCTGAAGAAGGGTCTCGTCCCGAAACATCACCCATTCCTTCTATCCAGAGATGCTGTCTGTCCCGCTGAGTTACACCAGCATTTTGTGTTTATCTTCGGTGTAGACCAGCATCTACAGAAACATAATTAAGGTCCAAGGTGAATGAAAGCTGAAATGACGGTTCGGTTCCTCTCTCTACAGACGCTGCCCGTCCTTCTCAGCATTCCCAGCATTTGTGGTTTTTATTTCAGGTTGGGTCTGCTGGTTCAGAGTTGCTCAGGGTTGTTTTCCAGGGCCATTTACACTCTTCCTCTTGAGTTCAGAGCCTTCCACCTGATCAATGCTGTATGAAAAAACACCAGCACCGGGTGGAATACAAGTGCTAAAGGAATACACAAAGATAATTAATTGAAATTTTTGTGCAAATGTTTTGTGCAAATCGTTTATAAATGTCACTGTATGTCATGTTGTTACTTGTGGGTGGAGCACCAAGGCAAATTCCTTGTATGTGAATACTTGGTCAATAAACGTATGCCCCTGTCCCACTTAGGAAACCTGAACGGAAACCTCTGGAGACTTTGCGCCCCACCCAAGGTTTCCGTGCGGTTCCCGGAGGTTTTTGTCAGTCTCCCTAATGGTCGAAAGTGGTTTCCGTTTTAAAAATCCGTAATTTTTTAGTCAAAGCCGGTTGCGATGCTAGTTGAAGGTGGTTGCCAGAGGACAAAAACCTCCAGAAACCGCAGGGAAACCTTGGGAGGGGCGCAAAGTCTCCAAAGGTTTCTGTTCGGGTTTCCAAAGTGGGACAGGGGCATAACTTACTTAAAAAATCTTCCTGTGCAGCCTTTCCTCTGCCCAGTCACTGTGTAACTTGCTTTGAAACAAGAAATACTCAGCAGGTCAGACAATATCACTGAAGACAAAAAGAAAGTTAACATCCAAGGCAGACACAAAATTCTGGAGTAACTCGGAGGGAGAGGCAGCATCTCTGGAGAGAAGGAATGGGTGACGTTTCGGGTCTCTCGCCTGAGTTACTCCAGCTTTTTGTGTCGTTCCTCCGTTTTAAATGATAGCTCCCTAATCTTGTAACCATGTTCCGCCGTTCAAGATTCTCCCACGCGTGGAAACTCACACAAGTGGAAACTTCCCCAAGTTATGATGTAGAAATGCACAGTGACACACCAAAGATCATTTCATCATGGGTAGAGGCACCCACAGCAAAAATGCCATTCGCCCCCTCCCAGTAGAAAGCACAGTCAGTCTGGAAAACTACTCAGATGCAGTACTTAATATAACGAAGCAAATACGATGGCATATTATAAAAGGCCAATTATTAACGTTACTATCAGCAGATGTTATATCGTTTTTTTTTGTGATGGTACATCACAAATATGGTGCACTGCAACCCCAAAGGTTAAACATAATTGTTTCATTTTCCAGCTACGTGACATGTACATTTATTAAGGGTGCGTACCAGCATCTTCTTGTCTACAAACATTCGATACCAATCTCATGAGCCTGATCTCGGGAGTATTCTCGCTATTGAGGGAGTGTGGCGTAGGTTCACGAGGTTTTTTCTCGGGATGCCGGGACTATCATATGTTGAAAGGATGGAGCGGCTGGGCTTGTATACTCTGGAATCTAGAAGGATGAGAGGGGATCTTTTTGAAACATATAAGATTATTAAGGGTTACACAAAAAGCTGGAGAAACTCAACGGGTGCAGCAGCATCTAAGGAGCGAAGGAGATAGGCGACGTTTCGGGTCGAGACCCTTCTTCCACAACCAAAACGTCGCCTATCTCCTTCGCTCCTTAGATGCTGCTGCACCTGCTGAGTTTCTCCAGCTTTTTGTGTAACCCTCGATTCTCCAGCATCTGCAGTTCCTTCTTTAACAAGATTATTAAGGGATTGGACACGCTAGAGGCAGGAAACATATTCTCTATGTTGGGGGAGTCCAGAACCAGGGGTCACAGTTTAAGAATAAGGGGTACACCATTTAGAACGGAGATGAGGAAAAACTTTTTCACCCAGAGTAGAGAATCTGTGGAATTCTCTGCCACAGAAGGCAGTGGAGGCCAATTCTCAGGATGCTTTCAAAAGAGAGTTAGATAGAGCTCTTAAAGATAGTAGAGTCAGAGGATACGGTGAGAAGGCAGGAACGAGGTACTGAATGTGGATGATCAGCCATGATCACAGTGAATGGCAGTGCTGGCTCAAAGGGCCGAATGGCCTCCTCCTGTACCTATTGTCTATTGTGACAATCCAATTTAGATAAGTATTCAGATAGTTTGCAACAGGAGTTTTCAATTATCCACTCACCAAGGATGTTTGAATTGTGCTTGTGGAATATTTCATCTCCTATTCCCGAATAGGCAGAGTTTGCAAAAGTCACATTCAGATTATGCGGGCAATGTGCAGATGAAGGGTTTGTCGGGAATTTTGGGCCGTGCCCAGGTATTGTTAGAGATTTAGAAGAATTTGTATCAGTATGCACAGCTTTTCAGGAGTAAAGAAAAATATCACCAAGGACCCTACTTCAGACATGGATATGGCCAGTGTTACCAATTCAGGAGCAAATAATAAACTGCAGGAGGACCTCAATGTATCAGGCAGCATCTCTAGAGGCAAAGGGATGGTTGGTATTTCAGGATGAGATCCTGCATCAGGATTGAGAGTGTAGAGGGTTAGATGGTCAGTGTATAGAAGTGAGAAGGAGGAGATGTGACAGAGGCTGGTAGGCCGGAAGTGGAAACATAAGACATTTTTTTTTAAATAGGCAGATGGACCCAAGTGGAGAGACAAAGGAAAAGGATAGAGTCAGAGGCTGATAGGTGGAACCAGATAAGGGGGAAAGGATGGGCATATGAAACCAAATGGGGGAAGGATTAGGAAATGTGAACCGAGAGAGAATAAACACTGGTGGGGAGGAAGGTGGGGAATGGGCAGATGGAACCAGGTTGGGGCGGGTGATGTCAAGGTGATGAAAGAGGGAGGGGTGGAAACGGTGAACGAAGGGAGAGAGACCCTGGGCGGACTGGTGGCATTGGAAAAGGAACACTGGGGGAGGTGGGTTATCTGAAATTGGACCATGTGTGACCATATCGGAAAGTGACTATGTCATAAAGGCAATAACTTTCCAGTTATTGAAATGCATTCAAAATGAATTGAAGATAGACATCTGTGATCTTGTATGACAGCAGAGTGAAGAAATTGAGATGGCCTTTGAAAATATCTGAGGAGTTGGTATCAAACACTGGACCATTGTTACAAATATTTAAGTCAATGGTATAGGATATAGTGGTATCCAGCATTCATTTCTTCCCCCATACGGTTTGTTCTTGAACAATGCAGTGGATGTTTCCGTACATATTCTGACGGCAGTCTCAAAGAGACAGGTTTTACATGATAGCTTCACGTAGGAATCATAGGACAACTAACTTATTGATTAAATGGCACATAATACATTCTACTACAGGATACACTCCACCAAATGTGTTAATCCACCTTAGACTTCAACAGCTTAAGTTTGGTGCAGCCAGCGCCAGGGGAGAGAAAAGAGAGGTGGCAGTTCACAAAATATTCAAATAACCCTCATGAGGAAGATGCAGAGAACAATAATTCAGACATAATAAAACGTGAGTGTTATGACACTGATGAGCAACTATAGAATTGAAGAATAATCGCAATCCAAAATGCCATCTGTTCATTCCCTCCACAAATGCTCCCTGACCAGCTGAGTTCCTCCAGCACTTTGGGTTTTGCTCAACATTACAGCATCTGCAGTTCCTTGTGTCTCCATAGAAAGATAGAAAATAGGTGCAGGAGTAGGCTATTCGGCCCTTCGAGCCTGCACCGCCATTCAATATGATCATGGCTGATCATCCAACTCAGTATCCTGTACCTGCCTTCTCTCCATACCCCCTGATCCCTTTAGCCATAAGGGCCACATCTAACTCCCTCTTAAATATAGCCAATGAACTGGCCTCAACTACCTTCTGTGGCAGAGAATTCCAGAGACTCACCACTCTCTGTGTGAAAAATGTGTTCCTCATCTCGGTCCCAAAGGAATTCCCCCTTATCCTTAGACTGTGACCCTTTGTTCTGGATCTCCCCAACATCGGGAACAATCTTCCTGCATCTAACCTGTCCAACCCCTTAAGAATTTTGTACGTTTCTATAAGATCTCCTCAATCTTCTAAATTCTAGCGAGTACAAGCCAAGTCTATCCAGTCTTTCCTCATATGAAAGTCCTGACATCCCAAGAATCAAGTCTGGTGAACCTTCTCTGTACCCCTTCTTTGGCAAGAATGTCTTTCCTCAGATTTGGAGACCAAAACTGTACGCAATACTCCAGGTGTGGTCTCACCAAGACCCTGTACAACTGCAGAAGAACCACCCTGCTCCTATACTCAAATCCTTTCACTATGAATGCTAACATACCATTTGCTTTCTTCACTGCCTGCTGCACCTGCATGCCTACTTTCAATGACTGGTGTACCATGAGACCCAGGTCTCGTTGCATCTCCCCTTTTCGTAATCTGCCACCATCCTGTTTTTGCCACGAAAGTGGATAACCTCACATTTATCCACATTATACTGCATCTGCCATGCATTTGCCCACTCACCCAGCCTATCCAAGTCGCCTTTCAGCCTCCTAGCATCCTCCTCACACCTAACTCTACCCCCCAGCTTAGTGTCATCCGCAAACTTGAATTCAATTCCCTCGTCCAAATCATTAATATATATTGTAAATAGCTGGGGTCCCAGCACTGAACCTTGTGGTAACCCACTAGTCACTGCCTGCCATTCTGAAAAGGACCCGTTTACTCCTACCCTTTGCTTCCTGTCTGCCAGCCAGTTCTCTACCCACATCAATACTGAACCCCCAATATCGTGTGCTTTAACTTTGTATACTAATCTCTTATGTGGGACCTTGTCGAAAGCCTTCTGAAAGTCTAGATATAACACATCCACTGGTTCTCCCTTATCCACTCTACTAGTTACATCCTCAAAAAATTATATAAGATTCGTCAGACATGATTTACCTTTCGTAAATTCATGCTGACTTTGTCCAATGATTTCACCACTTTTCAAATGTGCTGCTATCCCGTCTTTAATAACTGACTCTAGGAGTTTCCCCACTACCGATGTTAGACTAACTGGTCTGTAATTCCCCATTTTCTCTCTCCCTCCTTTTTAAAAAAGTGGGGTTACATTAACTACCCTCCAATCCTCAGGAACTACTCCAGAATCTAACAAGTTTTGAAAAATTATCACTAATGCATCCACTATTTCTGTGGCTACCTCCTTGAGTACTCTGGGGTGCAGACTATCTGGCCCTGGGGATTTATCGGCCTTTAATCCGTTCAATTTACCCAACACCACTTCCCGGCTAACCTGGATTTCACTCAGTTCCTCCATCTTATTTGACCCCCGGTCCCCTGCTATTTCCGGCAGATTATTTATGTCTTCCTTAGTGAAGACAGAACCAAAGTAGTTATTCAATTGGTCTGCCATGTCCTTGTTCCCCATGATCACTTCACCTGTTTCTGACTGCAAGGGACCTACATTTGTTTTAACTAATCGCTTTCTCTTCACATATCTATAAAAAAGTTTGCAGTCAGTTTTTATGTTCCCTGCCAGTTTTCTTTCATAATCTATTTTCCCTTTCCTAATTAAGCCCTCAGTCCTCCTCTGCTGGACTCTGAATTTCTCCCAGTCCTCTGGTAGGTTGTTTTTTCTGGCTAATTTATATGCTTCATCTTTTGTTTTTATGCTCCCCGATTTCCCTTGTTATCCACGGATGCACTACCTTCCCTGATTTATTCTTTTGCCAAACTGGGATGAACATTTTTTGTAGTTCATCCATGCAGTCTTTAAATACCTTCCATTGCACATCCACTGTCAACCCTTTAAGAGTCACTTGCCAGTCTATCTTGGCCAATTCACGTCTCAAACCTTCAAAGTTACCTTTGTTTAAGTTCAGAACCCTTGTTTCTGACTTAATTTTGTCACTCAAAATCCTAATGAAGAACTCAACCATATTATGGTCACTCTTGCCCAAGGGGCTTCGCACAACAAGGCTGTTAACTAACCCTTCCTCATTACTCAATACCCAGTCTAGAATAGCCTGCTCTCTCGTTGGTTCCTCAACATGTTGGTTTAGAAAACTATCCCGCATACATTCCAAGAAATCCTCTTCGTCAGCACCCCTGCCCATTTGATTCACCCAATCCATATGTAGATTGGTCACCCATTATAACTGTTTTGCCCTTGTTGCACGCATTTCTAATTTCCAGTTTGATGCCATCCCCAACTCCAATACTACTGTTAGGTGGCCTGTACACAACTCCCACTAGTGTTTTATGCCCCTTAGAGTTTCGCAGCTCTACCCATATCGATTCCAAATCCTCCAAGCTAATGTTCAGCCCCCAGCCTTGGTCACCCTGGAGCCATGTGTCCATGATCCCAACTATAGCATAGTCATTAATAGCTATCTGCACGTTCAATTCACCCACCTTATTACGAATGCACAAAGCCTTCAGGCTTGTTTTTACAACACTCTTACTCCTTATACAATTATGTATGTTGACAAGTCGCCCCTTTTGATTTTTGCCCTGGATTTGTCTGCCTGCCACTTTTACTTTTCACCTTGCTACCTATTGCTTCTACCCTCATTTTATACCCCTCTTTCTCTCTCCTCACACATTTAAGAAACCCATCACCTCTTATTCTCTGTTTATTATTTTTTTCTGCTTTCCCCCCTACATGTTGGGTCTGAGTGCTTCCCCTCTCCCTCCTGCCTCAGACCCTGTCTACTAACTTTCTCTATTTGAGTCCCTCCCCCCAACAGTTCTAGTTTAAAGTCCCCCCAGTAACCTTTGCAAATTTTCCCGCCAGGATATTGGTCCCCCTCGGGTTCAAGTGCAACCCGTCCTTTTTATACGGGTCACTCCTTCCCCAAAAGAGGTTCCAATGATCCAGAAACTTGACCCTGCCCTCTGCACCCGTCCTTCAGCCAGGCATTTATCCTCCACCTTGCTCCATTCCTACTCTCACTGTTGCGTGACACAGGCAGTAATCCTGAGATTGTTACCTTTGCGGTCCTTTTCCTTAACTCTCCTCCTAACTCCCTAAATTCTCCTTTCAGGACCTCTTCTCTTTTTTTAACCTATGTCATTGGTACCAATATGTACCACGATCTCAGGCTCCTCTCCCTCCCTTTTCAGGATAGCTTGGACACGTTCAGTCACATCCCTGACCCTGGCACCAGGGAGGCAAACTACATTCCGGGTCTCCGGACTGCGTCCACAGAATCGCCAATCTGACCCCCTAACTGTAGAGTCCCCTATTACTAATGCCCTCCTCTTCTTTTCCTTACCCTTCTGAGCAACAGAGCCGGTCGCTGTTGCTACCCCCAGGTAGGCTGTCCCCCCCCAACAGCACTCAAGCAGGAGTACTTATTGTCAAGGTGTACAGCCACCGGGGTACTCTCTAGTCCCTGCCTCTGCCCCTTGCCTCTCCTAACCGTGACCCACGTGTCTGCCTCCTGTGGTTTTGGAGAGACTACCTCTCTGGAACTCCTCTCTATGACCTCCTCACTCTCCCTGACCAGAAGGAGGTCATCGAGCTGCGGCTCCAGGTTCCTAACACAGTCCCTTAGGACACACCTCGACACACCTGGTGCAGATGTGGACGTCTGGAGGGCTACCCGACTCCATGACATCCCACATCAGACATCCAGAACAGTAAGCTGCCCTGGCTCTCATACTTCCCTTACAACCCTGGAGACAATACAAAATACAAAGTACAGTACACTACAAACTGCTGGAATCTGACTGCCAATCACTTGCTTACTCTAGTCCACTTCCTACCAATCAGCGGCTTCCTCAAGCGCAGTTAATTGAATGGAACGTTACAGATTTAAAAAGTTACAGATTTCGGTTCCTCCCTCACCAACGGCTCCTGGGCCTCTCGTAGAAGTCAGATTTTGTGACATAGGACAAATCTGTAGTCAAAAATTAGATTTAGTAAAAGACTAGACTAAGTGTCTGCTCCCCCAATGCAATATTCCACCACTCACCCATTCCCCCAACGCAACCCGTTCCCCTAACACAATATTCCACCGCTCATGCACAGCCCACAACTGTGCAGGCGCGGCTCATTTCCCCTCATCTCCCAGCACTCTCTCCCCCTCCTCTTCACCCTCCCTCTTCTTTCCCCTCTCCTCCTCCCATCCCACAATCCCTCCCTCACCTCTCCCTCCCTCTCCTTTCCCCTACCCTGAGTCACTCCCTCCCTCCATAACTCCTCTCCCCTCCCTAACCCCTCAAGTTGCCGAACCAAGCCACGATGCAACCGGTCAGCATGCTCTCTACTGTGCACCTGTAGAAGTTAGAGAGAGTCCTCCTTGACAAACCATTAAATGCCGAGCTATAATCAATGAATAATAGCCTGACATATGAGTTTTTGTAGTCCAAGTGGTCCAGAACGGAGTGGAGGGCCAGCGAGATCGCATCCACCGTTGATCTGTTGTGGCGGTAGGCAAACTGCAGTGGGTCCAGGTTTTATGCCGAGGTAGGAGTTGATTTGCACCATGATCAACCTCTCAAAGCACTTCATCACCACAGGCGTTAGTGCCACAGGTCGATAGTCATTGAGGCACGTCACCTTACTCTTCTTGGGCACTGGTATAGAAACATAGAAAATAGGTGCAGGAGGAGGCGGCCATTCTGCCCTTCGAGCCAGCAGTGCCATTCATTGTGATCATGGCTGATCGTCCCCTATCAATAACCCGTGCCTGCCTTCTCCCCATATCCCTTGACTCCATTAGCCCCTGGAGCTCTATCTAACTCTCCCTTAAATCCATCCAGTGACTTGGCCTCCACTGTCCTCTGTGGCAGGGAATTTCATAAATTCACAACTCTCTGGGTGAAAAAGTTTTTTCTCACCTCAGTCTTAAATGACCTCACCTTTATTCAAAGACTGTGGCCCCTGGTTCCGGACTCGCCCCACATTTTTCCTGCATCTAGCCTGTCCAGTCCTTTTATAATTTTATATGTTTCTATAAGATTCCCCCTCATCCTTCTAAACTCCAGTGAATACAAGCCTAGTCTTTTCAATCTTTCCTCATATGACAGTCCCGCCATCCCAGGGATCAATCATGTGAACCTACGCTGCACTGCCTCAAACACAAGGATGTCCTTCTTTAAATTAGGAGACCAAAACTGTACACAATACTCCAGATGTGGTCTCACCAGAGCCCTATACAACTGCAGAAGAACCTCTTTATTCCTATACTGAAATCCTCTTGTTATGAAGGCCAACATTCCATTAGCTTTCTTCACTGCCTGCTGTACCTGTAAGCCAACTTTCAGTGACCGGTGTACAAGGATACCCAGGTCTCGCTGCACCTCCCCTTACCTAACCTAAATTGGGTATAATTGATGCCCTTTTAAAGCAGGTGGGAACCTCAGATCTCAGAAGTGAGAGGTTGAAAATGTCCGTAAAAACTCCAGCCAATTGGTCCGCACAGGTTTTTAGAACACGACCGGGTATACCATCAGGTCCAGGCACTTTTCGAGGGTTCACCCCTCTGAAGGATTTCCTGACGTCGGCCTCGGTGACTGAGACCATCACAGTGAATGGGGGCTCGGGAAGGCACATCGGTGTTCTCCCTATCAAAGTGTGCGTAAAACGCATTGAGCTCCCGACATTCGGGCTGCCTCCTGATTTTGCCTTGTAGGAAGTGATTGCCTTCAGGCCCCGCCACAGCTGCCAAACATCTGTCTCATCCTCCAGTTTGGAGCAGAAGTCCCTTTTGACCTTTTTGATGGCCTTACCAAGGTCGTATCTGGACATCTTGTAGACCACTGTATCATCAGACATGAATGCCTGGTGTCTGGTCTTCAGAAGAGTGCGAATCTCAAAGTTGACCCAAGGTTTCTGATTGGGAAACACTCGGAAGGTTTTTGTAGGGGTCATTGTGGTATGTTTGTGCTTGGGAATGTAATTAGTCGATGCACAAGCAAAGTTACTTGCTGTGATCTGCAGTAAGGTACAAACCTTTGTTCTGAAGCTCCTAATCTCTCCGAGAAATCTGTTCAGTTATAATTTACTGGCTATTCAAGATTTGTTCGCAGACCAGCCAAGTATAGCACACTTCACATCCGGCCCAAGTAAGCCTAGGCAGGTGGGAGGCATCCGTGGGTGGGTGTGAATCCAGACGGCGAGCTAAATTCAACTTAGTCCAGCTCTACAATATTTTGCATGACATGCTGCTGTAAAGGAAAATAACCTGCTGCCACCTAGGGGCACACGTGGAAACTGCATCAACAGGTCAAGCAGCAACTCCCTATCCAATCTCTGGATAGAAGGAATGGGTGACGTTTCGGGTCGAAGCCCTTCTTCAGACTGAATCAGGGGATAAGGAAGTGTATGGTGTGAAAATAAGACCAAGGGAATGGAGATCAAGAAAAATGTAGATTAGATCATTGTCAGCGAGGAGAAGGTAACAACAAAGCAAACCGAGATAACATGTAAACAAGGACAGTCAAACTAGTCGGAGAATTGGGATGAGGAAGGGATGGAGAAGAGGGAAGGCAAGGGTTACTTGAAGTTAGAGAAGTCAGTGTTTATACCACTAGGGTGTGAGCTGCCCAAGCGAAATATGAGGTGTTGTTCCTCCAATTTGCGCTGGGCCTCACTCTGACACTTCCTTGTCTCGACCCAAAGCGTTACCCATTCCTTCTATGCAGAGATGCTGCCTGTCCCACTGACTTACTCCAGCATCCGTGCCACCGAGCTTGAACCAATGTGTACACTAGAATGAATGAACACAGTATTGGCAGATCAGATAGTGAATGAAAAATACGGGGAAAGTGGGGGTGGTGGGGGGGAGGGGAGGTACGAAGGAGGAGAGAAAGACTGGACTGCGACACAATCTGGACTGGATAAAGTAAAAATCTTCAACAACTAAAGGGTGAAGGAATGTTGTGTCATTCGTGCAAAACTTGAATTTTATTGACAATAACAAAAATAGCTACATTTATTTTCAGTGAAGTTGGCTCAGAGTAAATAACATCATTGTTATAAAAGAATATGTAGGCTTAAAATGTTCTGGCTCAATTTTCTGTGGCAAATTCAGTTTATATCCGCCATGTAGAGATAGCAACGTCATGCTACTTAACCCTTTACTAGACAAAAATACGTATGCGTTTTTCATGAAACTAATGTTAGTAAGGTGCAACTCATGTCACTTCCAATTTTAACATTTAACCATTCATTGTAATGCAAATGAATTTGCCCATCAGTAATGAAGAACAGCTTTATGTTCAGCATGATATACTTCAATTAGTATTCACAACAATTGAGTGAAGGGCTAAGATCTGATACAACTTTAAGCCCCTGTTCTATGATGCGAGTTCACCCAAGAGCTCTCCCGAGTTTTTAAAAAAATCAAACACGTGGAAAGTACGTAGCGGGTACGTAGGACCTCGTGGATGTCCTGTAGCGGCTCGTAATGCAAACGGCAGGTACTCGGGAAACGCGCTTAAAACGACAGGTACTCGGGGAAACTCTTGGACATTTTTCACAGTGTGGAAAAAAACTTCACGAGTTACCGCGTTTCCCAAGTACCTGCCGTTCGTCTTACCAGCCGTTACGGGACATCCACGAGGTCCTACATACCCACCACGTACATTTAACGTACTTACCATGAATTTTATTTTTTTTTTTAAACTCGGGAGAGCTCTTGGGTGAACTCGCATTGTGGGGCAGGGGCATAATTCAGAAACGTACTTGTCACGGTTGACTAAAAGTCCTGTATGTTTACTTAACAGCACTTTCTTATCTTTGCAGGCCACCAAAAGAGGAAAGAAGTCTTGAATTCATGGTTCAAGACTTACCAATAGTGGATCAATACAACCAGTCAGGATTCCCCTCCATTAGACACAGCCATTCTCATGGATTAATAACAGACTTGGACAGTAACCCCAGTAAAAATGAAGATCTTTCTCAACATATTCAGGACCGTACTTGCGTGGCAGGATGTCTGTCTGAGAGAGGACCAGAAAAACAGATGAGCCTGAGCCTTGACAGAAACATTAAAAGGACATCATGGGATGAATTATCCCACAACTCAGAGAGACTATCACACAACGCAATACAGTCAGCAAGCAAGCTGTGCTTAACCAGGGCCAAGTCGAACCCATTCACCATGACAAGTCAGGATCATGTCGATCCAAAGGCATCATTTGACATCAAGCAATACAACCACATGGGTTCCTTAGAATTGCTGAGTATCATTTCCAATGATTCACCCTCAATCAAATGCAATAGTTTACCACCAGCAGCGAGAACCTGGAATCCCTGTCATTGGGAATCTGCTCAAGAAGATAAGGCCAATGTTGACGAAAACCCAGGGAGCCAACCCTTCTCGCATCTCAGTTCCCAGGCAATGTTTCCCACCACCTATCTCACTGAAGATCCTTATTTTTCCCCTCCCGGCTCAGCACAGGGACAACTACTGGAGGACATCATGTTCTCCTGCCAGGACTTACCCTGCCAACACCTAGATAATCTGATCTCGGCCAGGACCCGGTCTGAGAATGAGTATAGTGAGCTTCCAACCTGCCCAAGATCCTTCCAACCCATTCGAGCAGAGTCCATGGAGGACGGATGTGATCATCACACCCCTGTTGAAACAGAAGTTATGAAAGAAATCAGTAAGTATTGACAATGCTGTAAAGTCCGATGCACAGAAAATAACCATGAAGCTGGTTGGGAATTAAACCAATATCCTTAGGGAAGGATCTCCCGGTTGCCGGACACTTTAATTCCCCTTCCCATTCCCACACTGACCTTTCTGTCGTAGGTCTCCTCCATTGTCAGAGTGAGGAATGCTGTGGAACAGAGGGATCTAGGAATAACTGTGCATAGTTCCCTGAAGGTGGAATCGCATGTAGATAGGGTGGTAAAGAAAGATTTTGGTGTGCTGGCCTTTATAAATCAGAGCATTGAATATAGGAGTAGGGAAGTAATGTTAAAATTGTACAAGGCATTGATGAGACCAATTCTGGAGTATGGTGTACAATTTTGGTCGCCTAATTATAGGAAGGATGTCAACAAAATAGAGAGAGTACAGAGGAGGTTTACTGGAATGTTGCCTGGGTTCCAGCAACTAAGTTACAGAGAAAGGTTGAACAAGTTGAGTCTTTATTCTTTGGAGCGCAGAAGGTTAAGGGGGGACTTGATTGAGGTCTTTAAAATGATGAAAGGCATAGACAGAGTTGACGTGGATAAGCTTTTCCCATTGAGGGTAGGGAAGATTCAAACAAGAGGGCATGACATGAGAATTAAGGGACAGAAGTTTAGGGGTAACACAAGGGTGAACTTCTTTACTCAGAGCGTGGTGGCTGTGTGGAATGAGCTTCCAGCAGAAGTGGTGGAGGCAGGATCGATTGGAACATTTAAAAGTAAAGTGGATAGGTATATGAACGGGAAGGGAATGGAGGGGTATGGTCTGAATGCAGGTAGATGGGACTAGGGAAAAATAAATGGTCGGCACGGACTGGAAGGGCTGAGAAGGTCTGTTTCCGTGCTGTACTTGTTATATGGTTAAGCTAAACTTAAATTGGAAGAACAGCATCTCATATTTCGCTTGGGCAGCTTACAACCCAGTGGTATGAATATTGATTTCTCCAACATCAAGTAACCCCTGCATTCCCTCTCTCTCCATCCCTCCCCCACCCAAGTTGCACCAGCTTCTCGCTCTCACACAACAAACAGCGAACAATGGCCTGTTTCCTATATCATCGTTACTTTTTTGCATATCTTTCATTCATGGTTCTATATCTCTCATTCCATCACCGTCTATATCTCGTGTTTCTCTTTCCCGTGACTATCAGTCTGAAGAAGGGTCTCGACCCGAAACATCACCCATTCCTTCTCCCCAGAGATGCTGCCCATCCCGCTGAGTTACTCCAACTTTTTGTGTATATCCTAAAGGGCCTGTCCCACCAGCATGCAAATCTATGCGATGAGCACGACCTAACGTGGTCGCTTGAGCCGTCCGGAGCCGTGCGGAATTGTGCGGAGTTTGTCCCGACATCGCGCGGGGCTCCGAAAAACTGACTATGTTCAAAAATTCCGCGCGGCAACGGCTTGTCGGCTCGCAGTCGCCTCGACGCATTACACACCGCCTCGACGTCGTGCCTCCGTGACCCTCTCTGTAGGTGCCTCCGTGACCCTCTATGTGTGTGCCTCCGTGGCCCTCTCTGTGTGTGCCTCCGTGGCCCTCTCTGTGTGCCCCTCTCTGTCCTGGCGAACTTACCTTTAGACTTCGCTCCAGGTTCGCCTCACTTTGCGCCGCGTTGCGCCACTCACCCGACCTCCGCGCGGCCCTCGCTGCCGGTTTGATCACGCTTGCCGCATGCAGGCGCATGCTGGTGGGAACGGCCCTGTACAGGGGATCACCCGACCTCCACGCGGCCCCCGCTTCTAGTTTGATCGCGCTCATCACATGGAGTCGGATGCTGGTAGGACAGGCCCTTAAGGGAAGGAGATCTAACATCCAGAGAGGCTCAGTTTGCTTGACTCATATCTGCTTTCTGAAGTATCTTAACAAACTAATTACTTCTACCAAGTTAGCACAACATTGTGGGGACAGGTTTCTGAATGTAGATTGTAAATTAATGCAAAGTGTCTATCAGGGCAGAGCTGCTTGCTTCATGTTCAGGACCACAGATCATACGGCTTAGATCTATTTGCTTATCATTTTATTGTTGTTTGTGAAATTGATGACAGTAAAACATATGGTCATATGACTGGACCAAACTATTTACATATTTGATCCCATCTCCCAGTCCCAAACCCACCAGAGGAAATTGCAGGAGCCCTGGTTGAAACTTACGAGTCGTCCTTAAATACAGGAGAGGTGGCGGAAGAATGGAGGGTGGCAAATGTTGTGCCTCTTTTCAAGAACGACTGCAGGGAAAATGCAGGGAACTATAGGCCCGTGAGCTTAACATCTGTAGTTGGTAAGTTACTGGAGCGTATTCTGAGGGATAGGTTATACGGGCATGTAGACGGACAAAGGCTAATGAGGGACAGTCAGCATGGTTTTGTACGTGGGAGGTGGCCTCACAAATCTGAATGATTTTTTTGAAGATGTGACCAAAAAGGTTGATGAGGACAGAGTTGTGGATGTGTACATGGACTTCAGTAAGGCATTCAACAAGGCTGCTCAGCATGGGATCCAAGGAAAGATAGCGGAATGGATAGCAAATTGGCTCCATTGAAGGAAGCAGAGGGTAATGGTGGAAGGTTGCTTCTCGGACTGGAGGCCCTTGACTAGTGGTGTGTCTCAGGGTCTGGTGCTGGGCCCGTTACTGTTTGTCATCTACATCAATGATTTGGATGAGAACATACAGGGCAAGATTAGCAAGTTTGCTGATGATGCAAAAGTTAGTGGTTTTGCATATAGTGAAAATGGTTGTGAAAGATTGCAGCAGGATCTGGATCAATTGGCCAGGTGAGCAGAGGAATAGTTGATGGAATTTAATACAGAAAAGTGTGAGGTGTTGCATTTTGGGATGTCGACTAAGGGCAGGACCTACACAGTGAACGGTCGGCCTCTGGGTAGAGCAGAGGGATCTAGGAGTCCAGGTGCATGGATCCTTGAAGGTCGTGTCACAGGTAGATAAGGTGGTCAAAAAGACTTTTGGCATTTTGGCCTTCATCAGTCAGAGTGTTGAGTATAGAAGTTGGGAGGTCATGTTGCGGTTGTATAAGACGTTGGTGAGACCGCATTTAGAATATTGTGTTCATTCTGGGCACCATGTTTTCTGAAGGATATTCTTTCCATGTTATAGGATTGAGCCTTTTGCCCAGAGGAGGGGAATCGAGGACCAGAAGACATAGGTTCAAGGTGAAGGGGATAAGATTTAATAGTAATCCGAGGGGTAACTTTTTCACACAAAGTGTGGTGGGTGTATGGAACAAGCTGCCAGAGGAGGTAGTTGAGGAATGGACTATCCCAGCATTTAAGAAACAGTTAGACAGGTACATGGATAGGACCGGTTTGGAGGGATATGGGCCAAGTACAGGTAAATGGGACTAGTGTAGCTGGGTCATTGTTGGCCAGTGTCAGCGAGTTGGGCCGAATGGCCTATTTCCACACATGTATCACTCTGTGACCAACTTGAACCCATCTGACTCTGACAAATGCAAAATGTGTCGTTCATAACCACTTCCAGCAAAGAAATGAACTGCTGATTGTTCAGATTGAAGTTTCACATCCAGCACCTCAAAGGTGCCTGCAAACAGAAGAACTCATTCACCCCTAAATCCTATTTCAGTCTTCAATTCGACCACAGCTAATTTGATGAGAGCTGCACTGTCATGTTGCTGTCTTTTGGCCCAGACGTTAACGTGAGGCTTTACCCATCCTCTGGGTAGGTGTAAACTGTAAACTAGAATTATTCACAGTTGGTGCCTCTGTTGTATACTCGATAGCTAGTCCTTAGCCAGGAATGCAATGAAATAGGAGCAAGAATAGATCACCAAGCCCGACAAACCCACCCCAGTATTTAGTGTGATCATGTCTGAAGAAGGGTTTCCGCCCGAAACGTCGCCTATCTCCTTCGCTCCATAAATGCTGCTGCACCCGCTGAGTTTCTCTAGCATTTTGTGTACCCTTTAGTGTGACCATGGCTAATCTGACCCAGGCCTCAACTTCTCTTACATCCTGGTGTAAATTAATTGACTCGAGCCTAGACTCGGATATAACAAGTAAGTGTACATGTTGCAGGGGCTACCATTTATTCATTATCATTGCACCATTATATCTTTAGTACAGTTTTTTATCAGATCTTTGACACGATTTGGCATAGAATCAACCAGATTCTGACATTTTATGAAGATTTTGTTCATCTCGATACCAGAACTGAATTATAGCCTCGATGAGTTTGTGTTTCAGGGTACAGTCTTCTCCTTTCATTCTCGCCTTGATAATTGACTGTAATTTTTCAATCAGATTCAGGTCAGTCAGTTACAACGTAAGTCCAGGACACATATCCCTTTTTACTGGAAACATTGGGTCTATGGTTAGTGGCACGGTGCTGGAATTACCCAGATCCATCTGGAAAAGCCTGTGCCTTCTCCAGCATCACTCCTCTCTGCAATACTTCGATATATTGCGGCAATCTCATAATTCCTTCAGCTCGGTGCAGTGGACCAACATTGTTGTCGCTGAAACAACCCAGACCATCTTTTCAGTACATGTAGGAAAGAACTGCAGATGCTGGTTTAAAACAAAGCTAGACACAAAATACTGGAGTAACTCAGCGGGATAGGCAGCATCTCTGGAGAGAATGAATGGATGACGTTTCGGTCGAGACCGTTCTTCAGACGTCAGTATGTTTGGTGAACAGGTCGAAGTGGCATTTTCTCACCGGCTCTCCGACTGATCTCCAAATATGCTGTGTAGGAAAGAACTGCAGATGCTTGTTTACGCCAAAGATGGACACAAATTGCTGGAGTAACTCAGCGGACCAGGCAACGTCTCTGGATGGAAGGAATGGGTGACGTTTCAGGTTGGCTACATTGTCCCTGAACCAGGAAATGGCTTTTGTCACTGAATAAAGCCCCTGTCCCACTTACGTGTCCTTGGCACGCTAATTACGTGACCTCATGGTCGCGTTGAGTCCCGCGAAGGTCGTGCGCGATTTCATGCGTCCGCACAGCCGTCTGGAGCACGTGACATCATTTGAAGATGGACGCAAAATGCAGGAGTAACTCAGCGGGACCGGCAGCATCTCTGAAGAGAAGGAATGGACGACATTTCGTGTCGAGATTCTTCTTCAGTCTGAACGAAGGGTCTTGATCTGAAACGTCACCCATTGCTTCTCTCCAGAGATGCTGCTGGTCCTGCTGAGTTACCCCAGCATTTTGTGTCTATCTTCAATTTTCTTGGGAGTAGAAGTGGGGGCGGATCCGGACCGCAACGGCCGTGAGCCCCAGACCGAGCTCGCCGATCGTTTGCCGGCTTCTGCTGCTGTTGCAGGTTAGACGTTGCGTCACGCCAGGGTCTTGGGCCTGTCCCACTTTGGCCGTCAGTTACGCAACAGGCCGTTGGCGTGCGAAGATTTTGTTCGCTACAAAAATTTCGGAGCCCCGCGCAACTTCGCGCACAAATACATACCCCTCCACGCTTCTCAGTGGGACTGGCCCTGCGCTGCCACACGATGCCCGTGCGCCTCAAGGCGACCACGAGGTCGCGTAATTTGTGTACCAAGGATATGTAAGTGGGACAGGACCTTAACACCTTTCTCCAGTCTTCACATGTCCACTCTTTATACTTTAATACCTGGTGGTATCATTCCTTCTTCTTCACACCAGATAGAAGTTGTTTTTTTACAGGCTTTTTCGCATCCAAGACATAGTCGAATAAATCACTGGAAATGAATGCCCACGGAATTTTAAAAAATGACCAGAAGAACTTTTTCAGAGGGAATTATAGGGCTTCAGAAAAATATAAGAACAAATGGTAGACATAGAAACACATCATATGAAAAAATAGCAACATTAGCCTGTTATTCAATCCTCTTTA
This sequence comes from Raja brachyura, assembly GCA_963514005.1. The sequence continues at coordinate 38,849,127 of OY740804.1, read as the reverse complement.
AATATCCCCAATACTCCAGCATCACAGCTCTCTGGGATAGAGAATTCCAAAGATTTGCCATTCTTTGCCAGAAGAAAATGCCCATGTACTTGAGGTCTAAATGACTGGCCTCATGCAATAATTTACCCTGTTTGGGACTCTCACTCTTAAAGAGATGTTCCAGAGGAGAGGGTGCAGAGGAAGTTTACGAGAATGATCCCAGGAATGATTGGGTTAACATCTGAAGGCCCATTTTCTCCTTTGATTCCAAATCAATGGCATAGCTGTGGGCACTCGCATGGGCCCCAGCTCAAAAGTCAAGTCAAAGTCAAACAAACTTTATTGTCATTTAGAAATACATTGATATATGCAGTTCCAAACGAAATTCCGTTGCATTTGGCTCCCTGTGCAACACGATAATTAACAGAAGGATAAACATGGATAAAATGGATAAAAGGATAAAAGGATAAATAGACAATGGTGGCAGCCCGTTACATGGCATTCAGGAGTCTGATGGCTCGTGGGAAGAAGCTGTTGCAGAACCTTGGTGTTCTGTGTGTGCTGCCTCTTTGTAGGGTACGTTGAACAATCCCTGTTCCAGGCGTACACTGACCCTATCCCCGAACTCTATCTCCGTTACAATGACGACTACATTGGTGCTACCTCCTGCACCCGTACAGAACTCATGGACTTCACCATCAATTCCCATCCTGCACTCAAATTCACTTGGACCATTTCCGACCACTTCCCTCCCCTTTCTTGATCCTACCGTCTCCATCACAGGAGACAAATGTCAATCACAAACCCACTGACTCCCACAACTACTGTATCTCGATTACACCTCTTCCCACCGTGCATCCTGCAAAGACTCTATCCCCTACTCCCAATTCCTCCGTCTACGTCGCATCTGCACCAAAGTTGAGGTGTTCCATACCAGGACATCCGAGGTGTCCTCATTCTTTAGGGAATGGGGGTTCCCCTCACCCATCATAGATGAGGCCCTCACTCGTGTCTCCTCGGTACCCCGCAGTTGTGCCCTTGGTCCCCCTTCCCCTAGTTCTTACCTTTCACCCCATCAGCCGTCGCATACGACACATAATCCTCACACATTTTCGCCACCTTCAACGGTATCCCACTGCTAGTCACAGCTTCATATCTTCACCACTTGTTGCGTTCTGCAGAGACCAATCCCTCCACAACTCCCTGGTTAACTCATCCTTTCCTACCCAAACCACCCCCTTCCCAGATACCTTCCCCTGCAACCGCAGAAGATGCAACACCTGTCATTATACCTCCTCCCTCGACTCTGTCCAGGGACTCCGACAGTCCTTTCAGGTTAGGCAGAGGTTCACTCGCACCTCCTCCAACCTCATCTACTGTATCCGTTGGTCAAGATGTGTAAATCTGATACATCGGCGAGACCAGACGTAGACTGGGCGATCGTTTCACTGAACACCTTCGCTCAGTCCACATGGACCTACCTGATCTCCCGGTTGCTAAACACTTTAATTCCCCTTCCCATTCCTACACTGACCTTTCTGTCCGAGGCCTCCTCCATTGTCTGAGTGAGGCCAAATGCAAATTGGAGGAACAGCATCTCATATTTCGCTTGGGCAACATCCAACCAAGTAAGCCCTGCATTCCCTCTCTCCATCCATCCCTCCCCCACCCACATCACACCAACTTTTCATTCTCACCTAGAAAACAGCTTACATTGGCCTGTTTCCTCTATCATTGTAACTTTTTTGCATATCTTTCATTCATTTGTTCTATATCTCTCAATATCATCGTCTAAATCTCTCATTTCCGTTTCCTGTAATGTCACCCATCCTTCTGTCCAGAGATGCTGCCTGTCCCGCTGAGTTACTCCAGTATTTTGTGTCTCTCATGAGCTTTTGAAGGCACTGGGCCTGTACTCGCTGGAGTTTAGAAGGATGAGGGGGGAACCTCATTGAAACGTACCCAATAGTGAAAGGCCTGGATAGGTTGCATGTGGAGAGGACGTTTCCACGTGGAAGAGTCTAGGACTGGAGGTCATAGCTTCAGAATAAAAGGATGTACCATTAGAAAGGAGATGAGGGCACATTTCTTCAGTCAGATGGTGGTGAATCTGTGGAAGTCATTGCCACAGATGGCTGTGGAGGCCAAGTCAATGGATATTGAATGGCAGAGTGAACTTGATGGGCCGAATGGCCTTACTCTGCTCCTAGAACTTATGAATTTATGAACTTATCTGATCATTATCACATTGGCTTTTGCGTGAGTTTTGTTTAGCACAAATTGGCTGCTGCAACTCCGTACATCACAACAGCGACTACACTTCAGAAAATACGGCATAAAAGTTTGTTTTGTGTACTTTCCATTCCTGTTCTCACACGCTGCTGTACAAGCAAAGGAAAATATCCATTCTGGCATACCTTGCATCAATGCACAACTGCCGCGGCAATGGCAGTGCATTCATAAGAATGCTGGGAGTGGGAGACCTGTTTGTGCTTTGATTGAAGATTTATGTTCAATAAGTTCTTCTCTGAGGTGGGAAAGTTCAAGACAATGACTCCTGCAAGAAGCAGTTTTTGTTGTGATGCAGAGCTCAAAGCAGGCAACAACCTTCGTTGGTAAATTGTGAGGACAATTATATTTAATCGGTGCAGTTTGCAGAGACCTGGAGTTATTTTTTTTAAGGAGGTGCTTTGTTTAAGTGGTAACAAAGTGAATTTCTTCCTTTGTTTCTTTTTCATAGTTTCTGAAGAAGAAATTCCTCCTCCTCTGCCAGAGCGAACTCCTGAATCGTACATTTTGCCAGAAAACCCTGGTAAGTGGATCAACTATTTTTCTGAAAGAAGATGATAGTGGACCTCTGATCTACCCTAAACTTCTTATCACTAATCTGTCCTCTTGATGCCAATAAGACCTTGATCTATCTCAAGAACTTTATTTTGCCTTCCATCACAGTGAGGAATGTGTAGAAGTCACTGTGGTGGAAGTTGATGTTAAAATGTATTTTTGAAGTGATCTGTTACTTTTAATTGTATGACTGACCTGGCCAATGAAATTCCTCATATATGTTGCAAAACATACTTGGCGAATAAAGTGTGATTCTGATTCTGATTCTGAATTCTGATGAGTGGACCAATGAATGGAGGTGGTGGTGGTGATGGTGGAAGGTTGGTGTTTTGGACTGGAGGCCTGTGACTATGGTGTTTCTCAGGGTTCGCTACTGGGTCCATTGTGGTTTGTCATCTATATCATTGTTTTGGATGAGAACCTGCAAGGCATGATTAGTAAGTTTGCAGATGACACTAAAGTGGGTGCTATTGTAGATAGTGAAGATGGTTGTCAAAAAGTGCAGCAGGATCTTGATGGGTTGCGCAGGTGGGCTGAGGAATGGTTAATGGAGTTTAATACAGAGAAGTGCAAGGTGTTGAATTTTGAATGATTGAATGAATGATTAAGTTTATTGGCCAAGTATTCACATACAAGGAATTTGCCTTGATGCTCCACCCGCAAGTGACAACATGACATGCAGTGACAGTTGAGAATGATACATAAAACATTAAACATTAATAATAAACCATTATTGATTAAACATGTGAATTAAATAAAATCCCAGAGCAAAAGGAGGCTACAGATTTTTGGTTATTGAGTAGAGCTACTACTCGTGGAAAAAAGGTGTTTTTATGTCTGGTTGCGGCAGCTTTGACAGTCCGGAGTCGCCTTCCAGAGGGAAGTGATTCAAAGAGTTTGTGGCCAGGGTGAGAGGGGTCAGAGATGATCTTACCCGCTCGCTTCCTGGCCCTTGCAGTGTACAGTTCGTCAATGGGGGGAAGGTTGCAGCCAATAACCTTCTCAGCTGATCGGACGATTCGCTGCAGCCTCCAGGTGTCGTGCCAAACCAGACCATGATGGAGAAGGTGAGGACAGACTCTACGATGGGCGTGTAGAATTGGACCATCATTGCCTGTGGCAGATTGTGCTTCCTCAGCTGCCGCAGGAAGTACACCCTCTGTTGGGCCTTTTTGACTGTGGAGTCGATGGTGGCCCCCCACTTAAGCTCCTTGGAGATGATGGTTCCCAGGAACTTAAAAGACTCCACAGATGTGACTGTGGCGTTGTTGATGGTGAGTGGGGTGAGGGGAGGGGGGACTCTCCTAAAGTCTACTATCAATTCCACTGTCTTAAGAGCATTGAGCTCCAGGTTATTGCTACGGCACCAGGACGCCAGCTGTGACACTTCCTGTCTGTAGGCAGATTCCTCCCCATTCTAGATCAGTCCAATCAGGGTTGTGTCGTCCACAAACTTGAGAAGCTTGACAGAAGAGTCAGTGGAGGTGCAGTTGTTGGTGTAGAGAGAGTAGAGGAGAGGGGAGAGTACGCAGTCTTGCGGTGCTCCTATGCTGCGGGTCTGTGGGTCCGAGATGTGCTTTCCCAGTCTCACATGCTGCTTCCTGTCTGTCAGGAAGCTGGTGATCTATCGACAGAGGGGTTCAGGCACAGTCAACACGGAAAGTTTGGAGTGCAATAGCTCTGGCACAATGGTGTTGAATGCAGAGCTAAAATCCACAAATAAAATCCTTGCACAGGTCCACTTTCAAGGTCTAGGTGCTGGAGGATGAAGTGCAGGCCCAGGATAACTGCCTCAACCTTGGGAAGTCAAACAAGGGCAGGACCTACACAGTGAATAATAGGCTCTGAGGAGTTCTGTAGGGCTGAGGGATCCAGGAGTGCAAAGGGGCATCGCAGGTAGATGGGGTGGTCAGGAAGGCTTTCATCAGTCGGTGTATTGAGTGAAGCAACGAGGATGTCATATTACAGCTGTACAAGACCACATACAGTCGTGAGGCCACATTTATATTGTGTTCCGTTTTGGTCGCCCTGCTATAGGAAAGATGTTGTTAAGCTATAACAGATGCAGAGAAGATTTATGAGGATGTTGCCAGACCTCGAGGGCTTGAGCTCCAGGGAGAGGTTGAACAGGCTAAGACTTTATTCCTTGGAGTGCAGGTGAGGGGTGATCTTATAGAGGTGTACAAGATCATGAAAGGAATAGATTGGGTAAATGCAGTCTTTACCCAGAGTAGGGGAATTGAGAACCAGAGGACATGGGTTTAAGGTGATGGGGGAAAGATTTAATAGGTCATGAGATCATAAGCATTCGAAGTTAGGCCAATCAGCCCATCAAGTCCACTTCACCATTCAATCAATCTCTCCCTCCTAACCCCATTCTCCTGCCTTCTCCCCATAACCCCTGAATGGGAAGCAGAGGGGCAACCTTTTTACATAAAGTGTGATAGGTGTATGGAATAAGCTACTGGAGGAGGTAGTTGAGGCAGGTACTATCACAACATTTAAAAAACAGTTAGACGGGTAAATGGATAGGATAGGTTTAGTGGGATATAGGCCAAACGCAGGCAGATGGAACTAGTGTAGATGGAATAATGTGGTCGGCATGGGCAAGTTGGGGCAAAGGTTGGACCTGTTTCCACGCAGTATGACTCTATGACTGTATGAGCTCTCATGAGGTTCCAGGTTGCAACTTAGAATAGGAGCAATTGTGCAGAATGACTGAGCTGTGGGGTCAAGGAAAGAGCGTTCACGTCGCGGCCCTGTTTCCACCAATCTTTCTACCACCACGCACAAGAAGCACAAGACAGCCACCACTGTATGCAGATGCAGAGAAGTGTGTTCAGCTCTGGCGGATCAACTTCTAAAGGGCCTGTCCCACTAGCATGCAACTCTATGCGATGAGCGCGACCTAACGTAGTCGCTTGAGCCGTCCGGCGTCGCGGGGCCGGTCCCACTTCGATCGCCGGAGCCGTGCGGAGTTCGTCCCGACATCGCGCGGGGCTCCGAAAAACTGACTATATTCAAAAATTCCGCGCGGCAACGGCTTGTCGGCTCGCAGTCGCCTTGACGCATTATACACCGTCTCGGTGCCTCCGTGACTCCGTGACCCTCTCTGTAGGTGCCTCCATGACCCTCTATGTGTGTGGCTCCGTGGCCCTATGTGTGTGTGTGCCTCTGTGCCCCTCTCTGTGTGTCCCTCTCTGTCCTGGTGAACTTACCTTTAAGACTTCGCTCCAAGTTCGCCTCACTTTGCGCCTTGTTGCGCCACTCACCCAACCGCTGCGCGGCCCTCGCTGCCGGTTTGGTCGCGCTTGCCGCATGCAGGTGCATGCTGGTGGGAACGGCCCTGTACAGGGATCACCCGACCTCCGCGCGGCCCCCGCTTCTAGTTTGATCGCGCTCATCGCATGGAGTCGGATGCTGGTAGGACAGGCCCTTAATCTTGTGTGTGGACTGGATCACAAGATAACTGAGGCATAAAGGGCAAAATTTGAATTAATTAAATTCAAGAATAGTTGGACATCTCACCCCATTGCGAAAAGGTCTCACAACTGCTCCTCTATGAAATAATGTTAATAAACCATTGCCCTCTCCCACAGTAAACACACACTTTCATCCGTCAACATTCGTCAATCGCATTTTTGTGCTCTATGCACAGGGTAATAAGTTAATCAATTCCTCTTTCATTCTTTAATGTAGATCCTGTACCAGTTGCCCCAGCCTCTCTGAAAATTGGGACATCTTTGGAGTGGAGTGGTTGCACCCAAGCAGCGGGCTTCACGGAATCTGTCAGCGTGAAGACACGGAGTAAGGTAATGGATTCCAATGGTTCCAAGTTCAGAACAGCTTCTTCCCTACAGCCATTTGGCAATTAAACACCACAACCTCAAATAGCTCGGAACTACATAGACTATTAATGTTATTTTTGCACTATTATTGGTTATTATTGCACTATTTTTGTTTTGTGTGTGTGTGTGTCTGTCCCGCTGAGTTACTCTAACTCTTTGTATCATGCTCCTACTCTAATTCTGTGGGTTCTGATGCGGTTTCCGAGCTGGAAGGTCAACAGTGGACATGATCTTCACCCTTCGCTAACTCCAGGAGAAGTGCAGAGAACAGCGGATGCCCCTGTATGTTGCTTTCATTGACCTCACCAAGGCATTCAGCCTCGTCAGCAGAGATGGCCTATTTAAGGCTCTGCCAAAGATTGGCTGCCCACCAAAACTGCAGAGCACGATAGAACATCATCACGAAGGGGACGGTGCAGTTCAATGGCAGCTTCTCTGATCCCTTCGACATCCGCAGTGGCGTCACACAAGGCTGCGTCCTCGCTCCCACACTCTTTGGGATTTTCTTCGCTCTGCTCCTGAAACATACCTTCGGCACTGCAACAGAAGGGATCTACCTGCGTACTAGATCAGGTGGCAGGCTCTTCAACCTCACCCGCCTCAGAGCAAAGACAAAAGTACGTGAAGCTCCCATCAGAGACATGTTGTTTGCCGGCGATGCTGCAGTTGTGTCCCACACACAGCAGGAACTACAGTCACTGATGGACCACTTCTATCGGGCATGCAAGGACTTCGGGCTGACCATCGGCCTGAAGAAGACAAACGTCTTTGGGCAGAATACAGAGGCGCCGCTTGTCACCACCATCGACGACTACGAACTTGATGCCGTCCATCAGTTCACGTACCTCGGCTCCACCATCACCGACAACCTCTCCTTGCACTCGGAGATTGATGAGGATCGGGAAGGCAGCTACAACTCTCGCTCACCTCACAACTCGAGTGTGGACCAACCCAAAGTTGACGGTGAAGACAAAGATAGCGGTCTACAATGCTTGTGTCAACAGCACGCTGCTGTACGGCAGTGAGACATGGACTACATATGCCAAGGCAGGAGAGAAGACTCAACACCTTCCACCTTAGAAGCATCCGCCGTATATCCTGGGCATATCCTGGCAATACAGAGTGTCCAACGCCGAGATCCTGTCTCGCGCTGGTCAACCCAGTATGTACGCTCTACTCGGGCAGCGCAGACTGTGGTGGCTGGGCCATGACCACCGCATGGAGGATGGCCGTGTTCCAAAAGACATCCTCTATGGAGAGCTGACATCTGGGAGGAGAACCATCGGCCGCCCCCAGCTACGTCACAAGGATGTCTGCAAGAGAGATATGAAGGTGCTCGACATCGATGTGGAGTCCTGGGAGAGCCTTGCAGCTGACCGCATGAGGTGGAGAGGTACCCTGAACCAACATCTCAAAACGGGGGAAGAGAAACTGATGAACGTAGCGGCAGACAAGCGGGCACGCAGAAAGGAGCGCAGCAACTTCAACAAACCAGAGACCACACACACACAAATGTGACGTTTGCCACAGAGACTGTCACCCCCGCATTGGTCTCTTCAGCCACAAGCAACGCTGCTCCAGCCAAGGTTTGGAGCAAGCAGCCAACAACTAGGATGCATCACACATGGTCAGGCATGACCGAGCGGGGCCTATGATGAGGTGGCTGATGAGGGCAGCCATGGGCCTGGAAACAGAGGGAGTAGACATTGGCTGACGGGGCGGGTGGCTGGGTGGTTTACGAAGCGGTGCTCTCCACCCACCAAGCCATTAGACTCACCGTCCCACATCCCCTACCTCCGAATGGTCAAGGGCCAGAAATTCTTTGAAGTCAGTTCCAACGTTGCAGTTTCTATGGAGGCTTTGATTATGTTCTTGAATCTTTCCTTCCGTCTGCCTGGAAAACTCTTGTAGTGACAGAGCTCAGGAATGGATATCTATTTTGGAAATCTGGTGTTAGGCACGCGGTCTGCCCAAGGTAGTCAAGAGCGTAACTTGAGCTTCAATACTGGGGATGTTGGGCTGGGAGAGGATGCTGGCATTGGTTCACGGATCCTTCCAATGAATTAGGAAGGTTTTGTTGGGACAATATTTCTCCGTGCCTGCTGGCATTAGTGCAGGTCTTAGTAGCATTCAGGAAAACAGGGACCCCTGCTCTGTAATATGTTAGGTGCCAGATCTGAAGCATTTATCATCACGTATCACGGGTTAACATATGATGAGCGTTTGGTGACATTGGGCCTGTACTCGATGCAGTTTGGAAGGATGAGGGAGACCTCATTGAAACTTACCGAATAGTGACAGGCCTGGATAGAGTGGATGTGGAGAGGATGTTTCCACTAGTGGGAGAGTCTTGGACCAGAGGTCATAACCTTTGAATTAAAGGACGTTCCTTTGGGAAGTAAATTAGTCAGAGGGTGGTCAATCTGTGGAATTCATTGCCACAGAAAGCTGTGGAGGCCAAGTCAATGGATATTTTAAAGGCAGAGATAAATTATTGATCAGTACGGGTGTCGGGGGTTATGAGGGGCAGGCAGGAGAATGGGGTTGAGAAGGAGAGATAGATCAGCCAGTATTGAATGATAGAGTAACTTGATGGGCTGAATGGCCTAATTCTGCTCCTATCACTTATGAACTTATGAAGTATCCTGTTCCTCGATTGACAAACGCTCTGCCACTAGTGCACTAAAGGTGAATTTTATTGTCAATATATTTGCTTTCATCCCTGATATCTGTCTGGGATCTACCTGTGGGGAAACTAAAGGGCCTGTCCTACAACTCTAAGCATGCAACTCTATGCGATGAACGCGATCAAACTAGAAGCGGGGGCCGCGCGGAGGTCGGGTGATCCCTGTACAGGGCCGTTCCCACCGGCATGCGCCTGCATGCGGCAAGCGCGACCAAACCGGCAGCAGGGGCCGTGCGGAGGTCGGGTGAGTGGCGCAACGCGGCGCAAAGTGAGGCGAACTTGGAGCAAAGTCTTAAGGTAAGTTCGCCAGGACAGAGAGGGGCACAGAGGCACACACACACAGAGGGCCACGGAGCCACACACATAGAGGGTCACGGAGGCACCTACAGATAGGTTCACGGAGGCACGACGTCGAGGCGGTGTGTAATGCGTCGAGGCGACTGCGAGCTGACAAGCCGTTGCCGCGCAGAATTTTTGAACATAGTCAGTTTTTCGGAGCCCCGCGCGATGTCGGGACGAACTCCGCACAATTCCGCACGGCTCCGGCAATCGAAGTGGGACCGGCCCCGCAACGACGGACGGCTTAAGCGACCACGCTAGGTCGCGCTCACCGCATAGAGTTGCATGCTGGTGGGACAGGCCCTTAACTCTGCTGGTTCCATCAAAACTTTAACTGCAAACTGAATAAGCAAAGTTGACCCATTTCTTTTTGTTTTGCAGAGTTTGAAATTGCGGGGCTTTAGGAAGGGTAAGTTGGTGCAAATCTAATGTGTTTTAAATGAAAGATAATGAAGCAATTCCAGCACTTTCTCTGCCTCGTCTTCTTCCCAAGCTATGAAATTGACCAATGTGGTCATGTTAAAAACTATTCTTATCATGTTATTCTGCATGTCAAAAAGTCAAAGTATTCTTTATTGTCATTCAGACTTTTCAGTCTGAACGAAATTTTGTGGCTTGCAGTCATAATATGTTATGAATAAAATAACAAAACACACAATGAACACAGTTTAACATCCGCCACAGTGAGTCCACCAGGCACCTCCTCACTGTGATGGAAGGCAAAAGTCTTTAAGTCCTTTTCTCTTCCCTCCTTGTTCTCCCTCTGCGTTGAGGCGATCCAGGCCTCCGATGTTGTGACCCTGCTGGGCAATGGTAACTCAAGTGGTCATTAACCATATCTGTAGTGATTAACCTTGACAGTAACACTGGCAACTATTAATACAGCCTTTAACTAGAATCGCTATCTACCACACCAATTACTGGAGCAGCCAATAACTATAATTCTAGTAACAATTTGGTCATGCCTGCAACTCTGGTACAATCTATAGCTCCCAATAATTCTAATAAGTATCAACCATACCATTATTGTCATGGGATCTTCCGCACTGAGGCATTCAGTCTGAGAGATAGTTAGATGTTGCCTTTAGCAACGACGAGCTGGGGATTGGTGAGTGTGTGTGTGTGTGTGCACAAGGTGGAGGGGGAAGGGAGGTGAGGGGAAGTGGTGGGGAGGAGCAGTTTTGTTCCCTCCTTCAAGGTATATGGAGCTCGCTGGCCACACTGGCATGTATTACACTGTTCACCCCTCACTGCCCCTGAACTGCGAAGGCACTAAAGAGCCAACAACATTGATGAATCATGTATCGAACAAGCTGGATAAGGGTAGCTAATATCCCCCAGGAAAAAAATATTAGTGAACCCGATGAGTTTTAGAACAAAATCGATGTTTTTATAACATAGTAGTATGAGCTTCCTTTAACTTCAAGGTTTTACTGAATTATTTGAAGTTAGATTTCCCAAGCAGCCAGAGTGGGATTTAAAATGGTTTGCAGATCACTTGTCCAGAACTCTTTTCTGCACATCCAATAACTTGCTCAGGTTAAATGCAACTTAATTGGGCGGCACGGCGGCGCAGTGGTAGAGTTACTGCCTTGCAGTGTTTGCAGCGCCAGAGACCCGGGGGCGATCCTGACTACGGGTGCTGCCTGTACGGAGTTTGTACGTTCTCCCCGTGGCCTGCGTGGGTTCTTCAGTTTCCTCCCACACTCCAAAGACTTCCAGGTTTGTAGGTTAATTGGCTTGGTGTAGGTGTAAATTGTCCCTAGTGTGTGTAGGATAGAAACATAGAAAAATAGGTGCAGGAGTAGGCCATTCGGCCCTTCGAGCCTGCACCGCCATTCAATGTGATCATGGCTGATCATCCAACTCAGTATCCTGTACCTGCCTTCTCTCCATACCCCCTGATCCCTTTAGCCACAAGTGCCACATTTAACGCCCTCTTAAATATAGCCAATGAACTGGCCTCAACTACCTTCTGTGGCAGAGAATTCCAGAGACTCACCACTCTCTGTGTAAAGAATGTTTTCCTCATTTCGGTCCTAAAGGAATTCCCCCTTATCCTTAGACTGTGACCCTTTGTCCTGGACCTCCCCAACATCGGGAACAATCTTCCAGCATCTAGCTTGTCCAACCCCTTAAGAATTTTGTAAGTTTTTATAAGATCCCCCCTCAATCTTCTAAATTCCAGCGAGTACAGGCCGAGTCTATCCAATCTTTCCTCATATGAAAGTCCTGACATCCCAGGATGGTGTGAATGTGCGGGGATTGCTGGTCGATGGTCAGTGTGGACTCGGTGGGCTGAAGGGCCTGTTTCCACGCTGTATCTCTAAACCAAACTCGGATCCATCGCCACCACCGCAGCTCAGTGAGTACATTGTGACAAAACCTAAATTAGAAATCTTTGTGCAAAACACTGCAAAGTTGTCTGCATTGGACATATGCAGATTCAATGACATGCAAAGAATACAATCACATTCAGAGAAAAAGCATGCATTTCACTGCAATGTTGACACGCTGTGGATGCGGCATGTACTCCTGACAGGATAAACTGTAGCAACTTGCCAAGCTTCCCTAGCATATCCTGAAATTGCAACCAGCCCCACCAAAAAGGTCAAAGACTCCAAATGTATGGGACAACATAGGTTGTAGTTCAAGCACCTTCATTTTAAGATGGCCCTGGCATTCCCCCTCTCTCTATCCCTCCCCCACCCAAGTCGCACTAGCTTCTCATTTTCACACTACATACAGCTTACATACAGCCTGTTTCCTTCATCATCGATACTTTTTTGCATATCTTTCATTCATTGTTCTTTATCTCTCCACATCACTGTCTATATCTCTCATTTCCCTGATCCCTAGCCAGTCTGAAGAAGGGTCTCCACCCGAAACGTCGCCCATCTCCTTCGCTCCTTAGATGCTGCTGCACCCGCTGAGTTTCTCCAGCCTTTTGTGTACCCACCTTCATTTTAACTTGGTCATACAGCAGTGCTGTTTCAGCAGTGCTGCTTCAAGACCGTCCATCTTCCTGTCTAACAAACAGATTGAAAACCTTCACCACCCCACAGCCTTCAAAAGTTCAAGGCAAACGATTGCCACATTTTCAAAGGAGCGGGGCAACAACGATAAGTCTGGCCAGGCCGGCAATAGCCGCATGAGCCGATGTTAATTTGTAAACGTATGACAACTCGCGTTTGGGGAATGTTAAGGACATTTGTTGCTTTGTTGAGTGAACTTGGGAATTTTTGACTCTCTCCCTGCCACTGCTCAATGCACAGGGACAGGCCTCTTGGCCCACAATGTTTGTGCTGAACATGGTGCCAAGTTAAACTGATCTACTCTGCCAGTATATGATCCATATCCCTCTATTCCCTCCACTTCCATACACCTATCTAAAAGACTCTTAAACAGCACTATAAAAGCTGCCTCCCCAACCACCCCTGGCATTCCAGGCCCCCACCTTCTCTGTATTAAAAAAAAGCCCCCTCACATCTCCATTCAACTTTCCCCCTCTCGGTCTATTGTTATGGCCTCCAGTGCTGGACATTTCCATCCTGACAGTAAAAGCTTCTGACTGTCTACACTGTCTTCTTCTTCTTGCGTATGGTATGCACAGCCTAAAGTTGTAGGACAACTTGTTCTATTTGATCTTATTTGATTGTGCACGCCGGGTTGATTGCATTTGTTGAAACAGGGTGGACCACGTGAAGGTTGCAATCTTCCACCCCGTCTACCCTGTCTGCACCCCTCATCATTTTATATACTTATATTAAGACTCCAATCAACCTCCGACTTCTAGAGAAAACAATCCAAGTCAATCCAACCTCTTTCTGTAGCTGAACCCCTCTAATCTAGACAGCATTCTGTAAAACTTCCCCTACACCCTTTCCAAAGCCTCCACATCTTTCCCGTAATGGGGTGACCAGAACTGCACACAGTGTTCGAAATGCAGCCTAACCAAAGTCCTATGGAGCTGCATCATGATTTCCTGCCTCTAATATTCAATGTCCCTGGCAATGAAGGTAAGCAAACTATATGCCTTCTTTACCACCCTAACTACTTGATCTCCCCCTTCGGTGTACTCCAAGATCCCTCTGCACATCGGTGCTGTTAAGGGTCTCGCCATTAACTGTATACATCATCAAGGCCCTTTGTTCTAATTTTTCATCTGTACAAGAGTTTGGGGAGGAAACATAAAGTGAGGCCCTACTGGAAGATCAACCTCATTGCATTACTTATTTATGCTGTTATTTTACATTTCTTAATTTACTCAAAAACTATTTCCCACAGATAGGAAGACTGAATCGTTAGTACTTCCAATTTCACTGAGTGAGTATCATTTACTCTTCTTCATGTCTGCTTCACCCCACGCTTATTTTTGTAGGCATGTTTGCACTAAATTAAACGGTCAATGTGCAATAACTGTGATGCAGCCCCACTGTCAGTGATTCACCTGATGTGTATCCCTGTGGCCGTTCCACATGCTTGTGTCTTCTGGGCTTCCCTCTGTATTTACTTCTAACTTTCTGCAACCATTGCCATGGAATGTTGCCCTGAGTTTCTCAATGGGCCTTCCCACTGATCACTACACTGACTATCCCTATGTTCCGTCTAATTCCTGGTGAATCCCGGGTGTCTGCTGGGATTCTTACTGAAGCCTTTCTGCACCTTGTTGCTTTAATGCGAATCTGTCCACAGGTTTGCCACAGTCTGACAGAGCTCCCTCTCCTGAGATGCACAATCCCAGATCATCACCTGATCCCAATAAGGTCTTTGCCAGGAGCAAGGTAAGAAAGATTCCTTCTGTTCAGTGAAGACATTCAATGCATTTCCAGCAGGTACCCTGATATCAGAACAGGGCAAACGCGACTAGTGGGATGTGGCATTTGGTCTGTATGGGACAAGTTGGGCCAAAGGCCCTGTTTTCCTGTTGCATGACTCCCACTGATAATATTTTATTTACAGCAAAGAAAAAAGTGACATTTTACTTCCCACCTCTTTATATGGTTTTGCTTAAGTTCATAAGTTCTAGGAGTAGAATTAGGTCATTCAGCCCATCAAGTCTATTCCACCAGTCAATCATGGCTGATCTATCTTTCCCTCTTAACACCATTCTCCTGCCTTCTCCCCATAACCCCTAACACCTGAACTAATCAAGAATCTATCTATTTCGAATCGAGAATCTATCTATATCTGCCTTAAAAATATAATTTTTTAACAGAAATAGTTAGTGTCAACAAGCAGCATTTTGGGGAAGTATTTTGGGGAATTTGTTTTTAGGAAGTGCATTGACAAATCGGAAATGAGCTATATTTAAAGATAATTTTGTAGTATTAAATTTTCATTCACATGGTTAATGCTAGTGATTGATTCGACATGAACCATCTCCTTCACCTCACTCCGACCAGCAACCCCCCCAATGGCATGTTTTTCTATTCCTTTCCACGGTTATTTACTTGGCTTCTGTGACTCGTGTCTCAACTTAGTAGCCAGTTTCACTTCCATTGCCCCAATCTACATTATCATTGTGGAAGTTGACAAGATTAAACACAGCAACAGTGGCCATTTTAAAGTAAAATCATTTATTGAAAATCTTTTGAGGAAAAGTGTTTTTGATTTGTTCCGATGACTCATCTATTTCCAATTTAGTAATGTGTAGTCTAAAATACCAACACAATCTCATTGTATCTACAATGCCTTGTCCATAATAATCACACCACAAGCATTTGGTACTGAAGTGTACGGATTCGGATAAACGAGTAATTCTGGAAATAAATTTGAAGTTCATTATACAGATCTCATTATACCTGAAAATAAAATAACAATCTGCCTTCAGAGAAAGTAACCTTATGTCCTTGACCAAACTAGCTTTTTATCTGACTCCAGTTTCATGCCTGCATTGATAATTCTTAACAATTGTTTCATTTCAATATATTCTCTGGTTACCTGCTGCCAAATGACTAGTCCCAGCTATCAACAGGGTGATGGAGATATTGTTGATATTATTAACAGTAACTGTTAACCAATAAACGGCTTGCTACTGTGTAGTTTGGGATCCAGACCGCATTACTCATTTGATCTAAACATGGACCAGAGTTCGATTCTGGAGCAGATGTGACAGTGTACGTTTTGGCATCAATGCCACATTTGGCTGAATAAGACTTTGAATAGCCCTGCTAACTCTGAAGCAATGAGGTTAGAATGCCAATGTTTGGAGTCATGCTGCCTACAAACGAACATGGTTATGCTAGTTGGAGGTCAACCTTCAACACCCCAGGATATCCATGCAGGGCACCACTGCTTCATCCATGATCATTCTTCCATTATAAAGGGATGCTCATTGATGATTTGTCCATGCTCATTTATTCCCTGCTCCTTAGAGAATAAAGCAGTTTGTGATTTCATGCAGAAAGACCTTGAGAATCTCGACCTTGACAATCTGCATGCATGATAAATGGAAAGCCGTGTTTATACCACACTAGAACCATGTAAAGACCATCTCTAAGAAGAGAGAGGGGGGGGAATGGTGTCCGTTATTGCCGATTATCCATTATAACCTAGTAAGGTATTATCGTTGTATGTAGTTGAAACAAAGAACTGCAGATGATGCTTAATACACAAAAGGACACAAAGTGCTGGAGTAACTCAGCAGGGGAGGCAGCATCACTGGAGAACACAGATCAATATATTTGGGACCCTTCATCAGACTGATTCAGTCTACTCCAGCGATCTGTGTCGTTTGACCTTAACGCTAAGTGCCGATGCCATGGTCTGCACCAGCGAGCCCTTCTTCACCAGTTCACACATGTTGTTGCACCTCACACTGTAGCCCCGGGGCCAGCGCTTTCTTCAGGCTGCTACCAACGACAAGATGCGCTCATTCACCGTGGGGCTTCCTCCTCTTACCAAGGTGGAGTAAGTCGGTGACTCCGGGGGAGTCGAAGGAGGAGGTAGTGGTGGAGGGAGGGGTGTGTGGTAGAGAGAACAGAGCGACAGGAGGAGGTGGCGATCAAGCTGACATTATTGAGGAAGGGATGGTGGAAGGAAGGTGCACCTTGCAAGATGGGTGGGGGCCTTGGTGGCCTGTGCTCGAAGCGGTCGGGGAGGCAGTGTGAGTTGGAGGTCTGTCCACTATAGCCAAAATCCATTATAAAAGAGTTGTTCAAACAATGGTTTACTGTATATATAAATTAGTTGGACATAGATGTAGACTGGGCAGTTATTAAATTTGCAGATGACACTAAGATTGTTAGGGTCGTGGAATGTGAGAAAGATTGTCTTAAGTATACATTGGGATATAGATCAGAAATGGACGGAGAAATGGCAGATAGAGGTTGATCTGAGCAAGTGTGAGATGTTGCAATTTAAGAGGTTGAATGTAAGGGGAAATACACATTTAGTGGCATGACACTTATCAACATTGAGTACCTTCATAGGTTGGGACATTGAGTATGAATCATAAAGTCAAGATGCAGCTTTGTGGGACTTTCGTTTTGGCCACATCTGGGCTACTGCGTGCTGTTCTGGTTGAAGGATAAGTAGGCTGACACAAAATGCTGGAGCAACTCAGTGGGTGAGGCAGCATCTCAGGAGAGCAGAAATGGCCGACATTTCGGGTCGAGACCCTTCTTCAGTCTGATGTCAGGGGAGGGGATGGGACAAAGATAGAATGTAGGCGGGGACAGTAAGACTAGTGGGAGAACTGGGGAGGGATGGAGAGAAGGCTATCTGAACTTAGCGAAGTCAATGTTCATAATATGGAGGCTTTGGCAAGCGGTGTAGAGGAGATTTACCAGAATGATGTACGGGTATTAATTACAGGGATTGGTTGGACAGACTTGGATTGTTTTCTCTGGAACACCAGAGGTTGCAGAGGTACTGGGTAGAAGTATGTGCAATTATGAGAGGCGTAGATAGGATAGACAACATAAACCTTTGTCCAAAAGATGGAAAAATCAAATACCAGAGGACATAGCTTTAAGGTGAAAGTTTAAAAGAGATGTGCGGGCAACTGTTTTGCACAGAGGATGGTGAGAGGCTGGAATGTACTGATGGGAATGGTGGTTGAGGTGTCTATGGTGGTGATATTTAAGAGACTTTTGGATAGGCAGGGAATGGAAGGATATGGATTCTGTGCAGACAGGTAAGAGTGGGTCTGGGCATCATGTTTTGCACAGACAAAGTGGGCAGAAGGGCCTGTTCTAGTGCTATACTGTTCTGTGTTCTTTGCTCCACCTGGAATGTTGTACACATGCCAAGACATCCTATCAATTGATATTTGTGATAAATGAGTACTGGTTTACTTCTAGGGTAAGATGATTGAGGTGAAAGGGGCAAGATTTAATATTTATGGTGAGAGGACAAGGTAAGAACCTGACGAGCATTTTTTTTTTTCACTCGGGGTGATGGGTCTACGGAACAAGCTGCCAGAGGAGGTGGTTGAGGCAGATACTACATGGACATTTAAAGACACTTAAACAGGTACATGGATAGGAGAAGTTTAGAGAAATATGGGACAAACACAGACACATGGGACTATCTTAGATGGGGCATCTTGGTCAGCATGGACAAGCTGGGCTGAAGGGCCTGGTCCATGCTGTATACACTGTGACTGGGCCTATATGGTGTTGAATTTAGGAAAATTAGAATTGATCTTATTGAAATGTACAAAATTCTTATGGACCATTTCAGAGATGATGTAAAGTTGATGTTTCGAAGTCAGTAACTAAGGCAAACACTCGGAAAATATGGAAAAACTTATTCACATCTAGAGTTTCCAGCGTGGAAATGGGCCCTTTTTGCCCAACCTTTCTACGCTGACCGACATGCCCATCTACACTAGTTCCACCTGCCTACGTTTGGCACACGTCCCTCTAAACCAATCCAATCCAAGTACCATTCCAAATGTTTTTGAAACATTGGGGTAGTGCCTGCCTCAACTACCTCCTTCCATATGCCTACCACCCTTTGTGTAAACAAATGTTGGCCCTCTTGATTGGTTGGCTATGTGGGGGAAGGAATGATTGATGGAATTTCATACAGAGAAATGTGAGGTGTTGCATTTTAAAAGTCTAGCATGGGTAGGACCTACACAGTGAATGGTAGGGCCTTGAGATATGTTGTAGAACAGAGGGTTAGGTAGGAGTGCAGGTATATAGTTCATGGAAGGAGGCGCCACAGGTAGATGAGTTAGAGTAAAGGGCCTGTCCTACCAGCATGCAACTCTATGCGATGAACGCAATCAAACTAGAAGCGGGGGCCGTGCGGAGGTCGGGTGATCCCCTGTACAGGGCCGTTCCCACCAGCATGCGCCTGCATGCGGCTAGCGCGACCAAACCAGCAGCGAGGGCCGCGTGGAGGTCGGGTGAGTGACACAACACGGCGCAAAGTGAGGCGAACTTGGAGCGAAGTCTGAGGTAAGTTCGCCAGGACAGAGGGGGGACACAGCGAGGGCCACGGAGCCACACACATAGAGGGTCACGGAGGCACCTACAGATAGGTTCATGGAGGAACGATGTCGGGGCGGTGTGTAATGCGTCGAGGCGACTGTGAGCTGACAAGCCGTTGCCGCGCGGAATTTTTGGACATAGTCAGTTTTTCGGAGCCCCGCGCGGTGTCGGGATGAACTCGGGACGAACTCCGCACAATTCCGCACGGCTCCGGCGATCGAAGTGGGACCGGCCCCGCGACGCCAGACGGCTCAAGTGACCACGTTAGGTCGCGCTAATCGCATAGAGTTGCATGCTTGTAGGACAGGCCCTTAACAAGCTGCCAGTGGGGGTAGTTAATGTAGGGACTATCGCAATGTTTATCGAAGCAATTAGACAGGTACATGGATAGGACAGGTTCTCACAGAACTGTTGGCGACAACAGGACTGCGTTTGGCCCATAGGAGAGATATGGGCCAAACGCAGGCAAGGGGGACATTTTTGTAGGTGTGGGCAAGTTGGGCCGAAGGGCCTGATTCCACACTGTATCACTCTATGACTCTAAATGTGAAGTTCTCAGCACATTAAGTAACCACAATCAGCACGTTGGCCTTCATCAGTCAGAGTATCAAGTATAGAATCTGGGAGATCATGTTGCAGTCGTATAAGGCGTTGGTGAGGCCACATTTAGCGTATTGTTTTCAGTTTTAGGCACCACGTTAAAGAAAGATGTTGTCGAGCTGGAAAGGGTGCAGAGACGATTTGCGAGGATGTTTCCAGGACTCGAGGGCTTGGGCTATAGGGAGAGGTTGAGCTGGGATGCTATTTCCTGGAGTGCAGGAGGATGAGGGGTGATCTTATAGAGGTGTACCAAATCATGAGACTAATAGATCGGGAATCGAGAAGCAGAGGACATAGGTTTAAAGTGAGGAGGGGGAATTTCTATTTCTTACATTATCATAACTCACAAAGCATGTAGATAGATTTTATCAAAACTTAGTTTCTCTACTCGCTGGTTGATTAACCATGTGTCTTGTATCCATGCCTTCAGATTGCTGACACCTGCCAGCGAGCAAGATATCCATGAATCTGTACATCACCATGCTTGTGCATAAACTCAACTTGACTTGAACACAATTGCTTTTATTCACCAATAGTAATGTACTTCTTATTGTATGGACGGAAAGCTGTTCAATTCCAGCAGGTGGCGCTTAAGCCTAAGGATTACATTCATTTTGAGGAGCTGCAGGAACTGGGGTCCATTCAGCTGTTGGACCTCTGCTGCTGCAGATGGCCTGACCCAGCAAACACCTATCACCCATTCCATTTGACTTGGGTGCAAGGAGTGTAGGAAGGAACTGCAGATGCTGGTTTACACCGAAAATAGACACACAAAAGCTGGAGTAACTCAGCGGGAGAGGCAGCATCTCTGGAGGGAAGGAATGGGTGACGTTTTGGGTTGAGCTCTTCAGACTGAGAGTCAGGGGAGAGGGAATGAAAAGTTACAAAGGACAAATTAAAGATATGCAAAAAGAGTGATCAAACCCAGCAACGATGATCAAGGTAGACAAAAGTGCTGGAGAAACTCAGAGGGTGCAGCAGCATGTATGGAGCGAAGGAAATAGGCAAAGTTTCAGGCCAAAACCCTTCTTCAGACGTCTGAAGAGGGGTTTTGGCCCAAAATGTTGCCTATTTCCTTTGCTGAGTTTCTCCAGCATTTTTGTCTACCTTTGATTTTCCAGCATCTGCAGTTCCTTCTTAAAAACCATGATCAAGGAATGGTCATTGTTGGCTGTGGGAAGGTGATAATGAGTAATACCAACAGTAAACTCAGCAGGACAACAGTGAAACAAGTACGTTTAAGAAGGAACTGCAGATGCTGGAAAATCAAAGGTAAATAGGCAACATTTCGGGTCAAAACCATTCTTCACTCTGAAGAAGGGTTTTGATTCGAAACATTGCCTATTTCCTTCGCTCCATAGATGCTGCCTCACCCGCTGAGTTTCTCCAGCATTTTTGTCTACCAGTGAAACAATGACTGAAGTGGGGGAGGGATGGAGAGAGACGGGATGTCAGGGTTACTTGAAATCAATACTCTTGCTGTAAGCTGTAAAGGGCCTGTCCTACAAGCATGCAACTCTATGCGATGAAGGGCCCTTAAGGGTTGTAAGCTGCCCAAGTGAAATATGAGGTGCTGTTCCTCCAATTTGCATTCACCTATTCCCTTTCTCCAGAGATGCTGAATGCCCCTCTGAGTTAATCCTGCTTTTAGTATCTATCTTAGGTGCAAGGAGTTCCATATTTCCACCTTAAGTGTGAAATTCTACTTCCGATTCCCTGAATAGGATGTTCTGGAATCCTTTCCCCTACCACAGACAGAGGAGGTAGTTTCTCTGTTTTTGTTCCGATTGCAGGCATATCCCACTCGAAAGGCCTTGATCATATCAATCCTGTGAATTAGTGAGGTCAAACATGCTGCTCAGTTCTGCATTACATCTGCCTATCCAACAGCCTTTTTAAAGCCACATACAAGCACCGTGAAATCTCCGCAAAGTATGCCTATTTTGAAGACGTCTCCTCATGTCGCCAACAGTTCCGTGAGATCCTCTCTCATTGCTGCACCTCTGTAGTAGCCTTGCCTCTCCCCTTTTCCAGCTTCATTCTCTCCCCCATAATCTGTCTGAAGAAGGGTCCGAACCCAAAACATCACCTATCCATCTCCAGAGATACTGTCTGACCCACTGAGTTATTCCAGAACTTTGTGTCCTTTTTTGTACTCAAGTTACCTTAGATATTTCATCCAACAACTAACATTCGGTTCTTGCTTCCGTGAAAGAATCTCCATTTAGAGATTGTCCCTTCACTTCCCAGGTCTGTTTCCTGGGGACAGAATGCAAAATGTAATAGAATTGTAATAATTCAGATTGTGCCAACCTAAATTGTAATTCACTCTCTCTCTCTGTATCTTCATCTGCAGAGTATGAAAATTTTACGAAGTATGAAGAAAAGTGAGTTGATTGTCTTTTCTGGAACAACATTAATATATTTAGATGTTATAATGTGTTATTACTGTAATAAGATCATGTGCAATCACAGCAAGGAAGAGGCATAAAATGCTGGAGCAACTCAGTGGGACAGGGAGAGTCTGAAGGGTCTCGACCTGAAACATCACCCGTTCCTTCTCTCCAGAGATGATGCCTGTCCTGCATTCCCAGCTTTTCTCCAGCATTTTGTGTCTATCTCACCAACACCAGTCTTCCAACACAGGCTGGTTGAACCACTGTGTGTTTCTAATGCATTGGGTTTTTTTAATTTGAGATGTTTGCTAAACGGACAAGCTATCAACAGCTATGGCTCAGTCTAATTTATCAGGATATTCCACTCCATGTCAAACACCATGGGTTCCAACAAAACCCGACCTAAACATAAACTAGATTAACACTCCAAATGTGTTAACCAATGTTATTGTCTTATGGATGAGGCATTAACTCAAATCCCTGGATCTTGTTCCAATAGCCATTAAAGATACTATAGAGCTGATTGTAAAACGGGATTAAAAACACAGAAACATAGAAATTAGGTGCAGGAGTAGGCCATTCGGCCCTTCGAGCCTGCACCGCCATTCAATATGATCATGGCTGATCATCCAACTCAGTAATCCGTACCTGCCTTCTCTCCATACCCTCTGATCCCCTTAGCCACAAGGGCCACATCTAACTCCCTCTTAAATATAGCCAATGAACTGGCCTCAACTACCCTCTGTGGGAGAGAGTTCCAGAGACCCACCACTCTGTGTGAAAAAAGTCCTCGTCTTGGTCCTAAAGGATTCCCCCCTTATCCATAAGCTGTGACCCCTTGTCCTGGATCTCCCCAACATCGGGAACAATCTTCTTGCATCTAGCCTGTCCAACCCCTTAAGAATTTTGTAAGTTTCTATAAAATCCCCTCTCAATCTCCTAAATTCTAGAGAGTGTAAACCGAGTCTATCCAGTCTTTCTTCATAAGACAGTCCTGACATCCCAGGAAATTGCCTGAGCGACCTGATCAATATTCCTCCCTCAGGATTATTAACCAAAGAGTAACTGTAATACAATTCAATTCTGTTCCCTTTTAATTTCAGCACTATTTGATTGGTGGTAATCCCATTTCTGAGTCAAAAAGTATAAGTGGATCATGTTGGTCGGCATGGGCAAGTTGGGCCGAAGGGCCTGTTTCCACACTGTTTGACTACATTACTATGACTCTAAAGTGTTCGGCCCAGAGGAATAACAATCCTAGGTGCAGGAGTGCTGGAGATGTCATTTCCTCAAATGAGTTATTATACCAGGAGCTGACCCACTCGCTCTCTCAAATAGAGTTTCACAAGGATTCCATGCCACTAGTTCCAAAAGAACGGGGGATATTCTTCAGGGTATTCTCCTGGATAATCAACATCATTCAATCAGACTTAGGGTGGCATAATGGCTGTAAAGCTTATAAAGCTGTTAAAGAAGGAACTGCAGATGCTGGAGAATCGAGGGTACACAAAAAGCTGGGGAAACTCAGCGGGTGCAGCAGCATCTAAGGAGCGAAGGAGATAGGCAACGTTTCGGGCTGAAACCCTTCTTCAGACGTATAAAGCTTATAAAGCTGCTGCCTCACAACTCCAGCATCATAAGTTCAATTTTCACCTCCAGCGCTGTCTCCAGTACAGTTTGCACGTTCTTCCGGCGAGCACGCGGGTTTCCTCGAGGCGTCCGTTTCCTCTCACATCCAACACACACTCGAGATAATTGGCCACTGTAAATTGTCCCGAGTCTGTTAGATGAGTAAGCAATGTTGATGGAAATCTGGGAAGAATGAAATAGGACACGTGTAAAGGTTAGTGTGTTACTGTCAATGCACAGACTTAGTGGATCAAACGGGCTGCATCTCTCTTTGATTTTATCATCTATAAGTGATCTGATTGTTATTTGAGAGAAATGTCACGGCGTTCTCAATTACTACAATGGATACGCAGAAAAGTTTGATGATTGTGAAATATTTGAGCCATTCAGATATTGTGAAAAACACTTCATAAAATTGTCTTATTTTCTTTAAAATAGTAATCACTAGTTTGTTGTATGAAAATTATTACTTATCAGACAGTAAATAATAAATTTAGTTTTGTGTGCTTTAACCATAATTTGCCAGCACGGAGATTGCTGTCAACCCAGGGAGAGATCGTCAGTGGAAGATAGACACAAAACGCTGGAGTAACTCAGCGGGTCAGACAGTATCACTGGAAGAAAGGAATAGGTGACGTTTCGGGTCGAGACCCTCCAGCCTTCAAGCCAGCACCGCCATTCAATATGATCATGGCTGATCATCTAAAATCAGTACCCCGTTCCTGCTTTTTCCCCCCATCTTCCTTGATTCCTTTAGCCCTAAGAGCTAAATCTAACTCTCTTGAAAACATCCAGTGAATTGGCCTCCACAGTCTTCCATGGCAGAGAATTCCACAGATTTACAACTCCCTGGGTGAAAAGGTTTTTCCTCATCTCAGTCCTAAATGGCCTATCCCATATTCTTAAACTGTGACCCCTGGTTCTGGACCACCCCAATATTGGGAACATTTTTCCTGCATCTAGCCTGTCCAATCCTTTAAGAATTGTATATGTTTCTCTAAGATTTCCCTCTCATCCTTCTAAATTCCAGTGAATACAAGCCCAGTCAACCCACTCTTTCATCATATGTTAAAGAAGGAACTGCAGATGCTGGAGAATCGAGGGTTACACAAAAAGCTGGAGAAACTCAGTAGGTGCAGCAGCATCTAAGGAGCGAAGGAGTCTGAAGAAGGGTCTCGACCCAAAACGTCGCCTATCTCCTTCGCTCCTTAGATGCTGCTGCACCCGCTGAGTTTCTCCAGCTTTTTGTGTAACCCCCACTCTTTCATCATATGTCAGTCCTGCCATCCTGGGAATTAACCTGGTGAACCTACTCTGTACTCCCTCAATAGCAAGAATGTCCTTCCTCATATTAGGAGACTAAAACTGCGTACAATACTCCAGGTGCGTCTCACCAGGGCCCTGTTTACCTGCAGTAGGACCTCCTTGCTCTGAAAGGTATGCAAAAAAGTAACAATGATAAAGGAAGTGGTCCATTGTTAGCTGGGGGCTGGGTGAAAACGGGTTATACATACAATGCAACTCACCAGCATGACAGTGAAACTAGGGTGGAGAGGGATGGAGAAAGGGGGGATACAAGGGTAACATGAAGTAAGATCAATCATATTCGTACCGCTGGGTTGTAAGCTGCCAAAGCGAAATATGAGGTGGCTGTTCCTCCAATTTGCATTTGGGTCTCACTCTGATAGTGGAGGCCCAGGACAGAAAGGTCAATGTGGGAATGGGAAGGGTAGTTACAGTGTTTGGCAACCAGGAGATCATATAGCCAAACCACTGGTAGACATAGCTAATGTATCATTGCATATCTCTCTCTCTCTCTCTATGTGCCCACAGCAATAAGTGGTGGCTCTGCCCCATCCAGGACTTCTGTGCCAGAGTCAAGCCCAGAACACAGTCGCTTCCTTCCGAAATTTGGTGAGTTATTTGCTCTCAACGGAAGCTGTTACTTGGTGCCCACCACCACGCCATCGACCTATCTGTTTATGAAAGCAATTGGTTCCAATAACTTGGGCGCACATAGTCAATACTCCAATTGAAAAGCTGAATGGATTAAAAAAAGAAAATTCAAAAAGTATTCATGGAAACATTAAGTATTTTAAATCAATAGTTTATTCCCATTTTTATTCACCCTTTGAGAAATTAGCGGTCAGCAGATCGTGCAGTGAAGGTTGACACAAGGAACTGCAGGTGCTGATTTACAAAAAAAGACACAAAGTGCTGGACTAACTGTGAAGGTGTTCTCTTGGTGTTGTTGGCCAAGCAGTTTCAAGATATGACTAAGGAATGATGGAATAACATTGAGCAAATTTCTAAACTGGGATGGCATGTGACTTGGAAGCAAAGCTCAGGACTCAGTTCACCTGCTGCCAGTGAAGCTTTTGAGTTTGCAAATTGTTGACAAAGACGCTTTGTTGGGTTTTTGCAGAGCATCCAGTGGATAGTGCACAATACAGTCACAATGTGAATGAGGAAGGAAATCAATATCAATGACATCAGGGCAGCACAGTGGTGCAGCGGTAGAGTTGATGCCTTACAGCGCTAAAGACCAAGATTCGATCCCGACTAGAGTTTCTATGTTCTCCCTGTGTCCGCATGGGTTTCCTCCAGGTGCTCAGGCTTCCTCCCACATTCCAAAAAACATGCAAGTTTGCAGGTTCAATGCCTTCTGTAAGTTGCCCCTTATGTGTAGGATAGAACTAGTGTCTGGGTGATCATTGGTCTGGCGATTTGGTGGGCCAAAGGACCCGTTTCCAAGCTGAATCTCTAAACTGAATTGATATTGAGTCCAAGGCGAATATCGGACTAGACTTTGGATCATAGAGCGAGCCAACTGTCCCTTTGGCCCAACCTGCCCACGCCGACAATCATTCTCCATCTCCACTAGTCCCTTCTGCCTGCCTTTGACGCATATCCTTCTAAACCTCTCCTTTCCATGTACCTGTCCAAATGTTTTTTTGAACATTGTGATCGTACCTGCCTCAATTACCTGCTCCAGCAGTTTATTCCATACACCTACCACGCTTTGTGTGAAACAAGTTGCCCCTTAGCTTCCTTTTCTAAGTGTAAATATGTGTATTTTTTCGAGATGTTAAAGCTGGTATTCTTACAAACTTTAACCTTTATTTTAAGCTGCAAAGTTATCTTCCATATACAGCCCACAGAGTTATAGGATATTTGACAGTTCTTCCAAAATCTGGAAATTAGTCTTTAGCTCCCTCGCTGAAAATTTGAATATTATAGAATGTCCCATTCTGGGAAAATAATTGTGAAGTTATAATTGCTTTTCCTTCTTACTGTGCAAGAAGCTGAATTGCCTTGAGATAAAAAAACTATGTTTGTTGGAGTTTGTTGTCCATGAAGGTAAAGTAGACAGCAATTAAACAGTACAATGTTATGCATTGCCCTAGATCTGATGATTGATAGAGCGTTTTCTGAAATGGTCAAATGCAGGGTATTTCAGCCACCATATTGATTCATTTGCTTATCAGACAACAATGGCAAGAGCATGGAACTGTACCCGAACCCTGTCCCAATGGCCTGCACCTTCCTCCTTCACAACCAAACTACTATGTTATATTTGTTTCTCTCACCTCAAAACTCCTCGCTATCAGCAACCATATAATTATCCCAAATCTCATGTCCTTTGTTCATGTAAGTGGAGCTGAATTAGGCCATTTGGCCCATCGATTCTACTCATGGTCATTCAATCATGGTTGATCTATATTTCCCTCTCAACCCCATTTCCCTGCATTCTCCTTGTAACCTTTTGGAACCCTTACTAATCAAGAATCTGTCAATCTCCGCATTTTAAAAACACCCAAAGACTTGGCCTCCAAAGACATAGCCATCTGTGGCAATTGATTCCACTGATTCACCACCCTCTAGCTAAAGAAATTCTACCGCATCTCCCTTCTAAAGGTACGTCCTTTTATTCTGAAGTTGTGCCCTCTGGTCCTAGATTCTCACACTAGTGCAAACATCCTCTCCACATCCACCCTATGCAGGCCTTTCACTATTCACTATAGCTTCAATGAGCCACCCCCTAATCCTTCTAAACTCCAGCGAGTACAGGCCCAGTGTCATCAAACGCTCATCATACATTCACCCAATTATCCACAGGATCATTCTCATAAACCTCCTCTGGACCCTCTAAAATGCCAGCACATTGTTCCTCAGATATGGGGCCCAGAACTGCTCACAATACTCCAAATACTCCACCTGCACTTCCAAGTCCCTTTGCTCCTCCGATTTCTGAGTCCTCTCCCCATTTACAAAGTGGTCTAATCCTTTCTTCCTACTACCAAAATACACAACTGCACACATTGCTACACTGTTTTCATCTGTCACTTCGTTGCCTGCTCTCCCAACCTGTTCAAGTCCTTCTGCAGAGTCCCTGCTTTCTTTACACTATCTGCCCCTCCACCTATCTTCGTATCATCTGTAAACTTGGCCACAAAGCCGCCAATTCCTTCATCCAAATCATTGACATACGTCGCAAAGAGCAGCAGCCCCAGTACCGACCCAAGCGGAACATCAGTAGTCTCTGGCAGCCAACCAGAAAGCCCCCTCTTCACTTCTGCCATCAGCCAATCTTCTATCCAATACCATGGGCTATCATCCTCTTTAGCAGCCTCACATGCGGCACCTTATCAAACACCTTCTGAATATCCAAGTGAACATCCACTGACTCTCCTTTGTCTATCCTGCTAATTACTTCCTCAAAGAATTCCAACAGATTTGTCAGGCAAGATCTCCCCTTCATAAAACATAGGACTTCTACCTATTTTATCATGTGTTTCGAAGTACTACGAAACCTCATCTTTTATAATGGACTCTAAACTCTTACCAACCACTGAAGTCAGGCTAACCGGCCTATATTTTCCCTTGCTTTGCTTCACTCCCTTCTTGAAGGGCAGAGTAATATTTGCAGTTTTCCAGTCCTCTTGAACCATTCCTGACTCTAGTGATGCTTGAAAGATCACCACTAATACCTCCACAATCTCTAAAGCTACCTCTTTGAGAACCTTTGGGTGTAGTCCATCTGATCCAGGTGACATCCGCCTTCAGTCCTTTCAGCTTACCAGGTGCCTGCTCCTTAGTAATAGCAACTGCCATTCAGATCCAGGCAGTATCTCTGTGCCCTCAGTGACGGCATAGTTGCATGTTGATAGGCACTCTGAATAATAGGTTGGGAGAGTAAATTACCATATAACCATATAACAATTACAGCACGGAAACAGGCCTTCTCGGCCCTTCCAGTCCGTGCCGACCATTTATTTTCCCCTAGTCCCATCTACCTGCACTCAGACCATACCCCTCCATTCCCTTCCCGTCCATATACCTATCCACTTTACTTTTAAATGTTAAAATCGATCCTGCCACCACCACTTCTGCTGGAAGATCATTCCACACAGCCATCACTCTCTGAGTAAAGAAGTTCCCCCTCATGTTACCCCTAAACTTCTGTCCCTTAATTCTCATGTCATGCCCTCTTGTTTGAATCTTCCCTACCCTCAATGGGAAAAGCTTATCCACGTCAACTCTGTCTATCCCTTTCATCATTTTAAAGACCTCAATCAAGTCCCCCCTTAACCTTCTGCGCTCCAAAGAATAAATTGGGGAGGAAGTAATCACAAAGGAACATAAAACAGTTGTTTAATGCAGAGCTGTGGGATATGCCAAGCAGATCAGGCCATCTTAACGAAAAGAGAAAAAGCGAGTTCATGTTCCATTTAAATCATCTTAAATCTAGATCAGAGAATTCTTTAATCTAGAGAAATAGCCAGGTCTGAAACAAAGAAAGTCAAATGTAGAAACAAAGAACCGCAGATGCTGGTTTGCAATAAGGGACACAAGGTGCTGGAGTAACACAGGAGGTCAGGCAGCATCTCTGGAGAACATGGATAGGTGACGTTTCACAGCGTGCTGGAGTAACTCAGCACCCCTGGAGAACATGGATAGGTGACTTTTCAGGTTGTGACCCTTCTTCAGAAAGTCAATTAATACATTGAGACTGATTTGTGATTTTTTTTTTTCCTTTACATTATTGGATTCCAAACATTGAAAGTCTCTGACCTATATTTTAACAGAACCTCTTGGCACTCAAAAAGAAACTGATCAATGTGTTGCCCAGAAACATGAACATGGAACTGACTGGCACATGAAGTGGTTGAAGTGTTTCTCAAAAAATAATTTAAGGTGAAGTTAGATATATTAATGAGAAAAATAAATAGATAGGGTGAAAGAAAACATAGTGGAGGAAAACAAATGTAATGCATGGAATTGTTAGTCCAAATCATTTATTGTGCCAAGATGTTTTGTAATCCTATCCTTCCTTAAGATGCTACATGCAAGCTAACCAAAATCACAGTCTTCACTGGTGTGTCTGGGAATGAATTCAAAAGGATGTTTTTTACCCAGAGAGGCATGAATGAGAATTTTGAGGCCAATTATATGGTTGCATCTTAGGTGAAACAAGATAAGCACAAGAAACGAAAACATAAAGCTTGGATATATGCTCTTGGGTTTGCAGGTGGGGTGAAGCTCTAATGGAGCTTAAACATTGGCGAATTTCTCTGTTGTAATGTTCCATGTATTCATTCATTTCAGGGTTTAAGAGACGATTTGCGAAACAGAAAGAATCACGAAATCCTTCTCCAGACTTGGTCTGACACAATCCTTTGTGGATCCCTCAAGAAATTGAATGGGGTGATTTCAAGTCTCAGATCGCCTTCTGAGTTGCTCCTCAGGAAAGGAACCCCACTTCCCATGGGATGAGAAATTCCTCCTTGCCAGTGAAAGGAGAATTCCCGTTCTCTCTCTCTCTCATGACAAACGAAGCACAAGTGAATACAAGTTACCTGACCTCGCGCATTCCATTAGCATGCGACTGAATGGGAGAATACATTCTGTGACACTTTGTTTCAGGTCAACTTGTTGAAGCACCGTTTCACATCTCAAGAACCGCAGGGCTACAGTCAAATTTATTTACATATTGTAATCTTTTGAAAACGTTGTTACACCCTTTAAAATATAAAGCAACATTTTTCTCTTCCTTCTGGAGTGGGCATACCAAATTACAAAAATAGTTAATTGCACACTGACTCAGGTGTGTCTAATGTGGAACAATGAGAGTGTGAGTTTGGAAACGTATTCATTTTCAACTGGCTATGATTATTTTTCAAACACAGGCCCTTTCAGTACTTGGGGATGAGTCTGTTGTAAACTCAGTGACATCAATAAAGAATGACTGAGATTTGTATATTCTCTATCATCAGTCTTATTTTATTTACCACACACAAAAAAATCAACAGAGGGTACATGTGAGTATGGGCAGGATGCGTCCAGTGCAATTTGTGAAGCATGGGGACCCAGTATATACAATCAGAGAGAATTTAGAGGGTTGGTTGAGAAATGGGATGGGGAGTGGTGGTGGGGGAAGGTTGGGTTAAGTAATTTGGACAGAACCTTTCCAATACAGGGCGAGGGTAGGGAGAGAACAGAGAAGACCCTTTGCAGGTTAGGAAAAGATGAGGGGTTAACAGTAGGAAGTGGCCAGATATAAACCCAAACTTGCCTTCTTACGGGGATTCAGAATGTCTTTCAGAAAATAGGAGATCTCTGATTTTTATATCTGACCCTGGAAAGAGAATATAAATATATAAATTCAAATCAGATTTGCATGATTCCTGTTGGTTTTGATGTAATGGCCTGTTTATCGATGCAGCAGCAACATCACACTATGAGTCGGGGGCACAAGGAACTACAGACGCCACAAAAAAAAAAAAAGTGTTGGAGTAACTCAGCAGGACAGGCAGCATCTCTGGAGAACGTGGATAGGCTACGCAACACACAAAATTAAACTAGATATAAATTACATGCAAAATTTCTGAAAGAAGGAAAATTGCAAATAAAAAGTGCAAAGCTATTAAACTAAATTCACTGAAATTTACTTGGATCAGAGGGGATCTTAAAGAAACATATGCAATTCTTAAAGGATTGGACAGGCTAGATGCAGGAAAATGTTCCTGATGTTGGGGGAGTCCAGAACCAAGGGATCAGTTTTACAATAAGGGGCCATTTAGGATTGAGATGAGGAAAAACGTTTTCAGTTGTGAATCTGTGGAATTCTCTGCCACAGAAGGCAGTGGGGGCCCATTCACTGGATGTTTTCAAGAGAGTGTTAGATTTAGCTCTTAGGGCTAACGGAATCAAGGGATATGGGGAAAAAGCGGGAATGGGGTACTGATTTTAGATGATGTGCCATAATCACATTGAATGGCGGTGCTGGCACGAAGGGCCAAATGGCCGACTCCTGCACCTATTTTCTTTTTTCGAACTCAACGGGAAACAAAACCAATCCACGACAGTGCAAGAGGTAGTGTTTTGTAGTCGAGGTAAGGTAACGGTTATGCAGGTTTGTTCAAGCACCTGATTTCTGTAAGGAAGTAGCTGTTTCTCAGTCTTTTAGTTTGAGACTTCAGGCTTCTTCTGCCTGATGGCCGGCCTGCCTGCAGTTGAAGGATGAGTCCAGATGGTGAGGATCCTTGATGATAGAAAAATGGGGGAGATCGCTTTCTTGCATTCCATCTGTTATTTACTTTCAACCCATTATTACCAAAGCCAAATTATCTAATTTAGGCAGAGAAATAAATTGTCGGCGAAGAAAACAAAAAATAATTATGTTACTAGATCTAAGAATAGAGGTGATAAATTTAACTGTGCAAGGAGCGATGCAAGATTGATAACAGGGCCTGCTGGGGCTGATGTTATTTTTCCTTTGTTTGGCCACAAGTCACATAATATTTTGAGCATGCTTCCATAATGTGAAACCTGCTGAATTTTGTTGCTACTACAGTACCATGTGACTGTGTAGCTGCATCTTAAGGAAAATAAAAAAATACTATCATCACATAATGTTTCATCCTTAAATGGGGTTTGAAAACCCATTTGAAAGCAAGGCTGCTTTATCAAAGGGAGCTGAGGGAATGCTCTGTGTTCTGTTTCACAGAGACATGGCTCACCCCCAGCTCCCCAGACTCAGCGGTCCAGCCTGAAGGGTTCTCCATCCACCGCATGGACCGTACACTGGCATCGGGGAAAGGGAGAGGAGGGGGCGTCTGCCTCACGGTCAACTCTGCGTGGTGCTCAGACGTAGCAGTCCTGTCCAACTCCTGCTCTCCACACCTCGAACATCTGGCGGTGAAGTGCCGTCCCTTCTACCTTCCGAGGGAATTCACCTCCATCATCCTGACCGCGGTCTACATCCCACCCCAGGCAGACGTCTGTCTGGCACTGGAGGAGCTGCACGCCGTGGTCAACAAACACCAGACGTCTTACCCCGAGGCATTTACCACCATTGCTGGGGACTTCAATAAGGCAAACCTAAAGAAATTACTCCCCAACTTCCACCAACATGTCTCCTGCTGCACCAGAGGACCAAACACCCTCGACCACTGCTACACCACCATCAAGAATGCCTACCGCTCTATCCCTCGCCCTCACTTCTGTAAATCCGACCATACCGCGGTGCTGTTTCTTCCTGCCTACAGGCAGCAATTAAAGAGCGCTCCCCCAGAGGTGAGGACAGTACAGAGCTGGTCGGGGGGGGGGGGCAGGAGGGCAGAGGAACAACTACAGGACTGTTTGGAGTCTGTGGACTGTTCAAGGACTCAGCAACGTACTTGAATGAATACGCCACAGTCGTTACAGACTTCATTAGGAAATGTGTGGAGGACTGCATCCCCACCAAAACCTTCCGAGTGTTTCCCAATCAGAAACCTTGGATGAACTGTGAGATCCGCACTCTTCTGAAGACCAGACACCGGGCATTCATGTCTGATGATACAGTGGTCTACAAGAAGTCCAGATACGACCTTGGTAAGGCCATCAAAAAGGCCAAAAGGGAGTTCTGCTCCAAGCTGGAGGATGAGACAGATGTTCGGCAGCTGTGGCGGGGACTGAATGCAATCACCACCTACAAGGCGAAACCAGGAAGCAGCTCGGATGTCGGCAATACATCACTCCCGGACGATCTCAATGCATTTTATGCACGCTTTGATAGGGAGAACACCGATGTGCCTTCCCGAGCCCCCATTCGCTGTGATGGTATTTCAGTCTCAGTCACAGAGGCCTGCGACAGGAAATCCTTCAGAGGGGTGAACCCTCGAAAAGCGTCTGGACCTGATGGTATACCTGGTCGTGTTCTAAAAACCTGTGCGGACCAACTGGCTGGAGTTTTTACGGACATTTTCAACCTGTCACTTCTGAGGTCTGAGGTTCCCACCTGCTTCAAAAGGTCATCAATAATACCGGTGCCCAAGAAGAGCAAGGTGACGTGCCTCAATGACTATTGACCTGTGGCACTAACGCCTGTGGTGATGAAGTTGAGAGGTTGATCATAGCGAAAATCAACTCCTACCTCGACAAAAACCTGGACCCACTGCAGTTCGCTTACCGCCACAACAGATCAATGGTGGATGCGATCTCGCTGGCCCTCCACTCCGCTCTGGACCACTTGGACAACAAAAACTCATATGTCAGGCTGTTAATCATCGATTACAGCTCGGCATTTAACACAATCATCCCCTCCAAGCTGGTTACCAAACTCGCAGAACTGGGTCTCTGCACATCCCTCTGCAATTGGATCCTCGACTTCCTCATTCACAGACCACAGTCTGTTCGTATTGGTGGAAATGTGTCAGACTCGATAACAATCAGCACGGGAGCACCTAAAGGCTGCGTGCTCAGACCCCTGCTGTACTCACTCTATACTCATGACTGCATAGCCGGTCATAGTGCGAACTCCATCATCAAGTTCGCTGACGACACCACTGTTGTGGGACGTATCACTGATGAGGATGAGTCAGAGTATAGAAGAGAGATCGAGCAACTGTCCATATGGTGCCAGCACAATAACCTGGCCCGCAAAACCAAGGAACTGATTGTGGACTTAGGAAGGAGTAGGATGGGGACCCACAGTCCTGTTTATATCAACGGGTCGATGGTTGAAAGGGTCAAGAGCTTCAAATTCCTGGGCGTGCACATCTGTGAAGATCTTTCCTGGTCCAAGAACACAGATGCAATTATTAAGAAAGCTCATCAGCGCCTCTGCTTCCTGAGAAGATTACGGAGAGTCTATCTGTCAAGGAGGACTCTCTCTAACTTCTACAGGTGCACAGTAGAGAGCTTGCTGACCAATTGCATCGTGGCTTGATTTGGCAACTTGAGCGCCCTGGAGGGGAAAAGACTACAAAAAGTAGTAAACACTGCCCAGTCCATCATCGGCTCTGACCTTCCTTCCATCGAGGGAATCAATCACAGTCGCTGCCTCAAAAAGGCTGGCAGCATCATCAAGGACCCACACCATCCTGGCCACACACTCATCTCCCTGCTACCTTAAGGTAGAAGGTACAGGAGCCTGAGGACTGCAACGACCCAGTTCAGGAATAGCTACTTCCCCACAGCCATCAGGCTATTAAACCTGGCTCGGACAAAACTCTGAACATTAATACCCCTCCATCTGTTATTTGCACTTCATCAATGTATTCATTCATGTGTGTATTTACATATATAATTGTAGCAGGCACGTTTCGTGAGTAATTACTCAGGGTAGGCTCAGTCGGATTAAAAAAAAAAACGCGCATGCGCAGATTGTTCTCTCCGTAAAAATAAAAAATAAAAATAAAAACAGTAACAAGTCAATTTGCCCAAGGCTTCCTAGTCTCCTTTATTCTGAATTCCTGAAAGGGGGGGGGGGGGGGGGTGAAGGGTGATGGCAGGTGGAGAGATGGTGGGAAAAACGGGAGCACACAGGGAAAAGTTGAATCAGTTGAATCAGTTCGAAAAAAGAGAGATATCTACAATAATTATAGGAGGCATGGAGTAAATAAGGTGCTAGATGAGTATAAAGAATGTAAAAAGAATCTTAAGAAAGAAATAAGAAAAGCTAAAAGAAGATATGAGGTTGCTTTGGCAAGAAAGGTGAAAGTAAATCCAAAGGGTTTCTACAGCTATATTAATAGCAAAAGGATAATGAGGGATAAAATTGGACCATTAGAGAGCCAGAATGGACAGCTATCTGCAGAGCCAAAAGAGAAGGGGGAGATAATGAACAATTTCTTTTCTTCGGTATTCACCAAGGAGAAGGATATTGAACTCTGTGAGGTAAGGGAAAAAAGTAGAGTGGCTATGGCTACTATGAGATTCACAGAGGAGGAAGTACTGACACTTTTGAAAAATATAAAAGTGGATAAGTCTCCAGGTCCTGACAGGACATTCCCTAGGACATTGAGGGAAGTTAGTGTAGAAATAGCAGGGGCTATGACAGAAATATTTCAGATGTCATTAGAAACGGGAATAGTGCCAGAAGATTGGCGTACTGCGCATGTTGTTCCATTGTTTAAAAAGGGTTCAAAGAATAAACCTAGCAATTATAGACCTGTTAGTTTGATGTCAGTGGTGGGTAAATTAATGGAAAGGATACTTAGAGATAATATATATAAGCATCTGGATTAACAGGGTCTGATCAAGAACAGTCAACATGGATTTGTGCCTGGAAGGTCATGTTTGACAAACCTTCTTGAATTTTTGAAGAGGTTACTAGGGAAATTGATGAGGGTAAAGCAGTGGATGTTGTCTATATGGATTTCAGTAAGGCCTTTGACAAGGTTCCCCATGGAAGTTTGGTTAAGAAGGTTCAATCTTTGGGTGTTAATGGCGGAGTAGCAAGATGGATTCAACAGTGGCTGAATGGGAGATGCCAGAGAGTAATGGTGGATGGCTGTTTGTCAGGTTGGAAGCCGGTGACCAGTGGGGTGCCTCAGGGATCTGTGTTGGGTCCACTGTTGTTTGTCATGTACATCAATGATCTAGATGATGGGGTGGAAAATTGGATAAGTAAGTATGCAGATGATACTGAGATAGGTGGTGCTGTGGATAATTAAGTAGATTTTCAAAGTCTACAGAGAGATTTGGGCCATTTGGAAGAGTGGGCTGAAAGATGGCAGATGGAGTTTAATGCCGTTAAGTGTGAGTGGCAGGACAAATCAAAATAGGACGTACATGGTAAATGGTAGGGAATTGAGGAATGCTGTGGAACAGAGGGATCTAGGAATAACTGTGCATAGTTCCCTGAAGGTGGAATCGCATGTAGATACGGTGGTAAAGAAAGCTTTTGGTGTGCTGGCCTTTATAAATCAGAGCATTGAATATAGGAGTAGGGAAGTAATGTTAAAATTGTACAAGGCATTGGTGAGACCAATTCTGGAGTATGGTGTACAATTTTGGTCGCCTAATTATAGGAAGGATGTCAACAAAATAGAGAGAGTACAGAGGAGATTTACTAGAATGTTGCCTGGGTTCCAGCAACTAAGTTACAAAGAAAGGTTGAACAAGCTAGGTCTTTATTCTTTGGAGCGCAGAAGGTTAAGGGGGGACTTGATTGAGGTCTTTAAAATGTTGAAAGGGATAGACAGAGTTGACGTGGATAGGCTTTTCCCATTGAGGGTAGGGAAGATTCAAACAAGAGGGCATGATATGAGAATTAAGGGACAGACGTTTAGGGGTAACATGAGGGGGAACTTCTTTACTCAGAGAGTGGTGGCTGTGTGGAATGATCTTCCAGCAGAAGTGGTGGAGGCAGGATCGATTTTAACATTTAAAAATAAAGTGGATAGGTATATGGACGGGAAGGGAATGGAGGGGTATGGCCTGAGTGCAGGTAGATGGGACTAGGGGAAAATGAATGGTCGGCACGGACTGGAAGGGCCGAGAAGGCCTGTTTCCGTGCTGTAATTGTTATATGGTTATTGAATGACAACACTTGTTCAAGGGACCAATTGGGGAGAGCAGATTTTGCACGCCTCCGTGCAAGGAGCGTCGCAAGTGGCATGCTCCCGACCCCTCCTGCACAACATTCGTGCCCTCCCCGCAACTTTACTCCAGGCCAGACTCCCCAAATGCTATGAAAGGGACTCCCCCCACCCCCA
This sequence comes from Raja brachyura, assembly GCA_963514005.1. The sequence continues at coordinate 38,811,372 of OY740804.1, read as the reverse complement.
CACCCCGGGAAGTACGGTATTTAAAAACATAATGATTATTTTATACTCTAGTTAATTCCTAGAGAGCACAAAAATGGAGAATTAGCTATTGAAACCAAGGGTCTAATCTCTACCTGTTTTCCATCTGGAACACTCATTTGGAGTTCATGGGTTCAAGTCAAAGTCAAGTCAAAAGAGTTTATTGTCATGTGTCCCTGACAGGACAATGAAATTCTTTCTTTGCATAGCACGATAGAACATAGTAGGCATTGACTACAATTCAGGCACGTGCCGTCAGGGTAGGCAAAGTAGGTGCTGCCTACCCTGACTAAAATTACAACATAGTAATTACTAAATATAAATAATAAAGGCATGGGAGAATTATGCCTATCTAAGAGATCGATCTCTTAGGTAGGCATAATTCTCTGTGCCTTTCATCCGCAGCGCTTGTAACCCTTGAAGCTCTGTGCAGCCCACGTGCCGTCAGCGCTGCTTCAAGCGTCAATTTCAATCGGGGTTGAAGGCAGCAGAAATTCTGCCTTTGCAGCACTGCGCAGGCGCAGCAGCCTACTGTGCTTGCGCAGCGCTAGTTTGTTGGCGGGGTTTTCAAATATGGATTGGCAATATTTTAAGTGTATCTTAGGAAACAGGGAGAGAAGAATGGAGCTCGTGTACCAATAATGTGGTAAGTACATTTTGTGTTTATGTTTTTAAATACCGTACTTCCCGGGCGGCGGGGGGAGAGTTCCTTTCATAGCATTTGGGGAGTCTGGCCCGGGGTAAAGTTGCGGGGAGGGCACGAATGTTGTGCAGGAGGGGTCGGGAGCATGCCACTTGCGACGCTCCTTGCACGGAGGCGTGCAAAACCTCTCTCCTGTCGCTCGCTGGCCTCACTCATGTCCTGCAAATCCTTAAATTCCGACAGCGTGATTGAGCTTACTCAGCTGTGGGAATTTAAGGATTTGCAGGAAACGCTGACATGAGCCAGCGGCAGGTGAAAGGTGTTCAGAAGGAGAGCACTGAGAGGTGAGCGGGCAGGCAGAAGGCACTGAAGTGGCGGACGTTTGACTGTCGGGTCCTGGCGACCGCTCGCAGCTACCTGAGCTGCTTCTATCCCCGGCTACAATGTGGTGGCTCCACGCCTGGTAAGTGAGTGAGTTACTGGCATTATCCCCGACCCCCTCATTCTCAACAGTCCTGCTCTCCCTGAAACTTTACCCCTGGCACAGACTCCCCATACACTGTGAAAGGAACTGTCCCCCCAATTGGTCCCTTGAACAAGTGTTGTCATTCAATAAGATGACAACTGATTCAACTTTTCCCTGTGTGCTCCCGTTTTTCCCACCATCTCTCCACCTGCCATCACCCATTGCCATATTTTGGCGCCAGTCCAGGTGTTATGTTCTATGCACCAACCTATGAATACAAGCTTGCTATATGCTTTCTTCCCCACCCTGTCGACTTGTATTGCCACATTGAGAAATTCTCAACTTGGACTTCAAGATTCTCTGGTCATCAGCATTTCTACCATGTACTATATATATCCCATTTTTTTTATTTCCAAAATTGCATTACACTGCACATGTCATGATTTTACTTCGTAGTCACGTGAGTGACTACGTGAAGAAGCCCCGACTGGCGCTGGATCGGCATTACGCCGACGCTATCGGCAGAGAAAGAGCTGCAGAGTGCAGCTCCACACAGCGGTAAGGAACCGGCCCGCAGGTAAGAGAGTTTTCGAAATTTAGGGCGAGGTTCCAGAACTCCGTAGCCTGGTGGGTAAACCAGGAGGAGTTAGCAAAAAACAAAATGGAGAAGGCCAAAAAACAGCGGGTAAAACGTGCGTCCCGGGGTGATGAGTCGGGACAAGAGTTTATTGCGGAGCCGGTTCCGATACCGGTCGCCGTTGAAATACCCGTTAGTGAGGCTTTGATTGCTCCACAAACAGAAACTTTGGAGGAAAACCCAGTGCCTAAAAAATGTAAAAGAAAATCTGAAAGGCCTGTGGGTTCTGATGAATCTGATTCAGAAGGTCCAGAAAGAAAAGCCTTATGGCTCAGAATGGACCAAATGGAGAAAATGCTCCAAACTATTATCAACCAAGGATCTAAGAACCCAGAATATTCCCAGGCAGCCCCTGAGGGGGTTCCATATCAAGAATATGGTGCCAGTTTGAATTGGGAATTTGAAACTCCAGTGCCTGGGATTGGACTGGAGGAAGTCTCCTTTGAACAAGTTTCAGGAGTACCAGGGCTGTATGAGACAGACCCTGAAAGTGGTGATTGCGGTCCGGAGTACACACCACAATACAATTATATGGATCCAGGTGTGCCTGATGTGGCACAAAGTTTTGCTATACCTGGAGGAGGCGGTGAGGCCATGGAAGATAACCTGGCGACCAATATTAATTATATGGTCTCTCACCCGCTTCAAGAAGCTGTTATGGTTGAGACAGCAGAAATGTATAAAACACCTATCAATTGTGCCTCATTGAAGGTACCTACGGTGAATCCGGCTGTTTGGGCGCCAATGTCATCGATAATGCGGGCGCAGGAGATTCAATTTCAAAGAGTCCTCAAGCTGATTTCAGCTGGCATTACTGCATTTGGTAGACAAGTGGAAGGTTGTGGAATGACCAACGTGCAGAAACATATGTTGGCCTTATTTTGCAACTCATTTTTTGAGATAAATTGCATGAGGAAGATTGCCATTTGGCCTCTGTTACATCCAAGATTTGCAGGGTTGTGTAAACCAAACAAAGTTCAAACTCCTGGTTATTTGTTCGGAGAGGATTTGTCTAAGCAAATTAAAGAAATGGATGAAGAGGCAAAGACTTTTGGTCGTATGAAACCCTTCAGCTTTGGCCAGAGATGGACTGGCTATATGAAAAAGGGATTTGATTTTGGAGCTGGTACAAGCCGAGGCAGGAGTATGATAAGGAAAGATTTCCAGCCAACACAGCCGAATGTGCGCCCATTCATTGGGAAAAGGAGATCATTTCGTCCAGTTGGAGAGGTACATAAACATTATCCTATTAAAGAGGAATGTTGGGATGAGCCACAGATTGGTGGTAGACTCCAAATGTTTTATAAGGAATAGGACAATATAACAGTTGATCGTGTGGTATTAGACACTGAGGTAGGATCTACCATTGATTTTGTGGAAGATATGGTTCCATTGGGACAGAATGAGCCTAGTCATTCTTTGATGTTCTCAGAGCTTGAGAAAATTCAAATTGACAAAGAGATTAAGAATTTGAGTAAAAAAGGAGTTATTGAGAAAACAGGAGAGGATCCACAACAATTTGTATCAAACATTTTCCCCAGACCAAAGAAAGATGGGGGTTGTAGGATCATTTTAGATCTCACACTTTTGAATACATTTGTCCAGTATAAACATTTTAAAATGGGCACATTCTACACTGCAATGCAGTTGGTATCAACAGGCTGTTATATGGCTACAATAGATTTGAAGGATGCATATTATTCGGTCCCAATTCATCATAGTTTTGGCAGGTATTTAAAGTTTAAATGGATGGGACAGCTGTGGCAATACAAAGCTTTGCCTAATGGATTAAGTTCAGCACCTAGATTGTTCACTAAATTGTTAAAGCCAGCACTTGCACTGCTAAGGGCACAAAAACACATCGTTATGGCTTATCTAGATGACATTTTAATTGTCAATGCCAATCAGGAATCAGCTGAAAAATCAGTCTCAGCAACTATTAGCTTGTTTGAGAAATTGGGTTTCCTGATCCATCCAACAAAATCTAAGTTACAGCCATCCCAAACCATTGAATATCTGGGGTTTGTGATTAACTCAGTTACCATGTTGGTAGCTTTACCAATGGATAAGGTGTTAGATTTGACAAATGTGTGTCAAAACCTGATTAACAAACCTTATCCCTCCATCCGAGAGGTTGCCAAGGGTATTGGTAAATTGGTAGCAGCATTTCCAGCAGTAGAGTTTGGTCGTCTACATTACCAAAATCTTCAAAGGGCAAAAACTAAAGCGCTAATTCAGCGAGCAGGCCATTTTGATAGGCCAATGCAATTGCCTAAGGAAGCTTTATCAGAATTACATTGGTGGATTGAGAATGTTCCACAAGCTGCTAAGAACATTTTAGTTCATCAGCCAGTCGTGTTTTTACAAACTGACGCAAGTTCTCTCGGATGGGGGGCTACGGACAATGAAACCAGCTGTGGAGGCAGATGGGCTGTCCAAGAGGATTTGTTGCTCCAAACATATGGTATTAATTATTTGGAGCTACTGGGAGCATTTTATGGATTAAAAGCTTATTGCTCTTCATTAAAGGATTTGCATGTCCAAGTACAAATAGATAATACCACAGCTGTGGCATATATCAATCACATGGGTGGTGTCAGATCAATATCATGTGATCATCTGGTAAACCAGATATGGCAATGGTGTATGGCAAAAAATATTTGGCTTTCAGCTATTTATCTCCCGGGGAGAGACAATGTTGTGGCAGACAAAAGATCACGAATATTTAAAGACAATACAGAATGGATGTTAAATCCACAAATTTTCAAAAATATTGTCAGTCGGTATGGAGTCCCGGACATTGATCTGTTTGCATCTAGATTGAATCACCAATTGCCGAAATACGTGTCTTGGGAACACGATCCAGGGGCAGTAGCGGTGGATGCTTTCTCACTACACTGGGGGAATACGTTCTTTTATGCTTTTCCCCATTCTGTCTCATTGGGCAATGTCTCAAGAAAATAGCGCAAGACGCTGCCAAAGGCATTTTGGTGGTGCCAAATTGGCCCACGCAGTCATGGTTCCCATTGATGCTAAAAATGATTATTGAACCATGTATGACAATTCCCAGTTGCGACAATCTGTTGACACAACCAGTAACAAAATAAATTCGTCCATTGCATGATCAGATGAATTTGTTAATCTGCAGGTTCTGACCAGACCATTGCAAGAGTTTGAACTGTCGGACAGGACCATGGATGTTATAGATGCAGCTTGGAGGACTAGCACTAAAAAACAATATATGTCGCATATAAGGAAATGGGAAGCTTTTTGTACACAGTCAAAGATATCTTATCATACTGCAAACATTTCAAATGTATTGGAGTTCCTTGCTGGGTTACACTTTGATGAGCATTTGAGTTGTAGTGCCATTAATTGTGCTCGGAGTGCATTGTCATCCTATTTAGGACAAAATTCAGATCAGGATTCAGTTGGGTCTCACCCATTAGTATCCCGATTCATGAAAGGTATTTTTAATAAAAATCCTCCCAAGCCCAGATATACAGAAATTTGGGATGTTAGCATTGTTCTCACTTTGCTTAAACAATGGACTCCAATTAATTCAATGTCTTTGCAGAAATTAACATTCAAGGTGGTTATGTTAATGGCATTGGTATCAGCTCAAAGAGTACAAACTTTGCAATTGTTAAGGTTGGATTGCATGCATGTGAATACAGATAACGTTGTGTTTTATGTTTATGACTTGATCAAACAAAGCAGACCAGGAAGAACTGGAATGAAGGTAATGTTTAAAGCATATCCTGTTGATGAAACATTGTGTGTAGTTAAGCATTTAACTCAATACATTGAGGTAACCAAAAATCTCAGAGGTTCTGAGAAAGCGTTATTGATTACACACAAAAAACCACATACAAAAGTTTCAGTTCAAACCATTTCTAGATGGTTAAAACAGGTTTTGGGTCTAGCAGGAATAGACACTGATGTGTTTAAATCTCACTCCACTAGGGCGGCAGCTACGTCCGCGGCGAAGGTACAGGATGTACCACTCGATCAAATTTTAGAGGCCGCAGGGTGGTCTAGAGAAGAAACTTTTTCAAAGTTCTACAATAAACCTGTTGTCACGGTGCCAGGATTTGGACACGCAGTACTGGGTTCTCTTTAAATGCTTGCTTTGTTTATATTATCGATTTATATTATCGATTTATGTTACCATTGACATCATTTATCAATTATTTTATCATTTTCCCCTGCGATAGAGGGGTTATTATTAAAAAAGTTGTTATTTTTATAATTAAAGGACTTATTACATAAATTGTAACAATGTGTTAAAATACTTTTTACTCACTACTGTTTTGACTAAACAGAGAGTCGTATGAAATGAATTTACGACATAAAAAACACAGAGCTTTAAAATCTTCACGTAGTCACTCACGTGACTCCGAAGTAAAATAGTGAGATTAAACGAGAATTTACCTGTTCGAAGTTTGATCTTTATTTTATGAGGAGTTACGATGAGGGATTACGTGCCCTCCACTCCCAACCCTCATAATGTAAATGATCATCTGGTAGTTCTAGTCTATTTTGAGCCTTACTATTTTACTCCGGCTATTGGTTCTGTGTTTTTCATGCCGCTGCTTTGAAGTATGCCGATCCAGCGCCAGGCGGGGCTTCTTCACGTAATCCCTCATCGTAACTCCTCATAAAATAAAGATCAAACTTCGAACAGGTAAATTCTCGTTTAATCTCACTATTAAATTCCATTTGCCTACGCTCTGCTCAACAGAATATCTTATCTTCATCGCTATCCACAACCGTACCAATTCTTGTGCCATCATACGAATAGCTCCCATCACATCCACATGCAGGTGATTAATATGTATCAGAAACAGCAAAGGACCAAGCACTGATTCCTGAAGTACTCCACTATTCACAAATTTCCAATTAGAAAAACATACCTCCACCACTTCCTATCAGCAAGCGATTTTTGAACCCAATGAGAGAGCCTATAATTCTCTCCAATAATGTCTTGCACTGATGCAAGGCTCACCGATGGGCCTTTGGTAATCCACTATCTGGTTGCTCAGTAATCCCGGTGGTTCAGCTCATGGGATCACTTGTTCCTTTTAAACATTATAGAGTCTTATTTCTTGCTCTCTCTTTAAACATATTTCCCACGTTGGGTTTAAATTCACCTTGTTCTCTGAAAAATGTGTAATACCACTGTCTAACATCCATAACGAAGCAAATTAAAAGTCCCTCCACAGTTGCTGCATTGCTCACCGAGTTCGCCAGCACCTTCTGTTTTGAATTAGGTGTGTGGGAATACCAAAGGAGTTGTGCTTTAGAAAATGTGCTGTCTAGTACCACCAATCCCCCAAAGTGCTGGATTAGCAGAAATTCTGTTTTAATTGTATTTCCAACATCAGCTGGTGGTTTAGTTTCCCACTATTTGCACCCCTGTTTAAAATAAGCCACTGAGATGAGAACACACCGGGACATAATTTCAATATTTGTACAAACAACAGACCTAGGATGCAAATTGGGGAAACAGTTCCTCATATTTCACTTGGCCGCCTTCTAGCCCACTCGCACGAATATTGATTTTTCTAATTTTAATTAACCTTTTCATCCCCTCTCTCTCTGTCCTTCCCCACCCTAGTTCTCCGACTAGTTTCACTGTCCGCCTGATTAATTTTACTGATTGGATGCCCCGTTGTTATCTTTCCCTCAGCCAACAAATAAACATTTTATAGATGCAAAATGCTGGAGTAACTCAGTGGGTCAGGCAGCATCTCTGGAGAAAAGGAAAAGACCTGGAGAAAATGAAGTCTGAAGAAGGGTCTTAACCCGAAACGCAACCTATTCCTTTTCCCTAGAGATGCCATCTGACCTGCTGAGTTACTCCAGCACTTTGTGTCTATCTTCGATTAAAATCCAGCACCTGCAGTTCTTTCCTACACAATGAACCATTCTACATTTTCTTGACCATCGCACCCTTCGGAGATGTCCTCATTCTTTAGGGAACGGGGGTTCTCGTCTTCCATTATAAATGAGACTCTCACCAGGGTCTCCTCTAGATCCCACAGCTCCGCTCTTACTCCCACTCCCCCTATTCGAAACAAGGACAGAGTCCCCCTTGTCCTCACCTTCCACTCCATCGCATACAACATATAATCCTCCGACATTTTCGCCACCTCCAACAGGATCCCACTCCTGGCCACATCTTCCCATCTCCTCCCCTTTCTGCTTTCCACAGAGTCAATTTCCTCTGTAACTCCATGGTCAATTAGTCCCTTCCCACCGAAACCATCCCTCCCCGGGTACTTTCCCCTGCAACCGCAGGAAATGCAACACTTCTCCCTTTACCTCCCTGCTTGACTCCATCCAAGGACCAAATTACTCTTTCCAGGTGAGGCAGAGGTTCGCGTGCACCTCCTCCAACCTCATCTACTGCATCCGCTGTTCCAGGTGTCAACTTCTCTACATCAGCGAGACCAAGCGCAGGCTTGGCGATCGCTTCGCCCAACACCTCCACTCAGTACGCATTAAATAAGCTGATCGCCCGGTTGCTCAGCACTTCAACTCCCCCCTCCCATTCCCAATCTGACCTTTCTGTTCTGGGCCTCCTCCATGGCCAGAGTGAGGCTTAGCGCAAATTGGATGAATATATTTTGCTTGGGTAGTTTACACCCCAGCGGTATGAACATTGATTTCAGGTAGTCCTTGCTTTCTCCCTCCTTCCCCTCCCCCTTCCCAACTCTCCCACAGCCCACGGTCTCCGCCTCATCAGTCTGAAGAAGGGTCTTGACCCGAAATGTCGACTATTTCCTTCTCTCCATAGATGTTGCCTCGCCCGCTGAGTTTCTCCTTTTTTGTCTACCTTCGATCTTTCCAGCATCTGCAGTTCTTTATTAAACAACAACCCCTTTGATCTGTTGTTTTCACACCTTTCCCCTCCATATCTCTGTGTCTCCCTCTCCCCTGACTCTCAGCCTGAAGGAGGGCTTTGGCCTGAAACATCACCCATTCCTTCTCTCCAATGATGCTGTCTGACCCGCTGAGTTACTCCAGCATTTTGTGTCTATCTTCGGTGTTTGCTGTGTACCAAAGATACTAGAGGAGCATCTAGTATTTAATCTATGAACCACTGTTGTTTGTTATACTATTCTTATACCAATGTAAAGCACTTTGGCCAACGTGAGTTGTTTTTTAAATGTGCTTTATAAATAAAGGTGACTTGACTTGACCAAAGATCTGCTCCTCTATAATCTTTGGACTTGACTTTGCTGGGGACTGAACTGGGTGCTGCCTCACCCGATCCTGGCCTCTCTCCACTGGCTCCCTGTGCGGTTCCCATCAAATTTCAAGACCCTCCTCTTTGTCTACAAAGCCCACAATGGGCTTGCACCCACCTACATTAAAAGTCTTCTCACCCACTACACCACCTCCAGGTCCCTCAGATTGGCCGACCTGGGGTTGTGAATGTCCCGCAGTCTAGGCATAAGCTCAGGGGCGACCGCGCCTTTACGGTCGCAGCCCCTAGACTGTGGAACAGCATTCCCCTCCCCATTAGAACTGCTCCCTCTCCATTAGAACTGCCCCCTCCCCATTAGAACTGCCCCCTCCATCGACTCCTTTAAGTCTAATCTAAAAACGTATCTGTTCTCCCAAACCTTTCCTGACATCCTCTGAGTGAGGACTATTTGTATATATGTATGCAGCCTGCTTGTGTATACTACTCTTATAACAAATGTAAAGCACTTTTGTCAACGAGAGGTGTTTTTTAAATGTGCTATAGAAATAAATGTGACTTGACTTGACTCACCCAAGATGGCGCTGAAGCTGTTCCATGGGAAGGTCGCCCAGCACAGTGACGCAACTTCCGCCGCTTTGCCCCGCTTCCGGGAGCCGTGCTGCGGGGCACGAGCCGCTCTATCCGCGGGGCCCTTCCGGCAGCCGGGGACGTCACTGCCGGTTTGCGATGGCGCAGCTCGGCCTGATCCGCCTGAAGGCGCCGAACAAGGAGTCGCGGGATCGGGAGCGGGAGCCCGGCCTGAGCCCCGACCCCAGTCCGCGGCCTGGCCCGCACCCCGTCGCCAAGCGCCGTAAAGCTCACCACCACGGCCCCGCCACCTCGGCACCCGCGCTCCGTTACCCGCCCCCCGCTCCTGTCAGCGGCGGTCTACCTGGCGCCGTGTACTCGCTGTGTCCGCCCACAGCCCCAGCACCAGCAGCAGCAGCAGCAGCAGCAGCAGCACCAGCCTGCGGCCCCGGCCCCGGCCCCAAACCCTGCCCGCGACCCGCCGGCTCCACCGCCACCGCCGGCTCCACCGCCACCGCCACCGCCCTCGCCCTCGCCCTCCCCAAGAACAAGAACCCGAGAGACAAGCACCCTCACCGGGAGAGGGAGAAGAAGCACCGGCCGAGGAAGGAGAATAGCGACGGCGGGCCTCCGCGGAAAGGTACGCCTGCCCCACGGATTAGTCTGACCTGTTGTAGCCACCGGTAACATTACACACCCTCGCTGGGGTCAGGACAAGCCTCCGGCAGGGCAGGGCAGGACTCTCTCTTAGTCGGTACTTTTGCTCACTGTCTGAGCCTGTGACACAGGGGTGAGAGTAGGGATTTATGGTTTTTAAACTGAATCTAAGAGTAGTTGAGTAACTTTATTCTTAAATCGTCGCACTCAAGCCTAAAATGTGACCATTTGCTTAGTTGGTTCCCATCTGAATGTGTATAATTCCTGACACGTCTGCCTACATGTCCACAGTAGAAGATAAATTCATTAGCTAGATAGTACTTTTGAGAAGTTCTAAACATAATATGAGCTGAAGCTCTTCGTTCCACTGTATCAATATCGTATATTAAACTAAGTTTATGAAATATAGCTATTCTCATCCAATTTTGGGGCTTTGTTTTTAGTGATTAATTAGTTGAAACTATCCTGCCTCGGTCTTTTATAAAATGCTGTCCTTTGTTTATGATAAATGAGTTGTTTTGTGGCAAGTAGAAAATAAAATGTTTTCTGAGTAAAATAGATTGTCAATTTTGGAGGTGATGAAATTGTTTGTATTACCCATTAGATTTGGGGAAATTGAACTGTTCTTTGCTTTGGAGCAATACAGTGTTACCAGATTTTGATGTCATGAAAAACATCATGGGGGACAAATTTCAAAAATGAGCAGGAGTTATAATGTACTATTTCCTTTTTTGGCTGTGATCTAAAGATGAATCATAGAGACAAGAGAATTTACGTTTGGGTATAGGCTTTCACATTCTTGGGATATCCATTGTCATTTCATAGTAACACAAGTGTGGTGATCTCTGATGTAACTTGGGAATCAAAGCAATGTTCCACAAGCTGTGTTTTAGTTGTGTTTAGGTGTTGGATGAGGGAGACTCGGGGGAATTTAAATTGCTCTTCAAAACGTGAAACTTTTTTTCTCGCTTTTAGCCAAGAGAATAGAGGGCCCTGGTTTAACATCTCATCTGAAGGGTAGGGATAATTTGTACAAAATGGGACACGTTAACAGAGAATGTAGAAGTCTCTGATGGTGACTTTATTCTGCTCTTGGACATTGCCACCTCTTGACATAAAGACATTCCCTCTACTGCTGGAGTTACAGTTCAGTTGTTTGTTTGCTTGACTGGAGATACATCGTCCTTGGGTTGTCCTTAAATGATTAGTAACCGGTAACTTTTTAGATATAGTAATTGTCCATTTTGGTAAGGATGCTGAAGTAGGTTTGATTGAAAGTGGGGTCTTGGTGCTTTCACTATTTATCAGATGTTTGCAGGTGTTTATGGCTACACATGACACAAAAGTGGGTGACATTGTTGATAGCAAAGATGCTTATCAAACATTACAGCGCGATCTTAATCACTTGACACGCAGGCTTGTGGAATGGTTAATGGAGTTTAATACAGGTAAGTGCGAGGTGTTGCATTTTGGGAAGTCAAACCAGGGCAGGACCTTCATAGTAAATGGTAGGGCTCTGAGGAGTGTTGTAGAGCAGAGAGTTTGAGGAGGACAGGTACACAGTTCCTTGAAAGTGGTGTCACAGGTAGATAGTTGTCGAGAATTTGACACATTGGCCTTCACAGTGAGGAAGTTCAGTATAGAAGTTGGGATCGAAGATAGACACAAAATGCTGGAGTAACTCAGTGGGACAGGCAGCATCTTTCGAGAGAAGGAATGGGTGACGTTTCGGCTCGAGACACTCCTTCAGACCCGAAACATCACCCATTCCTTCTCTCCCGAGATCCTGCCTGTCCCGCTGAGTTACACAAGCATTATGTGTCTATCTTCAATTTAAACCAGCATCTTCAGTTCTTTCCTACACATGGATGTTATGTTACTGTTGTACAGGACATTGGCGAGGCCAGATTTGGAGCATTTTGTTGAGTTTTGGTAAGCCTGTTATATGAAAGCTGTAGTTTAGCTGTTAAGGGTGCAGATTTGATTTATCAGGATGTTGTAGGACTTAAAGTCCTGAGCTATGGGGAGAGAATGGATTTGCTAGCACTTTATTCTTCAGAGTGCTGGAGGGTGAGGAGTGATGTTATGGCATAAGATTATGAGGGAAATAGACAGGGTAAACAGTCATTTACCCGGAGTAGAGTAATCATTAGCCAGGGGACATAAGTTTAAGGTGAGGGGTACAGATATATTACTGAAACTAGTGTAAATGGGACATCTTGGTCATGTTGGGCTGAACTGCCTGTTTCCAGGCTCCATTACTCTACGTGCCCTTCAGGTGTCTAAATGGTTAAACACTGTGCAGTAGACCAGCTGAGAATACAAGATGGAAACTCAGCATGTTGTGAAAAATCTAGTATGTTTTAGACTAGTGCATAAAGATCAGGAGTTTCCAGAATGACATGATTACCCAACTGATTAGTTAATTTCTTTAAATGAAACCATGCTGCATCCCTAGCCGAAGAGACAAAATGCTGGAGCAACTCGACACATTAGGTAGCATTCCTGGGGAGCATAGATAGGTGACATAGAAACAAGGAAATGCAAACGCTGGTTTAACAAAGAAAGACATAAATATACTGGAGTATCACAGTGGGTCAGGCACCATCCACGGTCTGCCCTCGGGCCCCCTCCCCCTAGTCACAACAGGGACAGTGTCCCCCAAGTCCTTGCCTTTCACCCCATCAGCCGTCGCATACAACACGTAATCCTCCGACATTTCTGCCACCTCCAACGGGATCCCCCCACTAGTCACATCTTCCCACCTTCACCCCTTTCTGCCGTCTGCAGAGACCGTTCATCTTCAACTCTCTGGTTAACTCATCCCTTCCCACCCAAACCATCCCCTCCCCAGACACCTTCCCCTGCAACCACAGGAGATGCAACACCTGTCGCTATACTTCCACCCTCGACTCTGTCCTGGGACCCGACGGTTCTTTCAGGTTAGGCAGAGATTCACTTGCACCTCCTCCAACCTCATCTACTGTAACCGTTGTTCAAGGTGTGGACTCTTATACATCGGCGAGACCAAACGTAGACTGGTGATCGTGTCGCTGAACACCTTCACTCAGTCCACCTTGACCTACCTGTTCTTTCATTAGCCAAACACTTTAATTTCCCTTCCCATTCCCACACTGACCTTTCTGTCCTAGGCCTCCTCCATTGTCAGAGTGAGGCCAAACGCAAATTGGCGGAACAGCGTCTCAAATTTCGCTTCGGCTGCATTCCCTCTCTCTCTCCATCCCTTCCTCACCCAAGTCATACCAGCTTTAAAGTCGTGTTGAGTCTCATTGTCTACTGGTTCTCATCTAGCACACAGCTAACAATGGCCTGTTTCCTTTATCAGAGTTACTCTTTTGTATACATTTCATTAATTTGTTCTATATCTCTACGTCATTGCCTATATCTCTCGTTTCCCTTTCCCCTGACTCTCAGTCTGAAGAAGGGTCTCGACCCAAAACGTCACCTATTCCGAAATGCCACCTATTCCTTTTTCTCCAGAGATGCTGTCTGACTCGCTGAGTTACTCCATCTTTTTGTGTTTATCACTAGAGAACATGGATAGGTGGTGTAGAATCAAGGAACTGCAGCTGCTGGTTTAACAAAAAAAAGCATCAAATGCTGGATCATCCTTATCCAGTCTAGCATACATGTGTCTTCTGCCTTCAGTGCTACAGAACTAATTTGTGCTTAAACTGGAAAACCCATTTGTTAAAGGCAATGGCTTTATAAAATGTCTTTCTGGGGCATCAAAGGCTGACCAATATGAATTGGTTATTACAAAATATCCCTCACTCGAAGATACCTCCAGAACATACTTCAAGAATGGGGAAGCACAGTGGCGCAGACGATAGATCTGCGGCCTCACAGCGCCAGAGATCTTAGTTCAGTCCTCATCCTGTCTGCAGTTTATATGTTCTCCCTGTAACTGCATTGGTATCCTCTTGCTGCTCCAGTTTCTTCCCTCATCACATAGACATGTAGGGTTTGTAGATTAAATGGCCTCAGTAAATTGTTCCTTGTGTGTTCAAAAGTGGGATAACATAGGACTGGTGTGAACGGATGATCAATGGTTGGCATCGACTTGGTAGGCTGAAGGGCCCGTTTCCATGCTGTATCTTTCCATTAAACAAAAAAGTATGTTTGAGGAAAGGCTATCAACCCTGTGCATTGACATTTCCCCACAGATGTTGTCTGACTTTATTAAGAATTTCCAGCATTCTATCAATAAGCTGTGCTGGTTCTATTTGGAGCCCAGATAATTTTTTTGTAACTTGTGTAAGCTTCCAATGTTGAAAATAATTAGTGGGGAATACCGTTTTAAATTTTCATATGCAATCTTTAATATTCACCTGTGGAGCCAAATGAACCATTGACTTGAATCTGCTTGCATACAACAGCCAAGTTACATATCTGTCTGAAGAAGTGTAGCGGCCTAAAACGCCTAACCTGCTGTTACTCCAGTATGTTGTTTCTTTTTTTGCCTTTCCCTTAAATCACTTGGCCTTGACTTTAACTGTTGCCTCGACATGACAATTTCACCATTCCCCTGATTGATGATGGACTTCAAACCGTTGCGGGACATATCATAAGTTTGTCAGCATCCTCATTTTAAAGCTTCCCTATATTATTTTCAAAACCCTTGTGTAGTCTTTTTCATATCAGTCAAACATCATGTATTACTTTTTCCAAGATCTCACAGCTTACCCCTTCTGGCCTCATGCACAACCAGAATTTTAATAGTTTCATTATTAATAGATGTTTTTTCAGCCGCGCAAGACAGAAAACTCTGGTATTCACATATTAAACTCTGCTTCAATTTCCAAGGCTGCTCCTTGAACTATTTTGGACTAACATTGTTGTCACTGAATCTGATATCTCCTTTTGTGGCTTGGATCCAGATTTTATTAGCTAATGCACCTGTGAATCATTGGAAATTCTTCAAGTTTGAGATGCTGTGTCAAGTGTACGTTGTTATCTCACCTGAAAGCCGACACCTTTATTGCAACAATTCCTCACTGCTGCATTACGTGCATTAGCCTAGATTTCATGCCCTACTTTCTGAAGTCAGACACACCAAAATTGCTACAAATTCCTTGACTATAGTTTTATATTTGGCATTGAAGATTTGAGATTTTTTATTTCCTTTCAAAGATACGATTAAACTAAAAAGGGTGCAGAAAGGATTTACGAGGTTGTTGCTCGGATTGGAGGGCTTGAGTTTTCAGCAGAGTTGATTAGGCTAGGTATATTTACCCTGGAATAAAAGAAGATGAAAGGTTTAAGATGAAAGGGGAAAGATTTGCAATAGAAAAAAAAACACATGTGCTTAAAGTGCACATTGTCAGATTTTAATAAAGGCCATTTTTATACATTTTGGTTTCACCATCCAGAAATGACAGCAGTATTTATGCATAGTCTCCCCTCTCCCTTGTAAATCTATAAAAGGCATGCTCAATTGGGTTCAGATCGGGTGACTGACTTGGCCACTCAATAATTTACAATTTTTTAGCTTTGAAAAACTCCTTTGTTGCTTTAGCAGTATGTTTGGGATCATTGTCTAGCTGTAGAATGAACTGCCGGCCAATGATTTTTGAGGCATTTGTTTGAACTTGAGCAGATAGGATGTGTCGATACACTTCAGAATTCATTATGCTACTACCATCAACAGTTGTATTTTCAATGCAAGTAAGTGAGCCAGCACCTTCAGCAGCCATACATGCCCAGACCATAATACCCCCTGTTTCACAGAAGAGGTGGTACGCTTTGGATCTTGGGCAGTTCCTTATCTCCTCCATCACTCTTCTCCTCCATACTTTGCTCTTGCCATCACTCTGATAGAAGTTAATCTTCATCTCATCTGTCCACAAGACCTTTTTCCAGAACTGTGGTTGCTCTTTTAAGTACTTCTTGGCAAACTGTAACCTGGCCATCCTATTTTTGCGTCAACCAGTGGTTTGCATTTGCAGTGTAGCCTCTATTTCTGTTCTTGAAGTCGTCTGCGGACAGTGGTCAAGGACAAATCCACACCTGACTCCTGAAGAGTGTTTCTGATCCGACAAACATGTGGCTGGAGGTTTATAGAGAGAATTATTCTGTCATCAGCTGTCTTCCTTGGCCTGCCAGATCCTTTGCAATTAGTAAGCTCTCCAGTGCCCTCTTTCTTCTTAATGATGTTCCAAACAGATGATTTTGGTAAGCCTAAGGTTTGGCTGACGTCTCTAACAGTATTATTCTTGTTTATCAGTCTCATAACGGCTTCTTTGACTTTCATTGGCACAACTTTGATCCTCATGTTGATAAACACCAATAAAAGCTTCCAAAGGTGATGTAAAGACTGGAGGAAAGACTAGGTGCTGAGAGCTCTCTTATACCTGCATTAAGCAGGCAATTGAACACACCTGAGCAATTACCAACACCTGTGAAGCCATGTGTCCCAAACATTATGGTGCCCTGAAATGGGGGACTATGTATAAACACTGCTGTAATTTCTACATGGTGAAACCATAATGTATAAAAATGGCCTTTATTCAAATCTGACAATGTGCACTTTAGCCACATGTACTTTTTTCTATTACAAATCTCAAATTGTGGAGTACAGAGGCAAATAAATAAATGATGGCCATTTGTCCAAAACATTATGGAGGGCACTGTATGTCAATCTTTAGTTTAAGCCAGCATCTGCATTTCTTTCCTGCATATTTATGCTGTTTAATGTTGTGTGGTAAAAATGCAAAAGTATAATTCTGAGTATGTTCCCTGGATTGTACTCTGCAATTGCGAACATGATGTCTTTAGGTTTACCGATCGCATTTAAATATATATATATATTTTAAATAACTGATTTATTCCTGTATGTGAGCTGTTTCATTGGTTCAATTTGAATGAATACCATTGCTGTTGAGCATTGATGTTGTACAGTGTGCTGGAGGCAAAACAGCTATTTCCTAACCTCATATTCTCTGGTTGTGATAAATCTCCCTGAAAATCTGGCACATCCCCAAAAAATGTTGCTTGTTTCTCAACATGATTGAAGTGCCAGATTTGTGGAACAATTTTGAAAGCTGATTTAATTTCACAAAACACTTGAGCACACAAACCTTTAGCTGTGTATGGAATTTATGTCAACCTGAAGTACTTGCTGTAGGCTTTAATGAGAATTTGTGCACCAGCTGCAGTGTAGTTGGTAAGGGCAGCACAAATTCAATGAAGAATAGTTGGCCACAACTGAAAGGAGAGCATACTTGCATTGAAGTCAGAAAGTTTAAACACCGCTTTAAATTCTTGGAAAAAGTAACAGTTAATTGCAATACTGCGGGATTATGATTGCATCAGAGTTGTTGTTCTCAGAATGAAATGGTAAAATATAATGACTTATCAGCCACCTTTGGACATAAGATTCCATGCCATTATTTGAAGAGCAATGTTCTCCATTGTATCCTAGTCAATAGTTTTGCATCAACCTTAACCTTCAACTTTAAGCAATTCCTGTCAGGTACTCAGGAAGGTGGCTGCATTGGCGAGCATTTTCCAATGTTCTATAGATTCTGGATCAGTTCCTGTGGATTGGAGGGTAGCTAATGTTATCACACTTTTTAAGAAAGGAGGAAAGAGAAAGCAGGGAATTATAGACCAGTTAGCCTGGTGTTGGGGAAGATGCTGGAGTTGATTATTAAAAATATAATAACATCACATTTGGATAGCAGTAACCAGGATCGGCCCAAGTCAGCATGGATTTACGAAGGGGATGTAACTAGGAAAATGGACATGGGAGAGCCAGTGGATGTGGTGTACCCGGACTTTCAGAAAACCTTTCATAAGGTCCCACAGTGGTAGGCAAAAGTAAAGCACATGTATTGGGGGTAGGATATTGACATGGATAGAAAATTGGTTGGCAGACAGGAAATGAAGAGTAGGGATTAATGGGTCCCTTTCAGAACAGCAGGCAGTGTCACAAGGCTCGGTGCTGGGTCTGCAGCTATTTACAATATACATTAATGATTTAGATGAAAGAATTAAAAGTGACATTAGTAAATTAGTAAAGATGACGCAAAGCTGGGTGGTAGTGTAATCTATGAAGAGAATGCAATGAGGATGCAGGGTGACTTGGACAGGTTGGGTGCGTGGGCAGATGCACTATAATGTGGATAAATGTGAGGTTATCCACTTTGGTGCCAAGAACAGGAAGGCAGATTATTAGCCCTTGAGCACCCTGGAGAGGAAAAGACTACAAAAAGTAGTAAACACTGCCCAGTCCATCATCGGCTCTGACCTTCCTTCCATCGAGGGGATTTATCGCAGTCGCTGCCTCAAAAAGACTGGCAGCATCATCAAGGACCCACACCACCCTGGCCACACACTCATCTCCCTGCTACCTTCGGGTAAAAGGTACAGGAGCCTGAAGACTGCAACAACCCGGTTTAGGAATAGCTACTTCCCCACAGCCATCAGGCTATTAAACTTAGCTCGGAACTCTGAATATTAATATCCCTCCATCTGTTATTTGCACTTTATTAATTTATTAATTCGTGGGTGTATTTACGTATAGAATTGTAGTCAATGCCTTCTATGTTCTGTTGTGCTATGCAAAGAAAGATTTTCATTGTCCTGTCAGACATGACAATAAACTCTTTTGACTTTTTGACTTGACTATTATCTGAATGGTGTCAGGTTAGGAAAAGGGGAAGTATAACGAGACCTGGGTGTCCTTGTGCATCAGTCACTGAAAGTAAGCATGCAGGTATAGCAGGCAGTGAAGAAGGCTAATGGCATGTTGGCCATAACATGAGGAGTTGAGTATAGGAGCAAAGAGGTCATCCTGGAGTTGTACAGGGCCCTGGTGAGACCACACCTGTAGTATAATGTGCAGTTTTGGTCTCCTAATTTGAGAAAGGACATTCTTGTTATTGAGGGAGTGCAGCGTAGGTTCATGAGATTAATTCCTGGGATGGCGGGACTGTCATATGTTGATAGAATGGAGCGGTTGGGCTTGTATTCACTGGAATTTAGAAGGATGAGAGGGGATCTTATACAAACATATAAAATTATTAAGGGATTGGACACCCTAGATGCAGGAAACATGTTCCCGATGTTGGGGGAGTCCAGACCAGGGGCCACAGTTTAAGAATAAGTGGAAGGCCATTGAGAACTGAGATGAGGAAAAACTTTTACACCCAGAGAGTTGTGAATTTGTGGAATTCTCTGCCTCAGAAGGCAGTGGAGGCCAATTCACTGGATGCATTCAAAAGATAGTTTGGTAGAGCTCTTAGGGCTAGCGGAATCAAGAGATATGGGGAGAAGGCAGCCACGGGGTGCTGATTATGGATGATCAGCCATGATCACATTGCATGGGGGTGCTGGCTCGAAGGGCCGAATGGCCTGCTCCTGCACCTATCGCCTATGTATCTGTGTTGTCTTCGACAATATTGCATCAATTGTAAATTGTGTTGGGTCAATGAGGTTATTAAAAGGTACTATATGAATGCAAGTTCACATTCTGCTATTTTTGCATTGTGAAAACTCATCTGTAGGCTTACTTGGATAGAATGCCTAATGCACTTGTCCAGCTACAGGTCCACTACAGATTTCCGGGACCCTTTGTTCCCGAGCCTTGCCATATTATCCATTTTGCTGGACCAACGCAGGTCAAGTAATGATGATGCAACAATACACCTCTGACCACTAATTATACCTCTCCTGTATCTCTAAAACACCATGGACAGCTAGAGGCTTACATAAAACAAATAGTTCAAGGTCACATTTATTGTCACACGCACCAATTAAGGTACAATGATATTTGGATTACCATACAAGTAAAAAGAACACAATACACAATAGAATTTAACATAAACATCCATCACAGTGGAAATTGCATTCCTCACTGTGATGGAAGGCGATAAAGTTAAGTCAATCTTCCTCCCTATATTAAATATAAATTAATTTTACAGAAAAACTTACAGGTAGTCTGGGCGCCAGATAACGAGTTGAGCTCGGAAGTCCGATAACGGTTGGATTGCTGCCGCCCGCGGGGACGAGGTGCCACTTTTCCGGCAGGACTTCCTCGCTGACTCGAGATTTGCCGAAAATGTGGTAGTTCGGATACACTCTCTTCCCCATTGTCTGCCTCCAAGAGAAGTCCAGTGGCACCAGAACGGTCAACTTAGGCTGCCAAGTCCCGCGATACCGGCCTGAAAAACCAGCCTCGGAAGTCTATGGGGGATGGTCAAGATTGACAGTCTCACGCGGCCTAGGTGCCACATTTTCGGGGGGGGGGGGGGATTTCAAGTGTAATGTTTCCCATATTTTAACCAATAGATACATGGATGGAAAAGGCGTTGACTATTATGCAGCTAATGCAGTAATAGCAAATAGCTCAGATAGACTAAAGAGTCAGCATGGACAAGGTGGACCTAAAGGCAGTACATTTCTATGTTTCAGTATGATGTTCAAGAGAGAGTCGAGTGTTTTATTGTTATATATCCCAGATAGAACAGTGAAATTCTTACTTGCTGCAGCACAACAGAATATGTAACTATAATACACTGTAAACAATAGAATAAATGAGAGGGAAAATAAAGTTCAATGTGTGTATCTATATACACATACTCACAAATAAACATGTATATACAAACAAAAGGATACAAACAAAAGACATTAATTATCACATACACCAATTGGTGTAGTGAAATTTGACTTGACATTGCAGCACACGAACAAAGATAAGACACAACATTAAAGAATTTAACAATAAACATTAAAAAACATCCCCCATAATGGTTCCCACTGTGAGAGAAGGCAGCAATGTCCAGTCCCATCCCCTGTTCACCCACGGTCTGGGCCTATTGAGGCCTCCGCAGTCGCCACTACGGCAGCCCGATGCTTCAGGCCCTCTCGCCGGATGATGGAGCTCCAGCGCCGGAAGGACACTCTCAGCGGCTCGGAGTGTCTGGAGCAGCTGCTTCCTCCCCGGAGACCGCGGCTCCCGTAGTCCACGGGCCGCGCTGGTCGGAGCTCCAACATTGGTGATCTCGGCGAGAGATCCCAGGCTCCGCGGTGTTCAAAGTTCAGCGCCGCCCGCAGCAGGAAACTCCACAGATGCAGCTCCATGATGTTGCAGTCGGTCGGTGGTCACAGCACTCCGGAGCCCACCGCACGGCGACCCGGGTAAGGCATCGCCCGCTCCACGATGGTGCCTCAGCGCTACGCCGCCGCCAAAGCTGAAGTTCTGGCCAGTCCCGGCAGGAAAACGCCGCTCCAGTCTGTTGGTAGGCCGCGAGGTTGGGGCGAAGATGCGGCTCGGAGAAAAGCCACATCTCCCACCACGTAGGGACTGAGAAGAATAGTTTCCCCCTTCCCCTCCCCCCCCCCCCCCCACATGCACGCTTACAGATGCACGATAACCGATGTGCCCATAAAAATCAAACGATAATAGCACAATAAAAGTCTATGTAGTTCGGAGTTTATGTAGAATCTTATTAGCACTTTGTTTCCTTGAAATCTGATGAGTGATAAATATTGGAATGATGCAAGAAAAATGGACACTACATTTTTTTTACGGGGTCTGTTATATTCATACAAGATTGGCCAGTGCCTTGGATATTTCTAACTTATCAGTATTGTGGCAATTAGTTTTTTCAGTTTGGTTTTCAGCTAATGTCTCTGGAGTGCCACTTGAGCCCGCAGCCTTTTATCTCTGCGTGGGATTTTATACAACTGAGATGCAGAAGGTATGGAATTTGTGATCAAATGTTCGTTCAGAGGAGTAGACTTTCAGGATTCTAAGGAGAGAAAAAATGGAAATGTGTACGAAAGGAATTCCGTACCTTAGATTGTAGGAAGGAACTGCGGATGCTGGTTTAAACCAAAGATAGACACAAAATGCTGGAGTAGCTCAGCGGGACAGGCAGCATATCTGGAGAGAAGGAATGGGTGACGTTTCGGGTCGAGACCCTTTTGGTCTGAAGTAGAGTCTGAACCCGAAACGTCACCCATTCCCTCTATCCAGAGATGCTGCCTGTCCCGCTGAGTTACTGCAGCATTTTGTGGCTATCTTCTATATCTTAAAGGAGTGCAGAGTTGAAGGTATTGTCTCTGATCCAGAATGAGAAGAATTGGATATTTAAAAGGCCAAAAATTGAGTCAAATCTTTGAAATCTGGGAAGCCGATATTTAGATTTAATTTGAATATTATCAAGGTTCCGGTACCATAGCCCATTGGGGAGCTAACCAAAATCAGCTGAGACCCTGAAGCAAGATAATTACCCCATTTAGCTGAAAATTACACTTTAGCCAATACCAGCCCTCTATTACCACTTCCAGACTGTAAAGCGTTCATGTTGAAATTGACTAGACAGCAACTTTTCTTGATTTGATATCTACTTCTGAATTGATTTTGGAGTGTTGCATCACACTGGTTCTAAAATCTAGGCACAAGCATGTATGTGATTTGGATGGATACAAAATGCTGGAGTAACTCAGTGGGTCAGACAACGTCTCTGGAGGAAATAGATGTGATGTTTCAGGATGGGACCCGTTCTCAGACTAATTGGGGGGGGGGGGGAAACCAGAAGCAAGAAAAAAACAGGACAAATGAGGGCTGGCTGACCTCATAGATCAATTGTTGATGTGATCCAAGAGGAATACAATGTGGGGAGCTATGGGACTGGTTAACTAACCATTAGGTTTTTTTTTTGGGGGGGGGGGGGGTATCTAGAAGCCATCTAAAATAAGTTATACTCAATGTATGCAATTTGGACTTGGTTTTCCCGTAAATCACTGGTTGACTGTTTTTGTCACGCATTAAC
Organism: Raja brachyura; assembly: GCA_963514005.1. The sequence goes on along the minus strand of OY740804.1, from coordinate 38,788,365 downwards.
ATTACATAATGTAGTAGTAGTAGTGGTCTCCGGGGAGGAAGCGGCTGCTCCAGACATTTCCAAGCCGCTGAGGAGTGTTCACCCGACGCCGGAGTTCCAGCTTTCCGGCAAGAGGGCCTGAAAACATCGGACTGGCTGCGGAGGCCACAATAGGCCCGACTATGGGTGAACAGGGGATGGGACTGGACTTTGCTGCCTTCCCCCACACTGGGAACCATTGTGGGGGGATGTTTTTATGTTTATTGTTAAATTCTTTAATGTTGTGTCTTATCTTTATTCATGTGCTGCAATGGCAAATCAAATTTCACGACACCATTTGGTGTATGTGATAATAAATGTCCTTCGTATCCTTGTGTCCTTGCAGTATATATTTTATTTCGAACATGTAAAACAAAAAAGATAAAAACAAAGCAAAATAACAATGAAATGAACAATAAACCTAAACACAATTCATTGAATAACTAATCATAAACCTCACAAATTAAATCTTACATGTTCGAAAAGGAGTAGGAGGAAGTATACACTTATTTATTCCTACCCCATCTCCGCTACTCATCAATCAATTCACAAGCTTTATCTCATCTAAACACACACACACACACACACACACACATTTATTTATTTATATATATCAAAATACATATCCATACATATTCCAGCCCTTCCTCATTCTTATACCTCTGGAAAATATTGTTTTTGCACTTGTTAAACTGAGTGATGTTTGTGCTTTGCTTGAGTTCCACATGCAAATCATTCCACAATATTTTCAGCTCGGAGTTAGCAAGAAAAAGGTTTCATCAATTGACCATGGGTTTTCTTTGCGAACTGATATTTGGTTGTGAATATGTTCACAGCTATCCCACACAGGAGAAGTTTACAACAATCTGCATTTTTATTAAAGTCTTAAAGTAACAGTTTTTGTCTTTCTTGTTTAATCAGTCCGTGTGGTGAATCTGTGGAATTCTCTGCCACAGAAGGTAGTTGAGGCCAGTTCGTTGGCTATATTTAAGAGGGAGTTAGATGTGGCCCTTGTGGCTAAAGGGATCAAGGGTATGGAGAGAAGGCAGGTACAGGATACTGAGTTGGATGATCAGCCATGATCATATTGAATGGCGGTGCAGGCTCGAAGGGCCGAATGGCCTACTCCTGCACCTATTTTCAATGATTCTATGAATGATGGGTATTGCTGAATACCAGGGTACAGGAGTGAAAGGTCAGTCGATCCTGTTAATCAGATTGTAATATCATTGTCATGGCACATTTCATCTTGCCAAATCCCACAATATCCTCGTAACAGGTTTGTTGCTACATTTAGCCAGGAGTGATCATTAGCATGGCTATATCGTCTACCCTTTAGTCTTTTATTCTTTACCCATAAAATAATCCATTAAATAATCATTTACCCGTGAGTCTGAAGGATCCCGACCCGAAACATCACCCATTCCTTCTCTCCAGAGATGCTGCTTGACCCGCTGAGTTACTCCAGCATTTTATGTCCACCTTTGATTTAAACCATCGTCTGCAGTTCTTTCCTACACCCTTTAGTGTAGCTCCTTAAGCAGCAGCAGCATGATATCCTTCATTTTGTTAGTTAAATGCAGCACACAGCACCAGGTGTGACAAGATCAGCTTTTGGACTTGTCTGCATAGGAAGCATTTGTGGGAACAAATATGTTGGTGAAATATTGTGGAATTTGACAGGTTAATGTCATAGCAATGATGTTAAGATATAGTTAAACTGACTTCCTTTCAGCTTTAGAGTTTTGTTATTACATGGCTGAAAGAGATATCTTGGATATAGTAGGAATATTAGTTGCCAATTTCTTCCCTCACCTACCACGGGGGGCACCCTGCCCTGCTGGAGGGATCCAGCCCTCCTGGATGCCTGAGGAAGTCGGCTAAAGGAAATAGTCCTTCTGCCCTACACTTCATCCTGCTGGTCATTTTAACAACCTCCACATACACAGCTGAGGGCAAGCAAGCCCCTGTTCTTATTTAACCTTTTTGAGTAACCAGAATTTATATTTGTCATCAGCTTGTGATTAATTATATCCCTCACAAGGTTACCTTTGAGAAATACCATTCATCCAGAGACTTAGTCAAAAATGGGGTATTATAACATTCATCTAACCCTGTAAAGGGTATAAGACTGAGGTTCAAGAATCTAAACGGTAAGTTGGATATTTTAAGTTATTTTGTATTTTAGACTATTTCCTTTTCGTTGTAAGATTCATTTGTCAGTGGTTAAATAGTCTGACCAGCAATTCAAACATATTTCAAACATTTTTAGATGCTGGAATTGTACACCTAAATCAGTGTGAATGCAAGTGATGACTATTCATTGCACGATCCTTGTGACCTTGAAGTTTATCCAGATCTCACTGTGTTTACTCGTTTCATGCTGAAGTGCACTTGTGCTTTGAGAAGAATGGGATGTTCTCCAAGAATCAATCTAACTGGGAATTTATTTTAAGCCACTATCTTTTGGTAACAATAGTCTGGAAAGAATATACAATGCTTTCTCATAATCATGAAAAAAATATGCTTGGCATTTTGCATCAGCAATGCATAGTTATTTAAGATGGACACTAAATGTGGTTACCAATTGTGTCCAGCTAAAAGAACGTTATGGTTTTTAAGACAATCGTTTTAGATAACAAGCCCTTGAGTTAAACTAGTTGGAGAATGAGGAAATAATTGGAGTAGGGTAAAAATATATGTACGTGAAAGAAAATATGATTAGAGTTTCCCTACTGGGTTTGCGGAGAAAGTCAAGTCACGGAGAAAAGTTAAAAATGATATAAATCCTTGTAAAAGGGGTTGGACAATATTAACATACTCTTCACTTATCGCAGGAAGATGGGTCTGAGAAGTATTTAAAAGGTCAAGTTCTGCTATCACATGGAGAAGTGTAAAAGGCCTGTACGACTTTCACGACCTAATTCATGACCTCTGCCGAGTTTGCCCTTGACGCATACTCGCGGCATGGTCGTCACGAGGTCCTAGGTAGGTCGTAGCAGCCCGTGATGCTAATCATAGGTACTTATGGCATCAAGTTGTTGGGGCGTTTTTCTAGCCTGATGAAAAATGTCCACGAGTAAAAAAAGTTGTGAATACCACCAGGGACGCCGGGGGGGAGATGGCAGCCCTGCCGGCAGTCTGTTTCGTTTTTTCTTTCTTTTTGTTATTTTTAGTTTGTTAAAAGATTTGTTTTAATGTTCTTTGGTATGTTTTATGTGGGGGGAGGGGGAGGGGACTGAGGGAAACTTATTTTCAAGTTTCTTACCTTCCCGGAGATGTGATCAATTTTCGGATCACATTCTCCGGGCTCTCAGGCCTAATATCGCTGGAGCTGGATGCCTGCTTGGACTGTCGTGAGCCCCTCCGCAGGGCGTGGACTTCGATCGCCCGGTGCGGGGGAGCAGACATCCCCCCGATGCGGGAACGGATTGCCTCGACAGGAAGGGCCCGAACGCCGCCGGCTACGGGAGTCAAGATCATCCCGTCAACGGAGGCTCGAAGCCCTGACCGAGGAGGAACAAAGGAAGAGACTTGAACTTTATTTTGCCTTCCACCACAGTGAAGAATGGAGGAGTCACTGTGGTGGATGTTCAAGTTAAAATGTGTTTTTGAGTGATCTGTTATTTTTCATTGTATGACTGACCTGGCCAATGAAATTCCTCGTATGGTGCAAAACATACTTGGCGAATAAAGTGTGATTTTGATTCTGAATTAGTTTGTGAAAGTGGGACAGGCCTTTAAGGCACAATCCAGCCACAATCCAATTTTTGATTTAATCAGACTGTAATAAAAAAGAGCTCGCACCTATATAATTCTTTGATCTGAGCATTCCAAACCACTTAACAACGAATACTTTTCTCACAGTAGCACAAATTGATGGCATGGAAGGTGCGAGCGTTTGTGGAAGGTGGAAGTTTGGTCCTTAGTTTCCATATACAGTGTGTCCATGTGTAGTATACATATAAAGTATTTCCCTCCACTCAACTGATAAAGCCGCATATATTAGAAGGCAAGTAATTTATTGTGTGATAGAATGGGTATGTTTTCTTCCTGCTCCTAAATGATTTAGAATATTTTCAATATGTATTCATATTGATCAAATAAAATATGTATTTGATGGAATCTTGAAATTTATTCCCCATCACAGGTGGCTCTGATGAAAATGGAAAAAGTCGGAGACCAGATGAATACTTGGGTAAAAAAACAAAGAAAAAGAAGAAAAAGAAACATAGAGAAGGTGACCGACCAAGACAGTTAAAAACATACAATAAAGAGGTACAGACTACCTGCGCAGGGCTCACTCGTGCTGACCTTGATCCTGTGGGTCAAGGTTCTTCTGATGTGTCGAATATAATCAACAAAACTTCAACTAAGCACGAGGAAAAGCTCAACATATTGGATTTGAAAATGAGCCATTGTCCTATCCCTTCGTGTGCACAGTTGCCATACTTATCACACAGAGACTACTGTGTCCGGAAAGGACTCTTGCGGACAGGTTCCTCTAAATATGCCCACTTAATTCATGTGGAACATCAGCCAAATGGTGGTGCTCCAGTACTCCATGCATACATGGACGAACTCTCTTTCTTGTCTCCTATGGAGATGGAGAGGTTTGCCGAAGAATTTCTTGCGTTGACTTTCAGTGAAAATGAGAAGAGCGCAGCACATTACGTGATGGCCATTATACATGGAGCAGCAACCTACCTGCCAGACTTTCTGGATTATTTTGCTTTCAACTTTCCCAATACTCCAGTAAAAATGGAAATACTTGGGAAGAAGGATATAGAAACTACAACCATCTCAAACTTTCGGACTCAGGTAAGACTGAGTGCTTTGTGGCCTTTCTTCTTTCAATCATTTTTTTAAACTTTAAGTGGAATATAAAGACATCAGAACCAATGCCTAGAAAAGGGTAGTGTTAAAACTGTTGTTAAAAAATATTTATTGTCTGTTACAAATTCTAATGCCATCCTCCCATGTTCCCCATTCTCAGAATGATGCATGTCTTAAAATGATCATACTCTGTGCTGATTAGCAAAGTCTGCCAGCCATTACCTGCAGAATGGAAAACATACTCTGTATGGTGTTCCTGTACAGGTGGAAGCCTCTACCAAAGTAGCATTGACTATCAAGGAAGATGGTTATACAGAAATTGTTCCTGACTCCCACCTGAAACCATATTCTTCAGGGGCATAAACTAATAACCTTCAATTCGAAGTGAAGGGTGCTGCAAGATCTATTACTTAAACCACATGCCAAAAGCACCCATCTTGAAATAAATCTATTGATATTGGAATTATGGATACTAAAATCTACTTAGATTTTCAATATAAGCTTCTCAACTGGCTTTGCTAAAATTAAATGAATTATGTGATTTTACAATGTTATCCTGCAGGGGCAGGAAAATGGCACCTCAACCAGTCTAGACTTCATTTAACCCACACGGGTTCAATCTGATACATTGTGGTTTACACCAAATCTGCAGATTTGGCTTTGTTGCTTTTATTCTAACGTTTCAAAGAGCGAGCAGGGGAATATTAACACTTATTCCTCAAAGTCCATAACTCCCTGAAAGTGGCAATACAAGTAGTAAAGAAGGCATTTGGTATGCGTGGTCAGGGCATTGAATATAAGAGTCAGTAAGTCATAGTCCAGCTTTATAAGGCTTTGGTTAGGTCGCATTTGCAGTTCTGGACTTCCAATCCAGGAAGGAGGTCGAGGTGATAGAAGTGTATAAAATTGAAACATCAAATACTAGAGGGCACAGCTTTAAGATGAGAGAGCCAGAGTTTAAAGGAGATGTGCGAGGCAAGTTATTTTTACACAGTGGCGGGTGCCAGAAAAGTGCCGCCAGTGGTGGTGGTCAAGGCAGATATGATAGTGATATTTAAGAGACTTTTGGTTAGGCACATTGTACATACCGGGAAAGGAGGGATTATAGATTATTTGCAGGCACAGAAGAGTATGTTGTGGCATCCTGTTAGACACTGGCATTTTGGGCCAAAAGGACTGCTGCTGTGCTGTTCGATGTTCTATTTTCTAAATAAGATTATAGCTGAACTTAAAATCTCCTTTATCCCATTTCAGACAGTAACTTCATATCTAAACATTTACACAAGAAAATAATGCAACGTGGCCCAAAAGATCTGTTTCTATAGTGCCCTCCATAATGTTTGGAACAAAGACCCATCATTTATTTATTTGCCTTTGTACTCCACAATTTGAGATTTGTAATTAAAAAAATCACGTGCTTAAAGTGCACATTGTCAGATTTTATTAAAGGGTATTTTTATACATTTTGGTTTCACCATGTAGAAATTACAGCTGTGTTTATACATAGTCCCCCCATTTCAGGGCACCATAATGTTTGGGACACATGGCTTCACAGGTGTTTGTAATTGCTCAGGTGTGTTTAATTGCCTCCTTAATTCAGGTATAAGAGAGCTCTCAGCACCTAGTCTTTCCTCCCGTCATCCCATCACATTTGGAAACTTTTATTGGTGTTTATCAACATGAGGACCATAGTTGTACCAATGAATGTCAAATAAGCCATTATGAGACTAATAAACAAGAATGAAACTGTTAGAGACATCAGCCAAACCTTAGGCTTACCAAAATCAACTGTTTGGAACATCATTAAGAAAGAGAGCACTGGTGAGATTACTAATCGCAAAGGGACTGGCAGGCCAAGGAAGACCTTCACAACTGATGACAGAAGAATTCTCTATAAGAAAAATCCCTAACCACATGTTCAACAGATCAGAAACACTCTTCAGGAGTCAGGTATGGATTTGTCAATGACCACTGTCCGCAGAAGACTTCAAGAACAGAAATAGAGGCTACACTGTAAATGCAAACCACTGGTTGACACAAAAATAGGACGGCCCAGTTACAGTTTGCCAAGAAGTACTTAAAAGATCAACCACAGTTCTGGAAAAAGGTCTTGTGGACAGATGAGACGAAGATTAACTTCTATCAGAGTGATGGCAAGAGCAAAGTATGGACGAGAAGAGTGATGGAGGAGAGAAGGAACTGCCCAAGATCCAAAGCATACCACCTCATCTGTGAAACAGGGTGGTGGGGGTGTTATGGCCTGGGCCTGTATGGCTGCTGAAGGTACTGGCTCATTTGTCCTCATTGATGATACAACTGCTGATGGGAGTAGCTTAATGAATTCTGAAGTGTAAAGACGCATCCTATCTGCTCAAGTTCAAACAAAGGCCTTAAAACTAATTGGCTGGCAGTTCATTCTACAGCAAGACAATGATCCCAAAACATACTGCTAAAGCAACAATGGAGTTTTTCGAAGCTAAAAAATGGTCAATTCTTGAGTGGCCAAGTCAATCACCTGATCTGAACCCAATTGAGCATGCGTTTTATATGCTGAAGAGAAAACTGAAGTGGACTAGCCCCCAAAACAAGCTTAAGCTAAAGATGGCGACAATACAGCAGGCAGTGACGAAAGCAAATGGCATGTTGGCCTTCATAACAAGAAGAGTTGAGTGTAGGAGCAAAGAGGTCCTTCTGCAGTTGTATTGTGTCCTAGTGAGACCACACCTGGAGTATAGTGTGCCTTTTTGGTTCCCTAATTTGAGGAAGGACATTCATGCTATTGAGTGAGTGCAGCGTAGGTTTGCAAGGTTAATTCCCGGTATGGTGGGACTGTCATATGCTGAGAGAATGGAGCGGCTGGGCTTGTACACTTTGGAGTTTAGAAGGAGGAGAGGGGATCTTATTGAGACATATAAAATTATTAAGGGTTTGGACATGCAAGAGGCAGGAAACATGTTCCTGATGTTGGGGGAGTCCAGAACCAGGGGCACAGTTTAAGAATAAGAGGCAACCAATTTAGAACGGAGACGAGGAAACACTTTTTCACACAGAGTTGTGAGTGTGGAATTCTCTGCCTCAGGACGATGGAGGCTGGTTCTTTGGATACTTTCAAGAGAGAGCTAGATAGGGCTCTTAAAGATAGTGGAGTCAGGGGATATGGGGAGAAGGCAGGAACTGGGTACTGATTGTGGATGATCAGCCATGATCACATTGAATGGCGGTGCTGGCTCGAAGTGCCGAATGGCCTACTCCTGCACCTATTGTCTATTGTCTATATTTGGTATAAACCAGCATCTGCAGTTCCTTCTTAAACATGTTCTTGATGAGGTTTAGTTTCGGGCATTAGCCATCACGGCTATGTCATCCTACTCCAGCACCTATTGTCCATTGTCAATACAGGCCTGGCAGAGCATCACCAGAGAAGACACCCAGAAACCGGTGATGTCCATGAATCGCAGACTTCAATGCAGTCATTGCATGCAAAGGATATGCAACAAAATACTAAACATAACTACTTTCATTTACATGACATTGCTGTGTCCCAAACATTATGGTGCCCTGAAATAGGGGCACTATGTGTAAACACTGCTGTAATTTCTTCATGGTGAAACCAAAATGTATAAAATGGCACAATCTGACAATGTGCACTTTAACCACATGTGATTTTTTTTCTATTACAAATCTCAAATTGTGGAGCGCAGAAGCAAATAAATAAATGATGGCTCTTTGACCCAAACATTCTGCAGCGCGCTGTATGTAATCCCTCAATGCCAGTCTGTTCCTGCAATTTGAGAACAAACACATGGCACATTCAGCCCAAACATTTCATGCTGCACTCTAGCCTAATCTAACGCAATCTTCATCCATTCTGTTCCTTACTTCTCCATATGTGCCTTTAAAGCATCGACACTGCTCAATTACTCTCTGTGATAGCAACTTCCACATTTACTATTCTCTGGGCAGGGGTGTTTAATTTTTTTATTGACTGTGTTATATATCTTGTTTTACCATGCAAATAGAGGCATTTACCATGTCTACTTTGTCAATTTACCTTTTTGATGTCCATTACAACGCTCCTTAGTCCTGTCCTTCATGAGAAGAGAAATGTAAGCTGTGCACTATAACTTTACAGTTGTGGGAACATCTAGTTCAAATCTTTTTTGAATCTTCACCAATCTCACCATATCCTTTTTAGATCCTGGCAAGCAGAACTGTGTAAAGCACTCCAAACGTGGTCTAACCAAGGTTGCAGGCAGGTTTAGAATACTTTTGCCATCTAGTTTTGAATTATTTCACATTAAAAATGAACCAGAACCGTTAATTTGTTTTCATTGAAACGTTATGAGAGTGTGCCAAGCTTTTGGTAATTAGTGTATTTGTACTACCAGTGTCCTCTGATCCTCAATCCCATCTGGTAACCTTGGGAAGCTGGAAGCGCTGCAACAATACATTGGCTGACATTCTCAATCTGTGATCATGGGGTAACGACAAGCCAGCTGGAAAATATAGAACTCTCATACGTACATCAAACTGGTGATTGTGCAGGGCGTTATGTCCTCTGAGAAGATGGACAAGCAGCAAAAGTAAATTATTTAACTTTTAAAGATGTCGTTCAATTTTCAATATACAACATTTTTATGGAATTCAATAGTTACAAAACAACTGAACAAGAGATGAGGTAAAGAGTGTGTTGGAAACAATGTAGGCTTATCTTGTGTACTGGGCATGTTGGTTTTCTGCCCTCTACAAAAGTTTGGCTAAATAGTGATGTCAACTCTTATACTGATCTACATTCAAGACTCTCTTTTGAGAGTATGAGCAATGTAGTATTAATTAGGTCTCTGGAAAGGGAATCTAGATTGCCTGCCACTTCAGTACAAGACAAGCCCCCGTATTATGCTTTGCAATTGACATCATCTAACCCAGATTACTCAATATCTAAATGAGGTTGGTGGAAGAAACAGAAGCTGAACTGTTGTCAATGGCTGGATAAATGTGGCTGGTCACCAGTCTCGCAGTCTCCAAGATCTTGCACATAACTACACTTCCTTATCAATCTTGAGTCGGCATCCTTTCATTCTGCAAATGCTGTGTTAATAGAAGAAAACTGTAGCCCACCTCAGATTGACAGAGTTCTGGATATTAGAAGAGCCAAAGGATTAGGGTAGAAAACTGGGACCAAGGTAGAAAATCTGCCATGATTTTGAAAGGCATAGAAAGATTGAGGGGCCAAACAACTGAGTCTTACTCATTTTTCTTATGTACCCATTATGTTAGATGTTGGCCAGTCTGCATTTTACTTCTTGGCTCATTCAAAATTTGTATGAAATGTTTGTAAGATTATGAATTCTATAACTTAAAACTGGGGGGATTTAGTTGTTGGTTACCGTTGCCTAAATCTGAAATAATAAAATTCTCGAAGAGTTCTGGAATATTTTATTGATAAGAGCCACAGAAACATGAAAAAAAAACAGAAATCAAACCAATAAATTAAAAGTGACATAGCAATGACACTTCAGATGATATTTTTTCTCATCACGGCGATGCAGAGTCAGAAATAGAAGTGTAGGCCTTTCAGCCCTTATGCCTGCATCTTCATTTGATAAGGTCACGGCTGATCATCTTCCTCCGTGACACTTTCCTGCACTAATCCTATAGCCCTTGATATATAAAAATCTATTGATCGAACCATAACGACAATTTCTCAATTTGAGGATGTGCCAGTTTGGTCATTTTTATATTTATTTGTGACCCCCAATTTGGTCCATTTTACACACCATAAACATGTGAAATCCACTTTCTAGTCCCTTGAGTCTTCAACATTAATGTGAATAAAATGTAACATAAACACATCCAAAGGTACAGCTACATTTACGGAAGTTGATTGCATTCTGCATGTAGGTTAATCTTATTTTTGAGTGAAAGCAGCACAATAGTGAAAGGAAAGCTGGGGAGGTGTAATGATGTGTGTAGAACCTCTGCACATGGGTCCCTTGTTTAGAATACACTAATGGCCTCACCTAATACAGTAGTAGCTTTTCAGAAGATTCAATAAAGCGTGTGTGCATTTTAAAATATAATCTATCCTAATGGATGCCTTTCGTGGGGGCTGCTTCCAGATTAGTGCTTGCTCTGAATAAATGAGGAAGCTGGAAGAATGCCAGAGAGTCTGAGTAAGCAGTGGTTATAAATATTTGCTGAAAGTCTCACTTGGAGACTGTAACTTGGCCGTCTGGCTGTGTCCTTTGGTGACGGTTTCTGATTAAAGTAAAAAGTCTTGGCAATATCTGGTTGTTGTAAAAAAACAACTTGCAGTTGTGGAATAACACTGTTCTAAACAGCTTTGAACAATTGTGAGACCTGCAGTTCGATTTGTTTCCATTTATTACTGAAAAAAACATTGTTAAACACAATCGATCGTTCTGAATATGCTGCATTTACATTGTGTGGTTGATTGCTATAGACAAATATAATAGGAGTGGCACTACTTCAAAGTGTCATTGTACCTCCTCAAACAGATACCTTATATTGTCACACTGCATAGAAACAGGCCCACCCGGTCCAACGCAACCCATCAATGCTAATCCCATTTCACAGTGATTGGGTTATAGTTTTCTAAACCATAGCAATTCAAAAACTTGTCTGGACATATTCCTTAATTGTTGAGAGACCTCCACCACCACCACTTTAGGTCGTAACTTCCAAATTCCACCTACCTTCTAGGTGAAGAATATGCTCTTGTGACTCATCCAAACCTCTAAATTCTTCTCTTAAACACATGCTCTGTTATTGACAATTATAAATCTGAAGAAGGGTCTCAACCTGAAACGTCACCTATCCATTTTCTCCAGAGATGCTGCCTGACCAGGAGTTACCCCAGCATTTTGTATGTATTCCTCTTATTGAGTCCTTACAATGTTTACCCTATCCACAACCTCATAATATTTTGCACCTCTGTCAGCCTCTTTCCTCCCACCCTCCTTGCTTTTCTTCTCCAATCCAAACAGACCTGCGCTACCCAGTCTCTCCTCCATTCCTGCAATTGCCTGATAAATTTTTGCACCCTCTCCCGGGCAAATGACCAATTTCTCTACTGTTGTGATCAAAATTGTGCAATATTTCATATGTGGCCTCATCAATGTTTTATAAAGCTGTTCCATAACTTGCCTGCTCCTATGGTCTGGCTAACATTCTATATGCTGCATTTTTCAGCCTATCCACCTGTGCTGCTGCATCAGGGATCTTTGCACTCTTAATATTTAGGCAACCATAATAGTACTTACTGCTCCCAGTGTATGGATCAACACATTCTGCACTTGTTCAGATGTGACCAACCTCTACTTATCGTAAACGGAAATGCATAATCACCAATACTTTTGTGTCTAGTGTTACTCATGTAGCTGTTTTATTGTTCTGGTCCTTCAGATAAAGTTTTGCGGTCCATGAATCATTTAATGACTAAACAAGTACCTTGTATCTGTATTCACCAAGGGAAAGGACATGGTCCTTGTTATGTCAGTGTGGAGAACTACAGACAACGCATTGGCGGATGGTGAGGAGGGCTATGCTGATATGGTTCACTTCTTAATAAACAGACAACTCACAAAAACGTTAGGTAGACCAACTCAAGCTTTACTGATCATCAGCCGGCGGAAGTGACGGGGATACACCAGTCAAGTAAGCTACAGGCACTTGACTTCCCCGCGCCACCACTTCAATGAACAAAGACTTGCATGGTGTTTTATACTAAGTGTGTCACTTAGTCACATTCCAAAGATATTGATGATGGTCACAAGATGCAGCCAATATATCACTACAGGATGTGTCTGAGCTTGTCTCTTATCAATTAGTAGACACATTTCAAAGGCATCTTATGAGTTGGTAGTTCCAGGACAAGTCATTTCAAAGGCATTGATAATTGTCTCAATCTACATCAACCTGAGACAAGCCTGGGCTTGTCTCTCTCTCTTGGAGTACAAGCTACAACCTCGTCAAGTCTGCCACCATGTATCTTTTATATATTTAAAAGCATTTAACATTTTCAATGCAGTGGGATGTAGAGCAGCTACATAAGTGTTTGGGGAAATGGCTGAGCATATGCGAGATATTGCTCTTTGTAAGGGGAAAATACATTGTTAATGGCGGCCAATTAACAACATTAATGTACAGAGGGATCATAGGGTTAAAATCCAAAGCTCCCTGAAAGTAGCAACAGGTATATTGGTTAAAAAAAAAAGAATGGTATCATCGGTCAAAAGTCAGCAAGTCATTGCAGCTTTAGTGGACTTTGGCTATGCTGCATTTGGAGTACTTTGTGCAGTTCTGGTTGCCCGATTACAGGAAGGATGTGGAGGCTTTGGCGTAGGGCAGAAGAGATTTACCAGAATGCTGCCTGGATCAGAGTATATAAGCTACGAGAGGTTAGATTTTCTGTGGAATGTCATAGGTTGAGGTAAAATGTGAGAAGTATATAAAATTGAGAGGCATAAGTAGGGTAGATAGTCAGAACCTTTCCCCAGGGTTGAGATGTGAAAGACTTCAGGGCATAGCTTTAAGGTGAGAGCGGTAATGTTTACAAGTGTGCAGGCCAAGTTTCTTTTACATAGAGTGTGATAGGTATTTGGGAAAGTGCTGCCAAGGGTGTAGGTAGAGGCAGATACAATAAGATCCTCTGCAATAGGCACATGGATAGGCGGGAAATGGAGGGATCTGGGGATTAGTTTAACCTGGAGACATGTTTGGCTCACATTGTGGGCTGAATGTCCTGTTGCTGTGCTATTCTTTATGTTCTGAATTACTTTTCCGCCTGATACATGAATGATCCGTGTACATGGTTATCAGTCGATTTAGCCCACCGCTGTTTCCATCTGTTTGATATTTGGCAGCGTTAGACATGTTTATTGTGCTCATTTTCAGAATTATAATTTATTTACACAAACTGTTCCCCCGCAACATTGATTTCACTGCGGGTTGGGTCGGGTTACTGGAATGGATGAAAAAAAGGCCCATGTTCCGCTCCGTTGCGTACTACACGTCAGCCCATTGCATTTGGGAGTGGTCTATCTTGCTTTGCTATAGGAGCTTTGGTGCCTACGTACTTAGGATAATTTACAAAGGGCTGTTAATTTACTAAACCGCATGTCTTTGAAATCTCCGAGAAAATCTGAATACTAAGGAAACCCACATGGTCACAAGGAGAACATGCAAACTCCACAAAGTCACTGGAACTGAGCCAGCAGCTCCACCAGCTTTGCTCATGTGGCTTTATTGGAATTTATTTGACTGAAAACTCTTCACGACTCTAGTCTAAATTTTATTTCAAAAAGCATGCTTTCTTACAACCATCATTCAGATTTTAACATATTCTGCCCACTCTCCACATCTATCATGCGATTAATACACACATTATATAACTCTGACATGGAGATGTTTGTAGTAGTCTGTCTAGCTGAACTGAAATATGCTAGGGTTTACATTATATAGAACCAAAGTGATTTTCCAAATCTCTGACACCAATGAGCTGGTTCCTACCACCAACTTATTTGTGTAATGTGTCCATAAAGCACCCACGGACGAATGCTATTTGTAGCCACCCTAAGCATTTAAACGGATTATACTGTCTCCTGTTACACTTCTGCATCTCGTGTGAATGTTTCGTTGCTGCATCTGTGTTATCGTCGGCAAGGTTTTTCGTGGCTTAGCATAGGCATCTTATTGAATTGTAGAACAAAATACTTCTGAGGAGATGCAAGAAACTGCAGATGCTAGACTCTTGAGCAAAACACAGTGCTGGAGCAAAACAGAGAGGCCAGGAGACATCTTTGGAGGGAATGGACAGACAATGTTTGGGTCAGGACCCTTTTTCAGACTGATCGACTGAGGGCTGCTTATACAATATCAGGATTCATTGTGGCATTAAACTTCAGGAGTACCTGTATGTGTATGTTATTTTGTTTGCATTTTTAAAAACATGTTTAAATCTGCGAGCTTTCGATCCCATTTGAATTGGCAATATATTTTAGGCTTCCAGATCTGACCGCAGTTGTATTAAACTGCTTGGATCTGACTTTATTTATGTTAAGCTGGTACTGTATAAAATTAAACATTTGCAGTCTTTGAACAACATTAACACAAAACATTACGAAACCAATACCTGTCATAATGTGATGGATAAAAAAAGTATAAATTAATGCTTTGTATTTTGTGCAAGGATCTGCACATGCTGGAAACAAATCATTCGACCCGAAACGTCACCTATTTCCTTTGCTCCATTGATGCTGCCTAACCCGCTGAGTTACTCCAGCATTTTTGTCTACTTTTACGTCTGGGTCATTTATATATATACATCACAAACTGCAGAGGTCCCAGCACAAATCCCTGCAAAACACCACTGGTCACAAACCTCCAGCCAGAATATCTACTTTCCACCCCAACCCTCTGCCTTCTACGACAAAGGCAGTTCTGTATCCATGCCACTAAGTCATCGTGAATCCTATACATCTTAATCTTCTAGATCAGTCTAGCATGAGGGACCTTATCAAAAGCTTTACTGAACTCCATGTACATAACACTCACCACCCTACCTTCATTAATCTCTGTCGCCTCTCAAGAAAAACTCAATCAAGTTAGTGAGACACGACCTGCCAAGTACAAAGCCTTCCTGGCTATCCCTAATTATCTCATTCTCTTCCAAATGGGAGTAAATCTGATCTCGCATAATTCTCTCCAATAGTTAGGCTACCTGGCCTATAGTTCCCTGGATTCTCTCTACTTCCTTTCTTAAACAAGTCAACCTTCCAGTCCTCTGGGAGTTTGCTGTGGCTATAGAAGAAACAAAGATTCTTGTCAAGGCCCCTGCAATCTTGTCTCTTACTTAACTCAATAACCTTAGATAGATCCCATTAGACCCTGAGGACTTATCCACATTAATGTTCTTCAAGAGCTTCAGCACCACCTCGTTCTCTATCTCAAACTGCCTAGCATATTTGTATTGACCACACTGACCTTGCTGTTCTCCAGTCCTCTGTGAATATAGATACAAAGTACTCATTTAGTACCTCACCCACATCGTCCGACTCCAAATGTAGATGCCCTCCTTTATCTTGAGCAGTCCTGCCTTCTCCCTAGTCACCCTCAGTTCCCTTACCTTGCCATCCGTACCTCTTTACTGGAACATGCTGATCCTAGGCACTTTGATCAGCCTGCCTTTAAATTATTCCCACCTGTCCTCTGTGAATTTGCCCTGTAACAACTGATCTGAATCTACCCTCTCTTGCGCCTGCCTAATGACATTGTAATCTGCCTTGCCCCAATTGAGCAGCTTTCTCCAACATCCAGACCAATCCCTATGCAAAACAATCTTAAAACTTCTGGTGTTACACAAAAAGCTGGAGAAACTCAGCGGGTGCAGCAGCATCTAAGGAGCGAAGGAGATAGGCGACGTTTCGGGTCGAGACCCTTCTTCAGACTGGTCAGGGATCAGGGAAACAAGAGATATAAACAGTGATGTGGAGAGATAAGGAACAATGAGTGAAAGATATGCAAAAAAGTATTGGTGATAAAGGATTGGTGATAAAACTTCTGGTGTTGTGATCACTGTCCTCAAAATCTTCATCCACTGCAACACCAGTCATGTGGCCAGGCTGGTTTAGCAATACAAAGTCCTGTATGCTCCCTCCCCGAGTCGAACTATCCATATACTGTTTAATGAAACCTCCTTGAATACATCAAACATATGTCCTGTCTCATCCTCTTGCACTGAGTAATTCCCAGTCAATATTGGGGAAGTTAGTCACCCACTACAACAACTCTGTTTAGTTTCTTTTTAGTTTAGTTTAAAGATATAGCAAGGAAACCGGCGCTTCGACCCACTGACCCGCGATCCCCGCGGACTAACACTATCCTACACACACACACACACGCACACGCACTAGGGACAATTTACAATTTTATCAAATCAATTGGCCTACAATCTGTACGTCTTTGGAGTGTGGGAGGAATCCGGAGCTCCAGGAGAAAACCCATGCAGGTCATGAGGAGAATGTACAAACTCCGTACAAACAAGCACCTGTAGTCAGGATCAAACCGGAGTCTCTGAGGTAAGGCAGCAACTCTACCGCTGTGCCACCCACAGTATGGTTCTTACATCTGTAATCTGTCTATGTATCTGATCCACTATCTCCTGCCGGCTATTGTGTGGCCTATAATATAATCCCATTAAAGCAATTGCTCTGTTCTTATTTTTGAGTGCAATGTCCCCCCAGTGTGTCCTCTCACCAGGCAGCCTGGGGCTTACCTGGATCGGGAGCTGCTCCAGTACATTGAGTGCATGGACTGGACTCTGGACTTGTAAATGGTGCCAAAGTATGACGACTCGTGCATGTTTGATCAATGCAAAAAGAATTTCACAATGCAGTGCACAGGTGATAAAAAAAGCACCATTAAACTGAGAAATACTGCCGTGACATTCTCCTGATTAGCAAAGCAACTCCTCCATCTCTTTTACCTCCTTCTCTATCTGAAACATTGAAATCCAGGCACATTGAGCTGCCAGTCTTGTCCCTTTCTGTAATGAACACAACATCATAATTCCAAGCACTGATCCAGACTCTCAAGCACATTCCTTCCAGTTAAATCCATATCTCCATGCCTTCTGCAGAAATGGGATTGTAGGGAATTGTTGATGGTGTAGTAGGGGTATTTATTTCAATTCATTGAAATCATTTTTTTATTATTTAAATGAATTTGTTTTAAAGTGTGAAAGAAATCTCTAGTATTTGGGTTTTTTGTCTTGGAAATGAATTTGCATTTAGTGATGCAGGCTGACATGTTGATTAAAAATGTTTTTGCAGGGTTCTGTGCTCTGAAATGTTGAACGAGGACTGCAGGTGATGGATGTAGTAAAAGTGCAATAAGTTGCATGCATTAATGGCTAGGTTGCTTGTGGCTCTGATAACGTTGCTCCAGCAATTAGCTTCAATGTTGTGAAGGCCTGTCCCACTTATGCGAGTTTCGGGTGACGCCTGTATGGTCGTGAGCAGTCGCCAAAGAGTCGTACCTTTTTCGGGTCGCCGCTGGATTTTAAACATGTTGAAAAAGTTCAGCAACCTGCTGCGACTCTGACGGGTGTCGGCAGTCACCGAAAAAAATCGCAGAAGTGGGACAGGCCCTTGAATCTCTGTAAAATGCTGAGTGGGATCCGGGTATAGGAAATATCCCTCAAACCCTAGATTTTGTAAATAGTCAGAGGTTGTGTGATCTGTAGTTGCATCCTATTCTTTTGTTCGTAGTCCTTATTTCCCGAGTCTATTGAAAATCTGTCGGAACCATTCAAGAAAATTTCAATAATTTGCATTCATTTGAAGGTGATTGGTTCAGAATTCCACCGTTTTATATTTCCCGGTTTTCATGCCGGAATGGCATATCTTCATGCTTAGATTGTGCTTTTTCTCGATGTAACTGTGAAAATAATTACCCTGCTGTGACCTTATTTATTTCTTGCATTTTTAACGATTTTGTTTGTGTCGCCCCACATCTATTTAAATTAAATGGAACAAAAACAAAGATTGTGGAATCTATTCTCAATTTAATCTTCTAAATTGCGGTCCGCTGTTAGTTCATTTTGAAACCCTGCAGGGGTTCATTTCATAGCACCTTTGGTCTTCCAGTCTCAACACAACCCTTGAATTTAAACATGCGTCCAGTCAGGCTACGTGCAGCAGTGTCACAAACCCGGTGCAAACCCCTGCTCTTCCTGTTGTTATGTGTTGCTGTGCTGGAACCCTATCCGCTGCTGGTTCTCTCCCAGCATGAATCTCCCCACAGTTAAAGGTGAAGGGATTGCCACAGAGTGCTGACAGGCTGCACCCAACAGCATCGTGAGTGTGGGTGGATACTGGACACCAGTCTCTGCCTTTACCTATTGGACAGAAGCATTCGTCTCACTCACCCTGTATCACCGCATAACTATTTCTTCAGTCCAGAGATTTCTCTTTGTTAAAAGTTTATCGGGCCGCACATCATTACAAAGAGACAATGTTAGTTTTTTATCATGTCCGACAGGAAGTAATAGTTGACAAATGGTGTCGTGGCCCACACTCATCCAGCCAGCCAGAGTGCAGCCCTTCTCAATGCTGAGTGGCTCCATCGCTCTCACAGTCCCACCCAAAATCAGCTCTTGCAGGCAGCTGCTCGACACCAAACCATGGGGTGAATTGTTGTTGGATTCACACCAGGTTTCTAGCACTGTATTAACATTGGGATAACCAACATGGGGAGAGCAGTGGTTAACACAAAGTCAAGGGTGTTTAACTGCCAAATTTACCAACAAAGGAACAATGAATTTCTTTCTTGCTGCAGTTTAACAGGCTTGTAACCGCAAGAGCATACAGATCAAAATTTAATGATCAAAATTTCCAATAAATGAATGACCGTAATACTAGGTAACCATAGTAGTGCAAAACAAAACAAAGTCCACAATGCAACCAACGGCACAGTCCGTAAAAGATCACAGTTGTTGAGATTAGTGTTGTGTAATGTCCAAGAGCCTGATTGTTGCTAGGAAAAAGCTGTTATTAAACCTGGTGGTCACCTTTACAGGCTCCTATGCTATCTTCCCAATGGTCGTAGCGAAATGAGAGCATGGCCAGAGTGGCGTGGGATGTTGATATCAGCAGTCATTTTATGGAAGCACCTATGCACCTCTTCAATGGTGGGAAAGTCAGTACCTGTTATGGAACAAGAAGTGTTTGCCACCCTCTGTAGTCTCCTTCTTTCCTGGATGTTTAAACTGTGTGTTTGCTGAACCAGACTGTGATGCAACTTGTCAATATGCACTCTACTGTACACCTGTAAAAGTTCAATAGAGTATTCGGCGACCTACCGAATCTCCTCAATCTTCCAAGAGTAAAGGCATTGACAGTAAAGGCTTTCTTTGTGATTGCATCAAAGTGCTTGGCTCAGAACAGATCTTCAGATCAACGCAAACCCAGGAACTTGAAGCTGTTGACTCTCTCCACTTCCATCCTGTCAATGAAGACAGGCTTGTGGATACTTGTTTTTCCTCTCCTAAAGTCGCCAGTTGGCTCCTAGGTCTTGCTAACATTGAGAGAAAGATTCCTGTGCTGATGTTACCAATGCAGCAGCAGGGAAGGCAAGAGTTTGTACAAGATTATCGGCAGAGCAGCAATGTCTATAATGTATATCTCTCTATAATGTTACAATGACCCATTTTAATGCTAATTCTGTCAGCACACTTATATCTATGAACACATCCTGCGAGTGTTCATATCCAAGTGAGATACAAGGCTTTTATTCTCACTGCATCTTATCCAAGGGCAATATTTCCTTTTGCCAAAAACTGGGCAGTTCTCCAGATGTGGTCTGCCAAAGGCTCAGTACTGAACTAGATTAGAACATTAATTCTCCTGAGCGGCCATAATACAGTCAGCTCTTTATCTTGTCACTGTGGCAAAACATTTCTTTAATTTCCTGTGCTGGGCGTTTGACCAGTGGCTGCTATTTATTCATTTTCAATCCTTTCTTCTAGAGTCAGTGTCCATATGCTTTGGCTTTTTTTCAGCTGACGTGGGACTGTGCATGCTGTGATTTGCATCAGCCATCATCAATCTTAGTTCTGCAGGCCTTGAAGTTATGACTTGCTGCTGGCTGGCGCTCAGTTTGTGCTGCGTTTCACAGTTAGTGGTGCTGTTTTGCAGATGGGATATTAACCGATGCCCCCACTACATTTTTTTTTGTGGAAAATATCTCTCTAGCTTTGTTGTTTCAGAGGAAGACCAGCTGACATATCCCTGGTATGCTGGCCAGTATTTATTTCTCAATGAGCAACACTAAAACACTATGATGGAATAAAGTTCAGGAGTTGGCAATTCAGCCATTCATATTGTGCTGACTTCTCGGCAGAACGATGCAATTAGCCCCACTCTTTTGTACTCAATGGCCCATTTAATTATCTTTCGACATTCTGACCCAATCTGCTTCCACTATCTTTTGAGGAATTGTATTGCAGGTCTGGGCAATTTGCAGAAGAGTAATTTCCACGTGTGGTCTCTAGTTCTTGTACACCAGAAAAAAATGTGTAGGAAAGAACTACATCAAAGGTAGACACAAAATGCTGGAGTAACTCAGCGGGGCAGGTAGCATCTCTGAAGAGGTGGAATAGGTGAAGAGATGGTTTTGGGTCGAGACTCTTCTTCAGACTGAACCCGAAACATCTCCCTTTCATTCTCTCCAGAGATGCTGCTTGTCCCTCTGAGTTACTCCAGCATTTTGTGTCTATCAAAAATAAATGTTCTCTTGATATTGATCACACTCCAAAGACACACTCCAAAGACATACATGTTTGTATGTCAATTGGCTTTGGTTAAATTGTAAATTGTCCCTAGTGTGTAGGATAATGCATGTGTATGGGTGATCGCTGGTCGGAGTAGACTCGGTGTGCATGTTTCGTCGTTGTATCTCTAAAAAAACGTGCAACTTTTCAAATCAGTCCAATAATCATCTCTGGGTCATTCTTGTCAATCTCCTCTATGCCCCAAAGGGCTGTTGTAAAGTATTATGCCCGAAGATTAATATGATACTTCCATTGATGCTTGTGTAGTGTTTCGGAGTGTACTTTCTGTTCTATATGCAAAAGATTTCATGCTTTTTTATAAGCAGCTATTCCAGTATGTTTTGCCAACTACATTATACGCATGTAAAAATTTGTATATAACATGCACCCACAGATTTTATTTTAATCTTGATGCTGTTGGTGAGGCCTAGCCACAGCATTTCCTACATTAGAAAATGACATACTGATTAGTTGGAAAGTGATCGAGGGCAAGTGCAAAGCACCATACAAGTGCTTACCCACTGGAAGGTTAGAAATCAAGAGATGAAGTGCAAGAGTTCTTGTTGACCGTTTCAGAAAACTGATAACTGAATGCTCGTGCTAATCGGAGCAGAGAAACAAACTATAGCGGGTTCTTCACCAAAAGCAAGAATTCTGGAAATGTTGTTTAGTTAGTCATTGTCATGATCACTGTGGTACAGTGAAAAGTTTTTTGTTGTCAGCGGAGACTGAATAGCACCATGATTACAATCAAGCCATTAACAGCGGACAGGTACATGATAACAGGGATAACATTTAGTACAGGATAATGTCCAGTAGGTTAAAGATCGTCCAAGGATCTTCATTGAGGTAGATGGTAGGACAGGACAGTTCTCTAGCTGATAAGGTGGTTTAGTTGCTTGATAACAGCTGGGAAAATGTACTGTCTGTGAGGGAGCTAAATGAGGAGGCGAGAATTTAAAGTTCTCGTCTGTCGTAAGACAGGTTAGAAATTATAGCTTTTAAACTCTGAGCTGGGTAGATTCTGACGTCAGCAGATGAATGTGTTAAGTTCCGATCTGTGCAAGTCTATGTGTCCTCCACACACCTAAGACAGGATAATGGGTTAGTTGGCTCCTGTTAATTGCCCCTTATTTCAGCGGGTAGCAGGAGAATTATGGAAGAGTTGATAAGCATATGAGAGAGGCAAGTTTACAGGACAATAAATGAGGGAATGTAACTAGGAAATGATTTGAGAATCCACATTGAGCCAAATAACATTTCTCGTGAGAAATATGAAATGATTTCTGTAATACATAATCTTTGCACAATTACACTTCCTCACAGTTAGAGCCTATAAATTAGGATGTAGGCAAAAGGATGGACTTACTAACGTATTTATATATTAAGTAAAAGTAAAATGTGACTGAAATGTGCACAGGTGTTTTGACAGACAAAATGTGACACTAAATTCTAGAGAAATGTGACAAATACAAAGATTTTGGGAAAGATTTTCAGTGGCTGCAGAATTTGTGGAGGGAACTACAGCAACTGGCAACTTGGCACATTCTCCAAATGTGAAGTGTTGGAAATCAGGCATATAACTGAGGCTAGAATAGATGCAGAAATCTGATGTGATTGCAGTCAAGTGGCATGATGCTCCGCAGTTGCTGGAAGTGGGCTGAGAATGTTACATTTGAGAGCGTGTTTGGGCCAGTAGTCATTGTAGGTCAACAGATTAGAAGAAATTAGTAATGGACAAAAGTTTATATGGCAAGGTGAAGAATTGACTTTGGATAGTTGAAGCCTACAATTAGCAATGGAAACTCGCAGAGTCATGATGGACTAAATGTGAACGGTGAAAACCGTAGACCGTGTGATTTTTAAAGGAGCGTAGTTGGAGGAACTCAGCAGTTCAGGCAGCATCTGTAGAGTGATTGATTATCGGGTAATGCCATGGAGCACATTCTGATGTCCTGAAGTGGAAGCCTCCTCTCAAAAACAGATGTGGTAGGCACGGGGAATCTGGGAGAAGGTGATGGTGTGGAAGGAGGTGTTGTCTTAGCTTACTGTGGGAAGTTGGTGAGTTTATAGTAGACATCACATCAATGTACAGATACACCTGTGCAACTCCTCCCCCTTCTGTCATGGGATAGACTGATTTCCCTTACCCCCCCCCCCCCCCCCCCCCAATCTTTGCACATCCTCAATCCTGGACTTTCCACTCGTGACTTTAATTTCATGTTTCATGTATCTTGTTGTGTTTTATGACTGTTGGCAGACCAATTTCCCTCCTGGGTTAAATAAAGTTCTGTGGTATCGTATAGTATGTCTCCTGAGATGCAGACAGATATATCAAGAAAGGAGTGAGGTGTTGTAAATGAACCAAGCAAATTTGAGGGTAGGATGGAGGATAGTGGTGAAGTTAATAAAATTGATGAGTTCCCTATGGATGCAGGCAGTGGCACACCAACGCAGTTGTCAGTGTAGTGGAGAAGGTGTTGGGGAATGGTGCTGGAGTAGGCTTGAAACAACATGGCTCCACGTAGAGGCTAGGGGCCGTGTCTACCAAAGATCCTATAGCAAGCAAGATAGATCACTCGACGAAAAAGACGTAGTATGGTCATGGGCAGATTCATGGGTAATTTTCTGCCCCATTTCCGTAACCGGCTTCCGTCTCCGCACCAAAGATCCCATAGCTGAGCAAAGATACTTGTGCGGAGACAGGTACTTCGGATATGTCTTGACTAAGGAAGACACAAACAATCTCCCAAATGTATTGGAGGACAGAGGATCTAAGGGGGTAGAGGAACTTAAATACATTTTCATTGGGCGAGAAATAGTATTGGGTAGGCTAATGGGACTGAAGGATGAGAAATCCCCTGGGCCTGATGGTCTGCACCCCGGGTCCTCGTGGAGGTGGCTCTAGAAATAGTGGACGCATTGGTGATCATTTTCCAATGTTGAATAGATTCAGGGTTACACAAAAAGCTGGAGAAACTCAGCAGGTGCAGCAGCATCTAAGGAGCGAAGGAGATGGGCGACGTTTCGGGTCGAGACCCTTCTTCAGACCTTGGGAAGGTGTTGGGGAGGACCCGCTGAGTTTCTCCAGCTTTTTGTGTAACCCTCGATTCTCCAGCATCTGCAGTTCCTTCTTTAAAACTTTGAATAGATTCAGGATCAGTTCCTGTGGATTAGAGGATAGCTAATGTTATCCCACTTTTCAAGAAAGAAGCAAGAGAGAAAACTAGGTTTTACAGACCAGTTAGCCTGACTTCGGTGGTGGGAAAGATGCTGGAGTCAATTATTAAAGAGGTAATAATGGGACATGTGGATAACAGTAAAAGGATTAGTCCAAGTCAACATGGATTTATGAAAGGGAAATCATGCTTGACTAATCTTCTGGAATTTTTTGAGGATGTGGCAAGTAAACTTAGGGAACCAGTGGATGTAGTGTATCTAAACTTTGAGAAAGCCTTTGATAAGGTCCCGCACGGGAGACTGGTGATTAAAATTACAGCACAAGCCGGTTACGGAAACATCCTCGTAAAAATCTTCTCATTTTCAGAATTATAATTTATTAAAACAAACTGTTCCCCCGCAACGTTGATTATACTGCGAATCGGGTTACTGAAATGGATTTTTAAAAAAGCCCCACATTCCGCTCAGTTGCGTGCTACATGTCAGCCCATTGCATTTAGAAGGAGTGGTCTATCTTGCTCCGCTGTAGGATCTTTGGTGTCTACACCTTTTAATTTGTAGGAAATGGGAGGAATCAAAGGAAATTGTGAACAGTGAGAACGTATGCATTAACTTGTTATGGTTGAAAATATTTTTTGATCAAATGGAAGTGTGTAGCATATATACTGCAGCAATTGAACCTGGGTTTAGTTTAGAAATACAACATGGAAACAGGCTCTACAGCCCACCGAATCCACACCTACCATTGATCACCCGTACTTTAGTTCCATGTTATCCAACTTTTGCAT
This sequence comes from Raja brachyura, assembly GCA_963514005.1. Next base: position 38,763,192 of record OY740804.1, on the reverse strand, counting down.
CCTACACACTAGAGGCAATTTACAGAAGCCAATTAACCTACAAACTTGCACGTCCTTGGAACGTGGTAGGAAACTGCAGCATGTGGAAAAAACCCTCACATTCAGATGGGAAACCGTACACACTCCGTGCAGACAGCACCCACAGTCAGAATGGAAGCAGGGTCGCTGGTATTGTGCTGCCACAGCTCTACCTACCACTGCGCCACTGTGCAGATTCTGTAAATATCATCCTTTGTCATTGCTCTTTTGTCCTTGAGCTGGTTTTTCGCATAGATTCTCCTCCATCGTGAATGCATTAACGTTCTTTTTTGAGGTTCAAGACAGGTTGATTACATCTTTATTTTAAAAAGAATATATAATCGCTTTTTCCTTACCAGAACCACATACCTTTTGTGACTGGGCTATGTTGTAATCAGAAGCTCCTGAATAATTGTGAGTGGGAGCTTGCTTCTAAGGAAATCTAACCCTGTGGCTTTTGGCCTGGTGACATGTTAATTGACGTTAGAACATACTGAGCAGTATTGTGTTTGTTACAGTGCAGCAACTGAGGCAATTAACATCTATAAAAAAAGGTGAGTGAAAGGTGAAAGAAAATGTATCTGAAAAAGAGTGCATTCGATTTATTTCTGGCATCATCATAGCACAGAATGATCACTGGCCCTTTTGGCTAATCAAAACTAGAACAGTACAGCACAGGAACAGGCCCTTCAGCCCACAATGCCCGTGCTGAACATGACACAAGGTTAAACTAATCTCGGGTACACTAAAGGCTGGAGAAACTCAGCGGGTGCAGCGGCATCTAAGGAGCGAAGGAGATGGGCGACGTTTCGGGCCGAAACCCTTCTGCCCGAAACGTTGCCTATCTCCTTCGCTCCTTAGATGCTGCTGCACCCGCTGAGTTTCTCCAGCCTTTTGTGTACCCTCGATTCTCCAGCATCTGCAGTTCCTTCTTTAACAGTTAAACTAATCTCCTCTGCCCACAGGTGATCCATATCCCTCCATTTCCTGCATATCCATGTGCTTATCCAAAAACCTTGTGAATGCATATCATATCTGCCTCCACCTTCATCCTTGTTCCAGGCACCCACCATCTTCTGTGCAAAAAAAAACTTGCCATGCACATCTCCTTTACACTTTGCCCATCACCTAAAAGCTATGTAGTCTAATCTTTGACATTTCTACCGCCGCAAGCACACAATATGCCTTCTTTCCCACACTATCTACTTGCGCTACCACTTTTAGTAACTGTAGACTTGGACCCTAAAATCCCTCTGTACATTAAGGGGTTGGACAGGCTAGATGCAGGATGATTGTTCCCGATGTTGGGGAAGTCCAGAACAAAGGGTCACAGTTTAAGGATAAGGGGGAAGTCTTTTAGGACCGAGATGAGAAAAACATTTTTCACATAGAGAATGGTGAATGTCTAGAATTCTCTGCCACAGAATGTAGTTGAGGCCAGTTCATTGGCTATATTTAAAAGGGAGTTTGTGGCTAAAGGGATCAGGGGGTATGGAGAGAAGACAGGTACGGGATACTGAGTTGGATGATCAGCCATGATCATATTGAATGGCGGTGCAGATTCGAACGGTCGAATGGCCTACTCCTGCACCTATTTTCTATGTTTCTATCAGTGCTATTAAGGGACTTGCCATTAACTATACATATTCAACCTTCAAAAGTGCAATACCACATACTCTTAAATAGTATGAGGTATGCATACTATACTGCATCTGCCATTTCCTCCGCTCATATGTGCAGCTGATATATATCCTGCTATATACTTTGATAACCTTCCTTTCTGTCCACGACTCCGCCAATTTTCGTGTAATCTGCAAACTTACTAACCAATTTATCTACGATTACGTCCAAGCTGTATCACAAGGTCCCAGCACTGATCCCTGAGGAACTGCACAGGTCACAGGCCTCCAATCACAATGACACTCTTCCTCTACGACCCTCTGCCTTCCATAAGTGCCTTCAAATGACCAAATCACCGTGGATCCTACGTATCTTGATCTTTTGGATCAACCTACTGTGAGGATTTATCTGATGTCTTACTAAAATCCATTTACTGCCCTACTCACATTGATCACCTTTGTCACCTCCTCAAATATCAAGCTACATTTTTATACTAACCATGCCCGAGCTCTCAGCATTCCCATCAACCATACCTCATCCCTGAACTCGCTCCTAACTGCGACCCTCGGATTCTTCCACAACTCTCCACACTAAGAGCAATTTACTGGCCATTTAACCTAACAACTTGTGTTTTGGGGATGCAGGAGGATATCAGAGCAGAAACCCATGCGGTCACAGAGAATGGGCAGTCTACTCAGAGCCCCCGAGATCATGATTGAACCCTGGAACTGAGGCAACATTTTTACTAGATGTACTTCTTCGCTGCCCCTTAAATCTGACTAAAGGTGACCTATTTCCCCCCCTACCATAGTGTCACTGCAAACATTCTTTGTCCTCTCTCCTCTTCACCCTTCCTTGACTTAAAGCATGCTTGTCTCCACACGTTTCCAGCTCTGAAGGTCCACTTCCTTGCTTAGAGACTTGCAATTGTTGTTTCGCACATACATTCACCGTTAACGATAATTGAATTACATGCCACCCATTGACAAGATGTATTCCATCATGATATCCAGATTTCTAGGAATTATCTTTAATCTGGAGTCCGTTTTCTGCAGGCAAACATGGCAGCTAGATTGCATTCACCCAGATCCCACAAAATAATTTTCAATAAATTAATAATTGTGGGATGAATGTTAGCAAATATCGCAAGAAAGCTAATGTGCTTAATTATGGCTAACATGAGCAGTTGATAGGGCCTCTATTTAATATCACTTCTGAAAAAAATATTTTTTTCCTTCTCAGTTCTGCAATAAAGTGTAGACTGATAATTATCCCCTTAACATTACTGATGGAACTTGAATTCATGGCCTCCTGACTCGGGCTAAAGTTGTACCTCTGGGTCGAGGTGATGAAAATGTAGGTATAAACTGAGAAGATATATTTCATTTTTCAGAAAGCACTTTATAACTTTATAATTTTGCATTATACCAAAGTCATAGTGCACTATATTGAGCTATAGACTTGACAACTCTCAAGAGAATAAGTCACTCCAGAATTTGCATTGCCAACCAGAATTTGGAAACCGATAAAATGGGCCATTGCAGTTGTAATTAAAAAATGTTAATGTTTTTTTGTACACTGCCAGTGTGTTCCATGCAGAACCTTATCAAATGCCTTGCCTAAATCCATATATCAATGTTAACAACTTTGCCCCCATCAACCTTTTAGGTTACTCCTTTTAAAAACATTCAGATTCATAGGACATGATCTCCACGTACATTAGACACACTAGTCTATAGTTTTGAGGCATTTCCTTGCAGCTCTTCTTAAATAGAGGCATAAATTTAGCATCTGCCACATGGCACCTCACCAGAGTTTAATGATGATTCATGTAATTCAGTCAGCACCTGCAATCTTAGCTTCTCGCAGTCCTCGGATGTATCTGATTAGGCTGGGAGATTTATTTACCTTCATACTTCCTCAACTCTGATTGGACTGTCCTCAAGGCATTTCCATTAACTGTCCTTGAGGCATTTCCAATAAGTGTCCTTAAGATATTCCATTCCAAGTTCCCCAGTGTTCATGTCGTTCCCCACGTTAAAAACAGTGGAGAAATACTCATTGACCGTTCCATCTCCTGCGGCTCCACACAGATGACAGCTTTGGTTTCTGAGGGGCCCTATTCTCTCTCTAGTTGCCCTCTTTTCCTTAATGAACATAAAATATCCTTGGATTTTCCATATTATCTGCCTGTGCTATCTCCTGTCCCCTTTTTGCCTCCCTGATTTCCACCTCAAGTATGCTCCTCAGTTCCCTAAACTCCAGGAATTGCCGGATCACACGGCATCTACCTGTGCCATACCTCCTACTTTTTCCTGTCCAGACCATCATTTTCTCTCATCATCTAAGCCACCTGCCTTGCTCTGACACCATGTTACAAGGTACTCTCTCTCTTTGCTGTACCTTGCTCGTCATTGTTTAAGAGCCAGCTCATTACTGTGGCGAGGTTGCAAACGTGCATGGAGTTGGAGTAGATATTTGGCATGTTGGCCTTCACCAATCAGGGGACCGAGTATAGAAACTGGGATGTTACAGTTGAACAAGACGTTAGCGAGGTCACAGTTGTAGTTTTGTGTTCAGTTTTGGTCACCCTGCTCTAGGACAGAGCTGAGCTGGAAAGGGTGCGGAGACGTTTCATGAGGAGGTTGCCAGGACTTGTGAGCCTAAACTATCAGGAGAGGTTCAGCAAGCTCGGGCCTCATTCCTTGGAGCACGAGCTGAGGGGTGATCTTATCAAGGTGTATAAAATCATGAGTGGAATAGGTAGGGTGAATACACAGTCTTTTTCCCAGAGTTGGGGAATGAAAATCTAGAGGGCATAGGTTTACGGTGAGAAGGGAAAGATTTAATAGGAACCTGAGCGGCAACATTTTCATACAGAGGGTGATAGATGTATGGAACGAGCTCCCAGAGGAAGTAGTGAGGCAGGTACAATAACATTTAAAAGACTTGTGGAAAACTCCCTGTTGAGGTTCTGCTTGAAAATATGAGCCCGTTCCTCGTATCCTATGCTGGGTGCTTTCTTGGCATTTAAGCTTTTAATTTCTTGTTTACTTTAAATGCATTCACCTTGCCTTAAGTCAAAGTCGTACAGCACAAAAACAGGCCATTGGCCCAACTTTCCATGCCACCACCAATACTGCTGCGTACAGTTCAAAGGCTCCTGAGCGGTAAAAGAGATCTCACTACGATCTTCGCAAAGCCATCAGAAAGGCCAAGGAATAATACTGGGCCAAACGCGAGTCCCACCATAATCGCATGGACACCCGTTGACTGCGGCAAGCCCTGAACATTATAACTGGCTGCAAAGCGAAGTCAGGCATCAGCGCTGGTGATAGTGCGGCCCTTGCTGATGAACTTAAAGCATTCTATGCTCGCTTTGAGCTGAAGGCGAATAGGGGGATGACATCCATCCGGTCAAACCCCAATCTGCCTTTTCCCAGAATCACTGTTGCAGAAGTTAGATTGGCTTTTCTCAGGGTGAACCCACGAAAAGCAACTGGCCTGGATGGTGTCCCTGGCCGTGTCCTTAGGTACTGCATGGGCCAACTAGCAGGAGTGTATATGGACATCTTTAATCTCGCCCTATTCCGTTCTGAGGTGCCTACCTCGTGTCTACGTCCAGTGGCCTTGACATCATGAAGTGGCTATGGCACACATTAAACCCTGTCCACCAATCAGCCTTAATCCACTGCAGTTCACCTACCGCCACAACAGGTCCATGACTGATGCCATCTACCTGACCCTACACCCATCCCTAGAACACCTGAATAAGAAGGACACCTACATCAGACTACTATTCATAGACTACAACTCTACTTTCAATACCATTATCCCCATCAAGCTCATCTCCAAACTCACGGAACTTGGAGTCAGAATTCCCCTCTGCAACTGGATCCACGACTTCTTGTCCAAAAGACCTCTCACCAGCTAGAGTAGGGTATGGTACACATGATATTAACTAAACTAAGATATTTTTCTGCACTAGTTCCATTTGCCCACAGTGTCCTAAACGCCCCACTGCTGGAAACACCTTCTCCCCATCCGCTCTATCTAAAGCTTTCGTTACTTTTGGTGGGTTTCGATGAGATCTCCCCTAATGCTTCTAAACTCAAGCGAGTACAGACCCAGAGCCATCAAATACTCCCCATACGTTAACCTAATCAATTCCAGGATTGTTCTCGTATTCCTCCTGTGGACTCTGTCTAATGCCAGCACTACCTTCCTTAGATATTAGCCCCAAAACTTCTTAATATTCAAGATGTGGTCTGACCAGCTCCTTAAATCCTCAGCATTACATATTTGCTTTTATATTCTAGTCCTCTTGAAACAAATGTTAACATTGTATTTGCCCTCCTTACTACCGAGTCAACTTGCAAATGAGCATTTTGGGAAAACTGTGCCATCACTCCCAAGTCCCTTCCCATCCCAGATTTCTAAATCTTCTCCCCATTTGGAAAATAATCTACGCCTTTATTCCTTCTACCAAAGTGCATGACCCTGCTACACTGTATTTCACTTCCTGCCACTTTCCCACCCTGTTCAAGTCCTTCTGCAGACTCCCTGCCTCCTCAACACTACCTGCCCCTCCACCTATCTTTGTATCATCTCCAAACGAGGTCACAAAGCCATCAATGTCATCATCCAGATCATTAACATATAACGTGAAAAGTAGGGGGCCCAACGTGGTACACCACTAATCACTGGCAGCCAACCAGAAAAGACTCCTTTTATTCACCTTTTGCCAGTCAGCCAATCTTCGATCCATAGTAGTAGTCCCTTGCTATATATTCCCCCTCTTTCTCACCACTGACTTTACATTTCATACTACCTCTTTTCCCTGCACCTGTTTGTCTCCTTTTTACTCTGCCTTTGTCACTGTATCCTTCCACCAATCAGCCCTGACTTGAATCCACCCATCACTTGCCAGGATTTTCCAGCTGCTCCAGTCTAAATAAGGGTCCTGACACAAAACCTTGTCTGTCCACTCCCTCCACAGATGCTGTCTGCCCCATTGAGTTCCTCCAGCACTTTGTTTTTCACCTAAGTTGTCTGCTGTTTAATGCAAATGTGGTTGGGAGGTGGACAGGAAGAAGGCCTGAAGGCCCAAGAAGTTGAAGGCTGTGTCTGAAGAATGAAGACAAACTAGAGCAAGCTGGTGGACATATGGCAATAGACAATGGGAGACAAGGGATTCATTGACTGACTGGACATGGGAAGAGGAAATGGTGATAGGAATGTTTTGGATGAAGGGCGCTGATGCAGCAATTAAGATCAAGTGTACTTTTATGCCTGCAGCCAATCTGGAAATGAAAATGCAGCTACAGTGCCCTCCATAATGTTTGGGACAAACACCCATCATTTATTTATTTGCCTCTGTACTCCACAATTTGAGATTTGTAATAGAAAAAAAAATCACATGTGGTTAAACTGCACATTGTCAGATTTTAGTAAAGGGTATTTTTATACATTTTGGTTTCACCATGTATAAATTACAACTGTGTTTATATATAGTCCCCCTAAATAAATAAGGTGAGGTAAGGTAAATAAGATAAATAAATAAATGATGGGTCTTTTTCCCAAACATTATGCAGGGCACTGTATATGTTGGAATCCAATACAAGTGCACTTTATTTAGTGTGACTGAAGCAGGTGAACTTGGTGCAGTTGCTGTATTTGGCAGAACAATTCTGGTTGTAAGTAGCTGTTTTGTGTATAGAGTAGGGCTGCATGGCGAGTCAGAAATGTTTTGTTCAGAGGTCTTAAAATGAGTAATTACACCCAACTGTAGCAGACTAAGTCAGAGCATGGTCGCATCAGTGTCTTGTAGCTATCTGTGAATTCCTGCTACACTGTTTGCCCCTTTCCTTATCTGTTCAGTAAACCTTTATTACTGTATCATTATTTTGCAGAAGGGCAGCACAGTGGCACCACTGGTGGAGCTGCTGCTCAGTGCCAGAGATCTGGGTTTGTTCCTGCCCTTGAGTGCTGTCTGAATAGTTTGCACGCTCTCCCTGTGACCACATGGGTTTCCTCTCACATCCCAAAGATGTGTAGGTTTGTGGGTTAATTGACCTCTGTAAATTGCCCCCAGGGTGTAGGGAGTGGATGAGAAAGTGGGATAACATGGAACAAGTGCGAATGGGTGGGTGATTGATGGATGTTGTGTAGGTAGATGGAAGGGCCTGTTTGCATGCTGTACCTCTAACCTAAAATAAACTAATGTAAAGTGTGATGTTACATCAGTAGATTCACCATTAGCCATTGTAAAGTCTAAATAATAATATATTTTATTGTCATTACACATAAGTGCAACGAGATTTGGTTTGCAACTTCTCTTACTGGCTCCTTTTGTTCCCCTACTACTTTCCTACTTCTCAAATTACTGTAGTTTTCTTTTTCATTAATCCTTTTGCATCATTTGTTCCACTTGCCTTGAAGGATGCAATTAACCTCTGAAATGGAGGAGGAGGTACTGTGCAGGTATAGTTCGTGCAGTATGTCAGGCATTTGTGCTCATTCTACTTAATTTTCTGGTGGTGATCTATTTACTTGACTGTGAAGGTGACCTTCAGTGAAAGAAGGCATGAAGGATTATATCCTAAAAGTTATTTTGAAATTGTCTTTTTAAAATCTTGATTTTTTTTTCCCTCTGACCTCGCCTCCCCTGGCCGCATTTGCTCTGGTTTATGATGATTGATCTCGTATTAATGTGAAATCTTCTTCCCTTTGTTGCATTGTTCCTCTTCCTCCATCTATCAGAAAGGTTTCCAGACTGAAGCTTATGTTGATTAAGGTTGCACTGTGAAAGACTCAAAAGGGAGCACTTTGTGCCTTATCCATTTAGATGATGTATTGAAATATTTCCTATTATGGCAAGTACGTATTGTGAAAGGGAAAAGTAAACCAAATTAAAGTGTTTGCATTTAAGTCTTAATCCGCTGTTTTAAAATATCAATTTATTGTTTGTGCTATCTTGCTGTGTATACATTTTTAAAACCTTCCCGTGTTTAACAATAGTAATAGCCCTTTGAAACAAAGTCATTCAAATATAGGTGCTCTGCGATATCCAAAGCACATTGTGGAGCATGGGTATTTGTATTTTACAAGCATTAACAATTTGTTTTAAATGTCTGAGTCAGGGAGACAAGAAGCTGTATTGCTTGAGGACCTCTGATAATGTAGAGATTAGGAGTTAGAATAAAGTGCAGAGAGAAACTTGGTACATGTGCACATCAGTGTATCAGGTGGTGCCTGTTGGTAATTCTGCTACGTTTAACCATGCATCAAAAATGTAAAAGTTTGTGGGAATGTCTAAACCCTAGGACTAAGCCGATTTCTTTAAATTCTACTTCAGATGACGTTTCAGATCGCACTGTGTAACACATCTGCCAGACCATCGTAGTTTCCTGTTACAGCTTCCTGATTCTCATGAGAGAAGCATGAAAGCAAAAATACAAGCAAGCACACTTGGTTCACATGTTATTTAACGCATCTCCCTCTCCCTCTTGGGAATATTTAAAATGTAGATTCGAGAAGAGATTCAACTGTATGAAGTTAAAAATAAGATATTTAAGACAAACAAACTGTCTAAATTGAGGGTATGCCACACCTGTCCCTGAAGTTGGCTCTTTAGGTATTTTTACACTTGTTGACAATGATTCACATTGCGGGTGACGTGCATTAGCTTACCCTATTTGCATATGCCTGTTGTCATGATGAGGAAGCCAGATTTAGTGGAGTAAACATAACAAACCTCTCACTTGGATACTATTCTTCTGCAATTTGTTTATACTAGTGGGAATTAGATTTGGCTTTGGATCAACCGTATTCTCTCATTTGAATTGGGTAAATATTGTGCAATTGTACTTCTACTTTTTAATTTAGCAAGTTGATTAGTTGTGTTTTAACCTCTTGTTTTAAAGGCTACAAATGCCATTGGTCATTTTAGCTAAAAACAAAACTGATATTTCAGTGCTATAGTTGGGATGCTACATTGTTGGAAGTACCATGATGCAATCCAATATTAAGAGAAGCTTATGCCTGCCCTCTGGAAAGCACCAAAAAAAAACCTATGACTCCGTTAGCAGGCATATCTTTCATTCATTTCTTCTCTATCTCTCTATATTACTGTCTTCATCTCTCATAGTCATAGAGTGATATAGTGGGGAAACAGACCCTTTGACCCAACGCCCACAACGGCCAACATATACCAGCAACACTAGTCCCACCTATCCATGTTTGGTCCATATCCCTCCAAACCGGTCCTATCCATGTCTGAAGAAACGTCACCCATTCCTTCTCTCCAGGGAGGCTGCCTGTCCCGCTGAGTTACTTCAGCTTTTTGTGTCTATCCATGTACCTGTCTGTTTCTTAAATTTTGGGATAGCCCCTGCCTCCTCTGGCAGCTTGTTCCATACACTCACCACCCTTTGTGTGAAAAAGTTACCCCTCAGATTTCTATTAAACCTTTTCCCCATCGCCTCTGGTCCTCGATTCACCTACTGTGTGCAAGAGACTCTGTGCATCTACCCAATCTATTCCTCTCATGATTTCATACACTCTCGTTTCCCTTTAACCTGATTCTCAAACTGAGGAGGAATCTCAACCCGAAACGTCACTAATTCCTTCTCTCCAGAGATGCTGCCTGACCCGCTAAGTTCAGCTTTTTTTTGTCTATCTGGTGAAAAACAGGCAAGTTCACTTGGTGCCTTAGTCAATGCTATCAATGTGACGGCAATCACTATACTCTTGCAGCCAACCGGCCAACCAAAGGAAAATAATAACTTGTGACCCTCCCCATCCCCAACCTTGTTATGCTCAGTTTATTTACATTATTACATTTTTTGATCAATGATTGAATTATTTGAAAAGCTGTAGAACATTTAATTAAGTTAATGGGGTAACTCAGCGGGACAGGCAGCATCTCTGGAGAGAAGGAATGGGTGACGTTTCACGTCGAGATCCTTCTTCAGACTGAAGTTCCACTGTTTGAAGAAGGGTTCCAACCCGAAACATCATCTATTCCTTTTTTCCAGAGATGCTGCCTGACCCGCTGAGTTACTCCAGCATTTTGTGACTATCATTAGTATAAACCAGCACTTGCAGTTCCTTCCTACACAGTACCGAGATTGGGTTGCTTTTCAATACTGGAGAAAAATATATGGCCAAGTTTGTTCTTTGAGATTAAAACAGTTCTTGGATTTTAGGTACAACACAATTTTGATGTTTTGCCAAAACACTCAAAAGTAATGAATAACCACAAGAATAGTCATGTACTTCGTGAGGGGTTAGCCTTGTGGAATATTTTGTGCGTGAGTATAATTGGTAATTGTGAAGTAATGTATTTTGGTGGGAAGAAGCCTTCTGCAGTAAGTGTAATTATAAAGGGGATCAGGGAGATTTATGCATAATACCTTTGAAGGCGGGAGGACAAATTGAGTTGGAAAGGGGTTAGAAGGGAGAAATAGATCAGCCATGATTGAATGGCAGAGTAGACTTGATGGGCTGAATTCTGCTCCTATCATTTTTAACATTCTGTAACAATTGGAAAAGAAAATGTGTGGGATCTATGGTTTGTGAATGCAGCATTAATGCAGGTAAATTATGTGAAACACTGGTTAAACCCCAACTGGAACATTTTGTTCACTTTCAGACAATTTAATTCAAGGAGAATCTGTTGGTCTTGGAGAAGCTGAAGCAAATATTTTCTAAAATGGTGCAAGGGATGAGGAATTCAGTTATGTAGAAAAACTGGAACTGCTGGTGATTCTCCCGAAAGCAAATATTTGATTGAGGTCTTCAAAATCATGATTGGCTTTGACATAGAAAGTAAGGCTGATTTCAGTGTGAGTGACTAACAATGTTTACACATTTAAAGTAATTGGGGAAAGAGCCAGAGATAACATGGAAAATCTTTATATTTATCCGACAACCAGAAAGTTAGCAATTGATCTTTTCTGTTTTGAAATTCAGTAGATGTGGGATTGGTGGAAACAGCTTACAAACACCTAATGTGTGTGAGGGAACTGCAGATGCTGGTTTAACCCAAAGATAGATACAAAATGCTGGAGTAACTCAACGGGACATCAACATCTCTGGGGAGAAGCTCTCTCCAGAGATGCTGCCTGTCCCGCTGAGTTACTCCAGCATTTCGTGTCAATCTTTGGTTACAAACACCTGACCTGTGTACAGCTCATACAGGCCAATAAGCGTTTGTGAAACCAGCAAGATGGATTTGCCGACTGTTCCAGAGTAACTTCTGTGGGAACTCGGTTTGTGGCTGCATTATCAACTTACACAAATTGTTCGGATTGTGAACACTTCTCGGAAACAAAACCTTGTCATACCTTCAGAAGGACCTGGAATTAGTTCCTTGAGAAGAAAAATTGGGGCAAATGGTGTAAGGATAAGGGAGCAGGCCACTTGAATTTATTTACATAACCGATACTTCCCAATTGGTTGAATGGATTCTTCAGTGCAAAATCAAAATAATGTGCTATTTTTATACAATATCCAGTTCTTGCTGCCAGAATGTACTTGCATTATGCTATCCTGTCAATTTCCGACATTAGAAATATGCTGCAGCATATTGTCCATTCACTCTTGCTGCTAATGGACTCTTTGAAAAGAATCTTGAAAGATATTTTGCCTTTGTGTGCATGTCTAAGGGGCACTGTCACTTCCATTTAAAATCTAGCTTTCACTGTAACGGACATTCCTTAAAAGAGACATGTTGTGTAATAAGTTTAATAAGCCTATACAAATCTAAAGTGCACAACCCATCCCCATGAACATTGGTTAGATTTTCTTTAAACTCAAATGACAAAGTCTGCATTGTTTGTTTAAATCAAGATTTAATAAACTGACGACTTAAACTATTCAGGGTATAATATTTCAGATGCCTTGAATGACTGTGGGATAACAAAACACAGATCACTTAAGTAAATAGAACACTAAATGTTCATGAAAAAACAAGGCAGCGTCTGTATTTCCAGCTGGTTATAAAATATACCACACTATTTGAAGACCAAGGATGTTCCAACCAATCATTCATTGGCCATTTATTCATAATTGCTGTCTTTGAGGGCTGGATATCTGCAAATTGGCTACCTGGATTCTTACCAGTGACTATACATTTATACATAAAACTAGTTTTACTAAATTACCTCTATGATAGAGCAATTCACCTACCCTTGCAAATGTATATACTGTATTCAGCATGCGTAATATGAATTCTACATTGGGGATACAAAACACAGATGGAATCATTATTTTGCCTACCACTTGCATTCTGTCTGTCTTCCTGTCACTTCCTGTCACTATTCCACTTCAACCTCTGTCCTCCTGCACTGGTTTAACAAGGCCTAATGTTAGCGTGATGAAATGTTGCAACCTATGTCAAATTCAATAGTTTGAGGTAACTCCGTGACTGAATTGACCATTTCTGCTCTAGATCCACCATCTGTAGTAATAACGCAGTATCTCCACTGGCACAGCCCGATTTGCTGGGCATTTCTACCTGAACTGGTTTAGTTTAGTTTAATGTCAATGAGGTACAATGAAAAGCTTTTAGGTGCATGCTATCCAGTCAGCGGAAATACTATACATGTTCATCATGGCAATAGTGGCTTCTCCCTAGTAGAGATATTTCCTTTGTTACATTCAGCCTTTCCTCACCCTTTCTGCAACGTTAACTTGTGTTCACACTTTTTCAGTTCTTACGGAGTCTTTGACCTGCACCATTAACCCACTGTCTCTGTCTCTTCACAGTAATGCCACCTGGTTGTAGATTGTTTCCATTATTTTCTTTTTTCTTGTGAAATAAGCTGCTGAATATCAAATAATTCAGTGGTGTCTTTTGACTTTCATCTTTTACCCATTATATATGCTCAGAGCTATCTTCACATCTGCAGACTTCTCTCCTCGATTTTGCTTTGTAAACTTTGCACAACAGCAACTTGAAGAATGTCATTCCCCTGCCCTTCCAAACCTATTTCCTGTTTTTCAGCAAGTCTAAAAAACATTTCTTAGTTTGAAGGTAGACACAAATAGCTGCAGTAACTCAGTGGGACAGGCAACATCTCTGGAGAGAAGGGATGGGTGACGTTTCGGGTCGAGACTTTTCTTCAGACTGCCCAGTTTCAGACCCCTTAGTTTGAAGGCTCCGTTCCAAAGTCTCCAGTTAAAGAACTAACAGTAACATTTGTCCAATTACTAATGGCTCTATGAAAACATGCTCAGTGGTTTCAGAATTTTGAATGAGCTCTATTTGTTTTTGTTTTTAAGATTGTATGAATTTATGGTGAGAATTGCTTGCTACAATTCGGTTCTGTTTTCTGAGAAAGGTACAAATTAGTAATGCCACAAATTGAACACTTGGGAAAGTTAATATTATAATTGGAAACATCCCATAACCTTGTGCCAGATGTGCTTTTTAAAAATTAGTTTAATTTTCTTTAGATCTATATATTCAGATTAATCAATATGGTTGTGTTGAAGACAACAGAACATTCGGCATAAATGTTTGAAGAAGGGTTCTGACCTGACACGCGTCTATCCATTCCCTCCACAGTTACTGCGTAGGAAGGATCTACACCGAACAGAGACACAAAATGCTGGAGTAACTCAGTGGGACAAGCAGCATCTCTGGAGACAAGGAATGGATGACTCCCTGACTCCTGACTCACTGAGTTCCTCCAGCACTTTGTGTTTTGCTCTGTGGGCAGCACAGATGCCACAGGAGATCCTTTTTCCCTGTGGCTATCAAACTGTACAACTCCTCTCCCTTCTGTCGTGGGGTAGTCACATCCCAAATCCTGGACATTCCACTCATCACTTTAACCTTTATTTCATGTTTCATGTATTTTGTTGTGTTCTATGATTGTTGGCAGACCAATTTCCCTCCGGGGATAAATAAAGTTCTATCGTATCGTATAGTGTCCAATTAGTTCTGGTTCCTGAATATGTCGTACATGGTGTTTACTAGAGGTATATATATCTAAGGTGTCCACTAAAGATAGACACAAATTGCTGGAGAAACTCAGCGGGACAGGCAGCATCTCTGGATAGAGGAATGGGTGATGTTTCGGGTCGAGACCGTCGGAAATAGGGTTTCGATCCAAACGTCACCCATTTGAAAAATTAGGCATTTAGGCAATGTTAACTGAGGAATGATATTGGACTGAAAATGGCAAACCCTTTTCAAGTGGTGCCATGGAAGCCTTTTGCAGCCATATTGAGGCGAGTAGGGGCCATGGTTTCATGTCTCATTCATCAGATGCCATGCCTGCCAGTTCAGCATTTCCTCATTTCAATGCTAATCTTTTGGACTAGATTTTGTGCTCGATTCTGTGGAGTGAGACTGGAAACCGTGGCATTGTGACTGAAATGCAGTGCTATCCATTGATCAATGGCATGACATCTTTGTGCTCAAAATAAGAAAAAACATTGTTTTTGCATGTCATTTTTCATATTCTCTGTATATCCAAAAATCCATGAATGTCCTATGTTAAATAAAAGTAAGAGAGCCAATTTGTGCACAGCAAGCCTCTACAAAATACAAAATGTCCAGAACCTTTTGCGATGTTGGTTGTAGGATAAACTGTAGATCGGACACATTCCCTTCCTCCATCCGATGGGATTTTTATTTTTAATTGCATGGTGAACCAATTTAAAGTCTCAACAGAAAGTTAAACCTCTTGTACCACCCCTTAAATGTACTGCAAAAAAAAAGCACCAGAAAATACTACAATTAACAAAACCTCCCTTAAGTTCTTACCTAGTTCTCCCTTAAGTTTGGAGGGATACGGGCCAAACGCAGGCAGGTGGGACTGGTGTAGATGGGGCACATTAGTGGGCATGTTGGGCCAAAGGACCTGTCTCTGTGCTGTATGACTCTATGACTATAATGCAAATCCTGTGAAGTATACATTGAAAGTATACTTGGCTCCATTATCTTTTACATAAAATTCATCAATTTCTGAATTAAAATGTATTGAGCGTTTTGTATGGTTTTATAGTTCAGGCTCGATGGGCCAAATGGCCTACTCCTGCACCTATTTTCTATAGTTCTGCTCTGTGTTCCCAATATATCTCTCCAGAATGACTAGCTGTAAGTTTATATCCCCCTGTTGTAGGCTCATCCATCAGTCCTGGTGGTATCCTTTCATCAAAACATTAGTTTCTTGAAAAATTCTCAATTGGATCACCCTTTAATCTATGTTCTTATGAAGAATAATCTTGCTATAACATTGTAAAATCCTTGAAGCTGCCACTTCCTCTTGGTTTAACTGAATAAGTGACCTATTACTAAGGAGTCCACAGTAAGCAACTACACCTGCACCAGCTGGCTGCTCGAGTTCAACTGTACCATGATGTGTTTTACAGTTGGCAGCTTCCCAAATATTCTTTTAATCCTCCCAACAAAGCTGGGGGATTTGTTCTGACTTGCAAGGACTGCCCCTTGACTATAATTTAGCTTATCCTTTGCAGTATTTTAACAGCAGTTCACAAATGATTTGAAATGAATTGCATCTCAACCGTTCACTTCTGGGTGAGGGGGCAAATCATTTTGCTGATTGCATGTCATTGAACACAATGCCTAAGGCAGAACACTAAACCTGGCCAATATTCCTCCATGACCTACTGATAGAAAACTTCTGTCCCGTGACTTCACGTTCACAGATTGAAATATCAAACAGAGCTTACTGCTGGAGGACTGGTGGAAAATACAACTGGATTGTTGTCTGGCTGCAGCTTCCTGCAGGTTGAAGGTTTATTAATTATAATTGTGTGTGTGGTGTGCGTGCATGCGTGCTTACAGTCCCATCGGCTTGTGGTTTGGTTGAGCAGACTGGATTGATGCCAGTTTATGATCTGCTGTGTTTAATGTTTACCTAGTACTGGCTGTACAATGTTAGTACCCACCGAAGTCCAACTCTGAGCAGCATGTGGGTAAAATTCAAAGGCTTTAGCAGTAAGGTTCAGCCTTATTGCGAACGATAATGTTTACTGACATGAGAAACATCCGAGAGAGCCCCTACAGATGTTGTTTAAACTCAAACAGCTGCACAACTTATTGACATATCATGGCCACACATTACTGAAAACCATTTATAAAGACGAGCACTTTCCAGAAACACTCCTTTAATTATAACTTCCTGGGATAATCTATAAATTACACATTCCTAGATCCCTTATAAATATGCGCACACCTGCGTCTCCTTCAATACTAACCTGCTCCCCTGTACTATAAATCTCAACATATTTTAGGGGATGTCCAATGAATACTGAAATGTTCTTGTTGAATTGTGTACATTTTGACACGCTCATTGCAAATTACAGACAAGCTCTGCAATGTTAAAATATTGCACTTTCTGTAGAAACTAATATCCTCCAGAGCTCAAGAATGCACAACTGGTGTACAGCCTGTTCATACAAACAAGCATGTGAAAGATCACTGGGGTGTGCAGGGTTGGATTTTCCGGCCGCTGTGGGCTGCAAGCAACTTTTCTTGACATTACAAAAAGACACAAAGTGCAGGAGTAACTGCAGGTCAGGCTGCATCTGTAGAGAACATGGATAGGTGATGTTTCAAGTCAGGATTCTTCTTCAGAATGATTGGGGGGTGGGGGAGAAGGAAGCTGGAAGAGAGGAAGGGAGAGGTTTTGATAAGCAGATGGTTAGACAAATGCTGGAGATGAAAATACAGGTGTGAGAGGAAAGGATTGAAGAGTTGCGAATTGTAAAGCTAGAAGGAATCCTCTTCCCATTCCCAAACTGACTGTTGCTGTCCTGGGCCTCCATTGCCAGAGTAAGGTCACACGCAAGCTGGAGGAACAGGACCTGATGTTCTGCTTGCATAGCTTACATTATGAACATTGAATTCCCCAATTTTGGGTAACTACCGCCTCCCCCTTTCTCCCCTATCCCTACCTGGACTCGTATCAATTTTTCTCCTCCCTCTCCCTTCCACTTACATTCCATTCTCAAGCTATACAATTAGCACCTCTTCATTCCTTTGGTCTCCAGACTTTGTCTTTTCATCTCTGGCCTTTGTCCAGCCGTCTGCCTATCAAAAAAAAACCCTCACTTGCCAGGTTTTGTCCCGTCCCTCCTTTCTTCAGTCAGTCTGAAGAAGGGGGTCCCGACCTGAACCGCCATGAATTCTTTGGTCAGAAGGTGGGGAATCTGTGGAATTCTTTGCCACAGATGGCTGCGGAGGCCGAATCAGTGGATATTTTTAAGGCAGAGATAGATTCTTGATTAGTACAGATGTCAGAGGTTATGGAGAGAAGGCAGGAGAATGGGGTTAGGAGGGAGAGATAGATTGAATGGCGAAGACATGATGGGCAGAATGGCCTAATTCTACTCCTATTCCTTATGACCTTGTATATCCATGGTCTCCAGAGATGCTGCGTTACCCCAGCACTTTGCATCTCTTTTTGTAAACCAGCATCTGCAGTTCCTTGTTTCTTAATGTTGACACTAGCTGGAATTTTGAACCTAAAAAGAATACATACGTTTGTCCAATTTGCAAATCCTATCTAAAGATGCATTGTCCAAGCTAGCAGCACTGTCCTTTTTTAAAACTGTCACTGTCATTTCAGACTGCAGCAAAATCTTGTTTAAAAAAAATATATACCAACTGATATTTCAGAATTAATTTGGAAATTGTCCAATCTTTTTGTGAAAAATGGCCAAATGATATGCATGTGAACAATGGTGTACCTTCACGAACCATCACAGTGCCCAACGGCTTTGTGTGATCTTAGTCCCTGCTGCCAACTTCAGAATATCCTTCATGAGGGTGAACTCTTATCCCAGATAGCTTCCAGCCCTCATGGTGTACCTGGCTACATTCCCAAAACCTGTGCAGACCAACAGGGTGAAGTTTTCACAGATATCTCCAACCTCTCACTTTATGATTTAAGTTCCCCATCTACTTTAAAGGGACGTCCATAATATTGATTGCCAAGAAGAGCAAGGTGACATGCCTCAATGACTACTGACCAGTGGCACTCTGGCCGTTTGTGACAAAGATGTTTGAGAGAATTGGTATAAAACAAATCAACTCCTGCCTCAGTGATGTCCCGGACCCATTTCAATTCATATCGGCAGTGGATGAGATCTCACTGGCTACAACTCTGCGAAGGGTCCACTTGGACAACAAGAACAAGTACGTTGTTCATCGTCTACATCACTGCATTCAACACCACCACTCCAGACCCATTGTCAAACACAGGAAACTGGGTTTCCAACTCTTCCCTGTGCAACTAGACCTTTAACTTCATCAGCAGAGCTCAATCAGTACGGATTGATAACAACATCTCGTTAAAGATAATCACAGGCAGCTTGGCTATGGGCTTAGTCTCCTGCTCTACTCTCTCTATATGCCCATGATTGTGTAGCCAGAAACGATTTTAAATTCACCAATGATACCACAGTTGGTAAAGATGAGTCACAGTACAGGAGGGAGGTTGATTAATCTGTTTCAGTGGTGCCCTAAGAACAATCTTGCTATCAACATTAGCAAGGCCAAAGTGGCGTTTATTGACTTCAGGAAGAGAATACCAAGCATCTGCCTTCATTGCCAGGACAACAATGGTGAGAGTCAACACCATCAAGTTCCTGGGTGTACACAGCTATGTCCTGAGCCCAGCATATTGATGCAATCGCAAAGAAAACTCACCAGCATCTGTACTGTCTCCAACATTTGAGGAGATTCTGAATACTCTATCGAACTTCTGCAGGTGTACTGTGGAGAGTATGGTGACTGGTTGCATCAAAGCCTTTTTCAGTAATTAGAAGAGGGGAGCAAATATTAAAGACCCACAATATCCTAGCCAATATCCTATCCATCGGGAAGAGGGTATAGGAGTCAGAGAACCATCACCTCCAGATTCAAGAACAGCAACTATCAGGCTCTTGAACCACCCTGTGCAACACTAACCACAACCCTGCCTCAGTACGAACGACTCTGGAGTTTGGCTGCTCCACATGATTTGCCTTTTGCACAATTGTGATTTGGTTTACTTACACAACAAGTGAATTGCTATTGTTATTTTGTTATTGGGTCTAATGTGCACCAAGTAAGACTTTCATTATTTCTGCATATCTGATGTATATGACAAATAAATATGCCCGGTATGACTTTCTTGACACTTGATTACAGCGCCATCGAGTGGAAGGAATAGAACACAGCATTGATCCCTCCTTGTAGAAATAAAGAACTGCAGATGCTGGTTTATACCAAAGATAGATACAAAGTGCAAAAGTAACTCAAATTCTTCCTTGCCTGGATCAAGTACTTCATCAGAACTGCTCTTGAATGTTTGTTTTTACACTTGGAAATTGAACAAAAAAACACTCTACTATACCCAATGCCCATTCAATAAGATTATGGATGCTCCATGCCTGCTTCAACTCCTCAATTCCTCATACTTTCAAATCTTTATTTGTCTCCATCTTAAATACATCCAATGATTTAAACTTTACTTTAGACTAGAGATACAGCGTGGAAACAGGCCCATCGACCCACCGAGTCCGTGCCGACAAGTGATCACCCCCTACTCTAGCACCATCCCACACACTAGGGACAGTTTACAATTTGCAGAAGTCAATTAACCTACAAACTTGTACATCTTTGGAGTGTGGGAGGAAACCGGAGCTCCTGGAGAGAACCCATGTGTCAAAGGAAGAATGTACAAACTCCGTACAAAAAGTAAGGAAGAAAAGTATGGAAGAATATTCCCTGACAGGATCGAAGCCGGGTCTCTGATGCTATTAGGCGGCATCTCTACCGCCTCCGTGCTGCCCTGGCTTCCACTACTATTGGCAGCAGAAAATTCCAGATTCACCTCCCTCCAAGAGAAGACATTTTCAGGCACCTCCATATTAAATGACAGGTCCCCTTGCTTGTGACTCTCCAACAATGAAAGCATAGACTGATTCCTGGGATGTCATATGAGGAAAGACTGGATAGACTCGGCTTGTACTCGCTGGAATTTAGAAGATTGAGGGGGGATCTTATAGAAACTTACAAAATTCTTAAGGGGTTGGACAAGCTAGATGCTGGAAGATTGTTCCCGATGTTGGGGGAGTCCAGAACAAGGGATCACAGTCTAAGGATAAGGGGGAATTTCTTTAGGACCGAGATGAGGAAAACATTCTTTACACAGAGAGTGGTGAGTCTCTGGAATTCTCTGCCACAGAAGGTAGTTGAGGCCAGTTATTTGGCTATATTAAAGAGGGCGTTAGATGTGGCACTTGTGGCTAAAGGGATCAGGGGGTATGGAGAGAAGGCAGGTACGGGATACTGAGTTGGATGATCAGCCATGATCACATTGAATGGCGGTGCAGGCTCGAAGGGCCGAATGGCCTACTCCTGCACCTATTTTTCTATGTTCTATGTTTCTATATCAGCATCTAACCTGCTTAGCCACCTTGGATGCTGAGGTTGATAACTAATATGCAATTTGATAGAGGGAAGTTGGATATTTTGGAAATGCATGAAAGTAGGCAAGATCTTGTGATAATTGGAGCATCCGTGAAGATATTGTGTTAGGAATTTTTCTTGATCCTCGGACATGCCTGCTGCGTTGAAGGCACCTTTTGTAGTTCTGTGCAGCACTGTGTAAAAGCTGTAATTGATAGTCTAGGCTTGCAATATCATGTTGATGAATATTGCAGGTTTGGGAATCTCTGAGCTCTAAGACTTTTCAGCTCAAGACTAGGAGAGAGTTCAGATATTTGTGGGTATGGTGCAGCTATTTTAGAAATCGCATTTTCAGAAATAAGAGCAGCAGGAGGAAATCACTGGATTGTCAGTAAAATCTATTTAGTTCCCTGACATCATCCTAGGGAAGAACAATACGGTCCTTATATATGAATACAGAACTGCCATGTGTGATTTGCCAACTCAATTAAAGGACTAATAGGGACAAGAAATGCTGGCTATGTTGACGGCTTCCACATCCAGCAATTGAATTAATAACATGAGGCCCTATTGCATTTGCTCTTTACAGATTCGGCTACACTTTCCCTTCTGAATCTCATGTTCTTTGCCCCTGACAGAAAGGAATGATCTCTCTGGAAGTCCTAGATAGTCAAAGAGTCATACACTGTGGAAACTGGCCCTTCGGCCCAACTTGCCCATACCGACCAACATATCCCAGCTACATGTCCCACTTGGCTGCGTTTGGCCCATATCCCTGAAAACATGTTTATATCCATGTACCTGTCTGTTTCTTATACATTGTGATAGTCCCTGCCTCAACTACCTCCTCTGGCAGCTCGTTCCGTACACCCACCACCCTCTTTGTGAAAAGATTACCCGTCAGATTCCGAGAAAATCTTTCCCTCTTCGCCTTAAACCTCTCGATTCCCCTACTCTGCGCAAGAGACTCTGCATCTACCTGATTTATTCCTCACACGGTTTTATACACCTCTATAAGATCACCCCTCTTCGTCCTGCGCTCCTGGGAATTGAGTCCCAGCCAGCCCAACCTCTCCCTATCGCTTCCCTATGGCCCTCGAGTCCAAGCAACATCCTTGAAAATCTCTGTACCCTTTCCAACTTAACAACATCTTCCCTATAACTTGGCGCCCAGAACAGAACACAGTATTCTAAATGCGGCCTCACCAACGTCTTGTATAACTGCGACATGACCTCCCAACTTCCAAACTTAATACTCTGATGAAGGCTAATGTGCCAAAAGCCTTTTTGACCACCTCACATACTTCAAAGAACTATATACCTGCACTCCTCGATCCCTCTGCTCTACAACACTTCTCAAAGCCCTACCATTCACTGTGTAGGTCCTGCCCATGTTGGATTTTCCAAAATGCAACACCTCACATTTTTCTGTATTAAATTCCAACAATCTGTTGGAATCATGTCTATATTAAATTACAGTAGTTATTATATCCCTACTGTAAGAAATGTCATTAGATCAGAGGATGTAGTTGAGGCAGGGACCAGCCCAACATTTAAGAAACAGTTAAGAGAGGTGCGTGGATAGGACAGGTTTGGAGGGATATCGACCAAACGTGGGCAGGTGGGACTAGTGTAGTTGAGAAATGTTGGCCAGTGTGGGCAAGTTGGGCCAAAGGGCCTGTTTCCACACTATATCACTCTATGACTCTATATCTGATCAGAGACTGTGTATGAAATATTGACTTTACTTAATATTTACCTCGGGCCTTAAAGCCTTAGATCATTGTTTAAGTGGTGGAGCTGCAGGGATTAGACATTTCTTTAAATTCTTCCACCTAGAGTTGGGTACTATAAAGTATCACTGGTAACTAGTTCAAAATAGTTACAGGCCATTAGGGTGGCCTTTTCAGTAGCCCAGCAGTAGAGTTGCTGCCTTATCTGATCTTGATTACGGGTGGCATCTGTATGTAGTTTGCACGTTCTCCCTGTGACCACGCGGGTTTTCTTCGGGTGCTCCAGTTTCCTCCCACATGCCAAAGATGTGCAGGTTTGTAGGCTAATTGGCGTCTGTTAATTGTCCCAAGTGCGCATGAGTAGAATCTAGTATACAGGTGATCAGTGGTCACAGCCGACTTGGTGGGCTGAAGGGCCTGTTTCCTGGCAGTATTGCCAAGCTCAACAATACATGGCATTAAAAAAAATAATAGGAGGCATGGTGGTACTAATTTTGAGTATTAGCTGCTCACCCAGGAACTACTAAAAGGCAATGTCTTTCGTGGCTCTGGAGGGCAGGCATGCTGTTCCCTCAAACAGAGGACAATGATTTGATTTCTGTAACTTGGAATTATCCCGGCCAAATAGGTTTAAGTGCTCATCATATTGCCTGTGGCCATCAGCTGTCACATTTGACAGGCTGGGGCGATGGAAGGTAGCAATCCAAAAGCATGACCTTTGCGATCCAGAACAGAGTTCATATTTTAGAGCTAACATGAATTTAAATTTAATCAATGAATTAAAACGGAAAAAATAATAATAATTAATGGCAATTGTATAATGAGCAAACGGTGATCAAAAATCCATTGGTTCATCAGCGGTCTTTTCAGAAGAGAATAGCACTTTTCAGATCTGCCATTCGAACATCAGCAATGTGGTTGACTCTTTCTTAACTGTCCTTTGAAATGACCTATCAAGTCTCTTAGCAATTAAAGATGGGCCATAAATACTGACCTTGCCGTTGATGCCTACACACTCTAAGTGATTTGAGAAAGTACATCTAAATTGTGTTTTTGGAGAGCAGCCAGTCATTTAAGAGGGATTGATCCTGTTTCAATTTAATTTAAAGTTTAAGGTAATTGGAGTTTTTCTAAATGCAGCATGTTTTCTTGATTTATTGTCTGGACAGTCTGAAGCAAAATATAATTGTAAATTGGTGAAAAATTAAGCTCTGCATATTTTATAAAGCTGATGCTGTCATAGGAATTAGCATTTACTAAAGTGTAAAAATGTGTGTGAATAGTACTTTTGGTACTGTAGAGATTATAACCCAGCCATGTTCTGGAGAGAGCTTTCTGGTTATGGGAACACAAGTCCTTATCATAACAGGAACACCTTAAGGAGACGAGTTTAATATCTCTATCAGGCATCACCTTTGTCCTAAATATTTTCATTTTTATGCATCACTTGTTTATAAAATGAGCATTGCTTACCATAGATGTGTTTAATACTGTGCAGATAAGTTAATTCAGTTCACATGTTCAAGGTAATCGATAAAGGAAACAAATCATTTGTTTTGCACTCGGTTATGATTTTTTAAAATTCAGGAATGAGATGTGCATCATTGACCATAGTAGTATTTATTGCACGTCCTTAACTGCTCTTGAGAAAATGATGGGATCTGCTGTCTGTAGTACAGACTATACTGTAGAGATTACAGTACAGACCCTGTACTGCGACAATCTGAATTGCCAAGAAGAGTGATGAAAACACTTTTAACAATGACTTTCAAATGATATATACTTTAAAAAATTAAAATCTGCAAAGCTATGGAAAAGCGAAGAAGAGTGCGACTTAAGGGCCTGTCCCACTTACGCAACTTTATCGGCGACTGCCAGCATCCGATATAGGTCGTTACAAACAGGCACGTACCGTGAGTAATTAATCAGGGTAGGCACTCGGTCCGCTTTAAAAAAAAATTAAACCGCGCATGCGCAGATAGTTCTCTCCGTTAAATAAAACAGTGACATTTCAATTTGCCCTTCCTAGGCTTCCTAGACCAATTGGGGGAACAGTTCCTCTCACAGTGTGTGGAGAGTCTGTGCCAGGGGGTAAAGTTGTGGGGAGGGCACGAGTGTTGAGAATGAGGGTGTCGGGGATACTGCCAGTAACTCACTCACCGCTACCGGAGCTCTCCGGGTGCGAAGCCACACACTGTAGCTGGGGATAGAAGCAGCTCAGGGAGCCACCACCGGGACTCGACATCAGAACTGGCCGCCACTTCAGCGCCTTCTGCCGGCCCGCTCACCTTTGGCAATGCTCTCCGTCGGAACACCTGTCACCTGCCGTTTGCCGACTTCGCTCATGTCAGCGGCTTCCTGCAAATCCTAAAATTCCCACAGCCGAGTAACCTCAATCGCGCTGTCGGAATTTAAGGACATGAGTGAGGCCAGCGAGCGGCAGGAGAGAGGTTTTTAGACGGAGAGCTGCTAGAGGTGAGCGGGGACCGGCAGAAGGAGGTAAGGTGGCGGCTGGTTCCGCTGTCCGGCCCGGTGGCCACTCAGCCCCCCGAGCTACTTCGCCCTCTTTCCCCTCCCCGGCCTCAATGTGGTGTCATTGCACGCCTCCGTGCAAGGAGTGTCGCAAGTGGCATTATCCCAATCCCCTCCTTCATAACATTCGTGCCCTTCCCGCAACTTTACCCCTGGCCAGACTCCCTGAACGCTGTGAAAGGAGCTCTCCCCCCACCCCCACACCCCGGGAAATATGGTATTTAAAAACATAAACACAAAATGTACTTACCACATTATTGGTACACAAACTCCATCCTTCACTCTTTGTTACCTAACATACACTTAAAATATTGACAATCCATATTTGAAAACCCCGCCAAGAAACTTGCGCTGCGCATGCGCAGTAGACTGATGCACATGCACAGTGCAGCAAAGGCAGAATTTCTGCTGCCTTCAGCCCCGATTGAAAGTGACGACTTCAGGCAGCGCTGACGGCACGTGGGCTGCACAGACCTTCCCATGTTACAAGCGCTGCGGATGAAAGGCGCGGAGAATTATGCCTACCTAAGAGATCGATCTCTTACATAGGCATAATTCTCCCATGCCTTTATTATTTATATTTAGTTATTACTATGTTGTAATTTTAGTCAGGGTAGGCAGTGCCTACCTTGCCTACCCTGACGGCACGTGCCTGGTTACAAGTCACCGCTAATTTTCAACGACCGAGTCAAGAACGAGGTATGACTCTTTGGGCGACTACTCACAACCACACAGGCTTCACCTCGCAACATGTCGCCTGCATGATCGTGATCAGTCTCCGAGTCACCCAAAGAGTCGGAGCGTCTTTCTGGTCGCCGCTACGGGTGCCGGCAGTCGCCAAAATAGTTGCGTAAGTGGGACAGGCCCTTAATGGAGATAGATCCTTAGAAAGCAAGCGCAGGCACAGAGTAATTATCTGTGCAGTATGACTCCATGGAACGGGTGAAGCAGAATTGCCTTTCCAAATTGAATGCTGAATAAATGCCTCTATTGTGTAGCTGTCATCTGTGGGCAAATACACCGCATTCCTAGGAACTGTTAACTGAACTTCTTTCTCCACCAAGCAGGTTTCACGGACTTACTGTTCTGGCACATACAGAGCGGGCCCAATGAGACAGATCAGCTTGGTGGGAGCAGTGGATGAAGAAGTTGGAGATTACTTCCCAGAGTTTCTTGATATGTTGGAAGAATCTCCATTTTTGAAAGTAAGTTTACTGGGGTAACTTTCATTTTGCTGCAGGATGGTATTTATTTCTTTCTTGCATAGTGCTTTCTGACTCGGAAAATTGTGGTTCATGTCCTAGTCCAGAAACCTGAGCCCATATTCTAAGCTGGCATTCCCATTGTTCGAGTTGCCTTTCAGAAATCTGCCCTTTATTGCAGTCGTAATAGATCCTACGCCCCTTCCCCCCATTGTAAAGAGGAGCAGTGGAGTTGTCTCCAATGTTCAGATCAACATTACCCAAACAGATATCTGGTTATTGTCATGTTGATGCGCATCAGTTGGCATTATTACTGTTTCCAGCTTTACAACAGTGCCAATAGTTTCAAAACATGTTCTATTGGCAGAAGTGTTTTGGAAGATCCTGAGACCTTTAACTGTGCTCATTAACTTGCTATCTCATTGATGAGCAACTGTGCTGCCTTAGGTTGCCACAAGGAATATGAATTTGATGAGAAAACATCCGGCGAATGGGGCAAGGCTCAGATTTCTCATATAACTAGTCTATTCACGTTTGTCAACCTTAAGCTAAGCATTTGTGGAAAATGTGGGCATCTAAACTATAATTAGCTTTCCATTGAGATGTGATCAATTGTCTCCATGATAGAAATAAGTTGAATGTTGTGGATTGAATGGATTGATGAGATGTCTGTGCAATTATTGTTTGCAAAAGTTTTTTGACTTTTGGCCAGTTTCTTTGTAATTGTTCTTATGTCAAACTATAAATCCAACACAACAATACATTTCCTTTGCAATCCACACTCGGATCTAGTTCTCTCCAGTAAGAATCTTTTGGAAGTTTGGAAGACTGTTGCAAGTTAACTATAGAAAATATTGCATACTAGCCCAAAAGGTTTTCATTCTGTAGTTGGATGAAAACTTGATATTTTGTCTCAGAAGTGAAGAAATGATGACATTCTTATTCAAGTTGAGTTTACTGGCACAAATATGGTGACGTACATGTACAATAACAACCTTGTGCCTGTGATGCTGCTGAAAGCAAGATTTTCATTGCACAATATGGCGATAAACTTGACTCAAAAATAAAATCGCTATTTCTCTTCTGAGTCACCATTTTGTTTCTATCCACCTACTGTAGGCTATTTTTTGCCACAAAGATGATTATGGTTCAAGAAGGTAGTTCACCACAATCTTCTCGTAGTGATCAAGTACACGTTGTCCTTAGAAGCAATGCTTCTAATCTGAGGAGGATATAAAATAAGTAAGAAGTAGAAACAAAGAACTGCATATGGTTAATACACAAAAGGACACAGTGCTGGAGTAACTCGGTGGGTCATGCAGCATTCCTGGAGAACATAGATAGGTGACATTTTGGGTCGAGATCCTTCTATAGGTTGATTGTTGGAGGAGGGAAAAGAAAGCTGGAAAAGGGGAGACACAGGGCAAAGCTTGGCAGGAAGAGGTCGGCGGGGGGGGGGGGGGGGGGGTTGTTGATAGGCAGATGGTTGAAACAAAGATAGGGAAGGAAGTTGTGAGACTTGTCTGAAGAGTTGCAGATTGTAAAGTCAGAGAAAGGAATGTGGCGGGAGGGGAGAAATAGGTGGTAGGGCATGGGGGGGGGGGGGGGGGGGAGAGGGGATGGGGGTGCTAGTGAGGGGTTAGCTAAAATTGGTGAATTCATTGTTCATACCATTGGGTTGTAAGCTACCCAAGCAGAACATGGGGGCTGTTCCTCCTTTGCATGTGGCTTCACTCTGTCAATGACGGAGGCCCAGGACAGGAAGGTCAGTGTGGGAATTGGAAGTGGAGTTTAGAACTGGATAAATATTACAAAGTACAAAGTATTTACAGCGCAAGTAACAAATGAACACTTAATGCAATTTTTACAAAATGTGATTTAAAAAAACTTTGCAGGACAGAAGGAAAGTTCAGATTGACGCCAATAAGAATAAAATTGGCCCTAAGGCAACACGGGCTGAGTGGATTGCTTCTGTACTCTTATTCTAAGAAATGTGGCCAATTATTATGCACGTGGGATCCTGAATTGTTCTCAGTCATTTTTTATGGGTGTATCTTCATAACCAGATGACTCTGCCTTGGGGGACACTGTCCACCCTTCAGCTGCACTGCCGGTCGCAGAGTGACGATGGCCCTATCATGTGGGTGAGACCCGGTGAACAGATGATTCCAACTGCAGATATGCCAAAGTCCCCCTTCAAGAGGCGACGGTAGGAATATGCCTGTGACGTAACAACTTTTGATCATCTTTTCCTTGACTCATGGCAAGCTTGGCTTTGACTCCTTTCTATTCTTTCACAGATCAATGAATGAAATCAAGAATCTCCAGTATCTACCTCGGGCCAGTGAACCTCGCGAAATACTCTTTGAAGATAGGACGCGAGCTCATGCAGACCATGTGGGGCAAGGCTTTGATTGGAAGAGCACAGCAGCCGTAGGCGTGCTGAAGGCTGTGCAGTATGGAGAGTGGTAAGAAGATCATGATTTCCGTCCATTTCTTTCTATTGCAGATTTATTCAGCATGTCGGCCATCAAAGTACTTTAATTTTACCTACCATGCTCTCAACAGTGCGATATCCAGTAGCTTCTTTATTAATCAGCTCATTCCTCGTCCTGCTGTTCAGGGGAAGATACTGGCCATGAGCCTTAGCGTTGATCCCTGATAACCTCAGAATTCAGGGTAAAATCTTCTGATGACTGCTACACAATGGGAGGAATGTGGGCAGCATGTGGGCAGAGCAAATTCCCAGAGGATGTTGTTTGAGTTAAGAGGCAACCATGGTTTCTTATGCGGGAAACAGAAACGGCGAAGATGTACAAAATTCAAGAGGACAGGTAGGCAAGATGGGAAGAAACTTTCCCCATATAAGAATGATCTAAATTTAGAGGGCATAGATTAAGGATTTAAGGGGTAAAGGCTCTAGAAAGAATCTGAGGAAGAACCACCCCCCACCTCCACCCTTTCAGAAATTAATATAACTATCACAAGGATAGAAAGTATTTTGAAATCCCACTTAATGAAACTTGTGTTCCCTTCTTGGCAGGAGTGACCAGATTCGGATAACCAAAGACGTGGTATGTTTTCATGCAGAGGACTTTACAGATGTTGTACAACGATTACAGCTGGATCTACATGAGCCACCTGTGTCACAGGTATTATGTTCAACTCTTGCTCCAGAGTTCAGCAGGAGTTCACATGTAGAGTTACTCATGTACCATGTTGTCCATTGGGTGTTTGACGCATTGTGCCATGTTGCAGAGTTTTGGTCCTGAAACCTGATATCTAACTGTTAGACTATTTGATCTGTGGTTCTGTCAAGTCCGAGAAAACCCGTTCCCTTCCCAGGCTGACATCAGCTCACGCTTGCAGGGTAAAAACAATTTTGAATTGAAAATTAGAATATACAACAGTATAGTATCTTTTTCACACAAAGGGCAATGTATATATGGAGAAAGCTGCCGGAGGAGGTAGTTGAGGCAGGGACCATCCCAACATTTAAGAACCGGTTAGACAGGTACATGGATAAGACAGGTTTGGAGGGATACGAACCAAATGCTGGCAGGTGGGACTAATGTAGCTGGGACATATTGGCCGGTGTGGGCAAGTTGGGCCGAAGGGCCTGTTTCCACCCTCATCATTCATCTTCGTTATCTAATTTAAAATCTCCCACCAAATTTGTGAGACAAATCTCTCCCGCACAAAACCTCACACTTTATCTGTGATTTTCTAAATGAGAGTAAATTCTGTGCAAAAGAATCTTCAGTCATTTCCCTACTACTGAGGTAAGGCTCACCAGCCAATAATGTGGTTGAGTGACAATGCCTAATGAATGGAGTAGGTGTAAGCTGCTTTGCCCCAAATAGCTCTGAGCCAGTGTCATTTACAGCAAGGACAATATACTAAACTGATTTCTTTCTTTTCAGTGTGTGCAATGGGTGGATGAAGCAAAGCTGAACCAATTACGGAGAGAGGGTATCCGCTACTCCAAAATCCAGCTCTCAGACAACGACATTTATTTTATTCCTCGAAATGTCATACACCAGTTCAAAACTGTGTCTGCTGTTTGCAGCCTAGCGTGGCATATACGCCTGAAGAGTTACCACCAGGAGGAGACAAAAACTGAACCAAACACAGACTCTGACATTGCCACTAAAGAAATGAAGACAGAAACTGATGCGAGTTGTTCAGATGACATGGCAGTGGAGCCTGAAGTCCAGGCCAAGTTGCCTGTAATACAGGAAGATCACAGTCATCACCCCCAAGATCAGCAAAATTTTCCACAATAACGTGTGTATATACTCGACTTTTTAAATAAATATTTTTTCTTTCTTTTTAAACAGGGATGTGAAGTTTTAGTTTTATAAGTTAGCTGGGATTCAAATTTTAGTGAAGAAATCGTGCCGTTCTTAAAGTGTATCCCTTGAATTGCGGTGACATTAAAAATGCACTCAGCGAGTGAATGCCAGCCCCTGTTTACACAGATCGTCAGGCCTCTCACGGCTAGGATTTTAGCTCTTTTAATCTGTTTCCGGTACAGTCCTGAAACGGTAATGGTCTCTTGAACGTGCACTTCATTTCAGAGGGAATAATACAGCATGCGTATCTGGCACGATAAAACCAACATCATTGAAGGATTCCATTCTTTATCTTCAGAATAGAGCGTACATAATGAAGACTTGCCACTCTGCTGTTTTGCATCTCACAGGCAGCCAGAGAATGAATCTGTGGATGAAATGCAACGTGAGGATTTCCTAGTCTTCACTAATTTATTTGAAGCAGGAAAAGCAGTATCTGCGTCCCTTCATGGTTTCAGTCCCGCGCCAGTGTCAATAACCCTTAACTGCCCCTTGAATTGACCTCAGTAACCAGTGAATTTACAAAAGTAGGAGATGGTGTTTGAGCAGGAGTAATAGATTTCAGGTTCTGCCACAAACTGAAAACAAACATCTAAAAATCTTGTAACAAAAACAAAACTCTAGCCATGTGCTGTGTGAAATATTTGATTAGTAATTGTCAGACAAAATAGACTCTCGATTGGGTAGAAATTGTACAGTAACACAAAAGCGGGTAGCTGGTCGATGTCAATGTTTCAACCTTATGCAAAACTAAGCCATCCTTAATTACTGCATCTGATTTTGCCAACATATATCAGTCCTTTTATGCATGAAGTCTCCCCGAAATGCATGTGCTCTTTGCAGCCACCTCTCCAATGGTGTTGATGTCGGCAAGTCTAAAGGCTTCCCCATGACCATAGTATTTTAAAATAATGTTTGAGGTCAGTGTGCAGCATACATTTTCCCCAGCTTTGAATACTGAGGGATTGGTTGCTCCTAAGAGGCTGGTTCTGAAAGTCTTTACAATTTTAAACATTGTCCCAAACTCGTGTTGGAATTCATTGCTGATATTCATGAGTTATTTAATATGACTACTGAGATACTGCTTTCACTGACACCTTATGTCCAGGTCAGTGATAGCCTCGGCTGTGAAGTCTGCTTTCCCCAAATTTCCCACTGTTAAGTTGCTGGCGTTGAGTTCCATTCGCCCTTTGAGTTGAAGTATGCGATTTAGTCAATCACTGTACTCCAGCTTAGGGCATACATCTTTGAATTGTTTCCCTGTGAATTTGGCAGAATAACATTGAATTTATCTAATAAGATTGCCTGGGAAAGGAAGGGTAGGTATTTTCTGCCACTTGCTGTTTGATGATGTTGCTTACAAAGTCCTGAATTAATATCTTAAATCGTTCTCATGAAGTACAGGGGCACAGCTGTTAAAATGAGAAAGAACTTCCACCCCAATCTAAGTTAAGTAACAAAAAATACTCAAGGTCTCCCCTTAATTAAAAATTAGTTATTTTTAATTAATTTCTCAACCAGGAACTTTTCAGTTGAAGTCATGCAATACGTTTCTGTACACTTTTGGGAAGAGGTAAATTTGCACCAGACAACTTAAAAACTATCCAAGTACCAGCGACTTCTCTAACTTCAGATACCCCTTGCTGTCTCTCTCCATCCCCTCCTCCTTCCTAGTTCTCCCACCAGTCTTTTTGTCTCCGCCTACCGGGATGATCAAACCTAGTGCTGGCCATTTCTCCCTTGTATAAAGGTTCTGGCTG
The DNA here is from genome assembly GCA_963514005.1 of Raja brachyura. The sequence goes on along the minus strand of OY740804.1, from coordinate 38,730,534 downwards.
GCTACCCTCTCCATGCCACTCGTATTTGTATATACTTCTATCAGTCTCCTTTCAACTGTTGACATTCCAGAGAAACCAATCCAAATTTACCCAACTTCTCCTTGTATCTGAGATCCTCTAATCCAGGCAGCATTCTGGTGAACCTCCTCTGCAATGTCCCCAAAGCCTCCACATCCTTCCTGTAAACAGACAACCAGAACCACAAACAATTCTGTAAAAGCAGCCTAACTAGTCCTGCAGAGCTGCGCATGACTTCCTGACTCTTATACTCAATGCACCTGGCAATGAAGGCAACCATACCCTGCACCTTCTTTACTGTCCTACCCACTTCTGCTGCCACCTTTAGTGAGCTATGAACTTGGACTCCAAGATCCCTTTACACATCAATGTTGTTAAGGGTCTTGCCACTAGCTGTAGCAGAATGTGCTTCTTTAATTGGATAGTGCAAATCTAAAGCCATGAGAAAGCTGTTAGGTCTCAGAGGTAGTATTTGAAAGAAATGGTTGGTAGATATTTGTGTTTGGCAAAGATTGTAAGGATTAGGGAAGATAAGTGGAATTAAGATCCAAATTGGATGTTAACAGATTGAACGGTAGACAGGCTCCAGAGGTTGAATAGTCCAAAACTCATCTTATTTCCTTCTCTAACTTGCTCTTTGCCAGGCCTCTGAACACAGGAATTACCAGTTCACCTCTTGATCCGTTGCATGATGCAAAGTTGAAGTAGTTGCTGAATAGTGGTAGAGTTTCTGCCTTCCAGCACGAGACCCGGGTTCCATCCTGACTGCAGAGTTTGTACTTTCTCCCCGTGACCTGCATGGGTTTTCTCTGGGATCTCCGGTTTCCACACTCCAAAGTAGTACTTCTGTAGGTTAATTGGCTTGGTATAAATGTAACTTGTCCCTAGTGTGTAGGATCGTGTTGGTGTACAGGGATCCCTGATCAGCGCGGACTCTGTGCGCTGAAGGGCCTGTTTCCACGCTGTATCTCTTAACTAAATGGAAACAAAACTAATTACAGCAATAAGTCCTTATTAGTCTGCAATAGACTCCAATAAAATGTCAGGGAAAAAAGCTTTGGTGCAAAACTTAGAGAGCCATATCTCATCTTCGACAAATAAGTTACTTAGTGGTGTAATTTTAATATTGGCTAATCATTGCTTACTCTATCTCAATACCGTCCTGTTTTAAATTGTCAGCCAGCTGGCTATTTTTACATCAGAATAAATCTTCCTCTAATTCAATCTCAGTAAGATATTGAGAATGATGGCCTTTTAAAGAAAATTAATCATTCTTGTTACATTTTGTCTAGCTGCAATTTAGTTTTGTTTTGCAGTAATCTGATGCTGAACTGACTTGGCTTTTCCTATGTGTAGCAAACGTCCTAAGAACAGTATGCATTTGATCCAGAAGAATCAACTGAGTAATGTTGGGCATATGAGCCCAAACCCTGAAAGTACAAGGAAACTCATTGTGTTCATTGCTGCATTTAATTTTCTGAACTGCCTGCCTCATACACAAGCCATACACTGTGGTCACTGTCCAAGCAGCAATCACTGATTGGAGCTAATTGACAGAAAGCTTAATATAGAATTTATTTTTAATCTCTCCTGAGAGTAATATCCACTCAGAATGGAAAGAAAATGCATGGATTTGTTTCCCCATCTTGCTGATTAAAAGGGCCAATCCCAGGGAGACACATAGGGTTAACGTTTGTGACCTGGAATGCACTGCCACAGATTGCTGATCCAGTTTAACCAGACTTGTTTTCAAAAGGTAAATAGGAGGATTACTTGAAGTGGAACATTTCCCCATTTTTCCTTTTCCACGAAGCCACAACAGGCATGAGCGGTCAAATGGTGGACACCTATGCTATAAGATTACAATACAAGTTTGTCTTTTCACCGTGCCTTAGTTGGTTTTGTTGATCTGTGTGCTTCTTCTGCTTCAGAGACAATGACAGTGGGATCAGGAAGCCAGCCTGACGCAGAGGAAATTACATGGCACAATGACTCAAAGTGCTTTGAATTCAGAAATGTATTGCCTAATTTGAATTTGGTTGAATCCCAAGTGTTGTCTCGGAGTGATGAAGTAGACTAGTGCTGCATTTTAAAATGACATGACAATACCCAACTTACACTGACACTCAGCAGACAGCTGAAGTGAGGATAGGCTCGTACAGGTCCACTGCAGCTCAAAAACACTCAACGTATGAACGACCATTTCCGATTTCTCATCGGCTGGGAGCTCAGTTGGCAGCCACATTTCCCACTTGCGAGCTTCCTATATTATGAACATTAAGACCCTTATATAACCTTCAGTTTAGATGATTAAGGGATCTAATCAAGGTGCTTAAAATGAAGAATAGAGTCAATAGATCAGAGAAATTTACATCTGGTATGGGAATTCAGAGCAAAGGGGTGTGATTTTGTCTGAGAAAGTGAAATCCTGCATCTCACAGCATAATTGTGGATATGGAGGGGCAGGTTAACTTCTTGGACTGAGATGCATTGAATTTTAAGTAAGAATTATAGATTAATGGTGGATGATACGAGTTGAACTGGAGCCTAGATATAACATATATGAGGGATTGAGTGGCCACCTCTGTTCCGACTCAGTTTGGTACGGAAGCAATTTAACATTGACACGAGTTGCAATGTTCTGGGGGTATGTAGGAAAATCACCGAAGCGTCTGAGCGAAATGGGAAAGATTTTTACATTGACCAATTTTAACACTCCAAATGTATTATTCTTTCAACCAATTGAACAAAAATGCCCAGACTTAAGAAAATGTCAGTTTTTATGGGACAAGTTTTGTGCATGGCATGAAACTGGCTACTTGTACTCTGCACTTTGGACACTGAGTGGCACCACTGTGACATGTATGCACTTTGGTATGTTCTGCCTCGGTATTCCCTCCCTGGCAATCTTTGGCATAATATCCCCAGTGGTCATAGGTACAAAATCGGGGCATTTGCCCCTTTGTATCTTTTTCCAGCCCAAATGACTACCCGACTGTGGTACCTTGAACGTTTTGTCCAATCTTTACATGATGGAGATGGTGAATGCCAATGCTGGCCTTCTTCCTGCTTGGTTTTGTTTCTCCTATAGATTTGTCCAGTTCCTTCATTCCAAGTTAGAAGCCCTACATGGCTATCTCACTGCTTTCATCAATTAATTTATATTTCAACATCAATTTTCTAATGAGCCAACACACGGATCTCTTCAGCCAATTGTATATCTGTTCCAGTTCCAGTCATATGTTTCCCTTAATACTGAGACATCAACAAAAGCTGAACATTGTATTTTTTTAAAGAATCTATATAATGCAATGTGCAATCAAGTGATATCTGTGTAAACAGGGTTCCTGAGCAACAAGCACTTGTTAACACAATGGACAACCTCTATATTGACAAATAATTTTATCCTTCAGACACGGGATGGGGGAGGTGTGGGGGCTGGGGTAGAAATTCCACAAACTCATTCTGTTGTCTTGTCCTGAGATTTCTAGAGCTTACATTTTTGTTGTTCAGAGTAAAACTTGCTTCCCAGGCACTTGTATTTTTTATTCACTGTAGTGTATTTGTAATTTTTTATCCATTTATAATCGTAAGCTGTTTTCAAAGGGAAAATGGCTCCTTTAAGATATTGTAATATTGTACCTAGCAGGAGAATTCTTTCAGGTTCATCTTACTTTACCAATAGTCAGCATTATTGAAATGCTTCAGTGTATCGAGCAGTAATTTATGAAGACATTTACTTTATTTTTGAACATTTCTATCAGTGTAGCAGAGTTAATGCCCAAAAGGGGATTGTATTTTTGTATTTCTGTTAAGTATATTTACATTAATGTAAACTTTTCAGCCAATCTGCATGCATTATTGATATCATTGGCTTCTAAATCTTCACAGTACTGTGACATGGTGCCACACTCCAAGTGAGCCTATCCTGTCATCAGATATCTGCACAATCAAGCTGCAAGTGTGGTCAATCATTCTTGGGGTCAGTGCACTCATCCATTCTTGTAGTTGATCCATTGCTGTGCTCTGTGTGTTTGTCCATTCTGGGAGGCCATTGGACTGTCCAATCGAGTACATCTCTCATTTTAGAAAGAGGGTGGTGTAAAATAGATTGTAGCATATTGATTGATGGCCACTCAAGTCAGTCGTTGACCTCAATCTGTTAATCTAAGCTCTCCCTACCTAAGAGAAATATTTTGATTTATGTCCATTCCCCTGCACTGCAACAATATTAACTGCAGACCAGTTGCAGAGATGTTCACGGGCAGGAGGGTGGGGAGAGGTCTGCAGTTGGGCAGGTTTCGTTAAAAACGTGATGAATTTTAAATACTTGCAATAATAGATCAAGACTGTCAGAATATCTGTCACCACATAACATGCAACACAAGAAGGCAAGTCCACCAATAGTGAAGCCCATCAAACCTATTCGTTGAGTATTTATGTGGCAATGGGCTCTACATTCGCACCATGTTTGGGGTAAAGGAATTTGTCCTGAATTTCATTGGTGAATAACAGTTGGTATAACACAATGCCAGAGTTAGATCCTGACTACTCCTGTCCGTGGACCACATTCTTCCTGTGGCCTCGTGGTTTCCTTCCACATCCCAAAGAAATGCAGTCGTGTAGGTTAATTGGTTACTGTAAATTTCCCCTAGTGTGTGAGGAATGGATTAGAATGGGGGCTGGTATAGAACTAGGGTAAACAGACGATTAATAGTCTGTGGGTCGATGGTCCCGTTTTCGTCCTGTATATTTAAACTTACCACTGTAAGTGGCCTAAATTTAAATAGCCTACAAGGAAATATCCTAATCACAATTTTCATAATCACAATGTTTCACAGAAAGTCTTCTGATTGTGTTGCTAGTCTCTTCATTTCAGTTAGGTCTGTGATGATGGTCTGAGTTGTGGGATGGCAATAGAAAGAATCATCGTAGCCTTCTAGGCCTTTGATGTCCAGTGCTATTTGCTGGAAACGAGTGACCTGTGAAGAACACAATCAATATCTATGAAGAAGGAATGGTTCCTTGGTCGATCCACTGGAAAGTGGAAAATGGTATAAAGAACATTTGTCATTTCTTGGAATAAACAGAACAGATAAGCCACTAAGTTTCTTTTGATGCATCAGTTGATTTCCATTCTCCATTCGCCCTGTACAAATCAAAATTAAAGGGATATACGCAGTCGGTGTTAGCTGGTTGACACTGGACTCTGATTATTGTGCACAGACAGCCACGTCCACACACAAACATGTATGAATCTGTATAATCGACGGTCCACTGCGGAAACTGTTCATAAGAACCTCACTTGCAAATAAAATTTCAGATTGGCATTTGCTTGGGAAGTAAGCTTTGCTTTGGCCTTAGTCCCACCACAAATCCTATAAATTCAAGTCTTTCCGGAGGGTGTAATAACTTTTTAATGATACGGCGTGTGAGCAGATGGTACATTTTAAGATAAATAAATCTCTACGTGATATTAATCTTTTGCGCAGTGAATTTCTTTAGTTCCACTATATGAAGCATGTTTTAACCTTTTAAAATGTTGCTTTGTAAGATTTTAAATTTCAGCGTGCAGATGGAATACATAGAAAATTTCTTTGAAGTATTTTTTTAAATAAATGAAAAAATTCTGAAGTTGTCATTCATTGGTGTTATTTGTGTTACTTAGAAATTAGCACACACAATAGGCCAGTTAACCCTACTGATCTTCAGAGTAGCGTTCTTCAGAGTATGAGACTACTGTTCTGTTTAATGTTATCAGAATGTCCTTGCATTTCCATCTCCCTTGTAATTATTCAGCTTGCATCTCGTGCCGAGCTGAACGGGGTGCCAGAGGGGATGATAGACACAAAAAGCTGGAGTAACTCAGCGGGCCAGACAGCATCTCTAGAGAAAAGGAATAGGTGACGTTTCAGGTAGACACCCTCCAAGCTTGTCAGAGGAGATGGTTGAGGCAGGCACAAACACTACAAAATAATTTGGGCAGGTACATGGATAGAAAAGGTTTGGAGGGATATGGGCCAAATGCAGGCAGAGGGGAATAGCAGAGATAGGTATTTTGGTTGACATGTATGAGTTGGTCTGAAAGACCTGTTTCCATCCTGTATAACTGAATCTATGGCAGTCTCTTCTGTGGCAATGGGTTCCACGTTCTCAGCAGTCAGTTCGGATTTACCAGTAGGTATTTTTAACATGACTGCTGCTTGCCTTTCATCTTTTCCACCAGTGATTCAGTATTCCAGGATCGTAGACTATTAACTCAAAAGGCTGCTCCACCCATCTAGCCTGTGATGTCGTATCCAGTTAGTCCTACATAACACTTTTTCCACGTATTCCTGAAAGGTGTTTTTTTCCCCTCTAAATATTTATCCAATTCTCTTTTTAAGGCTTCCATTGATTCAAAATGTAATTACATTGTCATTTTAAAGTTTTCATTGGTATCATCACTTAAGGGCCTGTCCCACCAGCATGCAACTCCATACGATTAGCGCGACCTAACGTGGTCGCTTGAGCCGTCCAGCGTCGCGGGGACGGTCCCACTTCGATCGCCGGAGCCGTGCGGAATTGCGCGGAGTTCGTCCCGACATCCGCGGGGCTCTGAAAAACTGACTGTACAAAAATTCACGCGGCAACGGCTTGTCGGCTCGCAGTCGCCTCGACGCATTACACACCGCCTCGACATCATGCCTCCATGACTCTCTCTGTAGGTGCCTCCATGACCCTCTGTGTGTGTGCCTCTGTGCGCCTCTCTGTCCTGGCGAACTTACCTTAAGACTTTGCTCCAAGTTCGCCTCACTTTGCGCCGCGTTGCGCCACTCACCCGACCTCCGCGAGGCCCTCGCTGCTGGTTTGGTAGCGCTTGCCGTATGCAGGCGCATGCTGGTGGGAACGGCCCTGTACAGGGATCACCCGACCTCCGCGCGGCCCCCGCTTCTAGTTTGATCGCGTTCATCGCATGGAGTCGGATGCTGGTAGGACAGGCCCTTTAGTTTATTGTCTTTATTAATGGATTGTCGCCCATTCCTTCTCTCCAGAGATGCTGCCTCACCCGCTGAGTTACTCCAGCATGTTGTGTCTACCTTTGATTTAAACCAGCATCTGCAGTTCTTTCTTACACATTACAATCGAGCTGTTCGGCATACGGATGCATGATAAAGGGTATAACATTTAGTGTGAAATAAAACCAGTAAGGTTCAAATCACAGATAGCTTAAGGGTCTGCAATAAGGTAGGTAGTAGTTCAGGACTGCTATCTGGTTATTGACCATCAGCCATCGGAACAGTTTCTCCTTAACTAAACCCATCAGCATTTTAAACATAATGTAATGAATGTTCTCATGGGCTACTTCACAATCTGTCCAAAGCTTTTATGATCTTCCTGTCTAATGCCAAGAATGAGACACCACTTAAGCTTAACTAACTGTTACTTAATATAGATTTAACTAAGCTTATTGTTCGTATGCAGGAACGTTGTTTGATTTATCTTACTGCTTTCAAAGACTTTTGTAAAACAACCTGGTCTCTGTTCTTGAACCTCATTTAAAACTAATTTAGTTTGTTACATTCTGGTACAATGAGAGAAAATATCAGCTCACACTATGCTGCATTTGAATATCATCTGCTGTGAAACGCCTATTTCAACAGCCTATGTCCATGTCGTTTTAAAGTCTTTAATATCATCATCACTATTTACTACCCTTACACATCTTGTGCAATCTGCAAATTTCAAAATGACACCTTGCAAAGTCTGAACATGCTGGGTTTATACCTGCTGTGCACAAATAGCTTTAAAGTGGAATGGCAGTTTTCATAGAAGGTTAGGCAGTTAGTTTCATGGCAGAATATCTTCTTAAAAGAGCAATTAATACATTTAAAATACATTGAGACTGATTGTCCATCATCAGGTTACAACTGATTGTATACCGAGGTACAGGGATAACCAGCCAGCGGAAAGACAATACATGATTAAAATCGTGCCATTCACAGTGTACAGATACATGATAAGGGAATAACCTTTAGTGCAAAATAAAGTCCGATCAAAGATAGTCCGAGGGTCCCCAATGAGATAGCTAGTAGTTCAGGACCGCTCTCTGGTTGTGGTAGGATGATTTCGTTGCCGGTGATCAGCTGGAAAGAAACTGTCCCTGAATCTGGAAGTGTGCGTTTTCACACTTCCATACCTTTTGCCCGATGAGAGAAGAGGGAATGGCCAGGGTGTGACTCGACCTTGATGACGCTGCTGGCCTTGCCGCGGCAGTGTGAGGTATAAATGGAGTCAATGGAAGGGGGGTTGGTTTGTGCGATGGTCTGGGCTGCGTTCACAATTCGCTGCAATTTCTTGTGGCCAAGTTGTGATGCATCCTGATAAAATGCTTTCTACGGCGCATCTGTAGACTTTGGTGAGAATTGTTGCTGTCATGCCGAACTACCGAAGCCTTATTAGGAAATAGACGCGTTGGTGACTGTCATTCTAGTTCCTGCTTTTCTATGTCTATCTCCATCCCCCTCTCACACTGCACTCCATTCATGTTGCTTCTCCCTGCTATATCCCTTACACCCGTCTTTGTGTTTCCACTCCCAGTCTCCATACAATAAATTGTCACCCACTTTCTTCCCTCCCCATTACACTCCCATTTCAGGCATCTTTTCTCTTTTAGTAACTGGATTGAAACCGTATGCAACTACAGAAATCTTCAAGTGTCAGAATGTTTACTGTTCCATTGCATCATGACTTTAAACTCTGATCAAAGAAAGATATGCCTATGCTATGTGTCTCACCTCCCCTTTAGGATAAAACAAACTACAGCGAGATTGCTGGAGTTGCAGACAGTGAGGAAGGCAATGGGATATAATCAACTGCACAAATGATTCAGGGCTGCCAACATCGGGTGAGAGTTGGGACTGAGAGACCAAGCCCGAGGGAGCAGAGCGTTGGGGGGGGGGGGGGGGGGGGGGGGAGTAGGGTGCTACATTCATTGGCTTCCTTGTTATCTAACATGCTAGTTACTTTGTCAAAGACGTCATCAATTGGTTGAACACAATTCCTCATCCATAAAATTATACTCACTCAGTATTCTGTTACCATTTGTTAAGGGCTTGGACACACTAAATGCAGGAAACATGTTCCCGATGTTGGGGGAGTCCAGAACCAGGGGCTCTCCTCCTCTCTCCCGCCCTCTCCCCCTCTCTCTCCTCTCTCCCCCCTCCCTCCCTCCCTCCCACATCACTCTCCCCCTTCCTCTCTCCCCTCTTTCTCCTCTGTTTATCCTCTTTCTCTTTGCCCCCCTCTTGCTTTCTCTCTCCCCCTTTTCCCACTTTCCCTCTCTCTCCCTCTTCCCCATCTCTCCCTCTTCCCCTCTCTCTTCCCTTTCTTCCCTCTCTCCTCTCTCCCTCTCCCTCTCCTCTCTCTCTTCCCCATCTCTCTCTCCCTCCCCTCTCTCCCCCCCCTTCTCTCTCCCCATTCTCTCTCCCTCTCTCTCTCCCTTTGCTCACTCCCCCCTGTCTCCTTCCCCTCTCTCTCTCTGCCTCCCTTGTAGAGTGTCTGTCCCTTCGGCACAGAGACTCTCACGGCAGCGGCGCAACGGTTCCGACGGCCCGGGACTCTTGCACTGAGGCTGCTTCATAGCCGGCGATGCAGCGAGCGACTCACCAGCCCAGTAAACGCTCGCCAGCCCCGTTCCCGGCATCTGTCCCCGGCAAACATTCACCGGCCCCGCAAACACTCACCAGCATCTGTCCCCGCCGCTGGTTCTGGTTCTGCTTCCATCCCTCCCTCAGCCCCGGCTCTCCAACACTCGTGGCCCATGCAGTTTATCTGAGTTTTTTAATTTTCGTTGATCACAGAATTTCTCGACAGAGCGTGAGAAATTTGTGATCAGCGTGAGGGCGTGAGAATTTGTCGAAATGAGTGAGTCTCACGCTGAAAGCGTGAGAGTTGGCAGCCCTGCAAATGACAGATGGAGTTAAATCTGGTAAATGTGTGGTTGAGGCCACTTGGGGAGGTTGAAGGTGAGGGGAAATATGCCGTTAATGGAAAGACCCTTAATGGCATTAATGTACAGAAGGATCTTGCAGTCCATATCCATAACTCCCCGAAAGTGGCAACATAAGTTGATAAATGGGTAAAGAAGGCATATAGTATGCTCGCCTTCCTAATGTGAGTTGGTCTTGGCATAGACATTGCGGGCTAAAGAGACCGTTCCTGTATAGTACTGTTCTATGATCTATGAACAGCTAATGGAATGCTTCTGAAACTGTTACTGTTACTGTTACAAAATACTGTCGTTAAATACACCGTAGTACAATGATTGACAAATGTTCTACACACTGCTGATGCGTTGCCCCGATGGCAATTCCCTTAATGTTGCTTAATACCGATTACCTCTAACTCAATTTTTTAGACCTAAATTCAGGATGCATAATTTAATTTTAATGATCTGATTTAAATTCTTACCTGCGTGTCTGCCTGCTTAAATGCGGCCAATGGAACTTGAACTGAGCATCATCTGAGGTAACGGTTACCTGCCTGGCCAATCTCGTCCCTATCACCTCCCTGAGCATTGAACAGATAGAAAATGAGCAATTAGCTAATTGACATCAGGCTGAATGTAAAGTTGAATGTGACCAACTCAGATGTAATTGGATTTATGGACAATCAGTGACTATAAATCTAGGTTATTTCCCAGTGTGTGCAATAGTTTGCCAATTGACATTGAAATAAGAATAAGAGCAAATGGATTGCCTGGTGCCATTACTGGAAAGCAGCATGAGTCTGCATTTGTGCACTAAAACATTTCGCAAGAATTAATGATTGCAGCTGTGCCCAGCACTCTGCTTCCTATTTGCATAAAATTATGTTAAATGCGTATCAAATGGCTGGACCACAGTTGGAGTACTTTTCTGATTGTTGTTTCATTAAAAAAAAGGATACAGTGACACAAGATAATGCCAAAATGATTTGTAAGGGTGATATCAGAACTGCAAGGTTATTCTTAATTGGAAAGGACAAATGTCTGCGTCTCTTGCGAAGAAAAAGGCTGAGGAATGACCCAATAAAGATTTTTTTAATATTAATATAAAGGAATGGACAACGTTTCCAGATCTGGGAAAGAGCAAATTTAAAATCCATTAATAAAGATCGATACCATGAAATGAAACATTGGCATCCATAGAAAACACCTCCAGCTGACCTTACCTCCATGGGAGTCGTTGATGCAAAAAGTGCACTGAAGGCAAAGCGGAAAATAAAAAAAATCCAAGTGCCAAAAATGTAAAAACTGAAAAGGTTGGAAATATCAGGCTGCATCTGTAGGCAGAGAAACAGAGGTAGAGCTTCAGGTGGAAGAATCTTTGTCAGAACTCGGGGAAAGCCGGCTGGGCATGTCAGAGAAAGGTTGTGTCTTACAAACTTAATCAGGTTCTTTGAGGTGGTGACAAAGTTAATCGGTGAGGGTACTGTGGTGGATGTTGTCTACGTGGATTTTAGTCGGGCATTTGATAAGGTCGCCCTTATCTAGCCAGAAGATTAAGATGCACAGCATTAATAGTGACTAGGTCATATGGATATGGAGCTGGCTTACTGATAGAAGACAGAGGGTTGTGATGAAAAGACAATGATCAGGCTGGAGGTTTGTGACCAGTGGAGTTATGCAAGGATATGTGTTGGGACTGCTGCTGTTTGAATGAATGAATAAGTTTATTGGCCAAGTATGTTCACATACAAGGAATCTGCCTTGGTGCTCCGCTCGCAAGTGACAATGACACATAAAACATTAATAATAAAACATTATCGATTAAACATGTGAATTAAATAAAATACCAGAGCAAAAGGAGGCTACAGATTTTTAGTTATTGAGTGGAGCTACTACTTGTGGAAAAAAAATGTTTTTATGTCTGGCTGTGGCAGCTTTGACAGTCCGGAGTTGCCTTCCAGAGGGAAGTGATTCAAAGAGTTTGTAGCCAGGGTGAGCGGGGTCAGAGATGATCTTGCCCGCTCGTTTCCTGGCCCTTGCAGTGCACAGTTCATCAATGGAGGGAAGGTTGCAGCCAATAACCTTCTCAGCTGATCGGACGATTCGCTGCAGCCTCCAGGTGTCGTGCTTGGTGGCTGAGCCAAACCAGACCATGATGGAGAAGGTGAGGACAGACTGTAGAATTGGACCATCATTGCCTGTGGCAGATTGTGCTTCCTCAGCTGCCGCAGGAAGTACATCCTCTGTTGTGTAGGCAGATTCCGCCCCATCCTGGATCAGACCAATCAGGGTTGAGTCGTCCGCAAACTTGAGAAGCTTGACACAGGAGTCTGTGGAGGTGCAGTCATTGGTGTAGGTAGAGTAGAGGAGACGTGAGAGTACGCAGCCTTGTGGTGCTCCTATGCTGAGGGTCTGTGGGTTCGAGATCTCCCAGCCTCACATGCTGCTTCCTGTCTGTCAGGAGATTGGTGATCCACCGACAGAGGGGTTCAGGCACAGTCAACTGGGAGAGTTTGGAGTGTAGTAGCTCTGGCACAATCGTGTTGAATGCAGAGCTAAAATCAACAAATGACTTGGACATCCATTGGTCTGTTAGTAAGTATGCAGATGACATCGAGAATGCTGAGGTGAGGAAGGCTGTCAACGTGTACATCGGGATATAGATCAGCTACACAATGGGGCAGAGAAATGGCAGATGATGTTTAATCCGTCCAAGTGTAAGGTGTTGCACTTTGGGAGGTCAAATGTAAGGGGCAAATGTACGATTAATGGCATTGATGTACGGAGGGATCTTGGGGTCCAAGTCCATAACTCCCTGAAAGTGGCAACACAAGTTGATGTAGTGGTGAAGAAGGCATATGGTGTGCTTGCTTTCATAGGTTGGGGCATTGAGTATAACAGTCAGGAAGTTATGATACAGCTTTATAGGAATTTGGTAGGCAGCATTTGGAATACTGTGTACAGTTCTGGTCGCCCCATTACATGAAAGATGGGGAGGCTTTTGAAAGGGCGCAGAGATGGTTCATCAGAATGATGCCTGGATTAGTGGGTATTAGCTACAGGGAGAGGTTGGACAGACATGGATTGTTTTCTCTGGAATTACAGAGGCTGTCATATATTATATATTGTAATATTATGAGAATGCATGGGGAGGATAGACGGTCAGAATCTCTTTCCCAGGATGGAAAAATCAAATACCAGATGGCATAGCTTTAAGGTGGGAATGGGAAAAGTTTAAAGGATGATGTGCAGGGCAATTTTTTTACGCACAGATCGTTGAGTGCCTGGAATGCACTGCCGGGCGTGGTGGTTTAATTGGATACGTTAGTGACAATTAAGACTTTTGGATAGGCCGATGTTCAGGGAATGGAGGGATATGGGTTATGTGCAGGTAGATATATGATGGTCTTGACATCATGTTCAGACATTGTGGGCCGAAGGGCCTGTTCTTGTGCTGTACTGTTAAATGACGGGTGAGAGGTGCAAGTAATGGCATGAACTAGTTGGCCTATGTCAACTGTCTCAGCTGTATATTCTAATTCCATTTTTCTAATTACCAGCATCTTTTGGCTTGCTTTTAAAGGCCACAGATATTGTGTGCTGTTGATAATAATAACTGCTGAAAATCACACTTCAGCAAAAGTGCTTATTTTCTGTCTGGAAGTGAGAAGAGGTGAAGCTGCACCCTGTTGTATCCTGCCATCTTTGTTGGAGGGGGCTGTGTAAGGTGGAAACATGCCAGATATGGCTTGATAGCTGGCATTCTCCGAGAAAGAGGGTTGTGAGTTCCAAATTGCATATCAAAAACATGATTAGGTTGGTTATTCTGTTACACTGAGAGAGGGCTGTGCTGTCAGACTAGTATCTTTCAAATGAGATGTTAAACCAAGGTTTAACTGTCCTTCAGGATGACGTGAAATTCTGTGAGGTTCTGGTTGGAACTTTTTTGAAGAACAAAAAAAAGTTCTACCCAGTCTTATGGTAAAGATAGCTTTAAGCTACACTGTGATATTGATCAGTTGGGAAGCAATGGTCCATGGAATTGAATCCTGTCGAGTGTAAATTGATGTATTTTAGAAGCTCAATAAGGGTAGGACATATACAAATGGTAGGGCCTGCATGTCTTTATCATTAAGTTCAAGAAGGAACTGCAGATGCTGGAAAATCGAAGGTAGACAAAAGTGCTGGAGAAACTCAGCGGGTGCAGCAGCATCTATGGAGCAAAGGAAATAGGCAACGTTTCGGGCCGAAACGTTGCCTATTTCCTTCGCTGCATAGAAGCTGCCGCACCCACTGAGTTTCTCCAGCACTTTTCTCTACCTTGCCTTCATCATTGACGTGTTTTTTATTTCTAATTGGATTTTTGTATAGGGTTTTTTTCAGACTTTTTAACTCTTGCAGAATATTACGTGTAATTGATGTATAATTCATGTCTTTATGTATTTCTCTGTGCCCGTGATGTTGCTGCAAGGTGTATATGACATTAAACTGGACTTGACTTGGACAGAGGAACCTTGGGATACAAGTCCACTGATACCTGAAAGGGGCAGCACAGGCTACAGAGGGGGATGAAAAAGGCATTCAGGATGCTTTATTTCATCAGCGGCGGCAGAGAATATAAAAGCAGGGATGCCACGTTCCAAGTTGGATCATGTTTTCCTTGGCATCACAGACGTTGTGGGCCAAAGAGCCTGTTATTCTGTAGTTGTGCTGTAGTTATCCATGTTCTATACTCTGTTCTGTTCAAACCCCTGTTCCACTGTATGAGTTTATTCCAAGAGCTCTCCCGAGTTTGCCCTGATTCGAACTCGGAGATTTACGGTAATGGCCACTCGTTGGTACTCGGGGCTCTCGTGGATATTTTTCAACGTGTTGAAAAATCTTCACGAGTCTTCCCGTGCTTACCCGCCGTTAGCGAGTCTTCCCGAGTACCTGCCATTAGCGGTACGAGCTGCTAAGAGATGTCCCCGAGCTCCGATGTACCCGCTACAATACAAGTGCAAGTGCAAGTGAAATGAATTTGCCAGCAGCGGTACAATGATAAAGAACACACAAATCACACTAAAAAGTTAACATAAACATGCACCACAGCATTCATCACTGTGGTGGAAGGAACAACATTTGGTCAACGTTCATTCTCCGTGCTTACCACGAGTTTGATTTTTTTTTAAACTCGGAAGAGCTCTTGGAATTAACTCTTACCGTGGGACAGGGCTTTAACTTTATGAAATATTGGCCAGGCCTCATGGACTATTGTGTGCAGTTTTGGTCCTTGTAGAAATGATGTAATTGGGAAGTGTGCAGACAAGATTTACCATCATGTTGCTTGATTTGGACCGGGGGAGATTCGATGGGCTGGGTTTGTTTCCCTTGGAGTGGAGGAGGCTGGTAGAAGTAGGCAAAACCGAGGCATTAATGGTAGACAGTGAGAATCTGTTTCTGGTGTCTAAAACCATAGGGCATGTGTTTGTGAAGAGTCATCATGGCTATCCCTCGAGGTCAAAGATGCTGGTCTACATTCTGTTGTTTTTACGGACTCAGGTGGCTTATGAGTCCAATCCTGGCTTTGCAGCTCAGTTCTTTCAGAACGAAGACGGCTGGGCGTGTGTCTGTTTAATGTGTACTTGATGTTGCGCTCCAAGAAGCACACGCTCCTTCACAAATCAATCAACTCATTCCAATGGCAAGGGGACCAAGACGATAGGAGCTGAAGAGGAAGACATTCAGAAAGACATCATAGCTACCGCTGACAGAGAATATCTGAGCTGTGTTTTATCCACGTAATGAACTGCAGTAATTCTTCTGTGTCAGTGCTCTCCTCACCTATGATATCTGGAACAAAGCCAGCACGTGCATAGATCACTATTCAAGTCACAACTGCATTGCCAATCCATTGCCTTTGCTGTTCAAAATCCTGCGAATCTCTTCCGAGCAGCTTTGTGCAGGTCCTTCACAATATGGCTGCAATCGTTCCACATAGCAACCCACCAGTGCTTCCTCAGGGGCAAATGGGATTATGTAATTAATGCCGTACTTATTAGGAGTCTTTAAGAACAAATTAAAGAATACATTTCTCACCACCGCACATTTTCCCATTAGACGCTATCTTGATCCTCACTTAAAAGAGATTCTGATGTATGAACATCAGGATGTGATAATTTAAAACAGAGGGTTAGTTTCTTTTTCCAACCTCATCACCATTTATTTTCCAAAACAACATCCTATTTACTCTGGCTGAACAATGTATCACTGACTTATTGATGAGTCCACTTGTTCAAGTTTCATTCTTAGTATCAGTGGCGGAGCTCAATTGCTACCTTGTGGTTAGTGAACGTGTTTGGTGAGTTAATATCCGGATTGTGATCTCTATCTCCAAGATAATCTTCAGATCCTGTGACATTTCTCGCAGAAACGTATCGGAGAACCTATCTCTCTTCTCCACGCACGTGCCAATATGTTTTAGAGTGTGGTGCAGGCAGCCAGCTACTCAAAAGACAATAGGTGCAGGAGTAGGCCATTCGGCCCTTCGAGCCAGCACCGCCATTCAATGTGATCATGGCTGATCATCCCCAATCAGTACCCCGTTCCCGCCTTCTCCCCATTTCCCCTGACTCCGCTATCTTTAAGAGCCCTATCTAGCTCTCTCTTGAAAGTATCTAGAGAACCGGCCTCCACCACCCACTGAGGCAGCGAATTCCACAGACTCACAACTCTCTGTGAGAAAAAGTGTTTCCTCGTCTCTGTTCTAAATGGCTTACCCCTTATTCTTAAACTGTGGCCCCTGGTTCTGGACTCCCCCAACATCGGGAACATGTTTCCTGCCTCTAGCGTGTCCAAACCCTTAACAATCTTATATGTTTCAATAAGATCTCCTATCATCCTTCTAAACTCCAGTGTACAAGCCCAGCTGCTCCATTCTCTCAGCATGACAGTCCCGCCACCCTGGGAATTTACCTTGTAAACCTACGCTGCACTCCCTCAAATTAGGGGACCAAAACTGCACACAAGACTCCAGGTGTGGTCTCACTAGGGCTCTGTACAACTGCAGAAGGACCTCTTTACTCCTATACTCGACTTCTCTTGTTCTAAAGGCCAACATGTAATTCGCTTTCTTCACTGCCTGCTGTACCTGCATGCTTACTTTCATAGACTGATGAACAAGGACCCCCAGATCCTGTTGTACTTCCCCTTTTCCCAACTTGACGCCATTTAGATAGTAATCTGCCTTTCTGTTTTTGCTGCCAAAGTGAATAACCTCACATTTATCCACATTAAACTTCATCTGGCATGCATCTGCCCACTCCCCCAACCTGTCCAAGTCACCCTGCATTCTCATAGCATCCTCCTCACAGTTCACACTGCCACCCAGCTTTGTATTATCTGCAAATTTACTCACCATGGAGGAGAACATTGTATAATTATAGAGTCAAAAAATCAGCTCAAGACAGGGACAATATCTCAGATATGGCCAAGCTCACGAAATTATGTACACTTAAGAAGGAAATTAAAAAAGGTGAAAAGGGGCCATGAAATATCACTGGCAGATGAGGTAGCAATGTTACAAAATTTTGAGATTTTAAAAATCAAGTCTGCAATTTATCCCATCAGATAAAGCATAAAAAGAAGTTTAATTTGACACCTAATTTACTTTCATATCTTCAGTATTAAGAAAGTTATGGCCATTTTCATACTCGGAAATGAGCATCTTGCTTCCCATTGCCTTTCAATTGACTTAACTCAAAAGCTGTGATCTGGAAAAGTTAAAAGTCCATAACATTCTTAAAAATTAAGAGAACTCAATGAAATTTTCAGTTATTATAGATTGAAGCATTCTGAAACAAATATTAAACAATCTTACTTGGATTACCTGAAATTAAAGCATATAATTAGTTAGTTATCTAATTGTAGCAAATTACAAAATTCAATGAGTAGATCTAAACATCTATCAATTTCTTAAGAAAAGATAAACTTTTTTTAAATTGCCTAAGTGTCCAAATAACATTCACACAATAATCCACAATATAACATAATTTTTAAATTTCATTTTCATGAATTTCTGGGCCAAATGGAAGGAATTTAGTGTTTTATGCCTGTAAATTAATGGCCATTTAAATCAACTAGCGAGTGGGTTTTAGTGGAATGCGGTGGATTGGAACGTTGCGGTTAGCAGTGAAGTCGGGGGGAAAAATACTGGGGGTTCATACATTTTTTGGGGACCCCATTTCGCAACATAAAAATATTATTAATGCCTCCCGAAAAACCAACTTTTAATATAAAAATAAAGTATTTACCTTTTTTTCTCCCCTACGAAAAATGCTTCCGGTTGTCTGCGCTCACGGCTTTTGAAGGTGATTTTTAAATTACTCTAGTTAATAAATAATCTAGAGTAATTTAAAAATACCACCATTCATTAAATGTCGGAGCGATTTTTCTTCAGCAACCAAATCGCCCGACATTCATCGATTATCCAGGCCTGTGGAAAAACGGCACTTTAAGCCCGCCCCCCTCTGCAAGGCGCGAAAGTCGCGCACACGGGGAGCGGCAGAAGTGCAGCGCCGGTAAAGGTAAGTTTTGTAACATACCTAGATGAGGTGAAGGAAAATCATAAACTATTCTGTAGGCATGAGAAGAGTAGCCAGGGAGAGCAGGTCCCCTTAAGGATCACCACAGTGATTTATGTATGCCATGGGAAATGAGAGAGATCTGAAATGAATACTTTCTGCCTATATTTAACATTAAGAAGGACTTGGAAGCTTCTGCATTCAGGGAGGGTAAAGTGATATTTTGGATAGACACAAAAAGCTGGAGTGAAGGGCCTGTCCTACTTTCACGACCTAATTCACGACCTCTGCCGAATTTGCCCTTGACTCATACTCGCAGCATGGTCGTCACAAGGTCGTAGGTAGGTCGTAGCAGGCTGTGATGCTAGCCGTAGGTACTCGTGGCATCAAGTAGGTCGTGGCGTTTTTTTCTAGCCTGATGAAAAATGTCCATGAGTAAAAAAGGTCATGAATTAGGTCGTGAAAGCGGGACCTTAACTCAGCGGGTCAGACAGCATCTCTGGAGAAAAGAGTGACGTTTTGGGTTGAGATCCTCCTTCACACTGAGAGTCAGGGGAAAGGGAAACGCATCCGCAGTTATGCATCCTTCCTCGAGGAACTCAATCACTTTTATGGCCGCTTTGAAAGGGACAACCAAGAGTTGGCCATCAAGACTGGGCTCCCCGATGACCACCAGCCCCTCACACTCAACCCCTACGACGTGCACGTGGCACTGAGTAGGATCAATGTACGCAAGGCTGCCGGCCCTGACGGCATCCCCAGGCGCGTCCTCAGGACCTGTGCTGCACAGCTGACAGACGTCTGGAGTGACATCTTCAGCCTGTCACTTGCCCAGGCAGTTGTCCCCACGTGCCTTAAAACCACCTCCATCGTGCCAGTGCCAAAACACTCCACTGCGGCGAGCCTCAACGACTTCCGCCCAGTTGCACTCACCCCTATCATCGCCAAGTGCTTTGAAAGGCTGGTCATGGCACACCTCAAATGCTGCCTACCTCCCACTCTGGACCCCTACCAGTTTGCATATCGTAAGAACAGGAGCACGGAGGATGCCATCTCAACGGCACTCCACTCCACCCTCTCCCACCTCGACAACAGAAACACTTATGCGAGAACGCTGTTCATCGATTACAGCTCAGCATTCAACACCATTATCCCCTCTAAATTGATTGCCAAACTCGATGACCTGGGCATCAAACCCTCCCTCTGCAATTGGTTACTGGACTTTCTAACCAACAGACCACAGTCTGTCAGGTTGGATAACCATTCCTCCTCTACCCTCATCCTGAACACTGGTGTTCCCCAGGGCTGCGTGCTGAGCCCCCTCCTCTACTCCCTCTTCACCTACGACTGCATACCTGTACATGGTACCAACACCATCATCAAGTATGCAGATGACACGACGGTGATTGGCCTCATCAGCGACAGCGATGAGTCGGCCTACAGGGAGGAGGTTCAGCTCCTAACAGCATGGTGTGCCGACAATAACCTGGCCCTCAACTCCAAGAAGACCAAGGAGCTCATTGTGGACTTCAGGAGATCGAGAGACTGCACGCACACCCCCATCCATATCAACGGGACGGAGGTGGAACGTGTCACCAGCTTCAGGTTCCTGGGGGTCAACATCTCCGATGACCTCTCCTGGACCCACATCCTCGCTGATCAACAAGGCTCACCAGCGTCTCTTCTTCCTGAGGAGACTTAAGAAGGTCCACCTGTCTCCCCAGATTCTGGTGAACTTCTACCGCTGCACCATCGAGAGCATCCTTACCAACTGCATCACAGTATGGTATGGTAACTGCTCTGTTGCCGACCGGAAAGCTCTGCAGAGGGTGGTGAAGATCGCCCAACGCATCACAGGCTCCTCACTCCCCTCCATTGAGTCTGTCCATAGTAAACGATGCCTGCGCAGGGCGCACAGCATCGCCAGGGACAGCTCACATCCCAACCATAGACTGTTTACCCTCCTCCCATCCGGGAGACGCTACAGGTCCCTCCGCTGCCGTACCAGCAGGCTCAAGAACAGCTTCTTCCCTGCGGCTGTCACACTTCTGAACGCTGCACCTCAATGACTGCCTGTCTCCACCCCTACCCTCCCCCGGACACTGTATA
This sequence comes from Raja brachyura, assembly GCA_963514005.1. The sequence goes on along the minus strand of OY740804.1, from coordinate 38,709,876 downwards.
TGTAGACATCATTCGTATGTTCGCCCTTCGGAGATACCAACTGCATTTCGTTGTCTCTGTATTGTACACTGAACAATGACAATAAAGATTGAATTGAATTGAATTGAATTGAAAAAAATGAGAGATATAGATGGTGATGTAGAGAGATATAGAAGAAATGAATGAAAGATATACAAAAATAATAAAGAAAACATGCCATTGTTAGCTGTTTGTTAGGTGAGAATGAGTACAGATAATGGGACTCAACGAGACTACTTTGAAGCTGGCATGAGGCTTGGAGACAGAAGGAATGTAGGGATCACTTGAAGTTAGAGAAATCAATATTCATACCACTAGGGTGTAAGCTGCCCAAGCTAAATATGAGAAGCTGTTCCTCCAATTTGCGTTTGGCCTCACTCTGGCAATGGAGGAGGCCCAGGACAGAAAGGTCAGTGCGGCAAAATTTTGGAGCCTATCAATATTACAATGGAGGTGTTGGATTTAAATCCCTGGGGTCTGACGAGGAGATTGCTAGACCCTGTCAATAATTTACTGTTGGTATTAGTCTGTTATTTTTGCATGTGCAGCTTCTTCTTTCGTGTGGCGTGCACAGCCTAAAGTTGTCGGACAACTGTTCTATTTGATCTTCCGTTTGTGCACGTCGAGTTGCTTGCATTCGTCGAAACAGGGCGGATCACGTGAAGGTTGCAATCTTCCACCCCTTGCACGTACTGAGTGAGGTAAAGTGAAAAGCTTTGTTTGCTTGCCATCCATCACATAACACTATACACCAGTACATGTAGTACAAAGAGAAAAATACCAGAATACAGAGGTACAGTATTCTTGTGTTAGTTACAGAGAAAGTCAGGGCTGCCAACATTGGGTGAGAGTTGGGAGTGAGAAATTGCGAGAGACCAAGGCCGAGGGAGTGGAGCGACTGTGGGGGGGGGGGGGGGGAGGGTGTGGGAGGAGGGTGCCAAATTATGGATAATAAAATTTGCTACATTCATTGGCTTCCTTGTTAACTAACATGCTAGTCACTTTGTCAAATAAGTCAACAATTGGTTGAACACAATTTCTCATCCATAAAATTATACTCACTCAGTATTCTGTTACCATTTGTTGCCAAGGGCTTGGACACACAAGATGCAGAAAACATGTTCCCGATGTTGGGGTAGTCCAGAACCAGGGGCTCCCCCCCCCCCCCCCCTCTCTCTCTCTCTCTCTCTCTCTCTCTCTCTCTCTCCCCCTTCTCTCTCTCTCTCTCTCTCTCCCCCCCTCTCTCTCTTCTCTCTCTCCCCCCTCTCTCTTCCCCCCTCTCTCTCCTCTCCCCCCCTCCCCCCTCTCTCTCCTCTCTCACCCCCCCCTCCTTCTTGCTCTCTGTTCACACTCTCTCGCCTTCACTTCCTCACTCTCACTCTCCTCCTTGCTCTCTCCCCTCTTTCTCCTGTCTCTATCTCCTCTTTATCTTCCCCCCTCTCTCTTTCCCCCGTTTCCCTCTTTCCTCCTCCCTCCTTCCCCCTCTCTCTTCCCTCTTTCTTCCCTCTCTCTTCCTCTTTCCCCCCCTCTCGCTCTCCCTCTCCCTATCTCTCTCTCCTCTCTCTCTATCTCTCTTCCCTACCTCTCTCCCTCCCCTCTCCCCCCTCACTCTTCTCTGTTCTCTCCCCCTCTGTCTCCCCCCTGTCTCCTTCCCCTCTCTCTCTGCCTCCCTTGGAGACTCTCTGTCTCTTCGGCAGAGAGACTCTCACGGCAGCGGCGCAACGGTTCCGACGCCTCTGACGGCCCGGGACTCTTGCACTGAGCCGGAGATGCAGCGAGTGACTCGCCAGCCCGGTAAACACTCGCCAGCCCCGTTCCCGGCATCTGTCCCCGGCAAACATTCACCGGCCCCACAAACACTCGGCAGCGCCGGCAACCCGCATCTGTCCCCGCCGCTGGTTCTGCTTCCATCCCTCCCTCAGCCCCGGCTCTCCAATACCCGCGACCCATGCAGTTTATCTGAGTTTTGACATTTTCGTTGATCACAGAATTTCTCATGACAGAGCGTGAGAAATTTGTGATCAGCATGAGGGCGTGAGAATTTCTCGAAATGAGTAAGTCTCACGCTGAAAGCGTGAGAGTTGGCAGCCCTGGAGAAAGTGCAGATTTTAAAAGTGCAAGGTACGGAATGAGGTAGGTTGGAAGATAAAGATTATATCCTAATTAAGGACTGTTCAGTAATTTGATACTGGGGACGTTGATGTTCCTGAATTTGGTGGTATAAGCTTTAAATAACTTGTATCTTCTGCACGATGGGTGAGGGGGTAAGAGGGAATGACCAGGGTGAAAATGGTGCTTGATTATGTTGGCAGCTTTTCCAAGGAAGCGTGAAATGTAGATGGTGTCGATGGGGGAGGCTCGTTTGTGTGATAGACTGAGCTATACCCACATCTCCCTGCAATTTCTTGCGGCCTTGGGCAGAGTTGTTGCCAAACTAAGCTGTGATGCATTTGATAGGATGCTTCCTACAGTGCATCTGTAGATGGTGGTAAGAGTCATTGGTGACATGTCGAACGTCCTTAGTCTTTTTAGTTTAGAGATACAGTGTGGAAACAGGCCCTTTATCTCACTGAGTCCGCGCCGACCAGCGATCCCCGCACACCTACACTATCCTACACACACTAGCAACCATTTTTTTACAATTATTCCAAGCCAATCAGCCTACAAACCTGTATGTCTTTGGAGTGTGAGAGGAAACCGGAAATCCTGGTGAAAACCCACGCAGGTCACGGGGAGAACGTGCAAATTCTGTCCAGACAAGCACACGTAGTCAGGATTGAACCCGGGTCTCTGGTGCTGTAAGGCAGCAACTCTACCGCTGCGCCACCATGCCGTACGTCTTCTGACGAAGTAGAGGTGTTGGTATATTTTCTTTGCCGCAGCTTCAATGTGGTTGGTCCAGGACAAGTATTCACACGGTATCTGTTTAATATAGAACAGAGAACAATACAGCACAGGAACAGACCCTTCAGCTCATAATGTCTGTGCTGAACATAATGCCAAGTTAAACTGATCTCCTCTGCCTGCGCATGACCCATACCCTCCAATCCCTGCACATCCACATGCCTGTCTGAAAGCCTCTAAAATGCCACTATTGTATCTGCCTGCACCACCACCCATGGTGGCACGTTCCAGGCATCCATTCTGGGGGGATAAATACGTCCACTGGTATCCTTTAAACTTTGTGCCTCTTGCCGCTAGTCTTTGATATTTTCACCCTGGAGATAAAAGTTCTGTCTACCGGATCTATGCCTCTCATAGTTATATATACTTCTAATTGGTTTCCCCTTAGTTTTTTTTTCTGGAACAACAGACTATCTTAGTTTGTGCAACCTCTCCTTATTCCGAATACTATTTAATCCAGGCAGTGTTCTGGTAAACCTCTTCTGCACCTTTTCCAAAGCCTCCACATCCTAAACAGACAACCAAAACTGCTCACAATACCCCAAATGCAGCCAAACCAAAGTCCTATAAAGCTTCCTGACTTTACATTCAATGCCCGATTGATGAAGGCAACCATACCATATGCCTTTACCACTCCCTCTATGTGTGTAGCTACACTCAGGGAGTGATGGACTTGGTCTCCAAGATCCCTCAGTACATCAATGCTGTTAAGGGTCTTCCCATTAAATATATAATTTCTCTTGACATTTGACTTCCCCGTGCAACATCTCGCTTGGATTCAACTCCATCTGCCATTTCTCAACCATTTAGAGGCACAAAGTTATACAACATGGAACCAGGCCTTTCGGCCCAACTTGTCCATGCAGACCTAGATGCCCATCTACATTCTTCCCACTTGCCTTTATTTGGCCCATATTCCTCTACAGCTGTCCTATTCTTGTACTTGTCCAATGTCATTTAAATGTTGTGTTGTGTACCTCCACTGGCTACTCGTTCCATATACCCACCACTTTTTATGTGGAAAAAGTTGCCCTTTGGGTTCCTATTAAATCTTTCCCCTCACCTTAAACCTATGTCCCCTGGTTCTTGATTCCCCTAATCCAGGTAAAAGACCCTTATCCCTCATGATCTTATGCACCTCTTTAAGATCACCCCTTATCCTCCAAGGAACAAAGTCCTAGCCTGTACAATTTCTTCCTCTAGTTCAGGCCCTCTTCCGTCCTGGCACCATCCTTGTAGATCTTCTCTGCACTCTTTCCAGCTTAACAACATTCTTTCTATAGCAGGGTGACCAAAACTGGACACAACCCTTCTAATGCAGCCTCACCAATGTCCAGTACAACTGTAACGTAATATCCCATTTTTCATATTCAATACCCTGACAGTCGAATGCCATTATACAGAGAGCCTCCTTGACCACCCAATCTACCTGTGACGCCACTTTCAAGGAACTATGTACCTGCACTCCCAGATCCCTCTGCTCTAAAGCACTCCCTAGGGACCTGCCATTCACTGTGAAGGTCCTGCTTGGTTTTACTTCCTAAAATGCAACACCGCACACTTATTAGCATCAAACTCCATTAACCGTTCCACAGCCAACTCTCCCAACTGATCAAGATACTGCTGTCATTTTTTGATAGCCATCTTCGCTAGTACTTGATCTGCCTCCACTGCCACCCCTCTGCGATGCATTCCAGGCCCCCCACCACTCCCTGTGTACAAAAAATCTTTCTCAGCACATCTCTCCATTAAACTTTCCCTTTCTCACCTTAGAGGTATGTCTTGGTGTGATGGAGTCATAGAGGGTAGAACAGGTCTTTCGCCCCAACTTGCCCATGCCGTCCACCATGCCCCATCTACACTAGTCCCGCACTTGGCCCATACCCCTCAAAACCTATCCTATCCTGTACCTGTCCAAATGTTTCTTAAACATTGCTATAGTACCTGCCTCAACTCCACATCCGGCAGCTCGTATCATACACCCAGCAACCACCCTTTGTGTAAAAATGTTATCCCTCAGGTTCCTATTAAATCCTTCCCCCCCTCACCTTAAACCTATGGCCTCTGGTTCTCGATTCCCCTGCTCTGGTCAAAAGACTGTGAATTTACCTGATTTATTCCTCTCAAAATCACCCCTCATCCTCCTGCACACGAGGAATAAAGGCCTAGCCTGCTCAATCCCTGCCTATAGCACAGGCCCTCGAGTCTTGGAAACATTCTTCTAAATCGTCTCTGCACCCTTTACAGCTTGCCAACATATTTCCTATAAATGTGGCCTCACCAATGTCTTATATAACTGCCACATGACCTCCCAACTTCTATATGCAATACTCTGAATGATGAAGGCCAATGTGTTGAAAGCCTTTTTCACCACCTTATCGACCTGTGACGCCACTTTCAAGGAACTATGTGCCTGCTCTCCTAGATCCCTCTGCTATTCACAGTAGGTCCTGCCCAAGTTAGACTTCCCAAAATGCAACGCATTTCTCTGTCTTAAATTCCATCAAGCACTCCTGGTGTTTATATACTCCTATCGAGTCTTCCCTCAACCTCCGAGGTTCCAGAGAAAACAATTCAAGTCTATCCAATCTCTCCCTGTAGCTGAAACCCACCAATCCGGGCAGCATTCTGGTGAACCTCCTCTGCACCCTTTCCAAAGCCTCCACATCTTTCTTGTGATGGGGCGACTAGAACTGCATGCAATGCTCCAAATGTGGCCACACCAAAGTCCTATCGAGCTCCATTATAACTACCTGACACTTATATTTAATGCCCCTCGCAATAAACTGAAGGCAAGCATTCCATACATCTTCTTTGCTACCTTATCTATCTGCTTCTGCTGCTGCATTTAGTGAGCTATGAATTTGGCTTTCAAGATCCCTCTGCACATCAATGCTGTTAAGGGTCTTGCCATTAACTGTAAACGCTCTCCTTACATTCAACCTCCCAAAATGCAACACCTCACACTTGCTCGGGTCAAACTCCATCTGCCATTTTTCCGCCCATTTCTGCAGCTGGTCTATATCCCACTCTATCTTCTGACAGCATTCTCCATTGTCTGTAACTCCTCCAATTCTGCTGTTATCAGCAGATTTACCAACCAACCCATCTACATTAATGTCTGCAGGAACTGCAGATGCTGGTTTAAACCAAAGATAGACCCAAAAAGCTGGAGTAACTCAGCAGGAAAGGCAGCATCTCTGGAGAGAAGGAATGGGTGACGTTTTGGGTTGAGACCCTTCTTCAGACTGGTTAGGGATAAGGGAAGCAAGAGATATAGACGGTGATGTGGAGAGATAAAGAGCATTGAATGAAAGATATGCAAAAAAGTAACGATTATTATGGAAACAGGCCATTGTTAGCTTTTTGTATGGTGAAAATGAGAAGCTGGTGCGACTTGGGTGGGGGAGGGATAGAGAGAGGGAATGCTGGGACTACCTGAAGTGAGAGAAATCAATATCCATACCACTGGGCTGTAAGCTGCCCAAGTGAAATATAAGATGCATGCTCCTCCAATTTGCGTTTAGCCTCACTCTGACAATGGGAGAGACCGAGGACAGAAAGGTCTGTGTAGGAATGGGAAGGAGAATTAAAGTGTCCAGCAACTGGGAGATCAGGTTGGTTCACGTGGGCTGAGCGAAGGTGTTTCGCGAAACGATCGCCCAGTCTGCGTTCGGTCTCACCGATGTAAAGAGTCCACATCTTGAACAAAGTTTACAGTAGATGAGGTTGGAGGAGGTGCAAGTGAACCTCTGCCTAACCTGAAAGGACTGTCGGAGTCCCTGGACAGAGTCGAGGGAGGAGGTATAGCGTCAGGTGTTGCAACTTCTGTGGTTGCTGGGGAAGGTACCTGGAGAGGGGTTGGTTTGGGTGGGAAGGGATGAGTTAATCAGGGAATTGCAGAGGGAACAGTCTCTGTGGAAGGCAGAAAGGGGTGGAGATGGGAATATGTGGCTGGTGGTGGGATCCTGTTGGAGGTGGCGGCAATTTTGGAGGATTATGTGATGTATGCGAGGGCTGATGGGGTGGAAGGTGAGGTCTAGGGGGAATCTGTCTCTTTTGCGACGAGGGGGATGGGTGGCAAGGGTGGAGCTGAGGGGACACGAGTGAGGGCCTATTCTATGATAGGAGAGGGGAACCCCCGTTCCCTAAAGAATGAGGACATCTCGGATGTTCTAGTAAGGAACATCTCATCTTGGGCACAGATGCGGGATAGACGGAGGAATTGGGAGTAGGGGATAGAGTCTTTTACAGGAAGCAGGGTGGGAAGAAGTGTAGTCGAGATAGTTGTGGGAGTCAGTGGGTTTGTAATAGAAACGCGGAACACCTTTGCTCAGCCCACGTTAACCAACCTGATCTCCCGGTTGATGGACAATCTAATTCTCCTATCCATTCCTACACAGACCTTTCTGTCCTAGGTCTCCTCCATTGTCAGAGTGAGGCTAAACGCAAATTGGAGAACCACCATCTCATATTTCGCTTGGGCAGCTTACAGCCCAGTGGTATAAATATAGATTTATCTTACTTCAGGTAGCCCCGGCATTCCCTCTCTCTCTATCCCTCCCCCACCCAAGTCGCACTAGCTTTTCATCTTCACCCTACAAACAGCTAACAATGACCTGTTTCCTTTATGTTTGTTACTTTTTTGCATATCTTTCATTCATTGTTCTTTATCTCTCCACATCACCGTCTATATCTCTCGTTTCCCTTATCCCTAACCAGTCTGAAGAAGGGTCCCGACCTGAAATATCACCCATTCCTTCTCTCCAGAGATGCTGCCTGTCCTGCTGAGTTACTCCAGCTTTAGGAACACACACTAGGGACAATTTAACATTTATACCAAACCAATTAACCTACAAACCTGTATGTTTTTGGCGTGTGGGAGGAAACTGAAGATCTCGGAGAAAGCCCACGCAGGTCACGGGGAGAACGTACAAACTCCATACTGACAAGCACCCATAGTCAGGATTGAACCCGTTTCTGGTGCTGCTAGGCAATAGTTCTACCACTATGCCACCGTGCCAAGACTAAGCATAGACTAAGTGATTATTTCACAGAACGTTTGTGCTCTGTCCACCAAGGCCTGTTGGAGCTCACAGTTACCAACCAATTCAACTCATCTTCCCAATCCCATACATACCGTACTTGGCCTCCTTCATTGCCAAAGTGAGGTCCCAAGCAAACTGGGAAAACTGCACCTCATCTTCTGCTTGAGTAACTTACAACACAACAGTATGTACATCCCATCGTTCCCTTTTATTCCCCGTCTGATTACACTCACATCCCTCCCCTGGCTTTACATTTTGCACTAGTCTTTGTCCCCTCACTTGTATCCACCTCTCACTTGCCAGGTTTTGTCCCACCCCCGCCTATCTTTTGCGGCTTTCCCTCCCCTACATCAGTTTGAAAAGGAACCCGACCTGAAATGTCTGTCCAATACCTTCATCGGTGCGGCCTGACCTGCTGGGTTCCTACAGCAGTTTGTTTTTTCCTCAAAATTTTAGTATCTGCAGTCTCGTGTCTTAATTGAGCTCAAGAGTTTGGACGTTATGTTACAGTTGTACAAAACGTTGGTTAGGTCGATAAGTTCCAGGAATATGATTGGGAGAGGGCGGAGAAAATATTTACAGAATGTTGCTTCAACTGGAAATATTCAGTTATCACGAGGGATTGTAAAGGCTGGGTTTGTTTTCTCTGGAGCACAGGAGGTTGAGAGGTAACATGATAGAGGTACCGACGGGATAGTGTGGTAAGGCACTGTTGAATCTTGCTTACACCGAAGATAGACACAAAATGCTGGATTAACTCAGCTGAACAGGAGAAAATTAATAGGTGATGTTTCGGGTTGAGACCCCTCTTCAGACTGAGAATGGGGAAGGATAAATAGTGTCTAACAGCCTGCCCAAAATTAGAGAAGAGGAATATGAGAAGGGAGGTTTAAAGGGGATCTGATGGCTAAATGTTTCACACCAGGAGATGATGACTGGAATGAGCTGGCAGAAGAGATAGTAGAGGCAGGAGCAATAACAATATTTAAGAGGCATCGGGACACGTACTTGAATGAGAAGGAATAAAGGAATATGGGATTAATACCGGCAAGTGGGATGAATGGTTTAGATGTAGTGGGCCGGAGAGCCTGTTTCTATGACCCTAAAGCCAGTGAATGTAGTTACGTGGCCAACTTTTCCGCACCTGAACTTATACATGTAACGCTCACATCACGGTGTTTTAAACGGATCTGTTGTCACGCAGCAATCTGTGAGCGGATTCCTGGTTCTTTAAACACAACAGCGAGCGCTCCAGGAGGCGGCGGCGTCTCGTTAAATATTTAGAAAGATGACTATTCATGGATGTTGTATAAGGGCGCGACGTTCATATTCATGAGGAGAGGCCGCGTCCCTTCCTCCCCCCCTCCTCCTGCCCGTGTAGCGGGCTGTGCGGCCCCGCTCTGTGCAACAAGCGGCCCGGCTTGTCCCCTCACCCCGGCCGCCAGGCCCCGCCATCTCCCTCTCTCCCTCCCTGCCTCCCGCCCTCTCCCCGACCCGAGGCCCTGTCTGGACCAGACTCCGCCCCGTTCTCTCTCCCCCCCCCCCCCCCCCCCCGGCCCGGTGCCTGGTCGCAGGGCGGCGGCGGCGGCGGCGGCAGTAGGTGAGTGCGGGGCGCGCTTGGGCCGCCGATCCCCGCTAGGCCGCACGGTGCAGAGGAGGCGGCGGAGAGGGGGCGGGCGGGTGGATGGATGGATGGGGAGGGTCGGGGTGGTGGGGAGAAGGTGACGGAGGGTGTTGAGCCAAGATTACAGAGCGGAGCTCCTCTGGTATCTGGTGTTGAGGGGAGGTGAGGGAAAGGAGGGCTCTGGTGAGGGGGAGAAGCAAAGATTGGAGGGTCCCGGTGGCCGGAGTGAAGGGGGGTGGGTTGTGGTGGAGGAGGAAGAAGAGGGGAAAGTCTGGTGGATGGAGGAAGATGAGGAATGTTCTGGTGTGGAGAAGAATGGGAGAGGTCTCTGGTGGGTGGGTGGGTGGGGGAGGATGTGTTTTGCTGCAGAAGGGGGGGAGATAAGGGGAGAGAAGTTGTTCTGGTGGGTGAAGAAGTGATGGGATTCTGGTGATGAGTCTGAAGGTGGGGAAATAGGGGAGCAGGGCGCAAGGGTGGGTAGAGGGCAGCAGGGTTTGTGGGGTGGATTAGGAGATGGATTAGGAAGATTTTCAAGTGGTGCCAAGTACCTTGTTTCGCTGCTGGACCATGTGTAATTTTCACGTGGGACCTTGTTTGACCATTATTGGAATCACGCCAGTTACACGCTGAGCCCTAAACTGCACCAACCTTATTTGTATATTTGTATCTAGGTAAGATGAACGACAGATGGCCTTGAAAGCAAGAGACGCCATCACTTGGTACCAGAGGAAGGTATGTGCACAACTTGTCACCCCCAGTACAAGCAGTAAATGGGCGTTGATGGAACTTGCAGCACAGCATCAACCCTTGGATCAACAAAACTAATCTACTGTTTGTGCTCCTCGTGTGTCTCATTCCTGTCTATTTCCTCTTGATCAACCAATATTTTCTTATTTTTCTTTCCCTCTCGAGTGCTTAGCAACATTTCCCTTCAATGCACCTAACCTGTATGTTCCAAATGTTCAGTGGGGCTATAGTTTCCTCCTGCAAATGTGTTGCATTAATTTGGAACAAGTGGAGATACAAGAAACTGCAGAATCTGGACTCTTGCGCAAAAAGCAAAGTGCTGGAGCTACTCAGCAGGTCAGGCAATGGTGGTGGAGGAAATTGTCAGATGATTCGGGTCAGGATCCTTCTTCAGACAGATAGGAGTGGGGGGTGGGGGGGAGGAGAGAAAGCTGGAAAAAAGAGCTGGTGGTGGTACAAAATCTGGGAAGTGTTAGGTGAATAAAGGTGGGGGGGGGGGGTTGATGATAGATGGGTACAGTAAGTGACAAAGGCTGGAGGTGAAAAGAAGACAAATGGATTGTCAGATTAAGATAAAAGAGGACGAATTGTAAATCTGGATATGGCAGGTGTGGGAAGGAACTGCAGATGCTGGTTTATATTGAAGATAGACACAAAGTGCTGGAGTTATTCAGATTGAGGAAGGGTCTGGACCGGAAACATCACCCATTCCTTCTATCCAGAGATGCAGCCTGTCCCACTGAGTTACTCCAGCAATTTGTGCCTTGTCTTCTGGATATGGAAGGGGACAAGGGAAAGGAAAGATGGGGAAATAAAAGGAAAATGTCTTGAAGATGGGAGATGAATGTGTGGAAGAAGGGAAAAGGAACGAGGTGACTTTGTGGTTGGGGTGTGGTGAGAGATCAGTGTGCACTGGGGTGGGGGAGGCATGGGAAAGAGGGGGCTGGAGAGGTTACGTGAGAACAGAGAATTCAATGTTAATACCGTTGGGTTGTGAGCTACTGAAATGGAATAATGGCTGATGTTCCTATGGTTTGCTAGTGGCCTCGCACCGACAATGGAAGAAGCCAAGTACAGAAAGATCGGTGTGGGAATCAAAGGACAGTTACAGTGGTTAGCAACCAGGAGATCCAGCATGCCCTGGTGGATGGAGCGCAAGTATTTAGCAAAACTTCGGCCTAGTCTACACTTGATCTCTGATGTAAAGGAGGCCACATAGGGAGCAGTAGATTTAATAGACAAGATTTGAAGAGGTGCCTGTGAACCTCTGCTTCACTTGGACGGACTGCTGAAGGAAGTGAGAGACGGGGTGCAGGGACAGGTGTTATATCTCCTGCGGTTTTAGGGGTATATCTGGGGATGCGGTGTGCTGGTGGGGAGGGATGAGTGAACCATGGAGGGGAGCCGTCATACAGTCATTGATTGGGGAGGGTGTAGTCATACAGCATGGAAACGGGCCCTTCAGCCCAACTTGCCATGCCGACCAAATTGCTCATCTACACTAGTCCCACATGTCTGCAGGTTTGACCCATATCCTTCTAAACCTTTCGTACCCATGCGCCCGTCCAAATGTTTTTTTAAATACATTCTCTATGCAAATGTGTGAGGTTGGGAAGACGTGACTGCTGGTGGGATCATGTAGGACAATGTTGTGTTGGTTACGGAGGCTCTGAAAGGTGAGGACCAGGAGAATTCTATCCGACTGGGGAAGGGGAGCGAGAGCAGAACTGAGTAGACGCAGGTGAGGACTCTGACCACAACAGCGGGGCGGGGGGCGGGGGGGGAACCATGTTTACTGAAGAAAGAGGGCACTGTAGAAAACATCATCTTGGGACAGTATAGGGCGTGCTAATGGAATGTTGGCCTTCATAACAAGAGGATTTCAGTATAGGAGTAGAGAGGTTCTTCTGCAGTTGTATAGGGCTCTGGTGAGACCACATCTGGAGTATTGTGTATAGTTTTGGTCTCCTTAATTGAGGAAGGACAACCTTGTGATTGAGGCAGTGCAGCGTAGGTTCACGAGATTTATTCCTGAGATAGCGGGACTGTCATATGAGGAAAGATTGAAAAGACTAGGCTTGTATTCACTGGAGTTTAGGAGGATGAGGGGGAATCTTATAGAAACATATACAATTATAAAAGGACTGGACAAGCTAGATGCAGGAAAAATGTTCCCAATGTTGGGCGAGTCCAGAACCAGGGGCCACAGTCTTAGAATAAAAGGGAGGTCATTTAAGACTGAGGTGAGAAAAAACGTTTTCACCCAGAGTTGTGAATTTGTGGAATTCCCTGCTACAGAGAGCAGTGGAGGCCAAATCACTGGATGGATTTAAGAGAGAGTTAGATAGAGCTCTAGGGGCTAGTGGAATCAAGGGATATGGGGAGAAGGCAGGCACGGGTTATTGATTGGGGATGATCAGCCATGATCAATCACAATGAATGATGGTGCTGGCTCGAAGGGCCGAATGGCCTCCTCCTGCACCTATTTTCTATGTTTCTATGACAGAGACATTGAAAGTACAGGGCCTGTCCCACTTACGCGACTTTTACAGGCGACTGCCGGCACCCGTGATAGGTCGCCGAAATTCTCAACATGTTGAAAATTCAGCGGCGACCAGAAAGACACTACGACTCTTCGGAGATCTCTCCCGACATGTCGCGGGTGACCTCTCACGAGTCGTAACGTCTTTATGGTCGCCGTTGAATTTAACATGTTGAATTCTGTAGAAGTCGCGTAAGTGGGACAGGCCCTTAAGAGATAGTGTTCTTGCAAGAAACAAAGTGGGTGGGGGTGGGGGGTGGGGGGTCGTATAGGTAGATGTCTTTCCCCTGTGATGGAGACAATGAAATCGATATTGGTGAGAGAGATGCCAGTGGTTCAACTACCTTACTCAACCTCACGGACTATTTCTGACTCCCTTTTTTCCCCTCCTGTCCCCTTCTACCCATATTCCTTCCACTGGCTTTACATTTCACTCCACTTTCTCTTCTTACCTGACACCTTCTAAAAAACAAGGTCTCCTGCCTGAACACCTATCGACCGGTGGCCTTGACATCCGCCATCATGAAATGCTTTGAGAAGCTAGTTATGAAACACATTAAATCCAGTCTACCAAGCATCCTCGACCCATTGCAGTTCGCCTACATGCCCCAGTTTGCATTGATAACACCGAAGTAGAGATAGTTCAGGTTCCAGGGAGTGAATATCACCAGCAATTTGTCCTGGACCACCCATATTGAAGCAATGGTCAAGAATGCACACCAACGTCTCCATTTCCTTAGAAGGCTTATTCGCATTTCACTGTACCTTAATTGGTACATTTGACAATAAACTAACCTTGAAACCTTGATTACTTGAAGTTCGGTATGTTCCCAACAATTCTCACCAACGTCTCCAGATGTGCCGTAGGAAACATTTTATCGGATGCATCACTGCATGGTTTGGGAACAGCTTCATCCAAGGCTGCAAGAAATAGCAGGGAATTGTGGACGTAGCCCAGACCATCACGCAAACCAGGGCTCCTTTGGTTTTCTCTATTTTAGATATAAGATCGCATGTTCACCATTTCCTGATGGTTCCAGCTTCTTTGAACGTATTCAGTGCTAGATAAGTACAGTCAAAAAATGTCTGGCTAGTTTTGCAATTATTAATTTAATCAAGTGATGGTGATGGCTATGTAATAAAAACCACAGTGGTCCCCTGGTTGGACAAGATTTCACTCCAGGCATGATTCAAGAAATGTCACTTTTATATCCTAATTTTCTCTCACAAACTAACAAATGTACAGATCCATTAATTGATATGCTGGCTTGCTTACTCCTGCACAAGCTTGCTCACTCTATCTTTGTATTTGGAGCTTTTCCTTTGAATTATTGAATGTGCGGAATTGGATTGACAAGTCTGAAAGTACCGTTGCTGGAACAAAAAGAACGGTGAGAACTTTCACCAAATAACTTGCTGTGTTTCAGATTGGAGCTTACGATCAACAAATCTGGGAAAAGTCGATTGAGCAGAAGGAGATTAAGGTGGGAATAACAGTCTGATAAAATGTTCCTGCTCTCAGAGCCTCAATGAAACATAAAAATTGAAATAGATGGCATTCCTGGCTGTGAGAAACGGTTTGGGTTCTTTGTAAAACCTTAAATAGAATGTTGCAAGGTGCCAAGGTCAGCATTTATGATGCGTGCATTGGAAAATGTGAGCTAGTTCCCGTTGATAACTGCAGTGTTGTCAATACCAAGACAAGGACTGGCAATTCGAAGAATCAGCTGCTGCTATAGTCAAACCCGACTGGTAGGTTCCTGGCTGCAGGGGCCTTTTCCAGGAATTTTAAATGAAAGCTTGAAGTAAAATCATTAACAATTGGATTTCCATGGACCCGAATTTGTTGGCAATGGTCAGTGTTTGCACTCACTGTGACCTCTTTGGCAAGTACAAACCTGTGATTTGCAGATCCGCACATAGATGACAGCCTCAGCAAGGCCAGCAGCATAATCAAGGACGAGTCGAAACCATGGCCGCTCCATCTTCTCCCCTCTCCTGTCAGGCAGAAGGTATTGAAGTGTAAAAAAGCACACCTCCAGATTCAGGGACATTTTCTTCAAAGCTGTTATCAGGCAACTGAATCATCCTACCACAATCTCTCCTACCAGAGAGCAGAACTATTATCTACCTTTTTGGTGGCCCTCGGACTATCCTTGATCAGACTTTGCACTAAATGTTATTCCCTTATGTATCGATACACTGTAAACGGCTCGATTATTATCACGTATTGTCTTTCTGCTAACTGGTTGGCATGTCACAAAAGCTTTTCACTGTACCTCGGTACGCGTGACAATAAACTAAACTGACTGCCTGGAGGGGGCCTATTCGTTCCCTAGTTACCCTTGTTTTATATATTACACTTAATATACACAAAATTGCTTTGGATTGCTTATTGGACTGCAGTTATCAAATATGCTTAATCATATCCACCAACACTACCTCATGCTCCCCTTTCCCCCCCCAGGATTTCCTCCCGAAGTATGCTCCTCAGTTCCTTTAAAATCCTCCAGGGATAAATGTGATCCCAACGGCCTGCACCATGGGTGCACAATTTTGCTTGAGATTCTGCAGGAAATACTCGAGACCAAATCCCATTTAGAGCATAGCGTTAGCATAGCAAAAGACTGCAGATGTTGTAAACCTGGAATGAAAGCAGTGACGTTTGGACATACCCAGCAGGCCAGGCAACATCTGTGGTGAGATAATCATTTAACATTGCAGGGATCAATGGCATTTCACCTCAATTGATTTAATTGATGTACAGATTTATTTGCATTGCAGTCAGCAAACTTAGTCACCATTTAACAATGTTTATTCTGTATACCTGATATTTTAATGTAAATGTCATTTATATAGAAATATGTAAACCAATGATAAATTATTTATTTATTGTATTTCTCCAATGTGTAGGGTTTGGCAGCACGCGGAAATTCACAACCTGGAAGCTTGTGATGAATTTCAATGGGAATCCTGATTGTAGGAGCATTCCAATTTTGTATGTCTCCAAACATAGCTATTTGAAGTACAGATTTAAAGTGTGTATAAATACAAGTTGTAGCAAATAATTCTGAATGAGATTTCTTGGCACACTTTATTCTCCCAATGATCACAATAAAATCAATGGTGACTTTCTTTGGTGAATGGGAACTATAAAAGTCAATCTTGGGGAGTGACGTGTACTGGTGAACACCCCAAATAAAATTAATTGCCTTGCTCCTCGATTGCTTTAGTCAGAGCAGCTGGCAATCTCCAAGTTGACACACCAGGGGCTCGGTGCGAATATAACAAAACAAGTCACAGTTTCCTGGCAGCTCGATCAGTCGTGCAGGCACCGATGAGATTTTGAAATTCACCAGAATTGTGTGCTTAATTACAGGGTCTGCGAAGTAAACCAAAAAAGACTGGCCGAATAAAGTCTGACCTGATTGATGTCGACCTTGTAAGAGGTGAGACTTGTCCCCAGTCATTTTCTTTAGCCTCCCTCTGTCTGATAAACTAAAGGAACATATTCAAATACCAGCAGGCAGTCGGGAAATTTAAATTCAGTTCACGTTACAGGAGAAGAATTAGGCCATTCGGCCCATTGAGTCTACTCCGCCATTCAATCTGCGGATCCTAATCCTCCTAATCCCATTTTCCTGCCTTCTCCCCATAACCTTCGACACCCGTTCTAATCAAGAATTTGTCAATCTTAAAAATATCCACTGACTTGGCCTCCACCGTTAATTAAATGAAAAGCCAGTGTCAGTACTGTGAAACGATAGCCAAAAATGCAATTGACTCGGTAGAATTGTGGAGCTACATAGCATGGAAACAGGCCCATCGGCCCACATTGACTCTGCAGAACAAGTTGGCACACTGGGCAAATCTGGTTTGCCTATATTTGGCACAAATCCCTCTAACTACTTTCTATTCATATATGTGTCCAAATGTCCCTTAAAAGTCTTAATTTTACTTGCTTCAATTACTTTATCTGGCAGCTCATTCCAGATATGAACTGCCCTTCAAGTGAAAAGATTGTCCCTGAGGTACATCTGGAATCTTTCCCGGTCACCTTAAACACATGCCCTCTTGTTTTAGAATGGTCTGCCCTGGGAAAACTGTGAGCATTCACTTTACCCATGCCACTCAGGCTCTTGTCCCTCTCAATAAGATCCCCCCTCAGCCTCCTACACTCCAAGGAGAAAGGTTCCAGCATATCCCACCTCTCCCTATAACTCAAGCTCGCAAGCCCTGGTAACATGCTGGTGAATCTCTTCTGCATCCTTTCTAACTTAATGACATTCTTCCTATATCTGGGTGACCAGAACTCACATGGCACTCCACGCATGGTCTCACTAAAAATGTGTATTGCTACAGATGTGCCAACCTTTATACTCAATAATCTTTCCAATTAAGGCAAGCATGGCAAAGACGTCCTTCATCACACTGTTCCCCGACTTGCCACTTTCACGGAACCATGTCTTAGATCTCTCTTTAGACTTTACATTAGGGCTACAGCGTGGAAACTGGCTCATCGGCCCACTGTGTCGATCAGCAATCACCCTGTACACTGGCACTATTCTACATACAATAGGTACAATTTACAGAAGCCAGTCAAGATACAAGACTGTCCGCCTTTGGAGTGTGGGAGGAAACCGAAGATCTCAGAGAAAACCCCACGCAGGTCACGTGGAAAACGTGCAAACTCTGTGCAGACAAGCAGCTGTAGTCAGGATCGAACCTGGGTCTCTGGTGCTGTATGGCAGTCGCTATACCACTACGCCCCCTCGCAGTCGACTGTTCAAATTTGTTACTGATTCAGCAAAATAACCAGAACTGAAACTAGAAGTGGAACTGGATAATGGTGCAGTTACCCATTATTTAACCGTAGACGAGCTGCAAAACCTACACATACAGTGGCAGCAACTCTACTGCTGCGCCCCTATACAACCCCAATTCCTGCACCTCTCTGTTGCAAAACAATCTCCTGGGCTCCATAGAAACATAGAAAATAGGTGCAGGATTAGGCCATTCGGCCCTTCGAGCCTGCACCGCCATTCAATGTGATCAAGGCTGATCATCCAACTCAGTATCCTGTACCTGCCTTCTCTCCATACCCCCTGATCCCTTTAGCCACAAGGGCAACATCTAACTCCCTCTTACATATAGCCCTGTACAACTCCTTCGTGGATTGACATCAAAGTAGAACACCTCATACTTGTCACTGTTTGCCATTCCTTTGCACCTTCCCACCATTGGGGAACCACGGTGGCACAGCGGACTATTGGGAAGCCTATAATACAGCACAATCAAAGTGATCATTCCCTTCCTGTTTCGAAGTTCTATTTAGCACTTAGTAGAATGGAGACCCGGCGTGGGGGAGGGGGAAGACGAATGGACAATGGAGGACCCGGAGTGGGTGGACCACTGAGAGGAGGGGGGGGGGGGGGGGGAGAACCAAGGGGGACCAGGCGCGGGGGTACCTTGTAAGCGCCCGTTATTGGCGACTATTTGCATACCTTGGGTATACAAGCAAAGAATTTCACAGTGACTTGTCACATGTGACAATAAAGTATTTAAATTCAAATCAATATTGTCTCACTGAACAATTTCCCCCGCGACCACCATCTCTGAGCATAGTCTTCACTAATTGAACACAAATCCCCCCCACCCGATCTCCTCTCTTACCTGCATTTCTATCATGCCTGTACCATCTATGCTTGGAACATTTAGCTGCCAGTTCTGGTCTTCTGTCAGCCATGTTTTGGCTGTAATATCCCAGTTCCCCAAGCTAATCCATGCCCAGTAATGTCATTTTACAAAGGAATTATAACTTCCCTGTTTCCCTGGACCAATAATTTAATTCTTAACTCTTCGTTGTCCTCTAAACCAGTCCAGTAAACTACACAGGGTTACACAAAAAGCTGGAGAAACTCAGCGGGGTGCAGCAGCATCTAAGGAGCGAAGGAGATAGGCAACGTTTCGGGTCGAGACCCTTCTTCTCTCCAACTCTATACGAAGACAGTAAACTACACAGTTGTGTCAAACAGCTGTGAATAATAATGTTTAATACTAATTTCAAAGCTTTGTTTAAGCAACGTGTAGGAGGCAACTGCAGATGCTGGTTTAAACTGAAGATAGACACAAAAAGCTGGAGTAACTCAGCAGGACAGGTAGCATCTCTGGAGAGAAGGAATGAGTCTGAAGAAGGGTCTCGACCCGAAAGGCACCCATTCCTTCTCTCCAGAGATGCTGCCTCCCAAAACGTCACCTATCTCCTTCGCTCCTTAGATGCTGCTGCACCCGCTGAGTTTCTCCAGCCTTTTGTGTACTCTCGATTCTCCAGCATCTGCAGTTCCTTCTTTAACACTGCTGCCTCTCCTGCTGAGTTACTCCAGCATTTTGTGTCTATCTTTGTTTAAGCAAGCAAAGCCTGGCATGTTCGATTCTTTCTGATGTTATAAATGTCCATGCCTGGCTGGTATCAGCTTTTAGTATGTATTTATTGTTCCCTGTGACAGCTGCTGCAATGTTTTAACTAATTGTGTTCATTGTCCAGGATCAACCTTTGTCAAAACTAAACCTGAAAGTCCATGGACGGCTTTAACACGCAAGGGGATAGTACGAGTGTTGTTCTTTCCATTTTTCTGCCAGTGGTGGATCCGGGTAACCTCACTAGGCATCTTCGCATGGCTTCTGCTGCTCTACTTCTTGGAAGGTGGGTTCTGTGAACATAGGACCATGTGCTCGTCTGTTGTCATTTTATTTGCAGCTTTGTGTAAGACGACACGGCCTTCATCGACTTTTTTTCTATTTTAAGTGATTGCCATTGGCCTTTACCTGCAAGCTCCAGTGTTGTACGTCAGTGAAATCATCAACCCCATGGTCCTGATGCTGCTACTGGGGACTGTCCACTGCCAGATAGTCTCCACCCAGAGGCAAACTCCCTCCCCCACAAATGGAGGCAAGCGCAGGAGGTGAGTCTTTTGATGATGATGATGATGATGAATGCCAACAACTGCCCTATTATTCACAAGTTCAATACAATTTAGCTTGTGTGTGTGTATATATATATATATATATATATATATGTGTGTGTGTATATGTATGTATGTATATATATATGTGTATGTATATACATATACATGTGTATGTATATATACACACACACACACACATACATATATATATACTCAGTCAAGATATACACAAAATGCTGGAGTAACTCAATGGGACAAGCAGCATCTCCAGGGTCCAGACCTGAATTGCCACCTATCTATGTTCTCCATAGATGCTGCCTGACCCACGGTATTTCAGCACTTTGTGTCATTTCACCTTAAAACAAGGTGTTGATACTGCTGTTCTGCACCAGCGAGACCTTCTTCACCAGCTACCGCCCCATCGCAGCTGTTGTTGCGGCTCACGTTGTAGCGCTTTCATCAGGCCTCAGCTACTGACAGGACGCGATCAGTCACCATGGGGCTCCCTCCCCTCTCTCCAGCTGCCGCTTATTCCTGTCAGCCGTCACTTTGCTATCCCCCCACCACTTCCACTGCTCCCCCCTCCTTCTCCCCGGGAGTCCAACGTGTCCAAGGGGGAAGATGGCGGCAACTCTGGAGCAGAAGGAGAAGGGGGCAGCTGGTGAACCTTGTTGAAGCTGTCAGCGGCTCGGCCAGGAATTGCCCTCATCGTCTCCCTCATTCTCACTCGACTTCCCAGTGTCGCGCCGACCCTGGGCGACACCTTTATATCAATGATGTGGACAGGAAACCCTCGCCGCCCTCCCGTTACAGGTCATTCTTCTATTGGGATTGCCTAGTGTGACTTGTTTACGTAAGCTCGAGTTTACATAAATCGTCTATTATATTACACGGGTCAGGGAGTGCCTGTAAAACACGCTACACTGCAGCACCTGTGTAGATGGGCGACTGGATTTACAGTGTGGCAAGTTAACACATGCAGTTATAAATGCCAGCATAAGAAGCTTTATGGAAATACAAATAAAATGGATTGCTTCAGAATCGAGATAGAATTATGATGTGGTCAGTGATTCACAATGTCGAACTTGGACTGTTGCAAAAACATTCCGAGATCTCGATTTTACAAAAAGGCACACTCGAGGCGCAAGGAAGTAGAAGTTCTAGCTGAAGTAGAAAACCGCTATAAATCGCTTGTTAGATGCAGAGGGAGGATTGTTCAAATGTGAATTCTAAGCTTTAGTATGTCAATGCTTGAAAGAGGGAACACTGGAGATTGTTGGAATTATACCAGCTTGAGGAACTAATTATGTAGACCTGCAGAAGCTGGAATTTAATCCTTGAAACAGAATAAGTTAAGGAATATTTAATATAGTGCTCAAATCAATGAGGGACATTGGGAGAAATTTCCAATGGCAGAAGGTTAGAAACCAGAGAAGAAGAAGGGTCTCGACCCGAAACGTCACCCATCCTTTCTCTCCAGAGATGCTGCCCGTCCAGCTGAGTTACTCCAGCTTTTTGTGTCTCTATCTTCAGAAGTGAGATAACTGGCAAAAGAGCAAGAGGGATTTTTAAAGGGTAAAGTTTTAAAATGGTATCTACTGCATAGAAAATTGGTGGCAATTTGCAATGGGGATTAGAAAGGAAATTGTGCTTTTTTGGACTATGGGGGGAGGGGTGGGGGAAAGGTAGGATGTGGGGCTCATTGGATAACTTGCAGGGCTGTATTGGACATGGAAGGCCCAGTAACATAATTTCCCTTGACTAATATAGTCAATGAATTTGATGATATTAACTTTTCCCAGGACTGGGCCCAGTTCTTCCGATACATTCTTATCAAGACAACATCCAGGTTGAGCAATGTCTTTATAAGTCTTTACTAGTCTATCCAGTGAAGCATTTCTGCATTCAGTTTGCATTTATTTTTGAGACCTGGTGATTCTAGGTGGCGGATTAAAAATGATGAGACGATTTGTGCATCATGAACATCCCAGAGATGACAATCTAGCAGTGAAAATCTCTTTCCATAAACCTACCTTCCAAATCTGGGAATGAATGCTGGTGCTCTGTTTTATTCCAGGGGGTGTATTGCATGGAATGAAGTGTCTTTTCCTTTATCCTCAGAACTACACAAACAAGACACCTGTCTAGGAAGGTTGAGCGTGGCTCCATGATCCCCACGCCCAATGGGAAAGTAAGTCCGTACCCCTAATTGTTGTGGAATGGTGCTTCTGATTCATAATTTATAGCCAACAGCAGCAGGGGTGTAACATTCAATTGCTTGAGTCCATAGTTGCTGACTTGTGGATTCATTCTCAATTTATCTATTGTTTAGATGACGATTTGGAAGTCATCCGTAGATCGATAATGATGTATGATTTAATTAGAGCTGGAGCCTCTTGTTGTTAAGAATAGGTGAGGGAGATAAGATTTACTAGCAACCTGAGGGGCTACTGTTTCACACAAAGGGTGCTGGGTGTATGGAACGAGCTGCTTGAGGCAGGGCCTATCACAACGTTTAAAAAAACATTTGGGCATGTGCATGGATAAGATAGGTTTGGAGGGATATGGGCCAAACACAGCAGGTGGGACTAGTGTAGATGGGACATGTTGGTTGGTTTGGGCAAGTTGGGCTGAAGGCCCTGTTTCTCAGCTGTATGCCTTCATGCTTGAAATAAGGATTAGAAAATGAATTTCAGTTTCTGGTAGTCACTTAGTTCTTGTTCAGACCAGTCGACCTGTTTTGTACTCTGTAAAATCTGCACAGTGATACACCAGCCTTTAAACCTCTGCATGTTCCCAGGATACACAGCAACGAGCCGCCTGTCGAGGTTCAGAGGATAATTCAAGTGAAGAGACGGAGGGCCAAGCACGGCACTTGCTATCTCAGCAAAGGGTGAAGGGAACTTTGAGCATGTTACGGCTGCGAAGAAGTGCACAATCCAAAACAACTGGAGTTGCAGAGGTAGTGTCTCTCCCTCTCTCTCTCTCTCTCCCTCTCTCTCTCTCTATCTCTCTCTCTTCACACATAACATTAAAACCACATGTCCACAAACATTTTGGTTCTATTCACACCACTCCCACCCAAGTTAATTACAGACTGCAAGTGAAGTTCGACATGTATTTGGAGCAACTTAAACCAAGTCCTGCCTTTGTTACTGCAATCACTTTCCCTTCTACTTACAGGGTAGAGAGAAGATTCCAAGGTGGGAGATTCCTAAACGGCTGGTGGGGGATTCCGACAGCTTACAGGACTCCGAGTTTGAATCTCCAGCCCCAGATCAGGTATGAACTTCAATGATGAGTTTATCAAAGTATCTGCCATAAGATCTAGATTGGGCTTCCTGACAGTAGGCGTTTGTCTTTCTCAGTCTGCCCATTTAAAGAGGAGGGGAGGGAGCAAGGGATAAAATCATCCCAGGATAGGCACAAAAAGCTGGAGTAACTCAGCGGGTCAGAAGGCATCTCTGAAGAGAAGGAATAGGTGACGTTTCGGGCCGAAACCCTTCTCGAGTTGAAATATCACCTATTCCTTTTCTCCAAAGATGCTGTCTGTCCCGCTGAGTTACTCCAGCTTTTAGTGTCTATCTTCAATTAAAACCAGTATCTACAGTTCCTTCCTACACAAATTGTTCCAGGAGTTGCCTCCTTTTTGATGGTGAACTGTCTACTTCTGTACTCCAGAATTTGAGATTTGTAATAGAAAAAAATCACATGTGGTTAAAGTGCACATTGTCAGATTTTATTAAAGACCATTTTTATACATTTTGGTTTCACCATGTAGTAATTACAGCAGTGTTTCTACATAGTCCCCCCCCCCCCATTTCAGGGCACCATAATGTTTGGGACACATGGCTTCACAGGTGTTTGTAATTGCTCAGGTCTGTTTAAATGCCTCTTTAATGTAGCATTAACAGAGCTCTCAGCATCTAGTCTTTCCATCACCTGTGGAAACTTTTATTGCTGTTTATCAATATGAGGACCAAAGTTGTGCCAATGAAAGTCAAAGAAGCCATTATGAAACTGAGAAACAAGAATAAAACTGTTAGAGACATCAGCCAAACCTTAGGCTTATCAAAATCATCTGTTTGGAACATCCTTAAGCGGAAAGAGAGCACTGGGGAGATTACTAATCGCAAAGGGGCTGGCAGGCCAATGAAGACCTCCACAGCTGATGATGGTAGAATCCTCTCTATAATAAAGAAAAATCCCTAAACACCTTTCCGACATATCAGAAACTCTTCAGAAGTCAGGTGTGGATTTGCCAATGACCACTGTCTGCAG
The DNA here is from genome assembly GCA_963514005.1 of Raja brachyura. The sequence goes on along the minus strand of OY740804.1, from coordinate 38,685,747 downwards.
AAGAATTCGTGAACAGAAATACAGAGGCTACACTGCAAATGTAAACCACTGGTTAGCTGCAATAATAGGACGGCCAGGTTACAGTTTGCCAAGAAGGAGTTAAAAGAGAAACCCCAGTTCCAGAAAAAGGTCTTGTGGACGGATGAGACGAAAATGAACTTATTTCAAAGTGATGGCAAGAGCAAAATATGGAGGAGAGAAGGAACTGCCCAAGATCCAAAGCATTCCACCTCGGTACCCGGACGTGGCGTTGAAGGACGAGAAGCCGAAGCAAAGAAGTCCAAGCCAAATAGCCGAACGGAAACGAAGCCAAAACGCCAACGAACCGAAAGGGCGGGACGCCTAAAAGCCAACTAACCGAAAGGCTGCGTCGCCTAAAAGCAAGCTCACCGAATGGCCGCGCTGCCGAAACGCCACCTAACCGCAAGGCTGCGTCGCCTACACGCCAACTAACCCAATGCCGCTCTGTCGAAAAGTCAAATAACGGACCTGACGTTGCCGGGGGGTGGGACTTGTCAGCGATTGTCCCACGCGTCCATCACATGACTCGCCGGTGGAGACGGGAGGGTGGAGGTCATTTTCCCACACAAGCCATTATTTGACTTTTCGGCAGAGTGGCATTTTGGATAGTTGCCTTCCCGATCCTCTTCTCAATCTCTGTGTCCAAGGAGAGGTTGCGGGTGATGGTGGAGCCAAGGAACGTGAACTGATGGACGGCATCAAGTTCGTAGTCGTCGATGGTGCTTCTGTATTCTGCCCCAAGACGTTTGTCTTCTTCAGGCCGATGGTCAGCCCAAAGTCCTTGCATGCCCGATAGAAGCGGTCCATCAGTGACTGTAGTTCCTGCTGGGTGTGGGACACAACTGCAGCATCGCCGGCAAACAACATGTCTCTGATGAGAGCTTCACGTACTTTTGTCTTTGCTCTGAGGCGGGTGAGGTTGAAGAGCCTGCCACCTGATCTAGTACGCAGGTAGATCCCCTCTGTTGCAGTGCCGAAGGTATGTTTCAGGAGCAGAGCGAAGAAAATCCCAAAGAGTGTGGGAGCGAGGACGCAGCCTTGTTTGACACCACTGCGGATGTCGAAGGGATCAGAGAAGCTGCCATTGAACTGCACTGTCCCCTTCATGTTGATGTGGAAGGATTCTATCATGCTCTACAGTTTTGGTGGGCATCCAATCGTTGGCAGAGCCTTAAATACGCCATCTCTGCTGACGAGGCTGAACACCTTGGTGAGGTCAATGAAAGCAACAAACAGGGGCATCCGCTGTTCACTGCACTTCTCCTGGAGCTGGCAAAGGGAGAAGACCATGTCCACTGTTGACCTTGCAGCTCGGAAACCACACCGTGACTCTGGGTAGACACGTTCTGCCAGCTTCTGCAGGCGGATCAAGATGACCCGAGCAAAGACCTTGCCAATGATGTTGAGGAGGGAGATGCCTCTATAGTTGTTGCAGTCACTTCTCTTCCCTTGTTCTTGTAGAGTCAAGTCAAGAGAGTTTATTGTCATATGTCCCAGATAGGACAATTAATTTCTTGCTTTGCATCAGCACAACGGAATATAGTAGGCACGAATACAGAACATATCAGTGTGTCCATACACCATTATATAAATATATACACACAGCAATAAATAAGCTTATAAAGTGCAAAGAAACAGATAATGGTCTATTAGTGTTCAGAGATTTGTTTCAGTTGAGTTTAACAGCCTGATGGCTGTGGGGAAGCAGCTATTCCTGAACCTGGACATTGCAGTCTTCAGGCTCCTGTACCTTCGACCTGAAGGTAGCGAGGAGATGAGTGTGTGGCCAGGGTGGTGTGGGCCCTTGATGATGCTGCCAGCCTTTTTGAGGCAGCGACTACGATAGATCCCTTCGATGGTAGGGAGGTCAAAGCCGATGATGGACTGGGCTGTGTTTACTACTTTTTGTAGTCTTTTCCTCTCCAGGATGCTCAAGTTGCCGAACCAAGCCATGATGCAACCGGTCAGCAATCTCTACTGTGCACCTGTAGAAGTTAGAGAGAGTCCTCCTTGACATACTGACTCGCCGTAATCTTCTCAGGAAGTAGAGGCGCTGATGTGCTTTCTTAATAATAGCATCTGTGTTCTCGGACCAGGAGAGATCTTCCAAAATATGCACGCCCAGGAATTTGAATCTCTTGACCCTTTCCACCATGGATATAAAGGGGAATGTGGGTCCCCATCCAACCCCTTTAAAAGTCCACAATCAGTTTGTTGGTTTTGCTGGTGTTGCGGGCCAGGTTCTGGCACCATTTGGTCAGTTGCTCGATCTCACTTTTATACTCTGACTCGTCCCCATCAGTGATACGTCCCACAACAATGGTGCCGTCAGCTAACTTGATGATGGAGTTCGCACTATGACCGGCTACACAGTCATGAGTATAGAGTGAGTACAGCAGGGGGCTGAGCACGCAGCCTTGATTGTTATCGAGGCTGACACATTTCCACCAATACGAACGGACTGTGGTCTTTGAATGAGGAAGTCTAGGATCCAATTGCAGAGGGATGCGCAGAGACTCAGATCTGAGAGCTTGCTAACCAGATTGGAGGGGATGATAGTATTAAATGCCGAGCTGTAGTCAATGAATAACAGCCTGATATATGAGTTTTTGTTGTCCAAGTGGTCCAGAGTGGAGTGGAGGGCCAGCAAGATCGCATCCACCGTTGATCTGTTGTGGCGGTAAGCGAACGGCAGTGGGTCCAGGTTTTTGTCGAGGTAGGAGTTGATTTGCGCCATGGTCAGCCTCTTGAAGCACTTCATCACCACAGGCGTTAGTGCCACAGGTCGATAGTCATTGAGGCACGTCACCTTGCTCTTCTTGGGCACCGGTATAATTGATGCCCTTTTAAAGCAGGTGGGGACCCCAGACCTCAGAAGTGACAGGTTCAAAATGTCCGCAAAAACTCCAGCCAGTTGGTCCGCACAGGTTTTTAGAACACGACCTGTTCTTGTAGAGGATAATGATCGTGGCATCCCTCGTGTCCTGCGGTACAGCTCCTTCTTGCCAGCACTCATACAAAGGAAGCAGTAAGGTAGTCTTGCAATGCTTGATCAGGTCAGGGGGAATCCCGTCGCTGCCTGGGTGGGGCCTTGCCTGCGGCCGGGCTGTCAAAGGCCTTGCTGAGCCCTTCTACCGTCGGCTCTGCGTCTAACTCATCCACGGTCGGCAGGCACTCACTCGATGGCATCAAGGGCTGAGGGGGACACAGTGTACAGAAGGCATATGTAATTGTTATTATTAATCATTGCAGAATGTGTTGGTACAAATTGACTCTTACTCAATAAGAAGTGTAAGTATTGTGGCTTGTTTAGGATTAAATAATGGGTAACTGAGCCACTATCTAGTTCCGCTTCTAGTTTCATAGAAACATAGAAATTAGGTGCAGGAGTAGGCCATTCGGCCCTTCGAGCCTGCACCGCCATTCAATATGATCATGGCTGATCATCCAACTCAGTATCCCGTACCTGCCTTCTCTCCATACCCTCTGATCCCCTTAGCCACAAGGGCCACATCTAACTCCCTCTTAAATATTCAGTTCCCGTTATTGTACTGAGTTAGTAATAAGTTTGAACAGTAGACGGCACGGTGGCAGAGCGACAGCCATACAGCACCAGAGACCCGGGTTAGACCCTGACTACGGGTGCTTGTCTGTACGGAATTTGTACGTTCACCCCGTGACCTGCGTGAGTTTTCTCCACGATCCCACACTCCAAATACGTACAGGTCTGTTTTTTAATTGGCTTGGTATAATTGTATAAATGTAAAATTGTCCCTAGCTTGTGGAGGGGTAATATTAATGTGCAGGGATTGCTGGCCGCTGCGGACCCGGTGGGCGTAAGGGCCTGTTTTTGCGCTGTATCTCTAAACTAAACTAAAACTAAGTAGACTCGCAGATACGGACGTAAAATGATTGGGTGGTTTTTTTTTTCCTTCCTTTATTTATTCGCAGGATAATTCGTACATGAGCTTCAGCTCCCTAAGCTGCAGTAATTCCCGGCAGGACTCGGAGAGTAGCCGGCAGGGCTCAGAGACTGAGGACATGTTATGGGATGATCTTCTCAATGGTCCTCGATGCCATTCCTCTTACAGCAGCGAGAGTGATTGTGAGAACATGCAGAGAGTGCCACTGCCGAAGAAAGAGTCCAAGGATGAACAGGTGGGTGCTGCTGGTCTGTGCAACGATTTGTAGCTCGTTTTATAACAACAATGGCTTGCATTTATTAAATAAAATCACAAACTCATGGAAATACCAATAATTCAGCATCTCTGGAAAGTGAAACATTTAATATATCGGGTTGTGAGTCCTTCAACAGAACTAGGAAAGTGAGAAAATAAGTGAAGGGTCTCGACCTGAAACATTTCCCATTCCTTCTCTCCAGGGATGCTGCCTGTCCCGCTGAGTTACTCCAGCATTTTGTGGGGGGTTTTTGGTGTATAACCAGCACCTGCAGTTCCTTCCTACACAATTGAACGATAGAAATGTCCAACAGATCGGGATGCCTCCACAGAGAGAGAATAAACTGAGGACAGGTGAGGAGAAGCTCATTATAGATGGCAGAACAAAGGTGAGCTCAGAGGCTTGAGAAAGAGATGCGATGTATTCAAGGGTTCTGCCATTCATGATGTAAGAGAAGCCAGGGCAATAGAAGGAAGACTTGTCAGACATCTCTATGGAAACTCTCTTAATATAAGCAGATACAATGGAGATATAGGAACAGTGAAAATCAAATGGAGTAATTACAAGGATCAAGGTAGGAGAAAGAGCATATGTGTGAGTCTGGACCTTGTAATGTACATAGCAGTGATTTGCTTGTAGTTCATTCTCGTGCACTACATTCAGTTTTCACTATGTAGTCTCTTTATTGAAGAAACGAAATACAATTGGATCACTGTTTTCTTGGATTATTGCTGTTCCGTCCACGGAAGTGACCTTGAGCTTCCAGTTGCCTGTCAGTAATTTTCCATTTCATTCCCATACTGATCTATCTGAATGTGGGCTCCTGCACTCTTCCAATAAGGTCCAAATCGGCCTGAGGAGCTGCACCGTATCTTCCATCTGAGCATGTTCTTGACTTTTGGACTCCACGTTGAATTCAATTCTTTCAGGTGACTTTTTGTTTGTATCAGAACTGGCTAGTTCTGCAGTAAATCCAACCAGCTGTGATATTAACAGATTTTCTCTCTACAGACACTGCTATGGCCAGAGCTTTAATGTGTCCCGTTGTTTGTTTGTGCTCTCTCTCTCTTAACACTTATTCAGGCACCTTCGTATATGTTGGGATTACCCTGCAACTGTGGCCTTTTCTAGCCTCACCTTCTTTGCAATTTGCGACTAGCCTGTTTTCTTATTTTCCCAACTCTGATGAAGGGAGTGCCATATTGTTTGGGACAAAGACCCATCATTTATTTATTTGCCTCTGTAATGCACAATTTGAGATTTGTAATAGAAAATATCACATGTGGTTAAAGTGCATATTATCAGATTTTATTAAAGACCATTTTTAAACGTCTTGGTTTCACCATGTAGAAATTACAGCTGTGTTTATACATATTCCCCCATTTCAGGGCACCATAATGTTTGGGACACGTGGCTTCACAGGTGTTTGTAATTGCTCAGGTGTGTTTAATTGCCTCCTTAATGCAGGTACAAGAGAGCTTTTATATGCTGAAGAGAAAACTGAAGGGGACTAGCCCCTAAAACAAGCATAAGCTAAAGAAGGAACTGCAGATGCTGGAAAATCGAGGGTACACAAAACGCTGGAGAAACTCAGCGGGTGCAGCAGCATCTAAGGAGCGAAGGAGATAGGCGACATGGGTTAGGGTTAGGGTTAGGCTGTCCCCCGCTGAGTTTCTCCAGCCTTTTGTGTACCCAAGCGTAAGCTAAAGATGGCTGCAATACAGGCCTGGCAGAGCATCACCAGAGAAGACATCCAGCAACTGGTGATGTCCATGAATCACAGACTTCAAGCAGTCATTGCATGCAAAGGATATGCAACAAAATACTAAACATGACTACTTTCATTTGCATGACATTGCTGTGTCCCAACCAAAATGTATAAAAATGGCCTTTATTAAAATCTGACAATGTGCACTTTAACTTCATGTGATTTTTTCTATTACAAAGCTCAAATTGTGGAGTACAGAGGCAAATAAATAAATGATGGGTCTTTGTCCCAAACTGTATCTCTCCTCCTTCCACAGATGCTGACTGATCAGTATTTTCTGTTGTTATTTCAGATGTTACGCATCTACAGTTTATTTATTTTCACTGATGGCTTGCCTCTAATGCAGTGCCTTTAATGCAGTAAAACGTTCCCCAGTGCTTCAGGAGAGTGTTGCCAGAGAAGCGAGCATGGGCTCTGGCTTCCTTTGCATTGTGGAATTCCACAGTCTCAACACCAATGTATTATTGGGAACCAAACTCTTCACAAAACACTCCACCAATACTCTATGGGGCAAGGGTTGAGAGAGCTTGATTTGGAACAAATAGCTCAATGTGCTCAGCAAGTGCACGTACCCTGCGAAGCGAGAGGCTTGATACCAAATACCAGCAGAGCATTCTCCTGAATGTCCGTCCTTTCCAAATGCTAGTTACCATCTGGTGTGTGCGTGAATGACTGATCCGACAGCATTTTAAACTAACTCTACCGTCACTGAATTGTGTCTTGCCATCTCCACTGATAGTCTACAAAAATATGACCTCTGCTTTTATTGTCAGTTGTTCTGATTTGTATTAGTTTCCACTTTGATGGATTTTTTAAAACTTCCTCACTCTGGTGTTCAATTCCCGCAATATCCTTGTCCTCTCTCTCGCGCTCTCTCTCTCGCGCTCTCTCTCTCGCGCTCTCTCTCGCGCGCTCTCTCTCGCGCGCTCTCTCTCGCGCGCTCTCTCTCTCGCTCTCGCCCACTTTCTCTTTCTCACTGTCTCACACTCTCATTTTCTCTCATCTCCAAATTGACAAACCCCCAATGTCTTTGCTATCCTCGTTTAAAAGACGACGGTGTTCTTTCAGTCACTGGTGGCTCTGTAATGTGAACATTATTTAATTTCAGAACCACTTGAACTGGTTGTACAGCAGCAGCCGGAGTTCGGAGAGAGTCAGCGCTATTGTCTGGGAAGGAAATGAATGCAAGAAGTTTGATATGTCCGTCCTGGAGATCAGTGGAATGATCATGAAGCGGGTGAGTTTCTGGCCTAATTTCCTGTTAAACGGTGAAAGTGACTTGAAACCTAATCTCTGGGACTGACACGAGACAGTGAATGACGGGGTGGTATGGGGATGTCTGGGCAAGGTGCCTCTGGATTTAGAAAAGATGCAGCCCAGGGTTGCTGTGGTGTTACTGAGATGGATGTGAGGGCAGGGCATGGTGCAGTCAAGTCAGGTTTTATTCGTCACTTGCACATTAAGTGCAGTGAAATGAATTTGCCAGAACACACAATACACAATAAAAATGTAACACAAGAATCCACCACAGCATTCATCACTGTGGTGGAAGGCACAAAGTTAGGTCTGTCCTCCTCCATTTCCAGTGGCATCCAGTGGCAACAGGTCCGACAGCCCAATTTGCCCGCACCGACCAACATACCCCAAGAAGGTCTGAAGAAGGGTCTCGACCCGAAACGTCGCCTATCTCCTTCGCTCCTTAGATGCTGCTGCACCCGCTGAGTTTCTCCAGCCTTTTGTGTACCCCATCTCCACTAGTCCCACCTGCCTGCGTTTGGCCCTTATCCTTCTAAAACTATCCTATCCATGTATCTGTCCACATATTTTTTTAAACTGCCCATTGTTTCCAAATGCTAGTTAAAGAAATGTGAAAGCCTAGATTAATTAGGGGTTGAATACTTCGTCTAAACTCCAGGCATGGCTTTTGGATTTTTAAGGGAAAATGAGATCGATAGATTTCTGCAAATACTGTTCTTCCTCTCATTTCTCCCTCCGGCCTCACCTATGTTCTATTTATATTTTACGCCAACAGGCAAATACCTTTGAGCAGCAGAATGGTTACCGGATCCTGGGATATGTGGTGACCTCTGGCCTCACCCTGCTGCCCTTTGCATTTCGCCTTTTCCAACAGAAGACCTTGGACCAGCTAGCCTCGTCTTCGATTTCTGAGCTACTGACAATCAGCTGTGGCGGAGACCCTGAGGGGCCTCTCATTGTCTTGGTGCTGATTAACATTTTGGAGCGTTTCTGTTTGATGTGGATGTTTTTCTTCATTCTTTGTGTGGCAGAGAGAACGTATAAACAGGTGAGCGACAACGGGGTCCCAGTTGGACAAAAGTGCTGGAGAAACTCAGCGGGTGCAGCAGCATCTATGGAGCGAAGGAAATAGGCAACGTTTCGGGACGAAACCCGGAAGGAAATAGGCAACGTTTCGGGACGAAACCCGGAAGGGTTTCGTCCTGAAACGTTGCCTATTTCCTTCGCTCCATAGATGCTGCTGCATCCGGAAAGGTTTCATAGATGCTGCTCCTGCACCCTCTGAGTTCCTCCAGCATTTTTGTGCACCTTTGATTTTTCTACCAGTGATTCTCCTTGTTTTGATATTTTATTATCAACCATGTGTTTAAGAAGGACCTGCAGATGCTGGAAAATCGAAGGTAGACAAAACTGCTGGAGAAACTCAATGGGTGCAGCAGCTATATTTAAGAGGGAGTTAGATGTGGCCCTTGTGGCTAAAGGGTTCAGGGGGTATAGAGAGAAGACAGGTACGGGATACTGAGTTGGATGCCATGATCATATTGAATGGCAGTGCAGGCTCGAAGAGCCGAAAGGCCTACTCCTGCACCTATTTTCTATGTTTCTAGTGTCTATGGAGCGAAGGAAATGGGCAACGTTTCAGGCCGAAATCCCGAAGGAAGTAGGCAACGTTTCGGGAAGAAACCCGGAAGGAAATAGGCAACCCGGAAGGGTTTCGTCCCGAAACGTTGCCTATTTCCTTCGCTCCATAGATGCTGCTGCATCCGCTGAGTTTCTCCAGCACTTTTGTCCACCTTTGATTTTCCAGCATCTGCAGTTCCTTCTTGAACATGGAGTCTCAGTTAACCATTGGCCTCATGTTATCAGATTGCAGCATCTAACCCAACCCTTCCTCATGCATTGAAATCCTCTCCCAACCTGTTATCGCCATACCATTGACTGTTGAGATTAATACTGTACATTCCTGTTTTCCACCACCTGAAAACTGCTGATTCATTCATCAAGTGCCATTGACGTTTCTCCCTTAGGTTCACCTCCTGTGTTTCCCATTCACACAATGCCTCACACAATGGTATTTTCATCCGTTTATCTTTATAATCTCAGCTCTTCATTTTGGGCAAATTGACAGCACATAATTTTAATTGCCCTGGCATTGGTGTCTGTTAATATTGAACCTCTGGCCAAATGAAACCTCTGCAATTGTATAAATCATTGAATCAAAACCTCTCTCTTATTGCTGTAGTTTCCCTTCACTGAGACGTGGTATTAAGTCTTGTTTGATATTCCTCATCAGATCTCCAATTTAAGGCCCCTTTGCAGTTCTGGCAATTCTCCTCTTATTGCCTTTTCTTTCCATTGCTCTCTCGCTAGAATTTAGAAGATTGAGGGGGGGATCTTATAGAAACTTACAAAATTCTTAAGGGGTTGGACAGGCTAGATGCAGGAAGATTGTTCCTGATGTTGGGGAGGTCCAGGACAAGGGGTCACAGTTCAAGGATAAGGGGGAATTCCTTTAGGACCGAGATGAGGAAAATATTTTTCACACAGAGAGTGGTGAATCTCTGGAATTCTCTGCCACAGAAGGTAGTTGTCGCTGGTTCATTGGCTATTCGGTTCTATTTTGTTTCCTGTACTCTAGTTTCCTTTTGAAAGTGTCTGCACTCTGAAGAAATGTTTCTCCAAATTTGTTGGTAACGTTTGTAATTGCCACCCCATATTACGAATCTAATTATCTAAAAAAGTTATTCTCTAATCTGTATGTTACTTCATGCAGAATAAGGTTGTGATGAATCTATTTCAGAAAATGGTTGCTCAGTGGGGCACTACGACCAATCTAGAATGGGTGGAAGGTTATCAGGGCGCTGTCTCTGCTTTATAATCCTTTACTTCATTGGAGAGCAATGTATCTATTGAATTTACGTACTCTTTTGATGTTGCGCGTTCCCTACGAGATGGGTAAAGCTCACAACTTCCTCTTTATTTCTGCACAGCGCTTGCTGTTTGCCAAGCTCTTCAGTCACCTGACGTCGGCTAGGAAGGCTCGCAAGTCTGAGATCCCCCATTTTAGGCTGAAGAAAGTGCAGAACATCAAGATGTGGTTATCACTTCGCTCATACCTAAAGGTTGGTGCAATGATCACAAAATAATGAAGCACGTGAACGTGTATTTAATGACACAAAATGCTGGAGTAACAGACCCACTAAGCTACTCCAGCGTTTTGTGTCTATCTTCAGTTTAAACCAGCTTTTACATCAGTCTGAAGGGTCTCGACCCAAAGCGTCACCCATTCCTTCTATCCAGAGATGCTGCCTGTCCTGCTGAGTTACTCCAGCTTTTTGTGTCTATCTTCGGTTTAAACCAGCATCTGCAGTTCCTTCCTACGCAAGTGTAGGAAGCAGTCTTTATCCGGGATACTATGAATTAGTGTCGAACACTATTTAAGCCAGCAAAATCATTGAAATTGACCAAGGAAGGTCGTCAGTTTGAGACACACAAACAGTTTACTACTCAACATTTCAGCACCAGCAAACTGCTGGAAGAACACAGCAGGCCAAGCTGCCTCTGTGTTGGGAAATTGGCAGACAATGTTTAGGGTCGGTTCCTTTCTTGGGTTCCTCCAGCAGTATGGTATTTGCTCCGGAATGTTGAGAAATTGTGCCCTTATTGTTCAGTCCACTCATCCAAGAGCTTCTGAGGGATCGTGCTGGCAGAATGAAAAAACTGAACAACGAACATTCAAACATGAACCATGAGTGCGATGTTTGAAAATGGCCCAACTTGGAGCGCTGTTCAGAGAATTACTGGAGATTTATCACAGATTAAAATCTATATCATCTATTGCCTTCCCAATTGTGCTCAAATACACAGCCGCATAATGGTGCCTTTTTCTTTCTTTTGTTGATTCTTTGTTTTTCACTAATTATCCATCTTCTCTACTCTGCTGGGAGCCCTCAATTGCCTTTTGTTATCTCTTGTATTTTTGTTCCTCTTGAAACGTTCTATCTTTATATATATTTAACACCGTTTTGTCGTCTGTCTCTTTCTTTCACAGAGGCGAGGCCCTCAGCGATCGGTTGACGTTATAGTCTCATCAGCATTTTTACTTACTCTCTCCATTGCTTTTGTCTGCTGTGCTCAGGTACGACTTGGAACTTGTTTCAGTTTATTGGCAAAGGGGAGAGTGTTTCTTTGACAACCTATAGAAAGGCCAGCGTCTCATGGAAAATGACTTGCATGAGTTTGGGGGCAGGGTTGTTGGGCTGGCAGGGAGAAGGGTGGAAGGTTTCTATTATAGCTTATTGGTGTGATTCCTTAAGCATTTGAGAGATTCATGTTATTTTGGGTTAATCCTCACCAACAATCTGGAGTTGGAAGAGTTTTATTTACTTTGTTTCCAGGACTGAGACGTTATAGTTATGGAAACCTGGCAAAGAGATGGCCAGGATTGGCAGCCTAAACCAAGTTACAAATGCTATAGCAGATAGAGGTGGGGGTGTTTATAAGGTCATAAGGAATAGGAGTAGAATTAGGCCATTTGGCCCTTCATGTCTACTCTGCCATTCAATCATGGCTGATCTATCTCTCCCTCCTAACCCCATTCACCCTCTCCCCATAACCTCTGACACCTGTACTAATAAAGAACTCTGCCTTAAAAAGGCAATGTTGCTTTATTGATGGAGAGTGCCGTGGCCGAGATAACATTGCCGGTGGTTTAGCCAGTGAAGCAGATAAATAAAAATTGGATGATCACCTTGTTGGGAGTGTACTGTAGGTCCCCAAATAGTCAACGGGAATTGGAGGAGCAAATATGCCAAATATCTGTGGATAGGCAAGTTTCTGGAGAGTATAATGAGGAATAAGGTTTTCTACATTTGGATAGACAGGCTGATTTTGGATAGTCACCATTATTTTATACCTGGGAGATTATGTCTTACAAATCTGATTGAGTTTTTTGAAGAAGTAACCAAAAAGGTTGACACAGGTAAAGCTGCAGACATTGTCTATATGAACGTCAGCAAGGCATTAGATACGGTTCCGCATGGGAGGTTGCTATTAATGATGTGGATGAGAATGTAGAGGGCATGATTGGTAAGTTTGCAGATGACATTAAAGTGCATGGTATCGTATTTAGCAAATGTGGTTATTAAACAGTATCTTGACCAGTTGGGCAAGCGGGCTGAGGAATGGTTAATGGAGTTTAATATAGATCAGTGCGGGGTATAGCGATTTAGGAAGTCAAACCAGGGCAGGACTTTCACAGGTCCCTGGGGAGCATGGTAGAACAGGAGTACAGCTACATAATTCCTTGAAAGTGGCGTCACAGGTAGATGGGGTGATCAAGCAGGTCCGGTGGCCTTCAGCAGTCAGGGTATTGAGTATAGAAGTTGGGATGTTATGTTGCAGTGATACAAGATGTTGGTGAGGCCACATTGGGAGTATTGTTTTCATTTGGGTCACCCTGGCTCCACCGAGCTTCAGACTCGCCTATTCATGTTCCATCATGACACTACCTGACCCGCTGAGTTACTCCAGCAGTCATTTTTACATGTGCATGTTCTATATTTCTGAGAGATGTTTTGTGATTTATATTGGGAGGAATTGCCTTCTGTTATGGCACCAGATAAGTGTGCAGAACCCTTTACAACTCCTTTTCTCAATCCTCAGATCCTTCATGGTCACAGCAGCTTCCTGGACTCCTTGTACAACTGGGAGCTCCTCATCTGGGAAGCATCACTGACTGTTTTCTTGCTGAGGCTATTTACGTTGGGGTCAGAAGTCAGTAGGAAATACAATAACATTTCCATTTTGCTCACAGAACAGGTATGGAGCTTATCTTTACATCGCCAGTACATTGCAATGATGTTCCCACAGCCTTTCACTGGCACAAGGCTCAGTGACTGGGATTTGCCACTGCTGCAATTTAGCTTATTATTCAGGAATTGTTTTTATTATGACAAAACTGAAAAGTGTTGCAAATATTCATTTGTGGTGCAGGCCAATTAGTGTTTACATTACTTCTCTTTTATTTTTATAGATCAATTTATACCTTAAAATGGAGACCAAACCCAACAAGAAGGAACAGCTTACCCTCGTCAACAATGTGTTGAAACTTGCCACAAAACTACTGAAGGCGAGCGGCTTGTTGGCTGGCTTTGTGTACTCTGTGTTGCCAAGCCACTGTGCTGCTACACAATCTTACTCTTGTGCTGTGTAATAGTTCTGCAAGAACTACTTGGGATATATTTTCCATGGGTAACACAAATTCTTGGTCCTGTTGTTTCTAAATTTTCTGTGAGTGTAAATAATGCTGTGGCATTTATTAATCGTAGACAAAAATCTGTCCACTTCTTTCCTCACCTTAAAGGCAATTTGTACAACTACAGTAAACCTGATCGGGCTCAACACCGACAAGACTAAGGAGTTAGTGGTGGACCCCTGTCCCGTCTCCCTCAATGGTGTGGATGTGTAGTTTAGCAGGGAATGCAAATTCCTTGGAGTGTACCTGGATAGTAAACTGGACTGATCCAGGAACGCTGAGACCCTGTACATGAAGGGACAGAGCCAGCTGTACTTTTTGGGAAGGCTCCGCTGCTTCAACATCTGCAGTAAGATGCTGCAGATGTTCTACCAATCGGTGCCATGTGCTGGGGCAGCAGGATTAACAAACTCAGCAGGAAAGCCGGCTCCGACCTGGGGGGAGGAGTTGGATTCATGGGAGGTTGTCTTGGAGTGGAGGATGCTCCTCAAACTGCAGAGCATCCTATTGCCCCTCGGGTTGACCAGTGTGTCATGGAGGGGGTGAGCTGTATTGTAACCAAAAAAAGCAAAAGTCCTTGTGTCTTAAAAGCATAGCGCTGCAAGTGGAACCCTACTCCAGAGACTTGGCTCAAATCTGAAATATTTGCACACAGAGTTCTTGTTTGGATGCCTATGGTAATACTTATTACTTAACCTTCAGCAACTAAAACAGGCAGATGAACCCTAACTGTCTTGTGGTTGTGAGAGAAATGTAGCAGCAACAGTGATGTTAAGGCCTTGCATCAGAGTCATGCTTGTCTGCAGGCCAGCATCACTGATCCAAATACCATGCTTTGCCTTTTACAGGAGCTGGACTCTCCTTTCAGACTATACGGACTGACCACAAATCCACTGCTCTACAACATCACCCGCGTTGTCATTCTGTCTGCCATCTCTGGAGTGATCAGTGATTTGCTGGGCTTCAATCTTCGGGTAAGTCAATAGACAATAGGTGCAGGAGTAGGCCATTCGAGCCAGCACCGCCATTCAACGTGATCATGGCTGATCATCCCCAATCCGTACCCCGTTCCTGCCGTCTCCCCATATCCTCTGACTCCGCTATTTTTAAGAGCCCTATCTAGCTCTCTCTTGAAAGCATCCAGAGAACCTGCCTCCACCGCCCTCTGAGGCAGAGAATTCCAGACTCACCACTCTCTGTGAGAAAAAGTGTTTCCTCGTCTCCGTTCTAAATGGCTTGCTCCATTAAACTCCTCTTAAACTGTGGCCCCTGGTTCTGGACTCCTCCCAAGTCATTAACAATATTCACCTCAGTTGTGATAAATCATCCTTTCCACTTTCTCTACCTATCCATGAATATTTTGTTGCTTGAAGTCTTGCCTAATATCTTCCTTTGAAGTCAAAGCTCAATTTTTAACATAAATGGTATTGAAAACTCATCTGCTCAAAGTCAAAGATAGTTAAGGTATCAGTTATTTGATTAGACCACACAGTTAACATAACTTTCTTTCCCCTAGCTGTGGAAGATTAAGTAAACTGATGACTACTCTGTTCAAGGTGGCGAAGAACACTCCTACTCGGCTGACATGACCTCCTAACATCATTACTTTCAGAACACTGACAAGGTGGAGGAATGCTTGTCATTTTCCTCCCTGCCATGCTTTTGCTTCCACCAGCAAATTTGGAGGATCCCAGATTGAAAATCACTTCAATTCTTTACCCATTTGCAACTTGTAAATGCAACTTGTGTTAAGGTCATAATAGGAGTAGAATTAGGAGTCTACTCTGCCGTTCAATCATGGCTGATCTATCTCTCCCTCCTAACCCCATTTTCCTGCCTTCTTCCCCTACACCTCTGACCCATACCAATCAAGAACCACATACTTTGTTGACAATAGATTCCAAGGAAGAGATCCATCAGGTATAAAAAGACCAGAGCTTTGGCCGAGGCATTTCTTCTTCATCCATCCCTCTACAAAGTGGCCCTGGCTCAGCACATCTCGTATTACAAATGTCCCACTGTGGTACGACAACTGTTTTCACCCTATCCCAACAAGAAATCTCAATTTTGAGTTGTGTGTAGTATGATGCTTGAGTGAAAGAACCTGCAGAGCAGGTAAAGACAAGGCTGGCACCATAACTATTATATCCATGGACAGAAAGTGCTGCTAAAGTTGTTGATTAGGTAGTGACCCGTTGACTAATTGTACAGTCACAGGTTGGTTCGACAATGTTATTTGATGAAATCTGTCATTTCTATTGATTGCCAGCTTGGCTTTCAAAATAAAGTAAAACTTCTACTTGAGCATCTCTCATTTGATCTGTTTACTAATAAATGGGCTGAAGACCAGAGATTATACTAGTAACGGAGTTAGGGTACAGTACGTGTTGGAAGAGAAACTGGGGTGACATTCAACATTTATCGAAAGCCTTTGTAGGATACACTCAAAGTTGCATGTCTAACCCGAAACTTGCACATTTGACCTTGCCACCACACAGAGATAAGATCTCAACAAAACAATGAATATATCTGGGACTGGAAGATTTATCTACTTTCATACCGTGTGATAGGTCGAATGGCCTAAGTCTATTCCACCATTCAATCACTCCCTCCTAACCCCATTCTCCTGCCTTCTCCCCATAACCTGACACCGTACTAATCAACAAACTATCGCTGCCTTAAAAATAGCCATTGACCTGGCCCCCACAGCCTTCTGTAACAAAGAATTCCATAGGTTTTACAGTCCTCAAGACATGAGCCGTAAGCCATTAACATGCCTTAGTCTTTGTCATTCTCCACAGTCCTTATACAGAGAAGTCCTCATTGAAGACCACATACACTTTAGTTTCTGAGGGCTTCTATTCTTTCTTCCCCTTTATATGCTAATGATTTGATGTATATTAACCAGAAGATTGACTATGCAAGCTATAAATTGGGGGAATGGAATTTAAAATAATAATAATTGTAGTCAATAAGGCAGAGAGTGGCACAGCAGAAGAGCTGCTGCCTAAGGGCGCCAGAGACCTGGGTTCTATCCTAACTACATGTTCTGTCTGTATGGAGTTTGTACGTTCTCCCCATAGACGCGTGGGTTTTCATCGGGTGCTCCAGTTTCCTCCTACAGTCCTAAGTCCTGTAGGTTAATCGGCTTCAGTAAAAATTGTGAGTTGGCCCGAGTGTGGGATAATGCAGGATCGCTGGTTGGTGCACGAGGTGGGCTACAGGGTCTGTTTCTGTGCTGCATCGCTAAATAAAAGTGTGGCAATGTGGCGCAGCGTCTATCAACGTCAGAAACCCAGGTTCGGTCCCGACTATAGGTGCTGTCTGTACCGTTCTCCCTGTTGTGCGTTCTCCCTGTGACCTCGTGGGTTTTCTCCAGGTGCTCCAGTTTCTTCCCACACTCCAAAGACATGCAGGTTTATAAGTTAAATGGCTTTGGTTAAAAAAAACATGAATTGGTCCCCAGTGTATGGGTTAATCGGTGGTCGGCCTGGACTCGGTGGGCCAAAGGACCTGTTTCCAAGCTGTATCTCTAAAGGCCAAAAGGTAGAGAACAGGTACTCATCACCAAAGGTAGACACACAATACTGGAGTAACTCAGCGGGACAGGCAGCAACTCTGGAGAGAAGGAATGGGCGAGTCCCGAAACGTCGCCCATTCCTTCTCTCCAGAGATGCTGCTTGTCCCACTGAGTTACTCCAGCATTTTGTGTCTACCTTAGATTTAAACCAGCATCTGCAGTTCTTTCCTACACAGGTACTCAACCTATAGATTAGGAAGCACACCAAAAAATCTCATGTGGTTTCCTCGCAATTGCCAGCAAATCAGTCACTTCAAATACCACACAAATAAACAGCAGTGTGCAGATGAATCAACCTCTAACATTGCCCCTACTGTGCAGGGAGTGGATGAGAAAGTGTGATAACACAGAGCAGGTATGAACCACGAGTCAGCCTCGGCCAAAGGGCCCATTTCCATGTTGTATCTCCAAACTAAACTCTATGATCAGCTGGAGACAGTTTGCTTTGATCTGGACCATTTTGAAACAAAGAATGAAAGTTAAGATTTATTTTACAGTGCAACAGTTCAACACCATGACCAAGGATTGCATTTTTCATGTCATACATAAAAAAATAATGAGGGTTTACAGATCTCTCCCTAATGACAGTATTTATAGAGACTGTACAGTATAAAAATTTACAACCAACAACTCAAGGCTTGTTCAGCTTTACTCAAAGGCCATACCTATGCCTTGAGTACTGTACAGTCTGCAAGATGCTTTGTATGTTATTGATGGGGTGGAACAATGAATAATAGCTATTCTACCGCGAAGGAAATTGAGAGAATACTGTGGAATGAAAGCTGGAACTGATCAGTGGATGAGCGGTATGGAATATCAAAACATTTCTGCATGAATTCCTAAGTTCAACTTTTACACATTATCGCATATGAAATATAACAGTAAAGTGGTCATAATACACTGTCTGTACCACACTCACAGTCCAGGGTCTTTATTTCCTACTGTGTCTTAGCTGGAAGGGTAGGAACAGGGACATACAGTGCCATGGAGGATAACAGAAATACTTATCGGCAACAAAGCCCCCTGCAGGGCAATGGAAGTTACGTACCAGATACAAAATGTTCAACGATTCAGAAGGAGAATGTGCATCACAGAGTGTATGTGGGGATGGGTGGGGGCTAGAGAGGAAGTGCACGGGCATTGGCCACGTATGGGGAGGCCATTCCGGAGAGGAACAAGGCTACAGGCAGCTCATCTATTCTATCGCCGCCACCATTTCCAGATTAATACGTTACAGATATTAAACTGAACATAAAGTGTTTGTGCTGCAACGAGCTCGGCGGGGCACGGAACGCGGATCAAACACGGAGCAATGTGTAGCCTCCGACATTGGAGCAGGGTGAAGGAAGGTCCAACGCAGGTGGGATGGGAGATGCAGTGGCTTGTTTGAACAAGATATGCGACTTAAGTTCTGAAGATCTCATTAGTAAACAGCAGCCGCAACGCCAAACAAATCGCAAATCCATCTGCAATATGTCCTGTGCCGATCCCGTTGCTTCTTACAAGTGACCAGCTAATCTTAAATCAGTCCAGGGAGCAGCGAATCGCGCAGAACATTTTTGCGGGACCTTTTCAGCGGCTGATCGAGGAGAACTCACAGATACTGAAACCAGCAGGCGAGAGATCGCAGTTCAATCGTGGTCAGAATACTGTACATAAATTCAGCTCAACATCAGGCGACAGGAAGATTTTCACGGAGTGTTAGAGAAAACGAGAATTAAAATGCCCCACAGTGAGGCTTTAGTCCAGACTGACAAAAAATAATTCAAACAAAACAAATAGCTGCCCTGGTTAATGATAAAAAAAAATGTTTCAGCGAACTAGTGATTTCAGGCCCGCAAAGAAATGGCAAGATTGTACCCATGATCTTACAGACAAGACATCCCGTGACAGCTTGGTGCACTACGGCCTGACCTTGCTTACACACACAGCAGCCCCATCCCAAGTACAGAGCTTTCCCAGACGGGCACATCGTGCAGTGGGATGGTGAAACTGAAACAGCGAGGAACAGACAGTAAACCATCAGCGCATACCTCGTCAACAATTAGCAGAACAGGGACCCACCCCCCCCCCCCCTCCCCCAAACAACAGAACGTCCTTCGCAGCCAGTCAAATGTGTTCCAGCAGCCGAGTACTGGTGTGATTCCTTCACTTGGACAGTCAGTCTTACAGAGAACTTCGGTTGAACTGCATAATATTTAAATAAGATGCAACAGATGCTCAACAGAAATCAAAGTTTATAAAAAATAATTTAACATATAATTTGCTCTCTGTTACACGGGCCTCTGGGCATCGGGCTTTTTCCAGGGCCCAGGGGTAATTGTCTTTCTTGCGGTTGCTGCTACTGCTCTTCTGCTCCCAGGGCTGGAGTGTGATGTTGGGCCGCCCCGCTCACCCTTGCTTTGGTCCTGACTTTTCGCCCCGCTGGCGCTGGAGCCGGAGCCGGGGGGATGCGCTGCGGCGGGGCGACTGGGCTGCTCTCGGCCCTTGGCCGCCCGGAGGCCGCTCTCTGGACTCCCGGCTGGGAGCTGCAGCAGGCTGGCTCCGTCCAGCGGCGGCTCGCCCGCTGCTCCTCCACGCGGTGGTCCCCGACCTCCTGTGGCACCCGCTCCCCTAGAGCCACCGCTTGGCAGCGTCGGCTTCCTGCATTCGTCCTTCCTGGGACTGCCCGGCTGCTCCATGGTCCCCGCGGCCCTGCGTGGGCTAGCACCCCGCTTGTCCCTGTCGCTGAGCGGCCGCCCTCTCCTCGGGCTGCCTGCCCTCTCACCCGGCACAGAGGGTCTCTGCTGTGCCGCCTTGTCCTTCGCCAAAGCCCTGCGAGCCGCCTCCTCCTCCTCCACCTCCCCAGCGCCCCCTGCTATGTTGGGCCCGGGCTCCTCTTCTCTCTCTGGCTTCTCCTTTGATGGCATCTTTACAGGATCAGTAAGGTTCAGGGCGGAATGTGGATCGGATGGTGATAGCAAGTCTTCAGGAGCTGTGGGTAGTTCCTGGAGGCTGGAATATGGAGTGTCCTGGGTATCGGGATTGTCTGCAAAATGCAACGCAGTCAGTTAGGCATGAAACTAATAGCATTCCAACTGCAATGACAACCTCTCCTGCACAAAATCCCAATCTCCCCCTAACCAGTGTATTCGCAGTGCCAGCCATGCATAATGCGGGACAGGAGGTCAGAGGAAAGCAAAGAGGAGGGAGAGAGGAGGGGTGGAAGCAGACGAGACAATGTAGTTGATGTGGAGGGCAGACGGGACAGTAACATCACGGTGACAGATGGAGCAAACATGAATGTGATGACCCTGCAGATTTATCATCAGTCCCTACCTGATCTGGGCTACCGTCCCACCTGGGTTAATTCAACCTTCCAATGGGGAGGGGAGTTAGTGAACTGGTACAAGCTGATTCAATACTGAAGAAGGGTCTCGACCCGAAACGTCGCCTATCTCCTTCGCTCCTTAGATGCTGCTGCACCCGCTGAGTTTCTCCAGCTTTTTGTGTAACCTTCAATACTTGTTGTTGGAGCTACTAATTGAGAAATATTTATACAGTCTCTCTACTCTGGCCGTGCATCCCAGTTTGCTTCAGGGGAGCTGAAGCTTGGAGGGTATGAGATGGATGTGCAGCTGGGAGGGACAGCACTGATGAGTCCAGAGGTAAAGGCAGATGAGAGCTGCAGCTGAGCTGTGGGGAGGGGAGTCACTGGAGTATGTAAAGAGGAGGTGCCAGTGAATGTCATGTCTCTGGGTGCAACATTACAGAACAGAAGGTAGACAACATCTCTGGAGAAACTCAGCGGGTGCGGCAACATCTACAGAGCAAAGGGAATAGGCAACGTTTCAGCCCGAAACCCTGAAGGAAATAGGCAACGTTTTGGGACAAAACCCACAAGGGTTTCGGCCAGAAACGTTGCCCATTTCCTTCGCTCCATAGATGCTGCCGCACCCGCTGAGTTTCTCCAGCAATTTTGTTTACCTTCGATTCTCCAGCATCTGCAGTTCCTTCTTGAACATTACAGAAAACAGGCTTTTGGTTCATGATGGTAGCTGGTGTTAGTCTCATCCCAACATTCTTTCTGGCTTCTCTGGAATGTGGTTCTGCTGCTTGGACTTAGCAGCTACCCAAAATGTTCATTCTTTCTCTTCCACAGAAGCTGTCCAAGTGCTCCCTGCATGCTCTTTGCTTTATTTCATATTTAGACCATTTGCTCTTGTGGCAGCGAGTTTTATATTGCTCATCACTGACTGACAGAGGTTGGATTCAATATTATCTATTGGCTTCAAAATCTGATTTTCCCCACAACCGAGTCATTTCTGTCTCTATGTGAATGCTGGAACAAGAGATGCATTGGCTCGTAGGGTCAAGCGTTGTGGGTTTAGGTGGCCTACCGGAAATCCGAGCACAATCCTGGCCAGTTTCTCACACCAGCGGTTTGAGATGCAATCTTTCACATCGATCATCCAATATAACTATTCTCAGGAAGGTGCAGGAATCCCATGACACGATACTGAACAAAAGCAAGGGGCCATACTTCTGGTGTCCTTCCCAATATTGTACCAGTATTAAAAAAATGATTAGGACTATTATCATGATTGCTTTGAAACTATAATGTGGTTACGTTGCCCGTCTCATCTCCGACAGCAATGACGGCTCTTCATTGCCTGTGAAGTGTATCGGGACATCCTGAGCTCAGGAAAAGCACTGTATAAAAATGTTGCTCCCTAAAAGCAAAGTTTTAGTGTAAACACAGAACTCCCTTAAATTCGGCAGATTTAAACAGACTGCAGGAGGGTGAGCAAATGGACAGAGTGAGGTTGCCATGACGATGAGACCAAGGGCTTGACGAAGGGGTACACAGGAAGACAGCAAAGGCGAGGGCAAAAGCAAGAGAGAAAGACACACTGAATCAAAATGATTAAAAAAAAATAAAAGCTTTGAGAGTGTGAATCAAAACCAATTTAAAAGACGTGCTGATTTACCAGGTCCCAGGAGAGATGAGAGGAGATGTGAAGCCTCAGCGCTGCTCATGAGTCGTACATGTCGAGAGACTGCAAGGTGCCAATCCTAGAGAAGGGGAGGGAGAAGCCTAGGACTAAATGCAACTATGAGAATAAAATAAAAAGTTCCACAGAAGATCACATTTCTGCAAAGCCAGTGATCAAGAGCAGGTCGAAGAGACAGATACACACAGACCAAGGGGCAAGACGGAAGGAGGGGGGGGGGGGGGGAAAGGGTCTTCAAAGGAATCTTCTAGCATTACCGCCTCATGATGGAAGCACCATTCAGCTCTATATCATTCGCTGGATTGGGTGGTGGTGGAAGAAGCAAAAAAAAAAAAAATCACTGCTTGATCACCCCCACCCCAATCATTTATTATATTACAGCAATTAGTTGTGTAAAATTAAGGCTGAAACGGAAACCCACCAAAGTCAGGCACCTGACCTATGCCTGGCTTCAGGACAAGATGCGCTTTCCTGCCTCCGGACTGAATCAGCTCGATGGCTCTTTTGTGTGTGATCCCTTGCGTAGATTCTCCATTGATCTCAACAATCTGATCACCAACCTGCAAGAGTGGAGGATGAAAAAAAGAGAAAATCACATTCTGACTGATGTGGTGGCAGCCATGGGGAAGGCCACAGGCAACTTGCAGACGGCGATACAAAAAGCAAGAACGGATAATGGGCAGTGAGAGGTGAAAGCGAGTTGCTGGATGGAGATTTGAATTAATAACCCAGTAATATTATTACACCACTACGCTCATACTAATTAAAATATAGCAAGCTCATCTTAGAGGCTAATCATTTTACCCATTATAGCTGCATAATCTAATGTCCCACTCCTGACAGACATGTGTTAAAAATGCTTTGCAACACGGCAAATTTGCTTCTGTGGTATTTAATAAGGCAACAGTCGTCATTTCTCACAGTTGGCTTCAATTCCAATACTATGTATTCACACATAACACCGGGTGGCACCGTCAGCGATGGCAGCCTCGCCAACGGTCTGTCTGTCATTTTGTCTTTTATGTTATTTTAAGTGTGCTTTAAAAATTTGTGTTAATGTTCTCTGGTTTGTTTTATGTGGGGGTGGGGTTGGGGGAAACTTTGTCAATCTCTTCCTTTGCCCGAGATGCCATTGTTTTCCGGAATGTATCTCCGGTCGCTCTGCGGCCTAACATCGTGGAGCTGGAGGCCTCGCCCGGGCCTGACTTTGAACCCCACCACAGGGCCGTGGACTTCCCATCCAAATCTGCGATCCCTCGCCTGGGATCGACGCTCCAACCGCGACTTGTGGATTTCACCATCGAGGAGCTCGCAGTCTCGGGTAGAGACTGATCTCGGGGAGCTCCAAAGTCACAGGAGGTTCGGCCAACCCCGACCCGGGGTCCGATCCCCCCGATGCGGGAGTTTGATCGGCAACGGAAGGCTCGAGGCCCCCGACCGCGGGAGAACAAAGAAGGGCAGAGATTGAATTTTTTTTTCGCCTTCCGTCACAGTGAGGAATGTGGAGGAGTCACTGTGGTGGATGTTTATGTTAAAGTGTATTTTGTGTGTCTTGATTTTTATTGGTATGATTGTGTGGCAAATCAAATTCCTCCTATGTTGCAAAACATACTTGGCTAATAAAGTATGATTAGGATTTATGTAGATTGTAATCATGTATTGTCTTTTCATTGTCTAGTTAGCACACAACAAAAGCTTGCAGTGACACCATCTCCCTCCCCAGCAGACACATTCAGTCCCAAGCCACCCCAGAGATAAGGCTTGCAGGCCAAATGCAGGTCGCCATAAACACCAGAGTTACCATAAACACAAGAATGGCGCGCCATCTTTCTACAATGGGCACAGAACCACTTTAAACACGTACCTGGATTCTACCATCAAGCAATGCCGCGCCACCTTCAGCCAGGCGGAGGATGAAGAGCCCCATGTTATACTCCTTGCCACCACGGACACTGAACCCAAACCCTCGCGGTCCTCTCTCCAATTCAACCGGGAAACAATCAGTGTTCTATTTGTAAAAGGAAGACAAGGAGGAACACAGTGAGGAGGAAGACAACCTGTAACATTTAAAACACAAGCGCAAGTAATGCACGGCAGATTGTGATCTCACGGTTAAACAATCATGCTTTGATTCATTCATCATGGGTGATGCTAGCAAGGTTATTAGCACTTGAAGACCATCATATTTCCGCTACGTGATAGGGACTTAAATGACTTACAAAGGCTGAGGACGGGCCACACACTGCGCTGTGGAACTACAACCACATAAAGGCAGAAACTTTCCTTCCCAAGAGTGAAGCCGTTGAATTTAACAAAATAATACTGTGCACACTTTGTGGCTTTGAATCAACTTTGGGATGAATTGTCCAGTAAACATTACAGTACTACATGACCCTTCTTAGTCTGATCAGAAACTGGTGCCGTTAAGATCACTACATTTAAAGGGAGATCATGTGACCCATGAGCCAGCTCCCTGGCACATTCATCCAAAGAACCCCACTCCCTTGCATTTCTCTGTGGTCTTTACCCGATGTTTATACAATTCCCTTTTAAAAATGATCACAGCAACTTTGGAAAGCACATTCCACTTTACAACATGTGCAGGAAAGAACTGCAGATGCTGGTTTAAATCGAAGGTAGTGTCTTGGGCCTGTCCCACTTTGGCCGTCAGTTACTCGACAGGCCGGTGGTGCGCGAAGATTTCGTTCGCTACTAAATTTTGCAGCGCTGCGCGACAGTGCGCACAACTACATACCCCTCCACGCTTCTCAGTGGGACCGGCCCCGCGTGGCCACATGATGCCCTTGCACCTCAACGCGACGACGAGGTTGCATTATTTGCGTGCCAAGGACACGTGTGGGACAGCGCCTCAATTCTTTGTGTCCTGACCATAAGGTGAAAGTAGATTGCTTCTTTGCATTTAATTTAAGTGGTTCAGTTGTGCATATCTGTTCACGCCAACTCGGCTCCAAAGGGAACATCACCAGCTTCTCAGAGCACCACACACATCCGTGAGTTCCTTATGCTGGGTACTATTTTAGGGAATCTTCTCAGTGCCCATTTCCAAAGACTTGCCATCCTAGAATATGTCCAGAATGAGATTATACTCGGGCCTAACCAGTGATTCAGGCCAAACCAGTGATTTGAGGTTCAGCCTAACTTCCCTTACACATTTATATTTAAATTTACCTTCACCCGAGAAAACTAGATTTTTTTAAGATGATACGACAGGTGAAGATGGAAACTGCTGCATTTTTTGTGTTAAATCAGAAAAGTATGGAGACAGCATTTGTCTCGTCAGCCGGTGAACAGGATACTTGGAGAAATGAGACCTTGTTCTCAAATCCTTGGGCCTTACCTGAGGTCTGCTGCCTGCAGTCCAGGTCTCCCTATCAGCAGCAGGCTGGAGGTACTGGTCAGGAGCTGGCTGCCTGAAGTTAGAAGGTGGATTGACAAAGTCTCGCGACTTCCCACTGCTCCTTTCATCTACATCCGTCTTACTGTTGAACAGAATGAACAAAATCTGAGTCCAATCATCTCTCGGTATAAGTTCATTCTCTCCCCTCACAAACCCAGCATCACGCCCAATCATCACCTCTTCATGCAACCTCCCCGCCAGGCACATCGAGGATTTCACATTTGCAAAATAAAAGCTACTGGGGAGCACTGAAGCACTGGCAGCTGAGCCTGAGCAGACCCACTCCACTGCAAGAGTCTACAAACTCAGAGCAGGTCCACAAGCACACACTCTCTCCACCCACAGAGTGACCAGACTTCTCACCTGTTGTCCTGTGCTGGCATGTGCAGCGCTGGAGTTTGTCCCATGGGTTTGTGCTGCAAGGCTGGGCTCTGTTTGGCCGAGCTGCCCCCTGATGGAGGGCCAGTCACATCTTGGAGGAAGACAAAAATGAAAGTGCGTAAACAGAGTGAGAGATGCTCATTGTTTGTGCAGGAAAGAGGTAAAGGTATGTAAGTAAATTGGCTTGGTAGAAGTGTAAACTGTCCCTAGTGTGTGTAGGATAATGTTAATGTGCGGGGATCGCTGGTCGGTACGGACTCGGTGGACCGAAGGGCCCATTTCCTCGCTGTATCTCTAAACTAAGCAGGACAGGCGGCATCTCTGGATAGAAGGGTCTCGACCCTGAAACATCACCCATTCCTTCTATCCAGCGATGCTGCTCACTGTTTGTTGTGTTTAGGAAGAATCTAGTGGCAAGTTGATGCTCCGTAGGTTCAGGCATTACCAACCACTGCATGTGGGAGGCCAATGTGAACAATCCTCACAGCAAGCATTTCTTGCCCATCACTCCAAAGAGTGCAGGTGTGAGACAAGAGGCAAGGCTTCTCAATGGAACTGCACCAATCTCCACAGTTTGCACTGCATAGATTAGTGCCACACTCTATAATGAGTTTTTCCTGGCCCTGAGAGATCCTGAATTCCCAATGGAATGTAGATGGCCGTACTGGGATCTGGTTCATATCTAGCCCTGACCAAGAAAGCATTCACTCAGTCTCTCCTGCCACAGAAATAACAATTTAAACCTGATAACGTTTTACAGAATTCCTGGTGGGCACAAGTCTGCAGCACAAATCTACCCACAAGCGGACACTGACTGGCAATGTTATTTTTGCCAGAGGAAGGTTACTTGATGACCCAGCAGATGCTTTGAAGCCAAGGCTTTAGGTTATGGACCTTTCTGCCCCTGTCCCACTTAGGAAACCTGAATGGAAACCTCTGGAGACTTTGCGCCCCACCCAAGGTGTCTGTGCGGTTCCCGGAGGTTTTTGTCTAAAAATAGGTTGCCGTTTTAAAAAGCGGTAATTTTTTAGTGGAAGCCGGTTGCGATGCTAGTTGAAGGTGGTTGCCGGAGGTTGCAGGTAATGGAAGGTAAGACTTTTTTTTCATGCAGTTTTATTCCACCAGGGAGGTCTTACCTTCCACTACCTGCAACCTCCGGCAACCACCTTCAACTAGCATCGCAACCGGCTTTGACTAAAAAATTTCCGATTTTTAAAACGGCAACCTATTTTTAGTCGTGGCCGGTTTTGAATTTTTTGAAATAATCGCCGAAACATAGAAGAAGCGGAAACCACTTTCGACCATTAGGGAGACCGACAAAAACCTCCGGGAACCGCACGGAAACCTTGGGTGGGGCGCAAAGTCTCCAGAGGTTTCCGTTCAGGTTTCCTAAGTGGGACAGGGGCATAACTCTTACCTCCCCCGGGTGACAATGTATTTCTCTGCAGATCTGAACAGTGTTGTGGAACATGCAATGCAGACACAGACTAGGGGTGATGCAGGCTTTCAACGATAGGTTAAACTGATACCTCACACCTTACATGTTCTTTGTCCCTTTCCATATCTCGTTTATCTCTCCCCTGACTCTCAGTCTGAGGAAGGGTCACCTAGTCCTTTTCTCCAGAGATGCTGCCTGTCCCGCTGAGTTACTCCAGCATTTTATGTCTTCCTCACATTGTAATACTGCTTTCAACTGTACACGAATGGACAATAATGGGCTTTGGGACACGTTCTTTGCATTTGGATATGATAACCTGCATATATGAAACACAATAACCCATTTCCCAACACAAGAATTCCAAGAGCACAAATAGAAGCTAGCGTGAAAATCTCAAACATGTAGATTGTATAGAAAATAAAAGCAATGGGTCAGAATGCTACAATCAAACTATGAAAAGGAACAAAGCTGGCAGACACATTAAGGGAGTGCTAAGCCTCCCCTACTTTCTTCCGCCACCCTCTGGGCAGTAAGTGACAGAAACTGCAGAAGTGCCATATTTTCTATCATTCTATCAGCATGATCTTGAATAGGCAAAAGTTGCAATAAGACCAATCAGTGTGCCCAAGCTAGAGGGTACCATGCCCCCACCCCCCCAAAGTCTCCAGCCCCCTCTTGTTTAATGTGCCCCATTAAATTACAGAATGGCTAAAGGTTTGAGAGAGGGGCTATCCTTGGCAAGACTGCCTCTTTGTCCTATATTCATTACCCTGGCTTGTGTTGGCATCAGCAATTAATCCAAACCTCAGATTTGCAGGTTAGACCTGTCCCTCAAACTTGCTGGAGGTGCATGAAGCATGAAGCATGAAGCACAGGCCAAGTGTCTTGACTCAATGGATGGGCTGGCCCAGGATGTTGGGAGCCAGTTATGGCTCCGACCACCTACCTTCTTCGGGAGTGACAGTGAGTGTGACCGTCTGGCCTGCATCTTTGATTAGCTGGACGATGTCATGGTGGGGCATCAGCACAATGGACTGGCCATTCACCGCTGAGATCCGGTCCGTCACCTTCAACTTCCCACAGTGGTCGGCTGGGCTTCCTTCGATAATGCGACCAATTTTGTGTGGCACTGCTGTGGAGAAAGCATCGGTAAGCCAGGGATAATCCGATTAAGATCGGGAGCGATTTAAGCTTTAATAATTGAAGAAAATAATTAAGATATACAGGGTGTGAAGTCGATTCAAATTTCAAAACAGACGATTAAGAGATGATTCGATTGTGTTTGTTTATCATTACAGAAATAACTGGGATCAAAGGGAAAGCTCCTCTCCTCTGGTGGGATAATCTCTAGAAGGGCCACAGCCTTATAATTACAAGTCAGCCATCCAGGAAGAGCATCAGAAAACGCCCCATGTAGTTTAGTTTAGTTTTGTTTGGAGATACAGGGCAGAAACTGGTCCTTAGGCCCACCGAGTCTTCGCAAACCAGCGACCCTCGCACATTAACTCTACCCCACACACACCAGGGGCCGTTTCACATTTAAACCAAGCTAATTAACCTACAAACCTGTATGTCTTTGGAGTGCGGAAGGAAACCAAAGAAAGAACCAAAGGGAAAGGCAGTAGCTCTACTGCTGCACTGCCGTGCTGTGGGTAGTTGAAAACTTGAAGAGCTTACGTGGATGTATTAAATTATGTTTTCAAAACTGAGGTTAATGGGTTTATGGAGAAGAGGTTATCATGGATAATAAATGAAACTAGATTGACAGAGTTAAACCAGAAATCAACTTTGGCCTTATTGAATTGTTGGATGGGCTGAATGGACATTCAGCCTCAGTAATAAAGTACCCTCAGTAATATTCTAACTCAATCCTCCCAGCTCATCCTAAAGTTGCTTTACCTCTTCAATTTATTCCCTCCCACACAAATTCCATAAGAGAGGTAGATGGTCAAGTTGGGGAAGAGAGAATGAGGGCAGAAGAAATTATTTGTTGCTACTCCCTTTGCAAGACCATAAAAATACCTTAATCTATTGCACCCAGGTAAGGAAAATAGTAATTCCCACACAAATTATTTTGTAGAACTCAACTAAATTTTCCCTCGGCCACTTATGTTTAAAAAGCATCACAGCCCAGCCAATTTTTGTTCTCCAAAATGCTCCATCCTGCTGGAATGACACCTGTGGTAGGCAAGTTACTGGAGAGGATTCTGAGGGATAGTCAGAGACTGATTAGGGATAGTCAGCATGGTTTTCTATGTGGGTGACCCTATCCATCCCACTCATGATGTTATACACCTCCAAGATCACCCTACAGCCTCCTGTGATCCAAGGATTAAAGTACAGGGCTTCCCAACCTCTTCCTAGAATCAGACTTTGAGTCCCGGCAATCACCTGATCAATTTCTGCACCGTTTACAGCTTAATGGCATCTTTCCTGCAGCAAAACTGAACACTTTACATTGAGTGGGATGTCAGGACTTTCATATGAGGAAAGATTGGATAGACTCGGTTTGTACTCGATGGAATTTAGAAGATTGAGGGGGGATCTTATAGAAACCTACAAAATTCTTAAGGGGTTGGACAAGCTAGATGCTGGAAGATTGTTCCCGATGTTGGGGGAGTCCAGAACAAGGGGTCACAGTCTAAGGATAAGGGGGAATTCCTTTAGGACCGAAATGAGGAAAACATTCTTTACACAGAGAGTGGTGAGTCTCTGGAATTCTCTGCCACAGAAGGTAGTTGAGGCCAGTTCATTGGCTATATTTAAGAGGGCGTTAGATGTGGCACTTGTGGCTAAAGGGATCAGGGGGTATGGAGAGAAGGCAGGTACGGGATACTGAGTTGGATGATCAGCCATGATCACATTGAATGGCGGTGCAGGCTCGAAGGGCCGAATGGCCTACTCCTGCACCTATTTTCTATGTTTCTATGTTTCTATGAGTGCTGCCTCACCAACGTCATGTACAACTGTAACATCACATCCCAACTGCAATAGTCAAATCCCTGACTGATGAAAGCTTTGTCACCAACCTATATACCTGCGATGTACCTTTTGGGGAGCAATGTGGTGGAATTCCTAGATACCTGTGCTTTACAACGCTCCCTGGGGGCCCACCGTTCACTGTGAAGGCCCTGCTTTAGTTCACCTTCCCAAAATGCAGTGCCACACTTCTGTGAATTAAATTTGTCACTCCTCAGACCACTTTGCCAGCTGATCATGGCCCCGTTGTAATTCTTGATAACCATTATCTACAATTCCACCTATTCTAGAGTCATCTGCAAACTTACCAATCATGCCGTGAGCATTCTCATCCCAATCATTGATATAGAAGACATACAACAATGGGCTAGTCACCAGGCCACCAGTCCAAATAACGTTCTTCACCACCGAACTTTGCTTCCTACCATGAAGCAGATTCTGTACCATTGAACTCCCCCTAGATACCGTGCGATCTGATGCACAAGTCCTTCCCACAACCCCACTTTCTGAAGTCCACAATGTTTGTACTCACCAACAGCTGGGGATCTGTTCTTTGAAGTGATAATGACAAAGCCGAAGCCCTCGGTCTCTTTACGATGCAGGACAATGTCGTATGACTGTGGGGACTCGGCTGAGTTGGGGCCCTGAGGGAGCGCGTGGACATGGTCCGTGTGATTCATCCTTGGAGAGCCATTCTCTGCAGGGTCCGAACCTGCATCTCGACTATCATCATGTTGGTCTTCTGTTTAGAGAAAGTAATTTAGAGGGTACATGAGTCACGTGAAGCATGTGAAGCTAAACAGTGCACATTTTATTGTTTTTATTCTCAGGACAGTGCAGTTCTCCGGATTTGCAAAGTGGCGCAGCAGTACAGTTGTTGTCTTATAGCACCAGAGTCCCAGCCTCGATCCGGACTGCAGCTGCTGCCTGTATGGAGATTGTACCTTCCCCCCGTGGGTTTTCTCTGGGATCTCCGGTTTCCTCCCACACTTCAAAGACATTCAGGTTTATAGGTTAATTGGCTTGGTAAATAATAATTTTTTCCTAGTGTGTGTAGGATAGCGTTAGTATGCGGGGATTGCTGATCGGTGTGGACTCAGTGGGCCAAAGGGCCTGTTTCCACGCTGTATCTCTAAACTAAAAAAAATACTAAACCTGGGTTCAATCATAAATCAGATGCTGTCTGTACGGAGTGTTCACGTTCTACCTGTGGCCCTGAGGGTTTTCTCCGCGTGTTCCGTTATCCCCCCACACTCCAAGAGGTACAGGTTAATTGGCTTTGGCAACAGTTGGAAAATTGTCCCCAGTGTGTAGGATAGTGCTACACTGTATCGCTGGTTGGCGCGGACTCAGTGGGCCGAACGGCCTGTTTTCATGCTTCCAGTGAAAGTCTGAGTTCACAGAACCAGAACATGGGCAATTTGGCTTGAATTGTCCAATTAATCCGCTTCTGTTCCCCAATCTGTATTTTCTCCACAACTGTAACACTATATTCTGCACCGTTTATTTCTCTTTTGCATTACCTGATGTACTCATGCATGGTATTATTTGCCTGGATGGCATGCAAAACGTGTTACTGAGAGAGGCAAGGGAAGACATTGCGGGAGCCATGGTGAAAGTCTTTGCCTGAATCTTCTCTAGCCAGGCGAGGTTCCGGAGGTCTGGGGAGTAGCTAATCTTGTTCCTTCATTTAAGCAGGGAAGGAGAGAAACTATTGATGATGATTCTTCGGGATAGGATTTACACCCATTTGTTCAAGATTAGGTAATTAGGGACATGGCTGGTTGTGTCTTAATAATTTGATTGAGTTTTTTTGAGGTGGTGATGAAAGTGATGGTTGAGCGTGGGCAGTGGATGTATGACCGCACTGATGTCATCGAATCATACAGCGTGGCAACAGGCCCTTCGGCCCAACTTGCCCACACCAACCAACATGTCGCAGCTGCAGGAGTCCCACTTGCCTGCGCTCAGCGCATATTCCTTTAAACCTATCCTATCCATGTACCTGTCTAAAACTTTCCAATAGTACCTCCCTCATCTACCTCCACCTCATTCCATACACCCACCATCTTTTGTGTGAAAAAGTTAGAGGGACCTTGAAGTCCTCATCCATAACTTCCTGAAAGTGGCAACACAAGTGGATAGAGTGATAAAGGAGGCAAATGGTATGCTTGCTTTCTTTCAGAGGTCGGTGCATTGATTATAAGAGTCAGGAAGTCAATGTGCAGCTTTATAGGACATTGGTTCGGTCGCTTGTGGAATATTTTGTGCAGTGCTGCTTGCCTCATTACAGATTATGAGAGGCAGAGCAGTCAGAATCTTTTTTCCCCCGAATAGAAAAATCAAATACATGAGGGCATAGCTTTAAGTTGAGAGGGGCAATGTTTACAGGAGATGTGCAGGGCAAGTTATTATTTTTGTACAGAGGGTGGTGAGTGCCTGGAAGGTGGTTGAGGCAGCTATGCTGGTGGCATTTAAGAATTGTGGATAGGCATATGGATATGAAGGGATATGAGTTATGTGCAGATGGATAAGTGATGTTCCTGACATCATCTTCAGCACAGACATTGTGGGCCGAAGGGCCTGTCCTTGTGCTGCACTGTTCTACATTCTATTAAAGCAGAGTTTCACACTGCATCGCGGAGCACATAAAAAATCTAAACTAATACCAAACATTGGCCTCCCCCAGCTTGCCTTGCAATAGTGACCAATGAAAGTGCACCCACAATTTCACAAGGGAGAGAATTCCAGAATTTTTACTCCACAATAATGAAAAAAATGCCCAGGTGGGGATGCTGTGTCCGATGGTGGCACACTTGTGCATCTGTCAACTCTGTTCTTATAAGCTTCCAAAGTGCTGACAAAATCTTGAAAAGTTGCTGCAGTGCATTTTATAAATGCTGCACAGTTCATCGATTGAGGTAAATGATGCCAACTTATTGTTATGCATGACAATAATAAGCCCATACCAATCATATTAATATTGAATTTCAAGTGCTGACCCATCTAACCCATCCAAACAAGTTAAGCCCTGGAATGTTTTCATGAATTAGAGGGTAGTTAGGACTCAAATATTTGTGCCACTGGGTATGTTATACATTATCAACTCCCCAGATGGTTATAGTTTTAAAATAGAAACTAAGCGGGTGAGGCAGCATCTATGGAGCGAAGGAATAGGCGACGTTTCGGGTCAAGACCCTTCTTCAGTCTGAAGAAGGGTCTCGACTTGAAACGTCGCCTATTCCTTCGCTCCATAGATGCTGCCTCACCCCGCCGAGCTTCTCCAGCATTTTTGTCCACCTTCGATTTTTCCAGCATTTTTCCAGCAGTTCTTTCTTAAATAGTTTTTAAATATGCTGCTGGAGATGATTAATTTAGAACAGAGTGGGCATTTGAAAAAACCTGCACTCCCTCTGGCCAGGAGCGGTTTGGCTTTGTAACGTCACACTTGCCCCCTCCAGTCACTCACCAGTAGACAGGATGTTTCTCCTGACTGTCAGCAGCACCTGGTTGTTTCGTGTTGCATTTTGCATCAGTTCTAACACAAAGCGATGAGATCTCCCTTTAACTAAGATTCCGTCAACACACAGCAGCTCATCGGCCACACGAAGACGCCCGTCTCGCTCAGCCGCCCCCAGTGGGATTATGGCACCAATTAGAACCTGATCAGGAGATGGGGTAGAAAGAGCAAAAGAGTTAAGCCCCAGATTTACGTGGCATTTAATATTACATCCACTTTGGAAAAGGTTCGCCATCTAGCTGGCTCTGATGTGGACAGATTGCTCTGATGAATTCTCCAACACAGCTACAGAGAAAACCTATTACCGAGGTTTCTGTCAACTCAGCACCTGTTGCCTTTCACTGTTACTTCTCATGAGTATCACAGATTGGCATTTTCACAGAGACTTGCAGTCAACCGATTATGAGGAAGAGTCACGAAACCAGTGGGATAGTGATAGGAAGGGATAAAACTGTGAGAAACACTTACAGGAGTGTCTGCTCCATCACCACCAAGCACGCGGAATCCAAATCCACTCTCCAGTTTACGCAGGAAGATATCAATGTCTTTTGTGTTTGGAGCTAAACAAAGAGGAAACACAGTATGGAGTGGAAATGGCCAAAGGGCTGCAGGTGCTATAGAAACTGGCAAACAAGTCATGGAATCTGTCGGAACTGATGCATTCGGCTTAATAACATCTCTTCCAGGGTTTAGACTTTAGACATACAGCGTGGAAACAGGCCCTTCGGCCTACCGAGTCTGCACCAACCACGAGCAACCCATACACAAACACATTCCTACCCGCTATACACAATTTGAAATATTACCCATCCAATTAACCACAAACTTGCAGGCCTTTGAAGTGTGGGGGGAAACCAGAGCGCCCGGAGAAAGCTCACATGGTCACAGGGAAAATGTACAGACAGCACTGGGAGTCAGGATCAAAGTCGGGCCTCTGGCGCTGTAAAGCAGCAACTCTACTGCTGCACCACCTGGAATATACAATCACACCAGCCTTGCTTCTTTAATGCAGCATGTCAGAATCTCTCTTCTTTGCTTTGAATCCATTTGCTAAGATACCAGATAGGAAGGGAGTCATTTCTATGCTCATTGCTTGGATTTGGAATGCACTGTGATGCTGGTGTATGCATTAGTGTTGGCAGAGGCTAAGTAAGCATGTAAGTTTATTGGCCAAGTATTCACATACAAGGAATTTGCCTTGGTGCTCCACCCACAAGTAACAACATGACATACAATGACAGTTACGAATGACTCAGAAAACACTAAACATTAATAATAATAAAACATTAATGATAAAACACCATTGATCAAGCATGTGACCCAACAAAATACCAGATCAAAGGGAGGCTACAGATTTTTGGCTGTTGAGTAGAGCAACTACTCGTGGATAAAAACTGTTTTTATGTCTGGCTGTGGCAGCTTTGACAGTCCGGAGTCGCCTTCCAGAGGGCAGTGATTCAAAGAGTTTGTGGCCAGGGTGAGAGGGGTCAGAGATGATCTTGCCCGCTCGCTTCCTGGCCCTTGCAGTGCACAGTTCATCAATGGAGGGAAGGTTGCAGCCATTAACCTTCTCTGCTGATTGGACGATTCGCTGCAGCCTCCAGGTGTCGTGCTTGGTGGCTGAACCAAACCAGACCATGATGGAGAAGGTGAGGACAGACTCTACGATGGCCGTGTAAAATTGGACAGACATAAAAACAACTTTATTTCCCACGAGCAGTAGCTCTACTCAACAGACAAATGTCTGTAACCTCCTTTTGCTGTGGTATTTTATTTCATTCGTCACACGTTTAAATTATAATGTTTTATTTTTAATTGTCTACTGTATATCGTGTTGCTGCTTGCGAGCAAAGCACCGAGGCAAATTCATTGTATGTATGCATACTTGGTGAATAAAATGTATTCAATTCAATTCAATAGTTT
The DNA here is from genome assembly GCA_963514005.1 of Raja brachyura. The sequence goes on along the minus strand of OY740804.1, from coordinate 38,650,033 downwards.
AGAACTACAACTCTTACTGGCATGGCAAAGAAATCAACTTGATTATCTTAGGCACTGAGGAAGACAACTGGGGTGTTAATGGGAAAACACCTAATTCTAAAATTAAATCACAAATCTGTTACAAACAATTAACAACTATGGAAGGAAGAAACTGCAGATGCTGGTTTAAACCGAAGATAGGCACAAAAACCAGGAGCAACTCAGTGAGACAGGCAGCATCTCTGGAGAGAAGGAATAGGTGACGTTTCGGGTCGAGACTCTTCTTCAGACAACTATGTTATACAAGTTATATAAAGATGTTGCCTGGACAAGATGGACTGAGTTATAAGGAGAGGTTGGGCCTGTTGAAACTTTATTTCTTGGCATGTAGGGTCTGAGGGGTGATTTTGTAGAGGGGTATAAAATCATGAGGAGCACAGATAGGGTGCAAGCAACATTTAAAAGACTTTAGGACAGTGCATGTATAGGAATACTGGAGCCCCTAAGCTTTAGATATGACAATCTAGTAATTCTACAAGTGGATTAACGACCATCGCTTTCCCTATATATTTAGAGCAACACTGTGGCACAGCTGGTAGAGATGCTACCTCGCAGCGCCAGAGACCCAAGTTCGATCCCGACTTCGGATGCTGTCTGCTTGGAGTTTGCATGTTCGCCCTGTGACCGTGTAGGTTTCCTCCGGGTGCTCCAGTTTCCTCCCACAGCCCAATGACGTGTGGGCTTGTAGGTTAATTGGTCTCTGTAAATTGCCCCTAGTTTGTAGGGAATGGCTGAGAAGATGAGATCATATAAAATGAGTGTAAATGAGTGATGTATGGTCAGTGTGAAGGGCCAGTTTCTATGCTGTATCTCCAAACTAAACAATCTCAGCAACATCCTGCCACTAAATCGATGTTTATAGTATAAACATTTTTCTCCGGGTACTCTGGTTTCCTCCCACATCCGAAAGACAAGCAAGTTAATAGATTAATTGGCTTCTGTAAATTGTCCTTAAGAGTGTGGAACTAGTGTAGGGGTGATCGTTGAACAGCACAGACTCGGTGGGCAGAAGGGCCCGTTTCCATGCTGTATACTAAACTAATAAAAATGTTCAGAAAGACAATTACTTTCAAATGCTGTGTTCAGGCTTTTGATCTGATCACTTCTTCACACAAGATGAAGATAGGTAGCCCGGTGGCGCAGCAGTAATGCTACTGCATTACAGTTCCAGAGCCCCGCGTTCCATCCTGACTACGGGTGCTGTCTGTGTGGAGTCTTTACCTTCTCCAAGATCTTCAGTTTCCTCCCACACTCCAAAGATGTACATGTTTATAGGTTAATTGGCTTGGTATAAATGTAAAATTGTCCCTGGTATGTCGGATAGTGTTAATGTGCGGGGATCGCTGGTTGGCGCGGACCCGGAGGGCCTGTTTCTGCGCCGTATCTGTAAACTAAACTAAAGATGATCTATACTATACACAAGAACACCCCTTCATTAGAGACTGGTCACCCGATCGGAGCTCAAATGGACCAGTCTTCTCTTCAGATTCAGTTCAGCTCAGTTCACATGTGTATTAGGATAACATTTCTCAGTTTGGATCTTGTCAGCCTGGCTCTATGATCTATCCAGGGTCATGGTGATTACCTCGGATCTTCTCAGCTTAGTTGGGTTCGATCAAATTTGGATCATGAATTTAACTTTAGTGGACATTAATCATCCACCAATCCTTCCTCCAAATATTATTAATTAATTGGATCATCTCATTCCCCGTTTACAGGCTACAATCGCAGACCCAGAACCAACTGACACTCACAGCTGCAACATAGTGAATGAATTGTAGCATCCTAAATTAACCCATGGACGATGATGGTACATTACTGTAGCGTACCTAGCTACTGGCAGTGAAATTATTTCTTTTTGAATACAAAGCACACAAAAATGTTGCCACAAAGTTACAAGTATTCACAAGTTGCAGGAGTAGAATTAGGCCATTCGGCCCATTGAGTCCACTCCGCCATTCAATCATGGCTGATCTCTGCCTCCTAATACCATTTTCCTGCCTTCTACCTATAACCCTTGACACCGTTCTAATCAAGAATTTGTCCGTCTCTGCCTTAAAAATATCCACTGACTTGGCCTCCACAGCCCTCTGTGGCAATGAGTTCCACAGATTAACTGCCCTCTGACTAAAGAAGTTCCTCCTCACCTTACCAAAAGAGCGCCCTTTACTTCTGAGGCTATGACCTCTGGTCCTCGACTCTCCCACCAGTGGAAACATCCTTTCCACATCCACTCTATCTATGAGTTTCATTATTCTAAGTTGCAATGAGGTCCCCATCGCAACCTTCTAAACTCCAGCAAGTAGAGGCCCAATGGTGTCAAACACTCGTCATTTGTCGTAACCCATTCATTCCTGGGATCATTCTTGCAATGATTCTCCTCTGGACCCTCTCCAGAGCCAGCACATCCTTTCTCAGATATGGGGCCCATATCTGTCCCCTCCATCCCCTAGTTCTCGGCAGCCCTCCCTCTTTGTTCTCGATGGTCCCTCCACGAACCCCGAGGTTCCGTCCCGACCCATCGTATTTCGACCCGCTCGCTCCACGCCGGCTTCTCCTTGGGCCCGTTAAAAACCTCATTAAAACTTAAAACACAAAATGACTTACGTTTGTTGTCAAATATAATCTTGGATTGTATGTACACCTCAGTTGGGTCACGCTTGGGGGAGGAGGGTCGCACTGCATTGGGAGGGAAGGGCATGGGCTGGGGGATAGGAACCCCCGGGGAGGCATTCTGGGACGTTGCTTGGTTTTCTTCATGCTCTAATGTCTAGGAAAAGAAAAGCAAGGTTAGAAAAAAGTGACATTGAAAGTAACATAAGGCACTCATTCCAAGTCAGCATTGCCAGGTCTCCACAATACAATGCCTCTCCTCCAAGATCCCTCCCCTCTGTACTCATTTACACCTGGATATCACCCATGCCTGGAACACTGATTTTAAATTACATTTCTTTTCGCATTTTAGATTTTTATAGCCCTCCCTAGTCACAGAACTTGCCATTTCTTCCATGTACCCAAACCCCCCCCCCCCCCCCCCCACTTTTTAAAAGTTTAGTGTAGTTTAGAGATACAACACGGAAACAGGCCCTTCGGCCCACCGGGTCCGCGCTGACCAGCGACCCCCGCACACTAACACTCTCCTACACCCACTAGGGACAATTTTTACATTTACCAAGCCAATTAACCTACAAACCTGTACGTCTTTGTAATGTGGGAGGAAATCGAAGATCTCGGCGAAAACGCATGCAGGTCACGGGGAGACTGTACAGACTCCGTACAGACAGCACCCGTCATCGGGATCGAACCCGGGTGTCCAGCGCTGCATTCGCTGTAATGCCCCTGTCCCACTTAGGAAACCTGAACGGAAACCTCTGGAGACTTTGCGCCCCACCCAAGGTTTCCGTGCGGTTCCCGGAGGTTTTTGTCCTCCGGCATCCACCTTCAACTAGCATCGCAACCGGCTTCAACTAAAAAATTACCAATTTTTAAAATGGACACCACTTTCGACCATTAGGGAGACTGACAAAAACCTCCGGGAACGGCACGGAAACCTTGGGTGGGGCGCAAAGTCTCCAGAGGTTTCCGTTCAGGTTTCCTAAGTAGGACAGGGGCACAAGGCAGCAACTCTACTGCTGCACCACCGTGACCACCACTTGTCATCTTAAAATGGTTAAGGGATTAAAATCTTTCCGATTTGGTCAAAGGTCATCACGCCAAAGTGCTAATGAGATCACTCCTGCCACACGTGCCATTTGAACTGAAGATAGACACAAAATGCTGGTCTAATTCAGCGGGTCAGGCAGCATCTCTTGAGAAAAGGAATGGGTAATGTTTCAGGTCAAGACCTTCAGACCCGTTTGAACTGCTGTGCTTTCTTGGGATTAGCATCACAGGGATTCATTCCTCCTATAGCAGTCGATTGCATCCTCCAGAAATGTGGCCGGAAAGCTAAATTGATTAAGGAATAAATGCAGGAGATACAGAAGGTGCAGATGAGCTGCAATTAGTTTGCAAGGGTCTGCTCGTCTCCAGCTGCTGATCACTGCTCTGGGGGAGACAAAAGGAATGTGAAGACCCCCAAGTCCCGCTCCCACCATCGAGAAAGTTGTGAAACTTACAGTGTTTGGAATTTTAGTTGGTGATGGAGGTCCTGTAAAAAAGAAAAAATATATTAATAAATGGGAAGGGGAGAGATAGTAATAATTAGTATGGGTGTCAGAGGTTATGGGGAGAAAGCAGGAGAATGGGGTTAAGTGGGGGAGATAGATCAGCCATGATTGAATATCAGAGTAGACTTGATGGGCTGATTGGCCTAATTCTACTCCTATCACTTGTGACCTTATGATCTTAAGAGAGATAGATAGCGAAGCAAGGCAGAGAAAGGGTGGGACAATGCAAGGCTGTGGGAAGGAAGGAAGGAAGTACCAAGAGAAAAGGTGAAGCTGGCCAAAGGGGTCAATGCAGCAGGAGAATGAGAAACCAAGGTTGGGGGAATGGAGTGAAAAAACAAGAGGGTGGGGAGGTGGGAAGAGTACAAGCCAAAGCAGGATACATTTGCCTTGGGGGGAGGGACAGGACGTGGGCCAGAGAAAAAGCGCTGGAGTGGAAGGGGACAGAAGCAGAAGTGAAAATTGTGGGCAGACAGGGAACGCAATGGTTAATCTGCAAGATCATGTTCATGTCATAAATCAGCATCACAATGTGCTATACATAGTATACCGTAAATCAACAAATGCACCAGGGCGTTTTCCTAAGTGGGATTTATATAGCAGTTCGCAGCTGGAAAGCTGTGATGTATTGACACATCAATACCATGTGTGCTTTACTTCAGTACTCCACCTCCCCACGACTGTCAGCATTATTTCACCAGGCTCGTGTCTTTCAACCTCACCCAGAAAGAACAATGTAGAAAGACAAAGCCAGGCAAGGGAGGGGGGCACGTAGAGAGAGAGAGAGAGAGAAAGAGAGAGAGAGAGAGAGAGAGAGAGAGAGAGAGAGAGAGAGAGAGAGAGAGAGAGAGAGAGAGAAAGGCGAGAAAAGAATTACAGCAGAAGCAGCCCCAGAATCTGTATTTAGTTCAACTGGACTACACACGTGTTGATGTTCTTCAGATCCCCTCACAGGCTATTATTTTTTTTTTAATTCAATGTCTTCGTATTGCTGAAAAGCCAGCATTTATTTCCAACCTCCCAATAGATCTTAAGATGAAGCCTTGATCATTTTTGGTGGTAGAGGTTGCAGGCTCAGCATGCATTTTTGCTGTAGCTCAGGTAAGTTAATCGAGCTACAGATCCATCTGCCCACATAGAATGAAGGCTTCAGGCACGTGGGAACACTCCAAGTCATCCGCCATCTTGATTCAGAAACTTAACGCCATTATCTTCTCACTGGACCCAAATCCTGGAATGCTGCGCTGTAGCATTGTGGGGTTAACATCTTCGGAAGGACTGGTAGAAGTGTCTGTGCCACAGTCCGTCTGGAAACAAAGTCCCACCTTCACATTGACGACAGCTCCCACAATTGTTGTGCCAATGGAGTGGTCACAAGTCAGATCTGGCAGTTCACAACATAACATCATAGAGAGATGATCTATCAGACCACAAGATTATATGTTGTGGCAGTGTATTTTGCTGCTGCTGACAGTCCATATGCCTCGGATGCCCAGTTGAGAGCTGCCAAATTCATGTCAATTTAATGAATAGAGACGTGTTAAAAGGTCACAAACTTGAAAGACTAATTGTTTTGCTCTGTACAGACAGTGCCTAACCTACGAAGCGTTCCCATCAATATATTTGATATCCCATTTAATATGCACAAGCACCAACAGGTGCACCTAAAAGCAAGCTACCAACCTAGAAAGGCTGTCACACAGAATTACATTCTGCAAAACACAAAACAGCATGTAACAAATACAACTAAACAATTCTGCAACTAACTGATCAAAATTTAGTTGTGAAGAATGCTGGATAATTAAGTAGCTGACAGAAGGAGACAGCTCCAAGGACCCCCTCATCATTACTGACATCAGGGCCCAGTATGGGAGTATTAAAGGCCAAAGCAGTTGCAACTGTCTCTGGCCAAAAGTTAGTGACCCATGCTGCCGTCTCCCCGAGATGCGCCACCACCACAGATGCCAATGTAATTCACTTCATGGGGAATAGCAAAATGTCTGACAGCATTACACACAACAAAGACTCGGAACCAGATGACACCTGAACCGTGGTACTGAGGTACCTGCTGCATCTCAAGCCAAGCTATTACAGTCGCCTCACAAAACTAGTATCTACATGACCATGTGAAAAATCACCTGCACACTCCTTGAACACAAAAAGCAGGACAGATTCAATTCACAGCCCAGTCTATTCTTCAGACTGATAGATGTTGTTAACAGTGGCATAGCCTGGCACCTGCACTCCAACAACCTGTTCACCAAAGCCCAGTTTCACAGGAATTCACAGCCTACTTTGGTTCACACCATAGATGGTGTTTTTCAGAGGCAAGCTCACACTGACTACCCATCATATTAAAGCACCAAGGAGTCTTGGCAAGACCCAAGTCCGTGGGCATCAAGAGATAAAGACTCCAATGGTTTGAGTCAGATCTTGTACCTAGGAGTTGGAGGTCATTCACCTGACCCTGGGACATCAGTGCAGCAGTCCTCATGGTTGCATCGTGGTCTCTCTCACCACAGCTGCTCAATCAATGACCTAACTCGCAAATCAAGATGAAAAGGAAGCCGACAAAGGATTGAGTTAGGGGGTTACACAAAAAGCTGGAGAAACTCAGCGGGAGCAGCAGCATCTAAGGAGCGAAGGAGATAGGTGACGTTTCGGGTCGAGACCCTTCTTCAGACTTGAGTTACTTTGCCAAATAATTGGCATAGGTGGCAAGAAACACTCAATGCAAAAGACTGCCAGAAAATAATCAACAATAGATGTACTCTTGTAACCAAGTACTTCTGCAAACAGTACTTTTGATATTCAATGACATGAACAACCTCAAAAGGCTAGCTGGGGGGGGGGGGGGGGGGGGGGGGGGGGGGAAGAGATTAAAATTGGAGTAAATTCCACAATCTAAGTACTTTGGCTACAGTTGCTCCTAAACTTTATCAATTAATTCATTAGTGACCATCTGAAATTGATGCCGCTTAGTTTTCGTCTTTTTCTCCCCGTATGTGGAAATCAAACAGTATGATTTTAATTTCCTTCTCACCCTCTTTTGCAGGGGGATGAATACCTCACCTGCTCAATATTTTTTACACTACCAATTCTGGTATAAACCACAAAATCTTATCCTTTAAGCCTTCATATATCCTTTTATGTTAACATACATAGTGGTTGAAGATTAGCTGGGCTGACAGACAATTTGGTGGGATGTATCAAAAGCTATTGATGCAAAGTGATAAAAATGTGACCAACCTCCTCTTTGGACCAGCAGTGATATTTCACTGCCCACAGGCCAGTCCTTTAGGATGTCCACCACCTGGGCGTGGCTCAGCTGTTGCACACTCTGCTGGTTAACCTCCTTGATCACGTCACCTTTCTGTAGACCTTTGCACCACTGGCTGTCCAGAATCATTTTCACTTTCTGCCCGGCTGGGCTGTCCGCTATGGCAAAACCAAAGCCATTTGGCCCCTTCAGCAGAGGAATGGTCAGTGTCTCGGGCTGCGAACCGGCCGAGGAGGTCATGGATGACCGGTCTTCAGTCAGGCCCAGGTAAGGTCCGTTGGAACGCTCGATGCTGCCCGCGGGGACCTCCCTCCCGCTGTGGTCCGGGAGGCCGGGTGAGACTTGCAGGCTCTGGGCTGCGCTGGCCGGCTTTGCAGTCGTGGGCAGCCCATCCACGATGGGGGTGGCGCTCACCACGTCGATGGCTGGCACCTGGGTGTCAACGGGGAGCGGGTAGCCGCGGCACAGGATCAACTTCACCGTCTGGCCGATGGGAACAGACTGGAAAAGCTGCACAACGTCGGCGTGAGTCTGCCCAAGGACACAAGTGCTGTTTATGTACACTATTACATCACCTGCAGATAAAAAGCCCAAAGCAAACAATCAGATCCAGGCACACCACGTTACCGCCTTGCTAAGGCGTGCCCAATCAGGCAACTGCAGATCTTTATCTGTGTTAGAAAATAAATACCAACCATTCAATAACTTTGTGGGGAATAAATACTGATACCAGTTTCCACATATTCCCCTTCTCCAATGTCACACTTCTCAGTATTTATTGCCTTTTAAACACAACGTCACACACAAAAGGAAACATGCTTTCCAGACAGATTTTCATCCCAAACCCACGATCTCAAGTTCCTAGGTAGACAAAAATGCTGGAGAAACTCAGCGGGTGCAGCAGCATCTATAGAGCGAAGGAAATAGGCAACGTTTCGGGTCGAAACCCTTAGGGTTTCGACCCAAAACGTTGCCTATTTCCTTAGGGTTTCGACCCGAAACGTTGCCTATTTCCTTGGGTTTCCACCAGAAACGTTGCCTATTTCCTTCGTTCCATAGATGCTGCTGCACCCGCTGAGTTACTCCAGCATTTTGTGTCTACCTTCGATTTTCCAGCATCTGCAGTTCCTTCTTAAACATCTCAAGTTCCCATTTCCTCCTGTGCTCCACTCATTTCCACTTCTTCCACTGGCCACACTCCTGGCCCCTCCCCTCCTCACGCTGTCCACTATTTTCCACCTACCCCAGTCTCCCCAGTCAGATCTTCCCCCCCTTCCCCCTCAATTCCAAGGGTCCCCACATCTCCAATCTATCTTGCCTCGTGTCGACTTTGTGCTGGACTCTCTACTCTCACATCACCATTAGGAAAATAGACACAAAAAGCTACACTGACCCGCTGAGTTACTCCAGCTTTTTGTGTCTATTCCCCCCCCCCTAACACCCTTGCTCCATCTAAGTCCAATCCTTTGTTGACCACTTCTCAACACATTGAATGTGCTATTCGCCTCAGCCTCTATGGCCATTTCCCATTCCCCAACACTACTATTTCCCAGCCTAGCTCTCCAGAACGCCCATCACTTGCATCTTGTGGTATTGTGGGGAAGCTCTGTCATTTACGTACATGCTTACGTTCTGAATTGGAAACTTGCCTGCCAACATGTTCCCATCGTGAGCTGCAGGACCATCTTGAATCACATTCTTCACTTGCAGGAACTCATCTGGGCTGTCTCCGCCAATGATTGTGAAGCCAAACCCCATCGCACTCTTCTGAAGTGTTGTCCTAATGAGCATTCCCTGAAGATGGGAGGGGTCTCGAGTAAACATTGGCCTCTCTAATATGGGATCAAGTGGGAGTGGGAGAGGTTGAAAAGAGAAGCAAACAAATTAACATTTTTAAACAGTGGCCTGATGCAAAAAAGGCAAGATTCTTGAGGGACTGTTCTGTTATGCTTTTTGAGATGATGGGGGCTGCGGGAGGGCAAGGGTCAAAGGAGGAGAGCAGAAGGGGGGGAAGAGAATGGGAGAACACAAAAGCTAGAGGGGAGCGGGAAAAAAAGAGGCAGCACGAGGAGGGCGGATATATCAATTTTCTGGACTAGAATCTCCTCATCAAATTAAAGCAAATATTTTCCAGCACAATATTTACTTATAAAACTACCTTTGGCATCCATGCACACTTTACACTCCAATTTGTTTGTAGAGCTATATTTTCATGCATAGGACAAGGTTACCTCTAATACATGGATCTGGGAGTGACAGACTCTGGGGAAGTGCATAACGAGGGGTGCAAGGGAAGGCTCATTTGGAAAGTGAAAGGATCAGGGAGCTCATGATTCCTTGAAAAATTTCCATTTTTCAAATTATTTTTAGGCAAAGTTCACAGCAACAAGACAGGGATTAAATGAAAGGGTGTGGTGTGGACTTTCATTTGCTTTTGAATTAAAAAAATCCTCTCATGTTTGATGTGTGCTATCTGATAGCAAATTTGCATTTAAGCGCCTAATGTGTTTGAGCAGGTGGAGAGGTGGAGAGGGGAAGAGGATGACCCAGGTAGTGACGTGGAGAGCAGGAGAATGCGAAGGTGGAGGGAGCAGAGAAGCTGCAGTGGGAGAGAACAGTAGAAAACAGTGCCGGAGGCCACCATGCTTTGACATAGAGTTCAATTCACACAATGGCAAACAGTGAATGTTTCAGCAATCAAAGAAAATATACAACATTTCCCAAACCGATATTAGAGTTTATCAAATGATTTAGTGGACAAAGATTTGTTGGACACTGCCCACTAGCCTCACTAACTTCAGCCAACACCTAGACTCTTTGGTGTCTTAAATCACTGATGAATGTGTGTCATATGAGGAAAGTAAAATGGAGGAAACGAAATAGGAGAACCTTGAAATCAAGAACAACTGAAGATCACTTACTCCTCCAACATGAACACGTGCAAAATGAATGCTCAAGTCTAGATTGGTTTAACCAACTACCTTTGTACACATCGCGACAGGATAAACGAGATGGTAAGGCCTTCATCGGGAATGAGTGACAAATAATTCTGGGAGGTTACTCGTAGAAATTCAGCTGTTATAAGAATTACATTTAGGTCGAGGTCCTAACGGGTGTGAAGATAGATAAATCTCCTGGGTCCGATCAAATGCATCCAAGGATACTGTGCGAGGCTAAAGAAGAAATAGCAGGAGGACTTGCTGAGATATATCAGATATCAGATATATGACTGAGGTGCCAGTCTTCTGGCACCTCACTCGTGTCTAATGATAATAATAAACAGTTTTTAAGAAAGTTAGACAGGTACATGGCTAGGACAGGTTTGGAGGGATATGGACCAAGCGCAGGCAAGTGGGACTAGTGTAGCTGGGACATTGTTGGCCGGTGTGGGCAAGTTGGGCCGAAGGACCTGTTTCCACACTGTATCACTCTGTGACTCTATGGGCTGCAAGGAAAAGCCTTGGGAACTATAGATCAGTGAGACTAATGGCCCTGTCCCACTTAGGAAACCTGAACGGAAACCTCTGGAGACTTTGCGCCCCACCCAAGGTTTCCGTGCCGTTCCCGGAGGTTTTTGTCAGTCTCCCTAATGGTTGGAAGTGGTTTCCGTATTAAAAATCTGTAATTTTTTAGTCAAAGCCGGTTGCGATGCTAGTTGAAGGTGGTTGCCGGAGGACAAAAACCTCCGGGAACCGCACGGAAACCTTGGGTGGGGCGCAAAGTCTCCAGAGGCTTCCGTTCAGGTTTCCTAAGTGGGACAGGGGCATAACGTTATGGTATGAGTGCAGGCAGGTGGGACTAAAGGAAAAAAGTTGTTCGGCACGGGCTTGAAGGGCCGAGATGGCCTGTTTCCGTGCTGTAATTGTTATATGGTTATATGGTTATAACAGCAGCAGAGGGCAAATTACCGGAGGGGACTGTGAGGAATAAGATAAATATGCATTTGGGTAGATAGTGCCTGATAGGGTTAGTCAGCACGTCTTCATATGTGGGAGATCATCTTACAAATCTGGGAACTATAGACCAGTAAGTCTAGCATCTGTGGTAGGACAGTTACTGGAGATTATTCTGTGGGATAATAGATACCTGCATTTGGATAGACAAGGGCTGATAAGGGAGAGTCAGCATGCTTCTGCACAAGGAAGATCGTGTCTCACAAATTTGAGTACATTTTTGGAGAAGTTATTAAGAAGGTTGACAAGGTGCAGTGGTGGAGATGTTGTCGATATGGACTTCAAGAAAGACCTTTGATAAGGTTCCACATGGCAGGCTGCTCTGGTAGATCACATGGGATCCAGGGAGAGCCAGCTAACTGGATATAGAATTAGGTTTCATGGAAGGAAGCAGAGGGTGTTGACAGAAGGTTGCTTTCCAGATTGGAGGTCTGTGTTTAAAGTGTGCTTCGGGAAATTGGTGCTGCGCCCATTGCTGTTTATCACCATTATAAATGATTTGGATGAGAATGTACAAGGCATGATAAGTAAGTTATCAATAAAAAATATCTGTTATTGTAGACACTGAAGATGCTTGTCAAAGATTATTGCAGGACCTTGATCAGTTGGGCAAGTGATGAGTGACTAATGGAATTTAATTTAGATAAGCGTGAGGTGTTGCATTTTGGAAAATTAAACCAGGGTAGAACCCTCACAGTGAATGGTAGAGCCCAGTTAAGTGTTGTAGAGCAGTCATACATAATGGAGACGGGGCCTTCGGCCCAACTTGTCCATGCAGACCAAGATGCCCCATCCACACTAATCCGACCTGCCACATTTGGGCCATATCCTTCTAAACCTTTAAAATCCATGTAGCTCTCCAATTGTCTTATAAAATGTTGTTATAGTACCTTCCTCAAGTTCCTCTTTTACCATATATCCACTTCCATATATCCACCACCGTCTGTATGAAAAAGTTGCCCCTCAGGTTCCTATTAAATCTTTTCCTTGGAGTGCAGTAGGCCGAGGGGCAATAGAGGTGTATAAAGTCACAAAGAGGATAGATATAGTGAATGCAGAGTATTTTTCCCCCAGGTTAGGGGAATCGAGAACAAGAGGGCATAGATTAGGGTGAGAGAGGAAAGATTTAATAGCAACCTGAGGGGTAGTATTTTTTTTTCGCTGCACAGAGGGTGGTGGGATATATAGCCAACTTCCAGTTGAAATAGGTACAATAACATTTGAAAGACATTTGGACAGGTACATGGATAGGAAAGATTTAGAGGGATTTGGGCCAAATACAGCTAAATGGGACTATCTTAGATGGGGCATCTTGGTTGGTATGAACTTGGTATATATTAAAATAATCAGCAAACTTCAACGAACATTTTAAATGGTTTGGGACATCAGGAGGTAATAAAAAGCAACACGTAAAGGCAAAGTATTTCATTGTATATGGAGGTTCCAGTACCTGGCCGCTGATCTGCATGCAACCCTCGCTGACTGTCCCGATGGTGGACCAGCTGCTTTTTCCGCTTTGCTTCAATGACTGGATTCTCAAACTGGGTTCTCTGGTTTACGTGGCTGATGCGACAAAAAGGAAAGATAACTCAGTCTGAGCACCAATTTTGCATATTTACTCACAAACAGTTCTCAGCCACGGTTCCACCGATACACTCATGTGGACATGCTCCTGCAATGTGCCTCTTGTGAATTCCACCTTTTCTCAAATATGTGTTGAAAAATGGTCATTTGGTCAGTTAGGTCAATTACCAGGAGGACAATCAGACCTGTAGAGCTATCCCCAGGTTCCCCAGCTGTTTCAGCATAATGGCCATGCTAAGGAATAGAAAAAGCTTAAGAGTCAGACTGACAAGTTGAGAGAGATGGAAGGGAATCCTCAGACGAGGCAGTACTGATGCGGAAGGGTTTGTCCAGTGAATAGACACTGAATGGGCATATTGGCAGACGACAGAAGGGGAAAAAGAATGGGTATGTTTGGTTAGTAAGTTTCATCAGTGCTGAAAGATCTTTGAGTTAATTCTTTTTTGATTACGATCCTCGACGAGTGAAGCGTGTGGCAGAAAAAAATGCCATAGGATGGAAGGTGGGAGCGATTATCTATCAAAAATAATGATGATAGGAAGCAAAGGTTCTCTTCCCACAACTAAGGTTGAAGCAAAGCTTGTCTCAAACTCCACAACCCAAAGTAGACATAATACAGGATAACATTCAATGCCAGATGCCACTGGATCTCAATTAAACAATGGCCCTATAGGCAATATAGGATGGTGTCAGCTGGATGTTAAATTTGGCAGAGAAGCCTATCTGCACATCAAATGTCTATGGAATAGTTAGATGAGCAGAAGGATAAAGCAAATTGTCTCCTTCAATGGGAAGGCTGCTGAGTGGAGTTACAGTGTAAATTTTAAAGCGACAACCAATAATGGACATTAATATCATAACAGGGAAAGACCAGTAGCCATTTAGTACTTGGCCCAGTAGGTGTCACAGTCATCATTTGGAATCAGTGGGACAAATGCTACCAAATGGAGAACCACAACAGGGGAAACCATGTGTAAAGATCCTTAGGACAGGTTTGCATCAAAATATTGAGATCAGTCCTGTTCTAAACAGATATGGCTTTACCTCATGTTCTAGAGTAACTTACTCAATGTAGTAGAAACCATACACTGGATCGCTGATCTTTTCCCAGCCATAAGGAAGCTCTGCAAGTTTGAAAATGTAAAGAACACCTTGGTCAGTTCCACAAATGAAAGTCAACTGCAACTCAGTGCTGTACTGATAACAGCCACATACTACAATATCCAGCAAGAGCTGCGGAGAACTCCTGCTGTGAGTGGGATTAGACTCCATTCAGTCCCTGTTTATTAAACTGTGATGTGAGCAGCTAACAAATAATCAGAGTGTCAGCTTCAATATCTGTAGATTAGAATTATTGTGGAAACTATTAGAGATAGTGACCATCCGAGTGGATGGAATACGTTTCTTTGATCTCTGGATAGCCACAGTTTCGGATCAGAACCCTTCTTCCGACTGGATGCACTTTTCCAGAAGTCTGAAGAACTCTCAAGACCCAAAACATTATTCATTCCCCTCCACAGATACTTCCTGACCCACTGAGTTCCATAATCTTTGCCGAGTTCTGCCAGTACATGGTTTTAAAGCTGCAGATTCCAGCACCTGTAGTCCCATGCGTCTCCAAGTTTCTATTTATGTTGTCAATGTGGAATCCACAAATATTAGAAAAACGAAGCACTTTGAACTGGTGGCAATCCTCTCACACAACTAACTATAAACTGGGAATGACAAGAACATTTGCAATAAAGGACAGTGTTCCGATTAGTTAAATGAGACAAAGAGTTGCCCTAGGATATGGAGAACCAAGCGACTATAGGTTCTGGAATCTGGAGCAAAATTGTAGAAGGGTCTCAGATTTCCATTAAAAATGCAGATGCATTGCAAATTACACAGGATGCAAATTTCATAGTACGACAAACTGTGTAAAACTGGGAAATGGAATTCAGTAACACGATTCGCACTTAGGATGTTAAAGGCAAGGGAATGGAAGCTGTAAAGGAGCGAAGGAATTTGATTGTCCATAGACACGAACCGTTAAAAGATAACCCACAGCTGCAAAACACAATTTAATCCTGACTTATACCTCGAGGGGAATGGAAAACAAGTGAGAAAACTATGTGGTATTTTTAGAAACTTATATCGGGCAACATGGAGCAGAGTTCAATATCTGGCACTAGATTTCAGCCTCTATGGGATGGAGAAGGAAAGTGAGTCGACCATACTAACCTTGGATGAAATAGAACATAGATTCCATAGATATATGAGGGCCTATGTGTAATTATGATGACAGATGGGGTACGTTGAACAGTCCTTGGTCCAGGCCCTATCCCCCAACTCTTTCTCCACTACATCAACCATCTTCTGTCACCTCCAACGTGATCAGATTAATCACATCTTTCCATATCCACCCCTTTATGTCTTCCGCAGAGACCACTCCCTCTGCAACTCCTTGGTTCACTCATCCCTTCCCACCCAAACCATTCCCTCCCCAGGTATTTCAATCTCGTGAACCTACGCTGCACTGCCTCAATCACAAGGATTATGTCCTTATACCTCCTCCCAGGACTCCATCCAGGGACCCCAGCAGTCCTTCCAGGGTGGAAGATTGTAACCTTCACGTGGTCCGCCCTGTTTCGACTAATGCAATCAACTCGACATGCACAAACGGAAGATCAAATAGAACAAGTTGTCCTACAACTTTAGGCTGTGGACGCCACACGAAAGAAGAAGCAGTCCTTCCAGGTGAGACAGAGGTTCACATGTATCTCCTCTAACCTCATCCACTGCATCCAGTGATCCTGATGTGGCCTCCTGTACATTGACAAGACCAAGCGTGGACTTGGCGACTGCTTTGCCAAACACTTATGCTCGGTCCACCAAGACCTACTGGATCTCCCAGATGCTAACCACTTTAACTCCCCTTCCCATACTGACCTTTCTGTCGTGAGTCTCTACCCTCACCAGAGCAATGCCACACTCAGAAACAGCACCTCATATTCCACTTGGGTACCTTACATCCCAACGGCATGAATATTGAATCATTTTAGGAAATAGCTACAAACACCTCACTTCTCGATCCCCTTTCTCACTCTCTCCTCTCTCCACCCCCCCTCCCAACGCAAACACTTCCCCCTCCTTTACTTTCTTCCTCTCACTCTCTTCCCCTGAAACTTGGCTGACCTTGCACCAGTTACCCCCCCACTAAAGTCCATTAATCAGTCTCACAGTTCACAACTATAAACAGTGCCCTCCTTAATGTTTGGGGCACAGATCATAATTTATTTATTTGCCTCTGAACTCCACAATTTGAAATTTGTAATAGAAAAGATCACATATGGTTAAAGTGCACATTGTCAGATTTTAATAAAGGCCATTTTTATACATATTCGTTTCACCATGTAGAAATTACAGCAGTGTTTATACATAGTCCCCACATTTCAGGGCACCATAATGTTTGGGACACAGCAATGTCATGTAAATGAAAGTAGTCATGTTTAGTATTTTGTTGCATATCCTTTGCATGCAATGACTGCTTGAAGTCTGCGATTCATGGACATCACCAGTTGCTGGGTGTCTTCTCTGGTGATTCTCTGCCAGGCCTGTATTGCAGCCATCTTTAGCTTATGCTTGTTTTGGGGGCTAGTCCCCTTCAGCATGTAAAAGACATGCTCAATTGGGTTCAGATCGGGTGATTAACTAGGCCACTCACGAATTTACCATTTTTTAGTTGAAAAACTCCTTTGTTGCTTTAGCAGTATTCTTGGGATCATTGTCTTGCTGTTGAATGAACCGCCGGCCAATGAGTTTTGAGGCATGTGTTTGAACTTGAGCAGATGGGATGTATTTATACACTTCTGAATTCATTATGCCACTGCCATTAGCAGTTATATCATCAATGAAGATAAGTGAGCCAGTACCTTCAGCAGGCATACACGCCCCGGCCATAATACCCCCACCACCGTGTTTCACAGATGTGTTGGTATGTTTTGGATCTTGGGCAGTTCCTTCTCTCCATACTTCGCTCTTGCCATCACACTGATATAAATTAATCTTCGTCTCATCCATCCACAAGACTTCTTCTTTCGTGTGGCGTGCACAGCCTAATGTTGTAGGACAACTTGTTCTATTTGATCTTCCGTTTGTGCACGTCGAGTTGATTGCATTAGTCGAAACAGGGCAGACCACGTGAAGGTTGCAATCTTACACCCCCGTCCACAAGACCTTTTTTCCAGAACTGTGGTTGCTCTTTTAAGTACTTCTTGGCACACTGCAACCCGGCCATCCTATTTTTGCAGCCAACCAGTGGTTTGCATCTTGCAGTGTAGCCTCTGAATATCTATGCATGAAGTCCTCAGCGGACAGTGGTCACTGACAAATCCACACCTGATTCCTGAAGAGTGTTTCTGATCTGTCGAACAGTTGTTTCGGGATTTTTGTTTATTATTATATAGAGAATTCTTCTGCCATCAGCTGTGGAGGTCTTCCTTGGCCTGCCAGTCCCTCTGTGATTAGTAAGCTCACCAGTGCTCTCTTTCTTCTTAACGATGTTCCAAACAGTTGATTTTGGTAAGCCTAAGGTTTGTCTGATGTCTCTAACAGTTTTATTCTTGTTTCTCAGTCTCATCATGGCTTCTTTGACTTTCATTGGCACAACTTTGGCCCAATGTTGATAAACAGCAATAAAAGTTTCCAAAGGTGATGGAAAGACTGGAGGAAAGACTAGGTGCTGAGAGCTCTCTTCTCGCTGCATTAAGGAGGCAATTAAACACACCTGAGCAATTACAAACACCTGTGAAGCCACGTGTCCCAAACATTATGGTGCCCTCAAATGGGGGACTATGTATAAACACAGCTGTAATTTCTACATGGTGAAACCAAAATGTATAAAAATGCCTTTATTAAAATCTGACAATGTGCACTTTAACCACATGAAATGTTTTTCTATTACAAATCTCAAATTGTGGAGTAGTGGCAAATAAATAAATGATGGGTCTTTGTCCCAAACATTATGGAGGGCACTGTATCCTTCTTGGGCTCACATATGTCTCTATACAACAATCTGTTATCAGGGAATTTCCTTGGCTGACACCGGCCCTGATGTGTCCTGCTTGCTTCCAGATTTTTTTCCTGCTTTTCCTACTACAATCAGTCTAAAGAAGGGTCCTGATGCAAAACATCACTTGTCCATTTTCTCCATAGGTGCTGCCTGACCTGCCGAATTACTGCATCATTTTGTGACCATCTTTCGATTAATGTGGATTAAGGTTGTAGAGTTCACTAATTACGATTTCTAAGGGGTGAGATTGAACAGAGAAACTACTTCCTTCAATGGAAAAATCTAAAACAATGGAGCAAAATCTGTTCCGTCATAATATTTAAGTTAAAGGGACCTCACAAAGGCACTCTCCTCCAAAATCTATCTGTTTCAGCACCGCAAAACATGTAGCAATCTGATTTACTCTTAATATCTGCCAGAAATGGCCCTAGGGGCACGTATAGTCAGGACGTTTAAGCGGATGAAGATTTAAAAAAACAAATCTAAAATATTAGCACTAATCCTGCATTTGGTAGAAGGCCAAGAAATTCAGCTCTATTCATCCAGAAGTTCAGTTTACAAGTTAAGAAACTGCAGGCAATAAATTGATCTCCTACGAGCCAACATGCTTGGTTTTCGACCACCCCTGCTCAGGAAGCCAAGTCACTGAATAGGTGCAAGGAGTTAGACAGGTAGCTTTCTAAATGGAGGATATCAAGAATACGGGAATATGAAGAGTTTTGGAATATCATAGAGATGAAGGAGAAGCTATATCTGTGTTGAATGCAGACCAAGCTCAAAAGACCAAAGCGTTGACTCCAGAAATAATATCTCAGTACAGTAATTTCCATAAAATTTGGGAGAGGGTTGGCTACTCCCTGCCTATCTTGTCTTGCCAACCATGGTTCTGGGATAAGCATGATCAATCCTATATTACATGTCTACATGGTGAGGTGGTAATGCACTTGGGATGGATAATAGCAAACCAATATTACCCACAAGGAGAACAAATGAACAAAACAAGTGATTTGTGTACCAACCACTATCTAATCTGCTTGAACAGCATATATTAAATGCACCTATGCCTCTGCAGACAACCTCAATTGCAAGGTATTACACTCTATCCAGACCCCATTAACTGGATAACCCACCTTCATGACGGACAAAAACATTGAGGGAGCCCCCCTCAAATATCTTCCATGTTCCATGACCTATTACCCAGCCATTGACCTTAATATTCACCAATCCACAAAATAAGCAACGACTCCCTGTAGTGAGTACTTCTTGGCCCAATAGGAAGTACCCTATTGTTTTATTAGAAACATAGAAAATAGGTGCAGCAGTAGGCCATTTGGCCCTTCGAGCCTGCACCGCCATTCAATATGATCATGGCTGATCATCCAACTCAGTATCCCGCACCTGCCTTCTCTCCAAACCCCCTAATCCCCTTAGCCACAAGGGCCACATCTAACTCCCTCTTAAACATAGCCAATGAACTGGCCTCAACTACCTTCTGTGGCAGAGAATTCCAGAGACTCACCACTCTGTGTGAAAAATGTTTTTCTCATCTCGGTCCTAAAAGACTTCCCCCTTATCCTTAATCTGTGACCCCTTGTTCTGCACTTCCTCAACATTGGGAAGAATCTTCCTGCATCTAGCCTGTCGAACCCCTTAAGAATTTTGTAAGTTTCTATAAGATCCCTCCTCAATCTTCTAAATTCTAGCGAGTACATGCCGAGACTATCCAGTTCGGTGCTTTGCTCTAATTATAAGTAAATATCTGTTCAAAACACCAAATGAATGTTATTGTAAGTGGCAGATAATGTTACTATCTTAAGGGCCTGTCCCACTTGCGCGATTTTTTCAGCGACTTGCCGGCACCCGTCAGTCGCAGGAGGTTGCCGAAAATGTTCAACATGTTGAAAATCCAGCGGCGACCAGAAAAAGGTACGACTCTTTGGGCAACTACTCACGATCATACTGGTGTCACCCCGCGACTTGGGACAGTCCCTTTACTGTTTCAAGCAATGCAATAGTAGAAAATAAATATGAGCACCTAATAGTACCGAACGAGTGCTTGACTGTTGGAAGTGGCACCCTTCAGGGAATAAAAATGATTTAAGTGGCCACTCTGAATTAATATAAAAGATGCCAGTGCATTCAGGGGAAATGTCCGTGCCACAAGGTGACAGCACCTCCAATTACCAACTGTGCTGCATCGTTATTATATGAATGTGTTATTAATGCAAGCGTTTTAATTTACCTTGTCATGCACAACCTCAATGCAATATAATATTTTCCTCGTGTACAACTATACTGGCCAGTAGGGAGTAATAAGTTAACTCTCAATCTATTCTGTATTGAGAGTTTTCATTATTTACTTCAAAGTTCAATCAATGTCAGACCAATGAATCAGTAGCTGTCTGGGAGAGATTGCACTGCCTTCAACATAGCAAAAATCACCCGGATTACATCCCACTGGTTGAAAGCAACTTGCTTTTTCTTCATCCCAGCTCTGAAGAAGAGTTTTCAGCTCCTCAGTTTTCTTTCCACAGATGCAGTCGGATCTGCACAGTGCTTCCATTATCGTTTGGTTTAGTTTAGAGATACAGCATGGAAAGAGTCTCTTCGGTCCACCGAGTCCATGCCGACCCGCGATCCGCGCACACTAACACTATCCCACACACAATTGGAACAATTTTACCGAGCCAATTAGCCTGCAAACCTGTACTTTTCCGGAGTGTGGGAGGAAACCGGAGAAATCCGACGCAGGTCACGGGGAGAATGTACAGACAGCACCAGTGGTCGGGATCAAACCCAGCGCTGTAAGCAGCAACTCCACTGCAGCACCACAGTGCCGTGTTGTCGTCCATTTTTACATTCAAGTACAAAGTCAAGGTAATAGCCCTGATTAATTGATGTGACGGAGAGCAGACAGGGTGTTGTGCAAGATGCAGCATGGACACTAATGGGAAACAGTCTTAAATGAGGAGATATTCAAGGGCCATTCACTGCATCTGCCCTTGGCAAGCTCTGATTTCGTGCCCTTCAGCCCATGAGGACATTGCACTTCATCTTAGAAACTGATGCACTACAATGCTGAGAACTACATTCTGCACTCTGTATTTTCTCCTTTGCTCTATCTATTGTAATTGATTTTGAACATTGTATGTAGGTATGGTTATTTGAGCTATTAAGATAGCCTGGAAAGGGAAGTGTCTCATTTTACCATGGTACGTCTGATAATAACAAACCTATTCCAAGCCTAAGTTCCAGTCACCATTATTTGCTCGAGTGAGATTTAATGAAGTGTATACGCCAAATGCCCATCAAAAACAGATCCTTTCCTTACCCCCGCCTGCCACCCAACACTCTCCAACATAATTAAGGTACACAAATCAGGCCTTGGAACATTTTTAGTTCCCACTTTTTGGAGCCATCCCTAAGCGAAGGCAGTACAGAATTGACATCAAAATTACTCCTGCTTGACTGAGGAAAAAAAAACATATTTGAAGACCCTTCAAATTCAGTACCAAGATCATGGCCTACCAAGCCATCTACAATGGGCACCTCCAAAACACTGAAGAAATCCCACCAATGCAGTCTCTGAAAAATCCTTTACATCCAAAACAGAATAGGTGATCAGATAGACAAAATACTAGAATAATTCAGCAGGACAGGCAGCATCTCTGGAGAGAAGGAATGGGTGATGTTTCGGGACCCTGAAGAAGGGTCTCTCCCCGAAAACGTCACCCATTCCTTCTCTCCAAAGATGCTGCCCGTCCCGCTGAGTTACTCCATCATTTTGTGTCTATCTTTGGTTTAAACCAGCATCTGCAGTTCCTTCCTACACAAGTGAACTATCAGTATCCATTTGGAGGCCAGCACAGAGCGCTGATTGCACTCAAACAGCTCATCCACATGGCCAAATCAGCATCTCAAAGCAAGCAATTTACTCAGCTTTGCCACAGATACAGAATTCTAGAGTGACAGAAAATGCTTCAATATTTTCAAAGCTTCCGTGGAAATTAAGTGCAGCACTCTCATAAACAATGCAAGTACTCAGCTCTTGGCAGCTCAAAGTGACCATCATTCGCCAAGGGCACTAAACATCTCCAATTCCATTTGCAAATAGCGGAAAAAGCACGCAACATTCCAAACCACCTCATCCAGCATCACCTTCCCCACCTCTGGCAGAATCTGCAAATGCTGTACGTTGGCCTCTGTTCCGAAGGACTGCCCAAGAGAAGTGATCATCAAAATTCACATTCCTATGAGAGATGTTACATCAAGATTCTGTACAGTTGTGTAGGTGGATGGCAATGACACCATGGTAGTGTTCAAAATGTCAAAATGACCCTGACATCTGGTATATTTTCTCAAAATGACAGAAAACTGAGCAACTGCCTACTCTTTCCATTGCTCATAATTGGTAGCTGATCACAGCAAATCTGAAGTTTTATTCATTCTGTTGCTGCAGTAGTCTTTTTTTTTTCATGCACTCTAAAACGTTTCAACAACTATAACATTTGTCCCTGATTGATTCTTGCGAAACATCATGCAGCCCTTCATAATTAATTCAGTCCTGTTTGGGTAGGTGCCTGCAATTCATATAAAACCATCTTACTATAGGATTACATGTTGTCTCCATCTCCAAATGGTGTCAGACAATGTATGCTCAACATTTGAATCGAAAGGCTGAAATCCTACTCTATCTTATTACCTTAACGAGTTACCCAAAATGGTCAAAATGAGTTACCCTCAATGGGGTCCCAAAAGGTTCATCAAGGCAGGCTTTGTATGAAACCCTGTCTGAAGTGATGGAAAAAAAATCCCTCACAATTCTCTCAACAGCAGGAGAGATCTCCTGCAACTAAACGCCTATTGCTCCAGTCAATGAAAGTTTCAGTATGTTGTGCGATATGAACTGTTATATTAATGCATTTTATTAATGTTTGTGGCGGTCTGTTATCATTGCAGAATCTTGACTTCAATCAATGATGAGCACATTTAAATCTCCATTCTCCACATGACCTTTAAACATGCTTGAGTATTTAAAGTTTCAAGTGGATTAATCAACGATAAAAGAGACATGATCCAAAGTGCAAAGATTCTCATCCCAAAAGTTCACTTTTCACTTGTACAGTGATTAATCCTGGGGAAAAGTCTCACTGATTCCATAAAATGTTTTGAAAGGTCCCCAAGGTTGTAACAAAAAAAGTTATGGATATGCAAGTCCACTTTCAACAAAAATAAAGCTACATATGTGAACTTTCCTGATGCCAATTTAGCAAATGTAGACTGGGAAATGTCTTGGGCCGATCCCACTCTGCCTGCCAGATGTCAGTGCTCAAGCACTCCATGATCATCGGATGGGTAAATGTGTAGCCAAGCACCAATGTGAGGACAACAGGGCTCAGCAGAACTAAGAGACTCGGAAATGAAGCCTCTACTGTTGAATAGGCTGCCAAAACTCACCGTATAAGCTCAGAGATGTTGAATGGCCACTTGGGCGAGATAGTGGAGGACAACCAGGGGTGCCCATGGAACCATGCCCCAGCAAGGAATCAGTGCCTTGAGGAGAGGAAGAGAGAACATTGGTGGAAAAGAGGAAGAGGAAGGAAATAAATACAAGGGAGCAACTTCAGGCTGTAATTTAATCTTGGGGTCCAACAGGGGTCCAACATTTGCTGCTCATGCTTTACACTTGATACATGGGTGCAAGCTAAATTGCCTCTGTGAAACATGACTCTCCAAACAATCGTTTGTTTTTGACAAAAGCCCTTTGTGCCATTGCACACAATCTCTCCTTGTGTCAAGGAGGCAATAATGAAAAGCCTGGAAGTGACTGTGACAATGTCAAACCTGTAGGTTAGATTTCTTTTTAAATATTGTGCGACTTAAAATCGGAAGAGACAGTGATCCCGAGAGGTCCAGTCCTTTGAGGATATGCTCTTATTTGAGATTCTGTTGGAACCCCTCAATCAAATGACAGCCACTGATGCTCTTGCGTCAGTTTCTCCATGTAACAGAGGTTCTGTTGTTAATGATTACACTTCCCCCATCTGCCCCAAGAGAGGGGCTTGAAGTCTGACAGTTGCAGAAAACCTCAGTTATGAAGTAACCAGTTAACCTCAGGATGGATACAAATTGAACCAACAAATGCACAGGCTTCCAGTCAAGACTTAAAAGGAAAGCCATGTCACCCGTACAAATTGGTCAAGGTGCCAAAATGCACAAGTTATAACCCACCAAGGGCGGCACGGTGGCGCAGTGGTAGAGTTGCTGCCTTACAGCGCCGGAGACTCGGGTTCCATCCCGACTACGGGAGCTGTCTGTACGGAGTTTGTACGTTCGCCCCGTGACCTGCGTGGAATTTCTCCGAGTTCTTCAGTTTCCTCCCACACTATGAAGACGTAAATGTTTGTAGGCTAATTGGCTTGCTAGAAGTGCAAATTGTTCCTAGCATGTGAAGGACAGTGTTCCTGTGCGGAGATCACTGGTCGGTGCGGACTCGGTGGGCCGAAGGGCATGTTTACATCTAACCAGCTTCCATTTTACCTCATCTTATCAGCATATTAATGCTGAAAGGCCTTCCATTTAATTCTCCTCAAAAGACATAAACAAAATCCATCTTCTTTCACTTCAAATGCTGACTGACCTGAAGTGAATATCCTACACTTAGATTAATAAAACTCATTTTACATTTTGTTTCCTGTTGCATGGATAGGTTTCTCTGCAAACCTTTGCAAGTGGATTTATAGAACACACAATGCCCAATTTTCCAGTGGTAGACAAAAGTGCTGGAGAAACTCAGCGGGTGCAGCAGCATCAATGGGGTGAAGGAAATAGGCAACGTTTCAGGCCGAAACCCTGAAGGAAATAGGTAACGTTTCGGGACGAAACCCGGAAGGGTTTCGTCCCGAAACGTTGCCTATTTCCTTCGCTCCATAGATGCTGCTCCTGCACCCTCTTGAGTTTCTCCAGCATTTTTGTCTACCTTTGATTTTCCAGCATCTGCAGTTCCTTCTTAAATACCAATTTTCCAGTTATCATTTAGTTTAGAGATACAGCGTGAAAACAGGTCCTTCGGCCCACCGAGTCCACGCCAACCATCCGTCGCCTGTTCACATTAGTTCTACGTTATCTCACTCTCGCATTCACTCTCTACACACGAGGGGACATTTACGGAAGCAAAATCTACCTAGAAACCTGCAGGTCTTTGGCATATGGGAGGACACCCAGGCGTCACAAAGAGAACGTACAAACTCTGCACGGTAGTCAGGATCAAACCTGGATCTCTGGCGCAGCCATGAGGAAGCAGCACTACCGCAGCACAACCACGTCACCACATTTGTGTAAAACACTTCCATCCCAAGTCAGTCTAAATGAATCCTCCAATAGATGATCATATATTCAAGGATATAAATGAATTACACAATTTCAGGTTGGTCTGAGGAGCTCGTATCAGTGACAAGTCTACCCCATAAGAGTGATGGCCTGCATTAAATTACATATTAACTAAATAGAAATATATTGATCCGCATATTTTCTCAAGCTTACCAAGCGTACATTTTCAAAGCTGTTACTTACCCCCTTCGTTGCACTCTTCGGGAGGTTTTGCTTTCTTAGCAAGCCGGGGATCCAGCCATGTGGTCGTCTTAGTGTTGTGACTATGAAAGAAAGGAGGACATTCAACTGGCCATGGAGCACTGGAGAAGAGGATGGGAAAAGCAGACAGCATTGGGGAATAGAGGAGCCAAGGTGACTCAACAGAAAGGCAAGTACATTAACTGAATCATAGACCTGCTTGCACTGAAGAGAGGAAGAGACCTCGCCTTTGGACAAGGGCCAATCACGTTTTGACCACATTCTTGGGCTGCACAGCAAGGGTGGTTGACCACTGATGGGGCAGTATACAGACTCTGCTATATTTCCTTGATTACTATGATTTAGAAGCATTTAATTACCGTTAAATTAATCTGGGATATTGCTAAATCAAAAGATATCAATGCTGGAGTAAAATGAGGTTAAAAACAAAATGGTGGCTGTTTCATCCAGACAAATGTAAGACAACGCACTTTGGGAGCACTAAAGAGGCTATGACCTACAACATGAATGGGAGGATCTGCGGGAGCTTTGGCAAACGATGGGATTTTGGAGTACATCCTCAAAGATGACAACACACGTGAACATGGTTAGCCTTAGGATATTGGTCTCCATTAGTCAGGGCACTGAATACAGGAGGGAAGTTATACTCCAACTCCATAAAACCTAGATTAGAAGTCAGCTGGAGAACTGCATCCAATTAGGATCACCAAGATAAAGGATAACACATTGAAAAGGGTGCGTGTCATTGTCTGGGATGAAACTATTCAGTTCTAGAGTCATAGTTATGATACAGTGTGGAACTAGACCCTTCAGCCCAACTTCCCCACACCGTCCAACATGTCCCAGGTACACTAGTCCCAACTGCCTGCGCTTGGTCCATATCCCTCCAAACCTGTCCATGTACCTGTCTAACTGTTTCTTAAACATTGGTATGGTCCCAGACTCAACTACCTCGTGTGGCAGCTTGTTCCATGCACCCACCTCCCTTTGCGTGAAAACGTTACCCCTCCAATTCCTATTAAATATTTTCCCCTTCACCTTGAACCTATGTCCTCTGGTCCTCAATTCCCCTACTCCTACAGTCCAAGGAATAGAGACCCAGCCTACTCAACCTCACCCTATAGCTCACATCTTCTAGTCCTGGCCACATCCTCGTAAATATTGTCTGAACCCTTTCAAGCTTGACAATAGCTATTCTATGACATGGTGATGTTTCCCATAAGATATAAAGTTATGAGGAGAGGCTGGAGAAACTAGCTCCTTTCTCCCTGGCGAAGTGATGGTTAAGAAGGAACAGAACTGAGGTACATTTAGTTCTGCTCTAATACATGTTTCCACACGTATTGGATATAGAACGATGAATTAGGGAACACTATGTGTGTTATGCAGGCTTAATTGGTTATGACAAGATTTCGATTGGGAAGAAGAGAATCACAAATTATTTTGGAAATTGAGAAGCAGAAAAATAACTGTCTTGGAAACAAATTTCCACGTGGCAATCAGATATTTTTGTCTCCTAAGAACACATCTGCCACTTTCACCACGGGCGGTCATTGAAATTGACATTTGTGCCGTGATCCTGTATTAAACAATGTAACATGCAGCCTTGAATATTTTTAGATTGTAGTAACAAAAATAAACTTATAAATTCTGCTAGGAAATATAACTTATTGCAAATCAGAGACTTTCTAGCCCCAAATCCCCCCCCCCCCCATTGACAATTGTCTTTATTGTGCGATTTTCTGTGCCACGTCATTTCTTTGGAACATAACTGCTATATATTTGCAGACCGAGCTGCAAGTAAAACTATGATGGGGTATACGTAGGGCAGCTTTTCCACACAATAGGCAGATGAAACCTGTTTTGAGTAAGGGGAAGAGATTTAGCAAGGATGCGAATGAAATAGGTTCAGAGTGCACTTAAGAAATGTCTTGGACACCTGAATCACTGGGGGAGAGGGGTCTAAGGACCAAATGTTGTGCGACGGGGTTAATACAGAAGGGTGCCCACTGGCAGATGTGGACAAGTTGGGCTGAATGATCTATTTCCATGCTGTACAATTCCATGATTCAGCGACACCAAGGAAATGCAAGTTCTTCTCATTTATTCCAAGATCGGTTTTGAATATTAAACAAAATTGTGGCAAGACCTTGATGAAAAGTAATTGTGAATATCAAAACCTATTACAGGCTGTAATGTTTCCACTCCCTAAATGCATCTGACTCCATTTCATTGCCCTTTAAAACTTACTTCACCAAGGTCACTTTTGCCCAATAGTTTGAGATGTTCGACCACTGTTGCCTGATTGTAATCCCACTCAGTCTGTTTGACAGCAATATCACTATGAACTCAAGTTGCACAGATAAGAAAATCAGTTTAACCAGACACTCCCCAGTCCGTGATACTCACTCAATGAAGTAGATCATTCCGCTGTCAGTATACGCCATCTCCCAATTGCTCGGCAGTGGCTCCATCGAGTCCTCTCTGGCAACCGGATCCAAGTACCTGAATTCTGTGACCCCATCAGTGTGGCTGGGCCCTGGCCCTGAGGAATGAATAACCCCCTCTATTACAGTGCTTAGGTTGAAATGTGAAAGCCAGGAAGGTTTGCACAAAAACTAAATATTTCTACATGACTGGGACAGATAGTGTTTTGAGATTAAATCTCAAACAGATGGACAAGTTAAGATCTTTCTCTGCATATTACCTGTAAGTGTGCACAACACAATGATAGGATATCTAGCTGAGAGCAAATTTTAAAAAAATGCTGGATTGTGGTTTGAGTCCATTAGGAACAGAACATCGAGGTCTAGATTTTTCATGATGACTGAACTATTTTACTTGCTTTCTCAGCTGGTTTCTAAAGCAAACCTTGACAGGAAGGTGATCAATATATTAGCTGTGACAATGGATTGATGTAAAACTCTGTCCATGCAGAAGTGGCAGGTGCCCCAATGTGCACAGTGTGACAGCATAGGAGCAGAGCAAGAATTAGCACAGTGACCAGACTTGAACTATGTCAAAGGATGACTCCACACTTGCTCACCTGGGTAACCAGTCCCATTAGCAGTGGGCCTCTCATCGTCATCATCTTCATCAGGGACCAGAGTGTCAGCTCGCTGCATCATGCTTACTGATGTTGTTCGTTTCCTTTGTGCCTCATCCGAGTTGTCATCCAGAACGACTTGATCCACTACATCCTGCTGAAAGGGACCAGGTTCTGCAGGAGGCTTTGGTGTCCCATAGAAATTGCCTGCCAAATCATGGTGCGGGAGATGGGGAAGGGAACAAAGTGCAAATGAGCTTCTTAACTACAGGCTTAACAAATAAATGGTCGAGCATAATTGGAATGGGAACTCTAATATACACAGTATTGGCAGCAAGTTCAGGAGCACTAATGGCCACAACTTCAGTTCATTTTATATTTCAGCCCAACACCTTCCTTCTCTCCAGAGATACTGCCTGTCCCACTGAGTTACACCAGCATTTTGTGTCTACCTTCGATATAAACCAGCATCTGCAGTTCCTTCCTATACATATCTATGTCTGCTCCAAGGAGAGCAATCCCGTTTGTCGCTACTTCCCTTCTACATTTCACTGTACCCTTGCGACCTGATCAGACCCTCAGATATGATCAATTCCTGCAGCTCATTTTGCCATTAACCTTGTGGGGAATCAAAATACAGGGACCATAAAGATGAAAATTCTGCAGAAACTTTTTTTGCCCAAAGAAGAGCTAGAATGTATATGTCACAACTGCCAGGAACCAAAACAGAAACGCTACTTTAGAAAAGACATCAGATAGACACAAGAAGCCGGAGTAACTCAGCAGGACAGGCACCATCGCTGGAGAGTAGGAATGGGTGACGAATTGACCCGAAACGTCACCCATTCCTTCTCTCCAGAGATGCTGCCTGTCCCACTGAGTTACTCCAGCTTTTTGTGCCTGCCTTCAGTTTAAACCAGCATCTGCAGTTCCTTCCTATACAAAATACACTAGATGTCTATGCTGGCTGATACAGATCTCAAGTTTGTAGCCGTAAGTGTTAACTGTTGCGCTCTCTGCAGATTCCAACCGATCTGCTGTGTATTTTTCAGAATGTTCTGTTTTATTTCAAATTTACAGCATTCACAGCTTTCATTTTCAATAGCTGTAAACTTGGGTATCAGTGAGTTATGAGTCAAACAGCTAGCAGCTGCGTATCTTGGTTATTGAACACTACTGGGATTCAAATGTTAGCCCATCTGGTAGTACTGAAATGGGAGCCTGGCAGGGAAACAGCATTGGAATGCAAGGGATAATTCGTGTCTTTATTCCCACTCATAATAGAAACTGGCCATGTAAGATGAAAGCCCAATATACATCGATAGAGTGGAATGAAAAGTGCTTTACGTAAGAACAAAAAAGAATTCAAGACAGACTTACTTACAATGGAAAGCATGTAAAGCAGATTTAAATGGAGGTTCCTGCGAGATAAACAAGCTATTGCTGTGATGCTCAAAGACAATGAATAAAATGAGCCAGATTTAGTTTGTAATTCACAAAGCTCAATAATGACAGTCTAGTCATTCTTATATTTTCTATGTGTGGTGCTACAGCACATTGTGCAGTCCAGTCACTCCAGTCGATAAAAGATTTTGCAGATATTAATTATGAGAGGAGTTACTGAAATGGTTAAGGGGATGGGGAAATTTGCTTCAGAAGCAATTGAGTCATTTGGAGATTGGTTTATGCTTTCAATTCAAAAACCACAAGATGATGCCGAGCATGACAAGCTGTTTCTCCTTGACCAGTACAGAATGGAGTTGGTGGGGTATATTAATCTGCAGAAAGTGGGTTTTTTTACCATGTGGTCAACCCATGGACCAGGTTTCAAGAAGCCAGAGGGAATTGCTGGTATAATTTCATTCGCGATCACTGATTTCTTACAGGAAATAAGTTAGAGAGTCCAAACATGACTAATTGAGGACCTGAAATATGATTTTAAGTACAATGAAGTTGGGAGGAACTGCTGTTCTGTCAAACAGTGACGTCGCTGGTATTGCTGCTACCTCAGTGGCGGAAAGTCAGATTAGATTCTGACCAGGGTGCTGTCTAAGTGGATTTTTCATATTCTCCCCGTGACCGCGTGGGATTCCTCCGGGTGCTCCAGCTTCCTCCCACATGCCAAAGACGCTGGGTGGTTGTGGGTTACTTGGACTCTGTAAAATTGCCCCTAATATGTAGGAAATTGATTTTGAAAAGTGGGATGACATAGAACTGCTGTGAACGGGTTATCGATGGCCAGCCTGGACTCGATGGGCCGAAGAACCTGCTCCCATGCTGTGTCTCTTAACTAAACTGTGCGGCGCATCTTCCAAGAGACAGAAAAATTGCAGGTGCTGATATACAAAAAAAAAGACTCAGTGGGTCGGGCAGCATCTCTGGGCGAATAGGCAAAGTTTCTGCATCCAAACCCTTCGTCAGACTGAGAGTCGGGGGACAAAGCTGGAAAAGAGGTGAGGGATGGACAAGGCCTGACAAATGCTAGGTGGGTCCTAAGAGGAGGCAAAGTGGTGTCAGATAAGGAGAGAAGAGTGATATGTAAAGAAAAAAGGGAGATATTGGTGGAAGGTGTGAGGGGGGGGGGGGGGGGGAAGTGGGTTGTGAGGAAATTGCAGGATAGTGGGGGTGGTTGCACATCAACGGATTGCGAGATGCTGTTCCTCCAGTTTGTGCGTGGCCTCACTCTGGCAATGGAGTGGGTCCAGGACAAATGGTGAGGAGAGTTAAATTGGATAATAGCCGGGAGATCTAGTAGACCAAGGCGGACTGAGTAAGAGTGTTGGGCAAAATCGTCATCTTGCCCACACTGGGCCTTGCTGATGTAGAGGAGGCCAGATCACAAGCACCAAGTGACGCAGATGAAGTTAGAGGAAGTGAGGCTTACTAAAGATAGAGAACATCTAAAATGTCCAAGAGTGCAAACCTCATCTTGGGGGCAGATATGGTGGAAATTGAGATGAGGGGGTGGCATGCTGGCAAGAGGCAGGGCATGAAGTGTAGTCCAGATAACACCCTTCAGTCAGTAGGTTTAAAGTAGATGTCAGTTGCTAGTTTCCCTGCGATGGAGACTGAGAGATTGAGAAAGGGGAGAGAGGTGCCAGAGATGGTGCAAGCGAATTTGAGAGTAGGGTTGTAGTTATTGGTAAGGTTGATGAAATCAATGTCCTGCACAAGTGCAGAAGAAAACCCCAATGTAGTAGAGAAAGATTTTGGGGATGATGCCACTGAACCACGACGGGAAATTAGAACATTCAAAAGACACTTGGACAGGTACATGGATGGGAAAGATTTACGAGGGAAATTAGTCTAATGTGAATAAATGGGACTAGGTTAGATGGGGCATCTTGGTCGGCATAGACGAGTTGGTCTGAAGGACCTGTTTCTGTTCTGTATGATTCTATGACTATGTATGACTCTATGAGAACAATGAAAAGTGCAGCACAGGAACAAGCTCTTCAGCCCACAATGTCTGTGTCAGGCTAAACTCACCTCAACTGCCTGCACATGACCCATACCCTGTGATCCATTGCTTCCACTTCCATGTGTCCAGCTACAAGCCTCTCAAACATCATATCGGCCTCCACCCGCATCCCTGGCAGCATGTCACCAACCACCCTCATGTCAAGCACATCTCCTTCAAAGTTTGCCCCTATCACCTCAAATCTATACTCCCAAGTTGAAAAAATGTTCTGGCTCTCTATCTATAGCTCAATTTTATATACTATCTGCATCCAACACTCCAGAGAAAACAATGCAAGTTTCTCCAAGCTCCCAGTACTAATACGCTCTAATCCAGGCAGTGTTTTGGTAATCCTCTTCTGCACCCTCTCCAAATCATCCACATCTTTCCTGTAATGGCGCAACCAGAACTACACAAAATGCTCCAGATGCAGCTCAACCAAAGTGCTATGAAGCTGTGGCATGAATTACTGACCTTTATACTCAATGCCCCGACCTATAATTTCTTCTTTACCACTGTATCTACTTGTGTTGCCACTTTTAGGGAGCTTTGGACTTGAACCCAAAGATCCCCTTGTACATGAAGGATCTTTCCATTAACTGTATAGTTTCCCCTTGCATTCAACCGCCCGAAGTGCAGCACCTCATGCTTGCACAGGTCCCAGCACAGACTGTTGAACTCCACATCCAGTCTGAATCATGGCCCTCCATCACGACACCGTCTTCTATTAGTAAGCCAGTTCTGAATCCATACAACCACGTCACTGTGAATCCCATGCACCTGTGCGGCAACTTTATCACCCGCCTTACTAAAACCCATGTAAGCAACATTCACCACCCTGTCCTCAGCGATCACCTTTGGCGCCTCCTACGAAAATGCAAAGCAAGTTAGCAAGACCTGCCATGTACAAAGCCATGCTGACGGTCCCAATTAGCCCTTTTCTAAATGGGAGCAAATTCTATCCTGAAGAATCTTTCCAGTAGCTTCATAAATGAGGCTCACCAGTTTCATAAATTTCCTCACTTTGCTCATTTTTAAGGTATAAATAAGGATTAAAGTCACTTAATCCACTTCTATTTTTCCAAATAATATTGCAGCCATTCTGTACCACGCAGTTTGGTACGGTATCATATTTTTCCAAATTGTGTAAGATCCAATTAATAAGTCTAATTCTAGCATGTGGTCTACTTCCGACATTTCTCGATAACATTTGAAGCACCGTAAAAATATTTTATCACAATAAAGGGAATATATAAACGTAAGCAGCAGATTGTGAACAAGATTTTTTTTTTCCCCCGGTTAAACTCAGGCAGTGTGACATTTGCGTTTCATTACGAACTCCTTCTATACTTTGAACATTGAGCTCAGCAGCTTGCAACTGAACGAGGGGAGAATTTGGCAATTCACCGTCAAACGTCCCGCTCTCCAAAAGGGCTCCGCTGTCTTCTAGTGTTTTGAACTCTTCCAGAGAAATGAAGTTGTAATCAACTCCTGGAACTTCACCATCCCGGGGTGGCCTTGTCGTGCCTGAAACAACAAAGGATAAAAGCAATGATGGAATGCATCGAGATAGAAGTGGGAGTGGAACCTTCCTGTTCTACCATTTAATGAGACGACAAACACATTCATCCAATTCCCAAAAAGCCACATTTGCTCCATATTCCTCAAGGTTTTACCTTAAAAAAAAACCGAGATTAATAATTAATTTAAGATCAATTGTCATTTGAAGAACTTTGATCTGCCAAGGAAAAATTTGCATTTCCAACATATTCCTCTGGTGCCCAATTCTAATTTTTCAGATTGGTTATCTAACACTGTATGGTTGGGGAATTCCAATCCTGGATAGCTTTGGTCTAACCAACTATTCCCCCGACTAATTTTAACATTTTGTAATCAGATTTGGGTTCCCTTGTAAAGGAAGGCAAGTTCTTTCTTACTGTGAGCAACAATATAACTCTGAAGCTGTATCGGCTCAGCATAAACACATTTGGAAATTATTTTCGGAGAATATTGAGAAGAAGCAAATTCATTGATTAATGGAAAGACCCGTAACAGCATTATAATGGAATAGATCGGTTTTTGAATGACATTAATTTACACCATACCTTTCATAGCCAATGAAGAGCTTATGAATTGTAGTCACCATAGTACAAGGGGGACATGGCTGACAATTTGCACACAAACTACAACACGATGCCAGGTTTACTGAGCAATCCTAATCCACACCCAGTAACAACCAGGGAAAAATGGCCCATTTATTCCTTGCCTTCAGTCCATGAACCAAGCCTCAATCCACACTAGTACAATGAAACCAATACAGTTTGCCCTAATTTTGCTCTAGTCGACACAGTGGCATAGTGTTAGAACCTTACAATATCAGAGACCCGGGTTAATGCCTGACTATGGACGCTTGTCTGTCCGGTGTTTTGTATGTTCTCCCTGTGACCTGCGTCGGTTTTCTCCGAGATCTTCAGTTTCCTCCCACACCCCAAAGTTGTACAGGTTTGTAGGTTAATTGGCTTGGTATAATTGTAAGTTGGCCCTATTGTGTGTTGGCTAGTGTAAGTGTGCGGAGATGGCTGGTCAGTGTGGACTGGGTGGGCCGAAGGGCCTGTTTCCGCGCTGTATCTACAAACCAAACTAAACAGTCTGCTTCCATCATATTGAGGGCCTTCTGAATGTCCAAATATAGATCCACTGCTTCTCTACTGTTCTACTCAAACTCTAAAGGAACTCTAATGTGCCCTTTTCACTCACACACACTTACATGGGATTGTTCGCAGGTACAAGTTATCCCGGATCACCTGCTGCAGTTGGTGGTCCACCGACCCCTTCTGGAACTGCAGACTGAGGTAGTGACGAAGCTCCTTGTTTATTATCCTGCCTGTTTAAAACAAAATACCTTCATTATTTTAATTGTCATCTATTAGACAGTAGGCAAGGAAAGGAAGGTCTGAAGATACCAATTATTTCCCTCAATATAGAACCGTCTAACCATGGGTTCAATGGATTTCTCACGCTGAACTGACTACATTATTTATAACACCTTCATTAACGTTTAATATTTCTACTATTAAAATGTCACAATTTAAATTTGATTTTATCAGGAAGTGAAGCGACAATAAAAATGTTGTTCTGCTCTCCATCCTCACAGGCAGACCAGTCATACACTAGTACCACTGTACACATTGACACTGAACAGCCCTTTCACAAATAAAATGCGTTAACTGATGGAAGGAGTATATGGAGGTCGTTTTAATAAGACAGCATTGCACTCTGTCCTGCCCTACGGCACAGCCTCTATCACACAACACGTCCATGGGCAGATAGGCGAATGCCATTGTCAGTCGCTTCAACACGGCAGGTGAATAAATAGCTCGTCTTTGTCCCCCATTTTCCCTTCAATCCCCAAATGGCCTTTCAATGGCACGTACTCACCTCTCTGGGACAGGTCATGGGTTGCTTTAAGCTGACATTTGATCTACGTTTCGCGGACAGGCATCGTTATTAAAATTACAATTCTCAGCCTCTTTCAAACGTTGTGCATCAGTAGATCCCGCAACAGCATGTTGTACCTTCGTGCAACAAAGCTGCACAACAAACGCGCGGGGTTTGGAGTTTCCCCCCCCAATGACCCGGCCTGCCACAGACTCAATGTCCTGGCGAGCAGATGAGGTGGGTGTTCACTCAACAGCGGCCATCGGGCAGACGGAAAGCTCCGCAAACTGGGTTCCGGGATAGAGTAAAAAAAAAGCAGCAGCTTCTCGTTGAAGGAACCAAGTCTGCACCACCCCCTCTTGACGTATCGGCGTCCCGGGATCGGGGATTATACAGCAGGACGCAGGACGTCAAGGATGGCAGCGAAGTGCAAGCCGCTGGTGACGGTACATGCGCTGCCAAACGCGCTCTTACATCTCGTCCCGTTGTATGCACCACCTACTATTCGGCGTACCCCACGCCCCCAGCCCCTGAAATCGGGCTCAAATGATCGGAAATGCGCTTGTCGCCCTTGCGGCATTGAATGGGGTTTATGCTCGCCGCCACTGAATGAATGCGGTGTGTTTAGGATGCACCGCACGTCAGCCGTGAATATAGAGTGGGCTGCCGGCGAACGTGGTTTGTATCGTCGCTGTTGTAGCGAAGGGAAAAAAAGCAACAGGGAACCCCCCCCCCCCCCTCTCCCCGCGTCACATAGACGTGTGCTACACCACGTCCTCCTCCAAACCGATTGAAGAAACAAGACCGTTTGCCGTCTGCAATTAAGTCGAACTGGATTCATCCCGCTTTCTTTTGGTGAATTTGCACTGCGCCCGCTTCAAAGGCCGAGGTGTCTGAAGAAGGGGTTCGGCCTGAAACGTTGCCTATCTCCTTCGCTCCATAGATGCTGCTGCTGCACCCGCTGAGTTTCTCCAGCATTTGTGTCTGCCCCTTCCCAATGCATTTTTCGCACCGCTGCAATCTGGCAGGCAGGCACACTCGACCAAGGTGGATGCACACATTATTCCAAAGAAAAACGACCGCTTTAAAATGAAATATAAATATTTTAAACGTATTTCCGCCGTGTGAACCGTATCAAGCAAATCCCATTCATTTGACAACATTACAGATTTGATGTTCATATTTTACAATTCACAAATTATCAAAAACCAAATGCGTGTTATTCACGGATGCCACATCTCACTGCAAAGTCCCTCATTCAGCCAGGTGCTGTTCAAGCCTCAGGGAACTACAGGCTTCACAATTGCAAGCTGCCCAGTACTTGCACTAGTGCTTAAGAAGGAAATGCAGATGCTGGAAAATTGAAGGTAGACAAAAGTGCTGGAGAAACTCAGCAGGTGCAGCAGTATCTATGGAGGGAAGGAAATAGGCAACGTTTCGGGCCGAAACCCTTCTTCAGGCTTGCACAAAATGACTTTATGCAACCCCTCACACAAGAAGTTGCCACAATCACTACACATGTGGATTTCCTGTTAATCATATCTCATACTAGTATTAGATAGACACAAAATGCTCGGGTAACTCAGCGAGACAGGCAGCATCTCTGGATAGAAGACAGAAGAAGGGCCTTGAACCGAAACGTCACCCATCGACGTTTAAACCCCTGTCCCATGATACGAGTTCATTCCAAGAGCTCTCCCGAGTTTGCCCTGATTCTAACTCGGAGATTAACGGTAATGGCCACTCGTCGGTACTCGGGGCTCTCGTGGACATTTTTCAACATGTTGAAAAATCTTCACGAGTCTTCCCGTGCTTACCTGCCGTTAGCGAGTCTTCCCGAGTACCTGCCGTTAGCGCTAAGGGATGCCCCTGGGCTCCGACGTACCCGGCTTACCACGAGTTTGATTTTTTTTAAACTCCGGAGAGCTCTTGGAATTAACTCGCACCGTGAGACAGGGCTATTATAGTGTACTATGTTTACATATTCTGTTGTGCTGCAGCAAGTAAGAATTTCATTGTTCTACCTGGGACACATGACAATAAAACATTTTCTATCCAGAGATGCTGCGTGTCCCACTAAGTTACTCCAGCAGTTTCTGTCTAAGGTGTAAACCAGCATCTGCAATTCCTTCCTACCCATACTAATATTGTTCCCGTTCTTAATAGTTTTTTTTCATCTCACAGCACCAACCCACCCCACATCCCCCAAATGCATTTACATGCTGTAGGTTGAAGGGTAGGAGATGACTTGTTCTGAGCAAGGAGACCAGTCATTTAGGTCAGCTTCAAGCCCAGGTCGGATTCCAAGCATTACAAATAGCTCACACAAGATGAATTTCTCCCAGGTTACCAAAAGCAGCATTCAAAATAAGAATCACATATTCTGAGGGACACCCATCAAAATCAGGCTATTGAGGGTTGGTGCAAACCCAATTTTATATAATTTCTATTCCAGGATACGTAACCGGAAAGTGATTTTGTCCCAGTGATGTAGAAAATTGTCATGTGTAGGAAGAAACTGCAGATGTTGGTTTACACTGAAGATAGACACAAAATGCTGGAGTAACTCAGCTGGGCAGGCA
The DNA here is from genome assembly GCA_963514005.1 of Raja brachyura. The sequence goes on along the minus strand of OY740804.1, from coordinate 38,611,839 downwards.
GCATCTGTGCAAAGAAACGTTGCCCATTCCTTCTCTCAAAAAAATGTCACACTCAGTACCCCATTTGGAAGGCATCTTGGAGTTGGTCGTTGTGCTTTTGCTTCCAATGTCCTTCTCTAGTGCAATTTAGGTGCTGCTGTGGAAGCAGCCTTGTGAATGAGCAGCTGTGCATTTTATAGATGACTCACGGTGCTCTCCCAGAGGAAATGAATGTACACTTTGCACCTTTAGACAAAGCTGTACTCATCCAAGCAAGCTGAGTGTTCCAAACTCCTGATGTGCGTTTTACATGATGCCAAGTCCATGGCAATCCCCAGGGTCTTGATGGGGTATTGAATGGCAACAGTGCTCCTAAATGCACAGGGAAACATACTGGTGAATCACTGCTGCAACCTCCAAGTTACAGACACCCTTCCAATGGATGTCATTATCGTATCTCCATCCACACCGCAGCATAACATCGAGGAGTTGGCTGCCTTCACTCGAGACTGACTTTTCAGAGCTCAAACGCGGGTGCCTATGGGACTTTAATATCGCGGAGCCCATGGACTTGCTCAGAGACCGACTTCAGGAACTCCATGCCGCAGGGGCTTCGATTGCCCCGATTCACATTATGTGGTTGTTGCTTTTTTTTTGTATGGCTATAGTAAATCACATATCACTGTACCTTAATTGGTATATGTGACAATAAAAGACCTTTGAAACCTTTGAAATAGACATCATTCCCACTGTCCATATCCCCACTAATGTGGATGTTATTTGTAAATATACTAACAATGTTAACTGCAATTCTCTATCGTGCGCAACAAGCAACAGTAGACCCAGCACCAACCCCCAGGGTCCTCCTCGGGTCACAGGCCTCTAATCACCTATTCTGACCTTTCTCCAAATCATTGTTGAATCTAATTGGCCAGCTCACCTTGGATTCCATGTGATACAACCTTCCAGACCATCCTACTATACAGGACACTGCCAAAGGCTTGATAAAATCCATATGGATAATATGCACCACTTGACACTTATCCATCCTCTTGGTGACCTCTTCAAAAAACTCTGATCAGATTAGTGAGACACGATTCCACACACAAAGCCATGCCTATCCAAATGCTAGTATATCCTGTCCCTAAGAAACCCCTCCAACACTGTTCCCACAACGGATATCAGGTTCATTGGCCTGTGGTTCCCTGGCTAGTCTTCGCTCCGATTCACAATGAGCAGTACATTAGCCACCCTCCAGCCTTCCAGAACCTCATCAGTGGATACAGATGATGCACATATTACAGGCAATGCTAGTGGTCATTGGGGATTTCAATCTGCAGGTAGACTGAAGATCAGGATGGCACAGGATCCCAAGAAAAGGAATTTGCAGAGTGCCTACAAGATAGCAGTTTGACATCGAGCCTACTAGGAAAAATGCAATTCTGGATTTGGTATTATGTGTATGAACAGATTTGATTTGGGAGCTTTAGGAAATGGAACCCCTAGGAGGCAGTGACAATATAATATAACTTTATTTACCCCAGAAGGGAATTTGATCTGCCAACAGTCATAAAAACACAAAATATATGAAACATGAAATTAAAGTCTTCTTCTTGCGAATGAAACATAAATAAATAAACCAAAGGAATAGTTAGATCTCAAGCCGGGTGTTGAGCAGCCAGGTTGTCTCTGCGTCAATGTCTGCCAGGCCCTGAGCTCCATTTGGTGGGTGGTAGAGCGGGCACCCAGAGATGACATGGTTGAATGTGTGTTGTTTTGCTCCGCATTCACAGGCTGGGCTCTGGCGGAGTCCCCATCTCCACATGCTGGTGATTAAAGTGACGAGTGGAAAGGATTGGGGATGTGCAAAGATTGGGGGGGGGGGGGGGGGGAGAGTTTGTCTACCCCACGACAGAAGGGGGAGGAGTTGTACAGTTTGATAGCCACAGGGAAAGAGGATCTCCTGTGGCGTTCTGTACTGCATCTTGTTGGAACCAGTCTGTTCCTGAAGGTGCTCCTCAGGTAGACCAGTGTGCCATGGAGGGGGTGAGCAGTATTGCCCACGATGCTACGCAGTTTGAGGAGCATCCTCCCCGCCAAGACCACTTCCCATGAATCGAACTCTGCCCCAAGGATAAAGTCAGCCTTCCTGATGAGTTTGTTCATTGTATTTACATCACGGCAGCAAAGAAGATGGCACTAGCTACCACCGATTGGTAGAACATCTGCAGCATCTTACTGCAGACGTTGAAGCAGCGGAGCCTTCTCAAAAAGTACAGCCGGCTCTGTCCCTTCTTGTACAGGGTCTCAGCGTTCCTGGACCAGTCCAGTTTACTGTCCAGGTACACTCCAAGGTATTTGTACTCCCTGGTAAACTGCACATCCACACCATTGATGGAGAAGGGGGACAGGGGTGTTCCTCACCTCCTAATCTCCACCATCAACTTCTTAGTCTTGTCGGTGTTGAGCAGCAGGTGATTCAGCCCACACCACACAAACTACACCTCTGCATTCAGTTTCACTCCCTTCACTAATGCAGCCCACAATTGCAATGTAATCTGAAAACTTCTGCAGGTGGCAGGGATCCGAGTTCTATCTGAAGTCCAAGCTGTAGATGGTGAACAGGAAGGCAGAGAGGATCAACTCCTGTGGGGGCCCCGTGTTGCTTACCACCATGTCCGAGACACAGTTCTGAAGCCTGACATATTGTGGTCGTCCAGTCAGGCAGTTGGTGGTCCAGGACACCAATGGCACGATGGTGCAGGTGGATGATGGTGTCCTCAACCCCCATCTTTGTTTGGTAAGCGAACTGCAGGGAGTCCAGATAAGGTTAAACCAGGGGTCGCAGGTGTGTGAGCACCAGCCTCTCCAGGGACTTCATGATGTGTGAAGTCAGCACCACCAGTCTGTAGTCATTGGAGGTGCTGGGGCGCGTTCTCTTTAGTACAGGAACCGGCAGGATGTCTTCCACATCACAGGAACCCTCTCTAGACTCAGTTTGCTGCAGTACTCCACACAACTGGCGGGCACACGCCTTCAGTAGGCTGGGGCTGGCACCACCGGGATGTGTGGCTTTGCCTGGGCGGAGTCTGCCAGCTCCCTCCTCAGCCTTGATGGTCAGGTGCGACAAAGAAAGGGCAGAGGAAGTGGACCAGGGGGATCGAGGGAGAGTGTGTAAGAAAGAACGGGTTAAAATCAAAGGTAGGCACTAAATTCTGGAGTAACTCAGCGGGACAGGCAGCATCTATGGAGAGAAGGAATGGGTGACGTTTCGGGTTGAGACCCTTCTTCAAATGGATGTCAGGGGAGGGAGCAGGACAAAGATAGAATGTAGGCAGAGACAATAAAACTGGTGGTAGAACTGGGGAGGGGAGGGGGATGGGGAGAGAAAGCATTGACTTATCTGAAGTTAGAGAAGTCAATGTTCACACCGCTAGGGTGTAAACTAGGCAAGCCAAATATGAGGTGCTGTTCCTCCAATTTGCGCTGGGCCTCACTCTGTCAATGGAGGTGGTCCAGGACAGAAAGGTCAAATTGGGAACGGGAGGGAGAGTTGAAGAGCCACCGGGAGATCAGGTAGGTTAAGACGGTCTGAGCAGAGGTGTTCAGCGAAACGATCACCGAGCCTGCGCTTGGTCTCGTCGATTGAGGGAGAGAGTCTGTCAGGAGCAGGGGGGGGAGGGTGGGCAGACGCTCCACCATCAAATCTATCAAAATACAGGTTTAGCTCGTAGGCCCAGTCCTGATTGCTTTCCCTCCCCAGGCCACTGGTCTTCTTGGATCCTGTAATTCTCTTCCCACCGCTCATGTTGTTCTGCTGAAGTTTCAGCTCCAGCTTCCTCCTGTAATCATTCTTGCCCTGCCTCAGTCTGGCCTTCAGGTCTTTCTGCACCCGTTTCACCTCCTGTCGGCCCTCTTCTTCTGGTAGAGAAGGGCCTTTATGTCACTGGTGACCCAGGGCTTGTTGTTGGGGAAACAGTGAACAGTCTCCTCAGGGACAACGTTATCCATACAGAACTTCAACGTTGGCATACAGCAGGTCCAATGTTTTCATATCCCTGGTGGGACAGTCAACAGCAGAAACTTTAGCAGAACAACACAAGGGCTGTTTAATATCCCTGGTGGGGCGGGTAGTGTCCAAAGTCACGTGGTTGAAATTCCCCGAGATAGCGATGAAAGCAGTCGGGTGCTGTTTCTGGAGTCTCGCGGTGACTGTGACCATATGATAAAATTCATCCTGTAGTTACCGTCACCGGGTGGCGCTGTACATGGCAGCCTCGCCAACAGCCTGTCTCGTCTTTTTCTTCTTTTGCTGTTTTGGTCTGTGTTTACTTGTATGTTTTTAGTGTACTTTTAGATTTTGTATTATGTGGAGTGGGGGTTGGGGGAAAACCTTTTTTGTCTCTTTCCTCAACGGAGATTGAATGGCGGTGCAGGCTCGATGGGCCGAATGTCCTACTCCTGCACCTATTTTCTATGTTTCTATGTTTCTATTCTCACACGCCATTGTGGTGGCTATTTTAGTCCATGATTAATTTTTATGTGGTTATGTATCTTGTTGTTTTTTTGTATGACTGTTGGCCAATCAAATTCCTTGTGTTTACATACCTGGCTAACAAATTAATTACAACAGTTTGAGAGGGTGAAGATGAAATCACGCATCTGTATTGCTGTTGAGTAGAATTAACAACAGAGGCATGAGAGAGGAGCTAGTTAAAGTTGAATGGAAAGCGACCGTAGCAGGAATGACGGTGGAGCGGCAAAGCCAGGAGTTTCTGGGAATATTACTTCGGAAGACACAAGATAGTTTTATCCCAAAAAGGAAGAAAAATTCTAAGGCGACTGTGGCTGACAAGGGAAGTCAGAGAGCATAAAATTAAAGAGAAAGCATGTAATATTGCAAAGATTAGTGGGAAGCTGGAGGTTTGGGAAGCTTTAAAAACCAACAGAAGGCAACTATAAACGGCAATACGGGGAGAAAAGATTAAATATAAAGATGAGCTAACCAATCATGTAAGAGGATAGCAAAAGTTTCTTCAGATGTATAAAAAATAAGAAGGGGCAAGATTAGACATTGGACCATTGGAAAATGATGCTGGAGAAGTGATAATGCGGAATAAAGAAATGGCAGAAGGATTGAATACATTTTTTGGGTAGTCTTCACAGTGGAAGACACCAGTAATGTGCCTGAAATTCAATAGTCAGGGGGCAGTAGTTTATTGGAATAGCTATTACGAAGGAGAAGGTGCTTGGGAAGCTGGTAGGTGTAATGGTGGACAAATCACTTGAACCAGATGGACTATACCACAGGGTTCTGAAAGCGGTTGCTTTAGAGACTGTGGAGGCATTCGTGATCTTTCATGAATCACTAGTGACACCAGAGGACTGGAAAATTTGCAAATGTTACTCCTCAGTTCAAGAAGGGAATGAAGCAGACGTGCTGGAAACTATAGGCCGGTTAGCCCGACTACAGTGGTTGGTAAGATGAGCCCATTAGTTAGGATGTGGTTTCAGAGTACTTCGAAACACATGATAAAATAGGCCAAAGTCAGCATGGTTTTGTGATTTGTTGGACTTTTGTGGACCTGGTGGAATTCTTTGAGAAAGTATATATAGCAGGATAAACAACGGAGAGTCAGTGGATGCCTCTTACCTGGACTTTCAGAGGGCCTTTGTTTAGGTGCCACATATAAGATGATAGGGAAGATACTAGCATGGATAGCAGGTAGACACAAAATGCTGGAGTAACTCAGCGGGACAGGGAGCACCTCTGGAGAGAAGAAATGGGTGAACTTTCGGGTCAAGACTCTTCTTCAGACTGATGTCAGAGAAGTGGGCGGGACAGAGATAGAATATAGTCGGAGACAGTCAGACTGGTGGGAGAACTGGTAAAGGGGAGGGGATGGAGAGAGAAGGAAAGTAAGGGCTATTTGAAGTTAGAGAAGTCAATGTTCATACCGCTGGGGTGTAAGCTGCCCAAGTGAAATACCAGGTGCTATTCCTCCAATTTACGCCCAGGACAGAAAGGTCAGATTGGGAATGGGAGGGGGAGTTAAAGTGCTGAGCAACCAGGAGTTCAGGTAGGTTAAGACGGACTGAGCGGAGATGTTGAGCGAATTGATCGCCGAGCCTGCGCTTGGTCTCTCCGATGTACAGAAGCCGGCACCTAGAACAGCAGATACAGTATGGATTGCAGGTTGGCTAAATGGCAGAAGGCAAAGAGTGGGAATGAAGGGGTATTTTTCTGGTTGGCTGTCCGTGGTGATTAGTGGTGTTCCGAAGGGGTCGGTGCTGGGGTTTGCAGATGATACGAAACTAGGTGGAGGGGCAGGTAGTGTAAAGCAAGCAGGGACTCTGCAGAAGGACTTGGACAGGTTGGGAGGTTGGGAAGTGGCACTAAGAAGTGGCAAAGTGTGCAGTTGTGCATTTTGGTAGTAGGAATAAAAGCAGAGACTATTTTCTAAATGGAGAGAGATTCAGAAATCAGAGGTGCAAGGAGACGGGTGCTGGTGGAGGATTCTCAAACGGTTAATTTGCAAGTTGAATTGGTAATAAGGAAGGCAAATGCAATGGTAGCATTTATGTCAAGAGGACTAGAATATAAAAACAGGAATGTAATTCTGAGGATTTATAAGGCATTGATCAGGCTGCATTTGAAGTATTACGAGCAGTTTTGGGTTCCATATCTGAGGAAGGATGCGCTGGTATTGAAGGGGACCCAGAGGTGGTTTATGAGAATGATCTTAGGGATGATTGGGTTAATGTAAGATGAGCGTTTGACGGCACTGGTCCTGTACTCGCTGGAGTTTAGAAAGATAAGCAGGAACCTCATTGAAATTTACCAAATAGTGAAAGGCCTGGATAGAATGGATGTGGAGGGGATGTTTCCACTAGTGAGAGAGTCTGGGACCAGAGGGCACAGCCTCAGAATAAAAGGACATACATTTAGAAAGTTCATGTTATAGGAGCAGAACTAGGCCATTCAGCCCATCGAGTCTGCTCCACAATTTAATCATGGGTGATCATTATTTTCCTTTCAGCCCCATTCTTCTGTCTTCTCCCCATAATCTTTGACACCCTTAAGGGCCTGTCCCACTATGGCGATCTAATTTGCGAGTTTAGAGGAGTTTGCGCTCGCCACAAACTCGCAGCATGGTCGACACGTGGTCCTAGGAGGTCACCGCAACTCTCCTTCATGCTCCAGGGCTCGAAATTAGCGGTTGCCCGGTTGCCAATGACAACCCACAGTCCCGCCGAGCAACCTAAACGCCATGCCATTTTGCCCGGCTTGTCAAGCACCCGGGACACCTATCACTTAATTTTGAGAGGGCCCCCTCTCTATCTCTCTCTGTCACTCTCCGTCTCCACCTGTTATCCGTGTCCATGTCTCGGGTCTCCGCCTGCTCCTCATCCGGCCGCCTTACACATGCGCACAACCACGGCCAGCAGCAAAGATCCAACAGCGAGGATCTTTGGCCAGCACATCATCGGCCATGGTTGTGTGCATGTGCTACCCCGCACATGCGCACTGCCAGGCATCGGCCACTTTCTCTCTCCCTTTGCATGGTGGGAGATCTGGCTTCCATTGCTGTCCACTCGCCGTGACCGGTGAAAACCAACGCAGAATCACTCGCTGGAGCTAGAGTAACTCCCTGGTGTAACTCTTGCTTCTTGGTTTCCTGGTCCTCCAAAAATATTCAAAATGGAATTTAAACAGAATTTAAAGAAAGGAAGAGGTGGAGACAGTAGGCTGTGGGAGAGCTGGGAATGGGAGGGGAAGGAGGGAGAAAGCAAGGACTAACTGAAATTGGAGAAGCCAAAGTTCACTGGTGTAAACTACCAAGCAAACTATGGTGTGCTGTTCTTCCAATTTGCAGTGGGCCTCACTTTGGCCATGGAGGAGGCCCAGGACTGAAAGGTTGGATTCAGAATGGGAGGGGGAGTTGAAGTGCTGAGCCACCGGGAGATCAGGTTGGTTATTGCAAACTGAGTGTAGGTGTTGTGCGAAGCGATCGCCAAGCATGCACTTGGTCATACGCTGAATAATCCAACCAGAATTTTGTTTCAAAGTGGAAAGAAATAATAGAATTTGCATTCATTGCAACGTGTAACAAGAGATGACATACTGTATTGTAATTTTGATGCATGTCATTGTGGTATATATCATGTCTTGATTGGTGAATATGTTTAGTTTGGGACTTTATTTGAAGCAGAAATAATATGTGAATGCTTCAATGACCATAATTCTGACTGGTATCTACGCACTTCGTCCGAGCACATTATTGCACGTGTCATGCAAGCAGTCTTAAATGACCACCTAAACTGTCATTTGGCAACCTAAAAAGCTGCCTAGGTTGCCCAGCTGGCAATAGGGAAAAAAAATTAAGCGAGAGCCCTGAGCTTGAGAGAATACTCGCGGCCTCAGTTTGGTCGAGGAAAATGTTTCAGCATGCTGAAAAATTTTCCATGAGTGAAAATTGGGCGGCATGGTTCTTTTGAACTCGTAGTGCAGTGGTAGTGGGATCACCATGTAGTTATAGGTAGTCGAGGTAGCCCTAGGCATTCTCCTTTGTTGACCGGGCAATTTAATCGGCTCATTGGGGGGGATAAAAACATAAGCACGAGTTTTCAGCACCAAGAAAAACCAATTAGTAATGTTAAATGTCGGCTAAACTTTATCAAAAGTTGTCTGGCTTCTTAAAAGCGTTTCCACTCCTTCTCCTCCCCTTCTCTCCATCCCCGCTCTTTTCAAGGACTTACGTGCACTGTGCCAGCCGTCTTTTACCTTCCTGTTCATCGACGGTGTGAATTTCAGACAGCGCTCCCATGCTTTCCCTGGCTCCCGCCTTTGCGATGTGTTTGTGTGTGTGCTGACGGTCGTTCCAGCTCGCGGTTTTTCAGGCGAGTACCCTCGAGCTTGAAGGTCGAAGACAGTTGCTGAAAAGTCACGTAAGTGGGACAGGCTCTTCACTAATCACAAATCTGTCAATCTCCACCTTAAAAATACCAAATGAAGGCCTCCACAGCCATCTGTGGAAATTAATTCCAGACAGCTGTGAACACCAAGGAATTGGTTATTTTTAAGGCGGAGATTGATAGTTTAATTAGTATGGATGTCAAGGGTTTTGGGAAGAAAGATGGGGAATGGGGTTGAGGGGGAATGATAGATTACAATAGCTACTAGGTGCAGGAGTAGGCCATTCGGCCCTTTGAGCTAGCGCCGCCATTCACTGTGATCATCCACAGTTCCCCGTTCCTGCCTTCTCCCCATATTCCCTGACTCCACTATCTTTAAGAGCTTTATCAAATTCTCTCTTGAAAGCATCCAGAGATGCTTTGGCCCCACTGCCTTCTGAGGCAGAGAATTCCACGGATTCACAACTCTCTAGGTGAAAAGAATTTTCCTCATCTCCCTTACTCTTAAACTGTGGCCCCTGGTTCTGGACTCCCCCAACATTGGGAACATGTTTCCTGCCTGTAGCATGTCCAATCCCTTAATAATCTTATATGTTTCAATAAGATCCCCTCTCATCCTTCTAAATTCCAGTGTGTACAAGCCCAGTCGCTCCATTCTATCAACATACGACAGTCCCGCCATCCCAGGAATTAGCCTTGTGAACTTACGCTGCACTCCCTCAATAGCAAGAATGTCCATCCTCAAATTTGGAGACCAAAACTGCACACAATACGCCAGGTTCACTAGGGCCCCATACAACTGCATAGGACCTGTTGAGTATAGGACCCGTTTGCTCCTATACTCAACTCCTCTTATGAAGGCCAACATGCCATTAGCTTTCTTCACTGCATGCTGTACCTGCACGCTTACTTTCAGTGACTGATGAACAAAGACACCCAGATCTCGTTATACTTCCCCTTTTCCTAACTTGACACCATTCAGATAAAGGTGTCTTCCTGTTCTTGCCACCAAAGTGGATAACCTCACATTTGTCCACATTAAACTACATTTGCCATACATCTGCCCACTCACCCAACCTGCCCAGTCACCCTGCATCCTCATAGCATCCTCCTCACAGTTCATACTGCCACCCAGCTTTGTGCCATCTACAAATTTGCTATAATGCTACATTTAATCCCTTCATTTAAATCATTGAAGTATACTGTAAATAACTGCAATCCCAGCACCGAGCCTTGCGGTACCCCACTAGTCACCGCCTACCATTCTGAAAGGGACCAGTTAATCCCTAATCTTTGTTTCCTGTCTGCCAACCAATTTTCTATGCATGTCAGTATCCTACCCCCAATACCATGTGCTCCAATTTTGCCCACTAACCTCCTATGTGGGACCTTATCAAAGGCTTTCTGAAAGTACAGGTACATTACATCCACTGGCTCTCCCTTGTCCATTTTCCTAGTTACATCCTCAAAAAATTCCAGAAGATTAGTCAAGCATGATTTCCCCTTCATAAATCCATGCCGACTCGTGACTGAATGACAGAGTTGGCTCGATGGTGCAAAGATGCACTTAGCCAGCCCTGGGGATTTATCCACCTTAATGCAATATTAATACTGTCAGCCTAGAATTCTGTGTTTGGGCCTCAGGATGACACTTGAACTCAATATTCCAGTTCAGAAAGACCGTTAGCCATTGAGCCCCAGCTGACATGTAATCCCAAGTTATCCTTCTCTTCACGACAGGGATAAACTCGGAATCGATCTGAAAGTCAGTCTGTGTAAAGAGGGGCTTCTGCTCGCACATTAAGCACACGCATGGCCACATGCATCACCTTTATGACGTTTAAACAATGCCAGTCACTTACCATCACGCACACTACCCAGTTGAAGACTGCCACTGAGATCCAGCCCAGGGCTAACTTGGAAAAGCAATGCCTTTGATAGTCACTTTAGAAATATTTGGTAACTATGGAAATGATGCAGTCATGCACATTGCTGGATTTGTATCGCCAATCTAAAATCTGTTCACCGCCACTGGCAGATAACGCAGGGACATCTGCACATGGTCACCCGTGCATAACCAGACTGAGGTGCATGTAGACCTAGGAAGGTCTCCTGTATGGTCATAAGGTCAGATTCCATCATTAATTGCTCTGGAAATTTCTGAGAAGCTTAGAACAAGGTAATTATTTTTGAAAACAGATTCACATGCTAATGAATGACACTCCCTCCAAGTGGAACAATACATGGAATGCAATTCAAAATATGCAACCAGTCTGGTGAAAAGTTACCAGACACCACGCGCTGCACAATAAATGACTTGCTCGTGTTTTATTCTTCAATCTTCAACTGAAAAATCCCACAAAACATATTCCACTGCCCGCAGAATGCCCATTAAACAGGCACAATAATACTTCAGGTACCATCAGGATCAATTTACATTTTTGTACATAGATAAACCTGTGCAAATGGAAAAAAAAACAATAAGCATTTTGCTAATTGGTAAACTGCAAATAATGATTTCTAACTTTTAGCACAGTCTCAAGATAAAAATGTTTTGGGCGGCACAGTGGTAGAGTTGTTGCCTTAAGGGCCTGTCCCACTTGGGCCGTCACTTACGCAATAGGCCGGTAGTGACGGTCGTGCGAGAGTCACGCGCATCATCATGCGACCGCACAGACGTCTGGATCGCGTGACGTCATTTGAAGATAGACACAAAATGCAGGAGTAACTCAGCGGGTCTGGCAGCATCCCTGGAGAGAAGCAATGGATGATGTTTCGGATCGAGACTCTTCTTCAGTCTGAAAGAAGGGTCTTGACTCGAAACGTCATCCATTGCTTCTCTCCAGAGATGCTGCCGGTCCCGCTGAGTTACTCCAGCATTTTGTGTCTATCTTCAATTTTCTTGGCCCCGCTCTGGGAGTAGGAGTGGGGGCCAAGAAATCTGCAACGGATCCGCAACGGCCATGAGCCCCAGGCTGAGTTCGATGATCGTTTGCCTGCTTCTGCTACTGTTGGTGGGGAGACGTTGCGTTGCGCCAGGGTCTTGGGCCTCTCTCACTTTGGCCGTCAGTTACGCGACAGGCCGGTGGCGCTCGATGATTTCGCTCAGAACGAAGTCCACACTCCTCCACGCCACCCCACACCCTGTCCTGCGATACCCACACGCTGGCAGGTCGCGTAAATGACGCGCAATAGACAGCCAAGTGGGACAGGCCCTTTACATCGCCAGAACCCAGGTTTGATCCTGACCTAGGGTGCCATCTGTACAGAGATTGTATGCTCTCCATGTGGTGCACATGGGTTTTCTCCGGGTGCTCCAGTTTCCTCCCACATTCTATAGATGTGCAGGTTTGTAGATTCATTAACATTTTCACATTGCCCCTACTGCAGGATAGAACTAGTGTACGGGTGATCGGGGGTCAGTATGGATTAGGTAGGCCAAAGGGCCTGTTTCCACTCTGTATCTCTATACTAAACTATAAGCCGAATGTCAAAGTCTCCATGGCTGAATATTTTCAATTACCACCTTCTCCGCAAAAACTGCCATCAAAAGTAAAACCGAAATTCAAACTATTTCAGCCCAACAGTTACGGGTCCCCAAAATTCAAATCAGGCAGATTCAATATTTGTATTCTTAGTATGTATCATTACTTTAAAATCAAGACACTGGAAATCTGTAACAAAAAACAGGGGATTAGAAATAATCAGGTCTGGCGCCATCTAAGGAGAGAAAAATAAGGTTAATATTTCTGACCCATCAAAATCAGAGTTCAGCGGTGAAAACCCCCCAACCAATATCCCTGTTTCTCAATAGCTGGAGTGGAAAATGTGCAATGATTCTGTGATAGATCATTTTATTAAATATCTAATTTCATAATTGTAGCAATAACTATGCAAAAAATTCATATTGTTACATCAGTGTCTGTGAAAGGCTCAGACTTTCAATGGCTGGAAAGTACGGATGCGTGACTCAGTCCTTTGTCGAAGCATTCCTGTGTCCAGAGCAGGCGGCCAAGATGAATATACTTCTGCAGGCACACGTGGGTGGCAAAGATCACGCAGTAGTTCACTGCTCAGAGGCAAAACGGATGAAATATCCCCTGGGACAGGTGTTGTACACTCCTGACAACATCACAGGGGTCTGAATGATCCTTTTTGTAAACTTCTGTCCACCCTGTTGTCATGGCATTGATTCACATATATAAACAATTCTTCAGAATCGGTACAGTGACACAGCTGGTAGAGCTGCTATCAAAGTGCCCGGCACCGTGCTGTGTCCTCTGATCAATCAATTGATCTTGTAACAATGCAGTTACAAGCTCTCGGCAGCAAGTGGCAGCATAGAGCAGCTCATCTAGTCTTCCATCCTTTGGCAAAACATCACCCGATTACATTAGTGAGAGATCTGTACTGCACTGTAATATCTTAAAATAAAAAAAACATTGGCTCAACTGCATCCTTCCAATAAAGATGCACTGTTGAAGGTAGGTTTTGAGTTTAGGGGAGGGGTGGAAGAAGAGAATTGTTGGTGTGCTCCCATCAATTCAGGTTCAAGTTATCTCGATAGTCACAGTCTGAAACTAATCACTATTTACCCAGGATATCTGCATTGAAGATCAAATCCATTAACTTCTGACTCAGAGTTACTGCTGAGCAAATGATCAGCTGTCTGTGCAATGGGCATGGTGCCAGGGAGAATGGTGCAAAGCAGAGGCAACATGGCAGCACATCCAGCTGTGTACATTGGTCGGGGAGAAAATTAGTTAAATGTCAGAAAATGGGGATGTGCACAAAATGTGCACAAGGCAGCGGCAATTTTACATGTTAATTTACCTTCACGTGAAAAGTTAATAGGATCAGCAGAGATTAAATCTATGCTGCTTGGAATGTGTTTGGAAATACCATGGGGTTGAACAGAGTAGAGGTGGGTTTCACATATAGAAAGAACTGGAGCCAAGCCAAAAGAACTGACTCATGCACACAGTTCAAGAACAATACATCCTCGTCTTCAGAAACACTAGGTGACAGCATTAAAAATACATAAATTATAGGTTTCTGCATTCAACCTTGCAAACCTTTCATTTCCATGAATCAGTCATACAGCTGTTTACAAACTAGAATGTATTCCTATTAAGTACTGAAAAATGTGTGCCTTTTTGTTTTAAACAGATATTGATTCTTGGGCCATGACAAATAAAGGCATGCCAAACAGAAACCAGAATGAAACACTGTTCAAGGTACATCTACACAAGCAGAAAAAGCAGCTCAATCAGCAATGCAATGGCTCAGTGAGGAGAACTCTTGCCCAGAATCCCCCCTGAAGGTAATGGGTTCAAATCCCACTCCTGAAATCCTAGCACAAAATCTAAACTGACATCCCCTCATGCTTTACTGCCATAATTTGCCAAAACTGCCATGGGAGGTGCCATGATTTGAATGAGATGTTCAAATGAAGATTCAGTACATTCAGGTGAATGTAAAAGACATCCCGCCCAGCAACATCTCTGTCAATAATATTTCTCAGTGTGCACAAGTTCTAAAAACAATGTCAAACCAATTCATGTTTGTCGTTTAGCTTAGTTTAGAGATACAGCGCAGAAACATGCCCTTTCGGCCCACGCTGACCGGTGATCCCCGCACATTAACATTATCCTATACCCACCAGGGACAATATTTGTTTACATTTACCAAGCCAATTAACCTACAAACCTGTACGTCTTTGGAGTATGGGAGGAAACCAAAGATCTTGGGGAAAACCCACGCAGGTCACGGGGAGAATGTCCAAATCCTGTACAGACAGCACCCGTAGTCAGGATCAAACCCGTGTCTCCGGTGCTGCATTTGCTGTAAGGCAGCAACTCTACCACTGCGCCACCGTGCACAGCATACTTTGAAGTAGGAAAGGGAACAGGGCAAGCTATGGTTTCCAAAATAAATTTGATCGAAGGTCAAGTGTGCTTAATTGTATCGTACTGAAAACAGAGCAATGAAGTTCCTACTTACAGCAGCATATTGGGTCTGTAAACACAGTACTTATAGATAACAAGATAAACAAAAAATCAGCTAATTAAAATCCCCAATATTAGGGGGAAAAGCACAAAGTCTTAATGCAACCACGACAGTTCATAGTTTAGTTGGTGTTTGTAGGATTCAAGAGCCCGAGTATTATTGGGAAGCAGCTGTTCTTGAACCTGGAGGTCAGGGTTTCCAGACCCCTATACCTTCTTCCTGATGGCAGGAGTGAAATGGGAGTGTGGCCTGGGCGGTGCGGATCCTTGACGCTGGCTGATGATTGGGTTAACAATTTACTAGGAGAAGGCAGGAGAATGAGGTTGAGGGGGGAAAATAGATCAGCAATGACTGAATGGCCGAGTAGATACGATGGGTTAAACAGCCTAATTCCGCTCCTATGTCTTATGACTTCTCCAACGCTGACTCATTGAAGACTTCCGGTTCATGGATCCTCTGATTTCCTCTTCTAAAGTCCTTGGTCTT
The DNA here is from genome assembly GCA_963514005.1 of Raja brachyura. The sequence goes on along the minus strand of OY740804.1, from coordinate 38,596,449 downwards.
ACTGACATTGAGAGCAGGGTGATCGGTTTGGCATGTAACAAATGATCGATATCCCTCCTATACTCTGACTTGTCATTACCCGTAATTCATCCAACAACGGTGGTGGCATCAGTGAACTGAAAGACGGGACTGAAGCCGTGTCTGGTTGCACAGAGTCATGGGTAGAAAGTGAATAGAGCAGGAGACCAAGCACACTGCTTGGAAGTGTCCCTACACTGACAGCTGGAGGAGGAAATCTTGTTGCCAATACATAGCGATTGTGGTCTGCTGATGTGTAGAGACCCAGCTCCAAGCTTGGTAACATGTTTGGAGGTGATTATGGTGTTAAAACACCAAATTGTAGTCGATGAACAAAAACCCGACGTGTTCTTATTGTCCAAGTGGTCCAGTGCAGCATGGGAGCCAGCGTGATCGCAGCACTTGTCGATCTATTGAGGCAGTAAGCAACTTGTAGTGGGTCCAGATTCTGGGAGGAGTTGATATGCGTCATAACTAATCTCTCAGAGTACTTCACCACCATGGACATCAGTGTCATCCTTCGGTAGTCATTGAGGCTTGTCACCCTTCTCTTCTTGGGTACCAGTATTTTTGATGGCCTTTTAAAGCAGGTGGGAACCTCAGACCTCAGTAATGAGAGGATGAGAGAATGTTCGCAAAAGCTCCAGCCAGTTGGTCTTCACAGTTTTTGAGAACACAGCCAGTTACGTCATCAGGTCCAGACACTTTGACGGTTCACCCACATGGTCCTTTTGACGTCTGCCTCCGTGACTGATTACAACGCCAATGGAGCCTATGGGGGCCCCGAGAAAGCACATTAATGTTCTCCCTTTCGAAGCATCTGCAGAACCCAGAGTTAGTCCACGAGTGATGGTCCACTGTCGCTTGAACTGCCACTTGGTTTCACCTCATAGAAAGTGATAGCATGCAAGGCCATCCACAGCTGTCAGGCTCACCTTCCAATTTAGAGTGAAAATGTCCAATAGCATTTTAGATGGCCTTAGAGGCCATATCTAGAGTTCTTATATGATTCTACATCAGCAGCATTGAATGCCTGAGATCCAGTCCACAGAAGGTTGCAAACCTCCAGGTTCATCCAAGGCTTCCAGCTGGGCAACACTCAGTTGGTTTTAGTGGGAACACACTTCTCCACACATATCCTTAAGAGATCAGTAACAACCATGACAAATGTGTCTGGTCCATTGCAGAGTCCATGAATATCGTCTGATCCACCCACTCCAAGCATCCCAGCGTTGTTCCTCTGCCTCACCTGAGCGGCTCTGCAGTTCTCATCACTAGAACTGCATTCTTCAGTCACTGTGCAAGAAGGTGGTGCACAGCCACTTGGTCAGATTTCCCACAGTGAGGGCGGAGGATGGAGCAATGAACATCTTTGATGGTAGAATGGTGGCAGTTGAGGGTGTTTGATCCTCCGGTGCTGCAGGACACATGCTGGTGGTAGCTTGGAGGTGACTTCTTCAAATTGGCCTTGAGGTCACTGGCTACGACAGGAACGGTGTCAAGTTTACGCTGCCTGGAGTTTGTTGACCGCTGCATGGAGCTCCTCCAATGCTATATGAACATCTGCTTGGGGTGGGATGTAGACCGTGGCAATGATAATGGAAGCAAATTTGCTCGGTTGGTAGCAGCGAAAGCTCAAGGTATAAGAAGCCACATGTTGGCATGGATAGAAGATTGGCTAGCTAACAGCAGACAAACAGGTCATTTTCTGGTTATATGGAGGATGTATGGAGTAGTGTATGGCATGTTTGCCTTCATCAGTCAAGGCATTGAATACAAGAGTTGGGATGTCATGTTACAGTTTACAAAGAGTGGTTAGACCACTTTTTGGAATATTGTGTACAGTTCTGGTCAACGCACAATAGGATGAATGTGATTAAGCTAGAGAGGGTACAGAAAAAAATCACAACAATCTTACCTGAATTGGATAACGTTGTATGATAGAGATGTATGAGATGGATCTCTTCTGCCTGAAGAAAGCCGAGGTGACGTGATAAAGTCAGAATCAAATTATGAGCGGCATAGGCTGGGCAGATAGCCAGTGCCCGATTCCCATGCTTGGGAGATAAATTATTCACTCAAAGAGAAGACACAAAGAACTGCAGCTGCTGGTTTATAAAATACACAAATACTGGTGTACTTCAGTGCAGCATCTCTGGAGAACATGAATAGGCGACATTTCCGGTCAAGATGGGTTCCAACCTGAAACATCGCTTATGCATTTTCTCCAAAGATGCTGCCCGATCCGCTGAGTTACACCAGCATATTTGTCTTTTTGGTATGTGAAATGATCATCCGGAGGAGATGGTGGGGGCAGGAACTAGGACAACATTTATGAGGCATCCGAAAAGATGCAGGGCATGCATATTGGTATATGGACTTAAATGCAGACAAGAGTGATTAATATAGTTAAAGCTCTGTCCCATGGTACGTGTTCATTCCAAGAGCTCTCCAGAGTTTTAAAAAAAATCAAACTCGTGGTAAGCACGGAGAATGAACGTAGCGGGTACGTCGGAGCTCGGGGACGTCTCTTAGCAGCTTGTAACACTAACGGCAAATACTCTGGAAGACTCGCTAACGGCAGGCAAGCATGGGAAGACTCATGAAGATTTCTCAACATGTTGAAAAATGTCCACGAGAGGCCCTAGTCCAGACGAGTGGCCATTACCATAAATCTCAGCGTTCGAATCAGGGCAAACTCGGGACAACTCTTGGAATTAACTAGTACCGTGGGACAGGGCTTTTAGGCATGATGGTCAGCATAGATATGGTGAGCCAAAGGGCCTCAGGATTGCCTCGGTGCAGTAGTGTCATAGTATTAATGTATTCCACAACCCTCCCTACCAGTACAGTACTTCTAGCAATCTGTTTGTTTTTCCGATTCCAGCAACAGCAGCAGTTTTTAAATATAGTTTGTATAATGTTAGAGCAGTTATAGTCACCTAATTCAATACCCTACTGTTTGGAAATCTACCTGATTAGCGCCTGCCTCGCCCAGTAGCATTTGCTGCCTCCAATTCTGTTCGACAGGGCCTTGGTTCCCATGTTTCCTGTCTACTGGATCACTGAAAATTATACTATGTGTAAGATCCAAAACAAAAATGAATTAAGGTACGAGTAGTAATATTAATACAAATGATATCTAAAGGTTTTGTACAACCACCAATTTAGCAACACAGTCCTGAAGGTACCAGATTATCAGTGTTTCACTGTACCTAGAATGGCAGGTCGAGTTATGAGGTGCAGATGGACAGACTAAGATTATAGCTAGCAGGGATTAGAGGAGTGGGTGGTGATTTGACCACAAGATACAAGGCATTTTGACAGGGTGAGTGAAGATGTTTCATGTGGCAACATTTTGAACTAGGGGCTTCTGGTTAAAACTAAGCACTTACCCATTTAAGGTAGACAGTGTAGGAAGGAACTGCAGATGCTGGTTTAGCCTGAAGATAGACACAGAATGCTGGACTAACTCAACAGGACAGGCAGCATTCTCTGGAGGAAAGGAATGTGTGACATTTTGGGTCGCGACCTTTCTTCAGATTGTAGACAAACGTTTTTCTGAGGTTTAAATATCTTTGGAACTCTTCAGAAGGCAATGGAAGCTGTCTGGATATTTTTTGGGGGAGAATTAAATGGATCTTCAATAAACAAAGGGATGAGAGGTTATTGTGGATACGCAGGAATGCACAATGGAGGTTGCATGGAGCTCCAATCTTACGGGTTGACAGTGCACGAGGCACGAAATGGCCTGCTCTAAATTAATATATTTCTATTCAAACTGGCTACAGCATTTCCTACTTTGATTAAACTTCAACAACTCCTGTGAGTGTAAAATATCATGAAGGGCACTAAATGTCTTTTAAGTCCCAAAATGCATGAGAACAATTTGAGGCAGATGATAAAAGGCATTAGTTAATGTACCAGTCACCGAATAATTAGCAGGACCAGCAAATAAAAGAATGCTTGCTGCCCATGCTAAAGCAGCATGGGACTCATAAGCTTAAAAGAAATGCATGGATGTAATGAAATCAGACAGACCTAAGATGATCTCCTACGGTAGAGCTGCTGCATCACAGCGCCTGAAACTCGGGTTCGATCCAGGCTACAGGTGCTGTCTGCACAAAGTTTTTATGTTCTCCGTGACCACGTGGGTTTTCTCCGGGTGCTCTGGTTTGCACCCACATTCCAAGGTGTGCAGGTTTGTAGGGTAATTGGCTTCCCCCAGTGTGTAGGATGCAAAACTGGGATAACATAGAACTTGTGTTTAATGGTAGGCACTGATGCATAGTCTAAAAGACCTGCTTCCACATTGTATCTCTAAACTAAACATGACATAGGATTAGTTGGTTAGTTATGTATAAAATAACTGACAAATCTAAGTGACTTTCGTTTGGAAATAGAAGATATGTAGGAAGCTTTATATGGAAGTTGGTATGTACCCAACTTTCTTGTTGAAGCATACAATGGCCTCATACATAATGTTTGGGACAATTACTGCTGTAATTTCTACATGGTAAAACAAAAATGTATAAAAATGGCCTTTATTAAAATCTGACAATGTGCACTTTAACCACATATGATTATTTCTATTACAAATCTCAAATTGTGGAGTACAGAGGCAAATAAATAAATGATGTTCCCAAACATTATGGAGGGCACTGTATATTTTGTGCTCCCTAACAAGACTTCAAATAGTGCAAAATTAAATTGGTCCTGAATGCCAGTAACCACGTGAGGCATCTTAAAAGGTTTCCATTTGTAAATTGTGATAGAGGGAACTGCAAATGATAGTACATAACTGAAGATAGGCACAAAAGGCTGGAGTAACTCAGCAGGCCAGACAGCATCTCTGGAGAAATCGGAATAGGTGACGTTTTGGATTGAGACCCTTATTCTTCAGAAGAATCTCGACCCAAAATGTCACATATTGCTTTTCTCCAGAGATGCTGTCCGGCCCACTGACTTACTCCAGCTTTTTGTGTCTGTCTTCCATTTCTAACTTAATGTTTTTGCCTTAACCCAGTTTGCCTTCGGCTTTGAACATTCAAAATGTCCTTGGATATCTTCCATCCTGAAAAGGTGTCCTGCAGGCATCCATATAATATTGGTGCCATTCTGTGCTGTGCACTCACATTAGGAGATAGACGGGTCTGATGCATCATTATCCAGGGAACCCTAAAGCCAACCAAGTGGCTGGGGACCTCAGAAATGTGCAATACTTGTGTTGCCATGGTAATGGTGGTGTTTAAATTAACAGCTGCAGTAACCATCTGCCAATCTGCAATCCAAATAAACCCCAAATGTACAAAGCTGGTCTCGCAAATCACAGGTCAAGAAACAGGAAAGTGCAGAGGTCAGAAAATGAGAATTTTCCCAAATCAAATATTTATATGGCACTTCGAGGCAAAAATAAAATGTTGAGAGGTTTCTCAGTCAATGACAGTCAATTTATACAATGCGAGCTCACACAAATAACATTTAGTCATATTGTTTAAATGGTTTAATTTTGCTAAAATCTGGCTAGGTCACCTATGCAAACTTGCTGCTTTTTTGAAAAGCCCAGCCACCCGAGAACTGAAGATGCCTCGGGTTTCATCTATCCTTGGTACCTATTGGGAGCAAATATTACACCAGGATTACAGCATCACCAGATGGAGCGGAACTCGAATCAGAGACAAAAATGCTGCAAGCTAATATTGCTAAAATGTTGTGTAAAAGTATATGCTGCAAATGTGCACAGAAGACTTGTCTATTCCGACATAACATATGGTTATAGAGCACACACAAAAAAAATAGCATCTTCAACAACATCCACCCTTTCTATAACTGAAGAACATTCCACCGTGTGTAAAAGCGCCTCATTCGCAAGAGTGTAGGATCCAACTCCACCTTCCCCTGGGCCAGTCAGTCACTCCGAAAACATTTCACAGATACAGAGCTGGCCACATAACTGCTTATAGCAGCAGCTGGGAGCTACATATGGTATGCCATACATGCTGGAGCAGAACAGGAGACAGGCAGCAGAGCTTGGAAATTGTGTAGGCATAACATTAAAAAGAGGAAATACAATTATCAAAAGATTGCACACACAACAAAAAGCAATCAATGTAGCACTGCATTCAGTATACACAGTAATAATCAAGACAAACAAGCAACTTCCCCACCCTTCTTCATATTCCAATCACATTTCACTTTCTCCCTCAAAGCACTTCAGCACTTCCTATAAAAGCTATGCACATCAAATATTCTTTGTGGTAGCACAATCGCATTCAAATAACCACCAGATTCGCTCTAGAATTCCCCAGACATTTATTGATAACAATCTTAAGGCCCTCCTCAGTTTTGTAAGTCCCCACCAAATGGAAACATCTACCTCCCCTTCATTGCTCAGCAAATTTTATGGAAGACAAAAATTGGTGGAGTCACAGTGAGGAGGCAGGTGGATGCAGTGCAGGCACACAAGGAGAAAACATCTGACATTGCACATGCCTATACGTCATAAGCTTTAGTTTCATTGGTAAATGCAGTTGCTTTTGAAGTGGAGCATGCCAAACCAGTATGATTTGTGCACAGCAAGATTTCACAAGCAGCAGCAAGTCGCATACTCAATTTACTCCATTATGGTGGAATCAAATGTTCATTAGTGTTCCTCTACTAGGAATTAGCTAGTGGCTCAAACGTCCTCCCAGCCTGCATTAGATCAGTATCTACATAGATAGAATGACAGTGCTCAACTGTGTTTAAGAAGGAACTGCAGATGCTGGAAAATCAAAGGTAGACAAAAATGCTGGAGAAACTCAGCGGGTGAGGCAGCATCTATGGAGCGAAGGAAATAGGCCACGTTTCGGGTCGACACCCTTCTTCAGACTGATGTGGGGGTGGGGTGGGGGGGAAGAAGAAAGGAAGAGGCGGAGACAGTGGGCTGTGGGAGAGCTGGGAAGGGCAGGGGAAAGAGGGAGAAAGCAGGGACTACCCGAAATTGGAGAAGTCAATGTTCATACTACTCGGGTGCAAACTACCCAAGCAAAATATGAGGTGCTGCTCCTCCAATTGCACACACAATTGCTCAACAGTGTGAGTAGTTTTGCACTGGACCATCATAGTGTGGTGTGGGCTCAAACCCACTGCACTGAACTATAAGAGGAGCATGTTATTATCGACAGCAGTTGAATTATCTTGGCCTCTTTGCTTCTGCCAGCACTTTTTACTTGGTGTGCCTTAAAGCAGACCACAAAGAGGAAACATTGCTGAGTGTGCAACATTAAAAATGCAGAATGCTAATGCCTAATCAGTTACAAGCAAAAACTGAAAACTGCTGAGGGAAGCCATATACTTTGAGGTACAAACAAGATTTACACTTCCAATCAGCGAGTCACCATATATTTAGGAACTTCCCAAATGCATTCATCACAGGCCTGCCTTCAATCACCCCACCTGTCATCACCACCACTGGTCACTAAACGGTGTATCTGTTCCCAAATGGATGGCATCTGGAAAGTAAACCAACATCATATCAAATAACCCCTGTCTGTTATTCACAAATACTTCCTTTCGATGCTTTTGCTTTCAATTCTGATTTTTCTCAAGCTACACATTAAATTGCTCATACTCTTGTAGACTCCAGGGCATTCCAGGAAAACAATTATATCCACACAGAAAATAAATGAGGACTACGCCATAGGATCATCAGTGATAGGAGTAGAATTAGGCCACTCAGCCCATCAAGTCTACCCCGCCATTCAATCATAGTTGATCTATCTCTCCCTTCTAATCCCATTCTCCTGCCTACTCCCCATAACCCCTGACACCCGTACTAATCAAGAATCTACCTATCTCTGCCTTAAATATATCCACTGACTTTGCCTCCGCAGCCTTCTGTGGCAAAGAATTCCACAGATTCACCATCCTTTGACTGAAGAAATTCCTCCTCATGTCCTTCCTAAAATAATGTCCTTTAATTCTGAGGCTATGACCTCTTGTCCTAGACTTTGCCATTAGTGGAAACATCCTCCCCACATCCACGCTATCCAAGTCTTTCACTATTCTGTACATTTCAATGAGGTCCCTCGTCATTCCTCTAAACTCCAGCAAATATAGGCCCAAATGCTCATCATATGTTAACCTACTCATTCCTGGGATCATTCTTGTAAACCTCCTCTGGAGGCTCTCCAGAGACAGCACATCCTTCCTCAGATATGGTGCCAAAAATTGCTCACAATTGCTCAAAGCTTCTCTGACCAGCAGCACCACTCAATACAATGATTGAACCTCCATAAACTAGTTTCTCTCTCCTTAGTTCACAATTCCTTTAGCAAAATTCTACTGGTCTTGGTTTCAAATGCACTAATTGAATCGGCATCTCCAATCCTTGCAGAATATAGAATTCCAACAACGTTCCAACAAAAAGTCATTTTTCTTAAACCATCATTGCCTAATTTAAAGTCTGCCCCTTAATTATGGACACAATGCCCAGCTAAAGGCAGCTTCATTAGACAGATACCGTGGCACAGCGGTATAGTTGCTGCTAACAGCGCCAGAGACCCAGGTTTGATCCTGACTACGGGTGCTGTCTGTACGGAGTTTGTATGTTCCCCTCATGACTTGTGTGGGTTTTCTTTGAGGTCTTCGGTTTCCTCCCACACTCAAGACATACTGGTTTGTAGGTCAATTGGCTTGATACAGATTAAAATTGTCCCTAGTGTGTAGGATTGAGCTAGTGCATGGGGATCGCTGGTCGGCGCGGACTCGGTGCACTGAAGGTCTTTTTTCCACACTATCTCGAAACCAAACTGAACTAAGATGCTAAAAGTTTAAATTACATCGCTCACTCATTCAAACTCAAAGAATATGTAGGGTGTTCTTTCCGCGCAGGAGATTACTCTTATCTAGAAATCAATAACCAATGGCTCAGAAGACAAGGTAAACATCTAAATTCATGATCTTGCCATGTTTTGTTCCTTTCCAGTGATAACATAAATGGTGTCGAAAATATTAATTGCTTGGCAGATAATATACATTCAGAACATTCCCACATTGTAGAGTATTTAACTCACTGGGTGGGCGATGAATTGGACTGTGTAATTTTACCTGAAGTAAAAATTTATAATCCATTAGGAATTTGAACCATTCTCATTAGTAAAACCCACCATGCCCAATTGCAGTCACACATTAATCAGTGGACCTAGTGAGAATTAACCCAAATGTTATGCACCACATTACATAGAGATGGCCCTGTAGGCACACAGCACGAGTCCTGAATTAACATGAGGTATTACATACTGCTAGTGTGACCAGTTATGAAAAATTATTCTATAGGCCCACAAAACACAGTAATAATCTTCAAGAGGGGCTCCAAAAGGAAAAAAATATATACTCCAGTGCAACAAAATGGCTGAAAAATTAATTACTTTGACTGCAATGCTCAAATGAGATCACTCATTCATCCAAACTCAAAGAATATGTACAGTGATTTTATTCCAAGCAGACCAATAAGACAAAAATGTACAATATTTAAGTTCAAAACATGGAGATAATGGAAAAATTAAACTGAAAGTCAGAATCATACAGCTTGGAAACAGGCCCTTTGGCCCAACTTGTCCACGCCGACCAAAATGTCCCATCGACACTACTCCCACCTGCCTGCATTTGGCCCATATATCTCCAAACTTAGCCTATCCAAGTGTTTTTTAAACATTGTGATGGTATCTGCCTCAACTACCTCCTCTACCTGTATCCCATATGCCTACCACCCAGTGTAAAAAAGATGCTCCTCCTTTATAACAAGAGGAATCGAATATAGGAGCAAAGAGGTCCTTCTGCAGTTGTACAGAGCCCTAGTGAGACTACACCTGGAGTATTGTGTGCAGTTTTGGTCCCCTAATTTGAGGAAAGGCATTCTTGCTATTGAGGGAGTGCAGGGCAGGTTTACAAGGTTAATTCCCGGGATGGCGGGACTGTCACATGCTGAGAGAATGGAGCAGCTGAGCTTATACACTCTGGAATTTAGAAGGTTGAAAGGGGATCTTATTGAAACATATAAGATTGTTAAGGGTTTGGACACTCTGGAGGCAAGAAACATGTTCCCGATGTTGGGGGAAGTCCAGACCCAGGGGCCACAGTTTAAGAATCAGTAAGCCATTTAGAACGGAGGCGAGACGACACTTTTTCTCACAGAGAGTGGTGAGTCTGTGGAATTCTCCGCCTCAGTTGGAGGCAGGCTCTCTGGATACTTTCAAGCGAGAGCTAGATAGGGCTCTTAAAAATAGAGGATATGGGGAGAAAGCAGGAATGGGGTACTGATTTGGGATGATCAACCATGATCACATTGAATGGCGGTGCTGGCTTGAAGGGCCAAATGGCCTACTCCTGCACCTATTGTCTGTTGTCCTCAGGTTCCTATTAAATCTTTCCCCCTCTCAATTTTAGCCCTGTGCTCGGGTTTTTGATTCCCCTCCTCCAGGAAAAAGACTGTATATTTACACTCTCTATTCCTCTCATGATCGTACACACCTCTACAAGATCACCCCTCATCCCCTTTGCGCTCCAAGGAATAAAGATTTATTTTATCATTTCCAAAAGGAAACATGGTACTATCTTAAAAAAAGCATTTAAACAGGGAATCATAGCATAAAACTGAACAATGAATGTGGTTTGTAGAAAAGGGAGTACAACAAAACCAAAGAACTACAGATCAATTATCCTAATGTCAGTGGTTGGGAAAATAATGGATAATTATTCAAAGATGCAATAGAAAAGCAACCAGAAGCTTAAAATGTTGTCGAGAGTAGTCAGCAAAAATATTACAAAGGGAGCGACACTGGATTGTAATTCATATTCTGCTGATCTAGCTTGGAACACATTACCACTGAGAAAAACAATATTCACTGCTGTCTCTTCCATTACAAATAAGTTGTTTGCCTTTCAAGAATACAGATCATCAAAGGAAACAAATTGAGTGCACAATGAGGCAAATGCGGTGTTAATGGGATGTATGCTCAATAAATAGCAGCATTAAAGCAAAACTGCGGATGAGAATTATACACAAAAGATCATGCTGGAACCACTCAGGCAGCATCTGCGGAATGAGGAACTAATATTTTAGGTCAAAAATTCTGTCAGACGTGGCAAGATAATTTTAGGTTGGAGGGCGGGAAAGGTTCAGATAGGTCAAAACCTTGGGATTTCCGGGCAATTCCTAAGTTTACAGGAACTCCTGGCACATGGATTAATGAGGATAGTAATAGCAAAGTAAGTGACAAAGCTGTGAAATGCGGGTCAGTGCAGTTGCTGAACCCAACACCAGAGGAGATTGCCAAGACCTCGATGACTGCATTAATGCTGTTTCCTACCTCAAACTTGAACTTCCTTACTTTATCCATCATTTCCACTGCTCACATTTTCACATTGTCCATCTCTGACCCTTTGCTTTCCGTTCTGATTTTCTGTCATACTCCCACTGGGAAAAGGTTATTACCCAATATTTATTGCAAGTCCACAGACGTCTTGACTATACTTCCTCACACTCTGCTTCCTGAAAGGACTTCATTCCGTTGCCTCAGTCCCCATTGCTCTGATTCGACAAAGGTACCAATAGACAATAGGTGCAGGAGTAGGCCATTTGGCCCTTAGAGCCAGCACCGCCATTCAATGTGATCATGGCTGATCCTCCCCAATCAGTACCCCGTTCCTGCCATCCCCCCATATCCCCTGATTCCGCTAATTTTTTTTTTAAGAGCCCTATTTAGCTCTCTTGAAAGCATCCAGAGAACCATGGGTGTTCTACTTTTCCCTTAACGGCCTCCCAATTGGAGCATGTTTCCAGAATCTGAAGATTTTGTTATCTTTGTAAAACAATGACAAACAGTTCAAGAGATCTGTGCCATTGTCAGGCAAAATACTCACTTCCAACCGAGGGTCACCAGCGGTGTCCAAATGGATTTCAGTGGTTTTGTCATTCTACCTTCACCACACTTGTTACTCATGACACGACACACTTATTCATTGGGCAACATTCTCTCGCAGCCAGGCTTGGGGTGGGGAGAGGCCTACGGAGAGGGAGCAGCCTAGGCCCGGGCGTGGAGACTGGTTCAGAGAGATAGAGAAAGCTGTGATTGTATCCTTACTCTGTTATTCCCGTGTGGATCTGGGACTGGACTGATGGAGTCTTGTGGGCCTGACTGTTCTTCCACTGTGGACATCGGAGTCTCCTCCTACCTGTCGCACGGTGAACACTGTTGCATCACGGTCTGATTTGGCAACTCAAAAGCCTATGTATGAAGGAGACTGCAGGGAGAGGCAGACAATATCAGGTCACTCACAGTTACGCCCGTCCCCTCAATCTAAGGGATCTACAGAAGTGTTAAAATGCAGTCAATATTATCAAATGCCCACTCTACCCTGACCGCGCTCACATTTCGCTCCTACCATCAGGAAGATGGAACAGAAATGTGAAAACGATGGCCACAGACCAGCATCTTCCCAACAATTATTGCGCTTTTGACACAACACTAACCTCAGCAACTATGATCTCTTGTGGAACATATCCTTGGTTGTGCTATGGATATCCGGAAGTGGCGGCGCTGCTTGGCAGCTGCGGCTCACCTGCAGTCCGTCTGTCTTTTATTTTTATTTTTGTCTTTGTGCCTGTTTTAGCGATTTTTTTGGTTTGATAGGTTGTGTATGTGTGTGTGGGGGGGGGGGGGGGGGGGAGGGTGGGAGAAACGGGGTCTTAGTCTCTTCCTTCGGGGGGGATGCGACTTTTCTTGTCGTGTCCCCCGACACCGTCTCCGTCTGTGCTGAGGCCCTAATGGCGGAGCTGGCGGCCTCCAGCTTCCAGCGGCAGCAGCACGGCTTTCGGAGCTTTAGCGGCGACCTGGCTCCCTCTGAGCTGCAGTGCTCCAGCGGCGGCCTGGCTTTCGGGAGCTGCGGTGCTCCAGCGACGTTCCAGCGGCGACCTGGCTTTCGGGGCTACGGTGCTCCAGTGGCGGCCTGGTTTTCGGGAGCTGCGGTGCTCCAGCGGCGGCCTGGGTTTCGGGAGCTGCGGTGCTCCAGCGGCGGCCTGGGTTTCGGGAGCTGCGGTGCTCCAGCGGCGACCTGGCTTTCGGGGCTACGGTGCTCCAGTGGCGGCCTGGTTTTCGGGAGCTGCGGTGCTCCAGCGGCGGCCTGGGTTTCGGGAGCTGCGGTGCTCCAGCGGCGGCCTGGGTTTCGGGAGCTGCGGTGCTCCAGCGGCGACCTGGCTTTCGGGAGCTGCGGTGCTCCAGCGGTGACCTGGCTTTCGGGAGCTGCGGTGCTCCAGCGGCGACCTGGCTTTCGGGAGCTGCGGTGCTCCAGCGGCGACCTGGCTTTCGGGAGCTGCGGTGCTCCAGCGGCGACCTGGCTTTCGGGGCTACGGTGCTCCAGCGGCGACCTGGCTTCGGGGCTGCGGTGCTCCAGCGGCGACCTGGCTTCGGGGCTGCGGTGCTCCAGCGGCGACCTGGCTTCGGGGCTTCGGAGCTGCGGTGCTCCAGCGATGTTCCGGCGGCGGGCCCTGTGGCGGTGTTTCGGCGTTCCGGCGACAGCGGCGGCCCGGTTTCGGAGGCCCGGCTGTGGACCTGGTGGACGGCAGCATCGGAGGCCTGGATCTCCTCAGCGCAGAGGGAGAATAAGAAGGGAAGAAGACAGAGACTCTAAGACTTTTGCCTTCCACCACAGTGAGGAGGTGTTTGGTGAACTCACTGTGGTGGATGTTAATTTTGTGTTTATTGTGTGGTTTTGTTATTTTTATATATGTATGACTGCAGGCACGAAATTTCGTTCAGACTGAAAGGTCTGAATGACAATAAAGGCATTTCATTTCGATTTCAGTTTTTTGCATGGTTTTGGATACCTAGTAATACGGTTCCTAATTGAATGTATTTTTCATTATTATATACTTCATATGATCTGTGTGCTGTTTTGTTTACTGGCCTGTAAAACTGCAGCCACTATGTATTTCATAGTTCCATTGCCAGTACACATGACAATTAAACATTCTTTACTCTTACAGTGCATTACATCCCAGCCAATTGAAACTCAAATAAAACCTGCATAATCAATTTTTTTTTAAATTATGCCTTTTCCCAGCTGCATTTTTTTAAAATTGATTTCTTTGCAGGTTACTTGCAGAAGCATTGGGAGAATTATCTTCAACTAAACATTGAACAGAATAGAAACATTATACACCCACAGAGTAGGAATGGTATTAGATTCAAGAGGCAGCAGCCAGGGAAACCAACATTACATTTTTCGCCCTTTTGCCTATTTTAGGAAAGGATTGAGTGAATACTTACTCCCCTGCCTTGTGTTACCAGACAATTCATTCATCGAATACTGCAGCCAGTTCATTTCCCACAAGGAGTCCAAACCATTAGCTTGGTCACGTAACATGGTAGATGATATAATTTACTAGGTAGACCGAGCTAATTACTCACAAGTGTGATAACTCTACCAAAGCTTTATAGCCCATTCGGAATCCAAAATATCCCAAATACGAATGACATACCTCAGTCAAAAACAGTGAAAACTAGTCACAATAAAATTATAGGTGACAATGCTACGTTCAGATGTTTAAGTAATTTCCCTTTCAATTGAGCTTGTTGACAATACATCTAACTGATAGATTATGTGTACGAAGGAACTGCAGATGCTGGTTTACACTGAAAATCGACACAAAATGCTGGAGTAACTCAATGGGACAGGCAGCATCTCTGGATAGAAGGAATGGGCGACGTTCTGGTTTGAGACCCTCTTCATAAGGTTCTGAAGAAGTCTCGGCCTGAAACATCACCCATTCATTCTATCCAGAGATAAGGAAATATTATAAAATAAAATTGCTCACATTATAATATCTGTGTGAGAAACTTATGTTGACTTGCAGGAGAAGAACTGGAAGCAGAGGTTTTCAAAATACATAGGCCATAACGGAATAAAGAAAACACACACATAGGAGGACAGATGGCTTGATATAACATGGAGATGTTGATGTAAATGGGAATAGCTTTGCTTGCTTTTGAGCGGCTATAACTGTCAGAAGTTGTATTTGGTTTAGGATAGTGTTCAGAGTAATGGCATCTCCTCCAAGGACATGGGCACCATTTATTCATCATTCATGACACATCTCTGAGCTCGGCTATGTCATGAAGGGGATTTATGGTTGTCTATGTTGGGTTGCAGGCACCAAGGCTAGATAATAGAGTCTGTGATTTGGTTTGTGCAGTTTCAAAGTATTTTTGTTGGGATAAGAGTTAAGGCATAGGTGATGGTTGTGTGACCTTTGTATAAGGGAGATTTCTTATGTTTATAGAAGACGGAGAAAGTAATTGTGTTTTGATCTAAGCCTGAACGATTGGGGTCTGCATATAGTAATCTTCAAATTGCTATGTGGAATGCTATCAGTAAGAAGTTGTAAAGAGGCCTACATTCCTTTCCTCCAGAGATGACCAAGGGGGAGGCAAATTCAGAATGAAACTTGACCTGAGCTTGGTAAAAGGTCACTATAATGTATCACATGCGACAAGTATATGGTCTTTGTGTGCTTAGAGTTGGGAATGGTGTGATTAGAAATTACTTGAGTTTTTACCACTTTGTAAGAATGGGGCAACACTCATATTTAATCTTTGTAATCCATAAGTAACTGTAGTTTAACTATGTAGTTGAAAGGAAATTATTTGTGTTTAATTAGGGTTGTAAGTATGGTTAAATATGACGTTTTACAAATAATTTTCTTTTCCAAAAGTGAAAATATATGTATTGTGTGTATGTATTGTGTGATTGCTTTATGATATGTTTATTCTGAGAGATGTTCTGACAATTAGTTTTATATCTGTGGTTTTACTTAATTGAAATAAAATGATTTTGAGTAAAGTTGTAAAAAACCACAGAGGGGAAAAAGTTGTAAAGGGGCTGGAAAGGGAAAACCATGTGACTACACATGTTGTCAATCAATGGAAAATGGATTTAGTTGATTGGTTAATGCAAATAAGTTAAATGTATGGTAAACCATAATGATTGGTTAATAGTTTGCCACTCCTTTTGTATTATAATTGTCTATTACCTATATAATGTGTTACGTTAATACCAAAGTCAGTAGTTCTTTCAACCTGCTCCAGAGTTTTTAAACTCTGTGTTGGAAGGTTTAAAGAATTATCCAGCGCTGTTAGAATAAAGAATCGATTTCAACAACAAGAGTTTGAATCAAGTTTTCTTGAATTGGACTGACAAAAAGAACTCAGTTTAACAGAGATGCTGCCTGTCCAGCAGAGTTAATGCAGCATTTTGTGTCTAACTGATAGTTTTATGCACAAAACTATTGTGAACTGCAGTAGGATTGGGATAAGTTGCAGCCGAATATAAACAGATTGGTGTGATGGGTGGATGGATGGCAGATAAAGTTTAATGCAGAGAAATGAAAAAGTGTTTTTTTTTTACAGGAAGAATGAGGAGCAACAGAATAAATACCAATTCTAAGAGAGGTGCAGGAGCAGAGAGTCCTTGGGAAAGGGTGCACAAATGAGCACAAGTTGAGAAAGTAGTTAAAAAGATGCACAATTCTGAGTCTTCGCAAAGCAGAAAGGCCACGCCGAATCTCATAACATCAGGGACTAGCCTCAACTGGAGTATTTGTTCCATTCTTGACAAATTATGATGTAAAGCATGATGGAATCCAGAAAAAAGGCTTTACCACAAGACACTAATCACAAGGATAAAGACTGCATCTGTTTTGTTCAAAGGATGAAGAGAGATTAGGCAAACAAAAAGTGTCCAGACAGAATGGATATTGGGCAAGTGTTCCTGTTAAGATGGAAGGACTAAGAATTAGAAATCACAGGCTTAGAGAGAAATGAATTAAGGGTGACAAGGAAAAGATGTTTATTTTGTACAGCTTTGAATGGAACCTGAATTCACTCTGCAGAAATGGTGGTGGCAAATTCAATTGCAACTTATAAAAGGGAACTGGAAAAGTACATGGTAAGGAAACATTTGAACGCCATGGAAGAAGGGCTTTGGATTGGAACTAGTGATACTTTGACCCAGATGAAGTCCTACGCTGGGTCCTCAGGACCTGTGTGGACCAGCTGGAAGAGGTAGTCACGGACATTTTTCCATTCCGAGATCAAAACTGCTTTAAGACCACAATCATCCCGGTGCCAACTAAATCAAAGTAGCGTGCCTTAATGACTAGCACCAAATGCCTCTGACATCCATCAATATGAAGAGCTTCAAAAGATTAGTGACTATGCATTTAAACCAGCTTCCCAGATGGCCTTGATCCACTGCAGTTTGTCCATCATTGCAACAGGTCCACGACAGATGCCAACTCATTTCTGGAACATCTAAACAAAGACACCTATGTGAGACTGCTATTTATTGACTATACCATAATCCCTTCAACACCATAATCCCATTCAAACTCAACTACAAACTTCTGGACCCCAGTCAGCACCCACTCTGCTACTACACCCATGACTTTCAGACCCACAGACCATGATTAGTGAAGAAAGGTGACAACATATCCTCCACAATAATTCTCAACACTGGTGTTCCACAAGGATGAGTTCCCATTCACCTACTATACCTCCTATGCACTCGTGGCTGCATGGCCAAATGCTACTCTAGCTCCATTTACAAGTGTGCAGATGATACCACTGTGGTGGGTCAGATCAGTGATGAGATGGCATATAGGAAGGAGATAGAAAACTTAGTAACGCGGAGACAGGACAATCTCTCCCTCACTGTCAGCAAGAGAAAGGATTTAGTTGTCGACTTCAGGAAGCACATGCCCCAATCACCGTCAAGGGCTGTGAGGTGGTAATGGCTGAGACCCTCAAGTTCCTTGGCGTTAATAATATCAATCATTTGTTTATGGACTCGGCAAATCCGTAGTGACTCATACAAGCTACAGATGCACCATAGAAAGCATATAGCCAAGTCGCATCACAGCTTGGTTTAGGAACAGCTTTGTCCAAGAAACAAATTGTCCACCACCGACTCCATCTACATTTCACGCTACCTCAAAAAAGCAGCTAAACGTAATAATGACGTCTCTTTCCAGTTATTCCTTCTCCCCACTCCCGTCAGGCAGAAGATATAGAAGCCTGAAAGCCCGCATCGCCAAATAGTATCTTCCCTTATCAGGCTTCTGAAGGGTTATTCCATGAGCTAGGATACAGTCAGATTCACCTATATCCCATTGCACATATTCAAGCTTGTCTCTGGAACTGGTGCAAACAACCTTGAGGACCAAATTCTACACCGATTTGTTCCCTTTGCTCCACCTATTGCACTCGAGTTAGAATTGAATATATTTACGTATAGTAAATAGGTTTTTCACCATACCTCGGTAAGCATGACAATAATAAATCGAAACCTTCTTGGAGCAACAAAAAGGCAAATTATTGGAGTAACACAGCGGGTCAGGCAGCAACTTTGGACAAAATGGATAGATGACGTTTTGGGTCGAGACAGTCTTCACACTTTGTCATTTTTTGTAAACGAGCATCTTAGTTCCATGTTTTACAATAGGTAGAGCAAAGGGAAAGATACAGAAAGGGAAAGAGGAAAATATAGTTCTCAGAATTGTAGAGCATCAGTATCAGAGACAAAGTCTAGTGTCCACAATAGGGTTGAGGTGAATCGGATGATACCCTAGCTTCTGGAAGGACTGTTCGGAAGCCTGATAAGAGGGGAGAAGCTGCTCCCGAGTCTGGTGCGCAGGCTTTCAATCTTCTGCTCGACAGGAGCAGGGAGGTGGAGGAATGACCGGGGTGGGGCAAGTCTGATTATGTTGGCTGCTCTGAGGCAGCATGTGTAGATGGAGATAACAGTGGGGAAATCTGGTCTGTGTGACAATTAGCTTTATCTTATACTATAACCATTCTATGACACTATTTAAATAATCTACCATTTTTGGGGGGGAGAGATTTAATCTGCTCTTATCAGGGAAGTAGATTCCATTTCCTGCAGTTTTATAAATTATTTTTTCTGTTTCTTTGCTGCAAGTTATTTGGCCTGGCACACCACCTACTCGCTGGTTGGCCCACTCAATAAATATTAGTCCATAAAAGCGACTGTCCTCTTAGAATGGACAGTAATTAACCTGTTACAGATGACCATTGCATGATACTTTATTAGCCCTGCATTCACTGCTACCAAAATCCTCAAATTCAGCAGAATACAGACAGGCGCCTGCTGGGTGAGGGACCCAGAATACACTACCGAACTCAGCAGCAAAGCTGCCTCAGTTTTACACCGGCAAATTGAGAAAAGAGGGAGAAGCTACACATAGGAGTAGAACAGGGGCCTAAGAGAAAATGTAACATTTGTAGACAATGTCTCAGAGATGTTCATGGAAATGCAGAATCTATGCCCAGGAGTAGAAGGTATGACTGGATGTTTGATATGGGAAAGGGAATTAGGTGCTTTGAGAGAACGATCCAAAGGATTTGGGAAGGCATTTTTTTACCCGACAAAAGTAGGCTTTTGTTTTCACACCTGATCTAGATTAATACTCCTCAGACAGTGCTGTGCCCCCTTTACTTTGCTCTGAAGTTATTGGGTTTTAGTGTGTTTGACTAGATAAGCAATAATTAAGGGGATTATCAAGGATTTAGGTAGAAAATAAGAATAGCTTTAATTTTGAGGCATGGCGGCATCACTGGCAAGGATGGCATTTATATTGCATAATTGGTCTCAATGTAGGGCGAGACACCTTGAACTACTTTGGTCCTTCAGGCATAGATACCCCCAACACAATTAGGTAGTACCTTGGGGTGAAACCTGCAGACCATGTTCCCATGTCTCTTATGTGGAGATACACCAGAATGCAGTGAATTAACTAGCGAATCACAACTGTTTGCCATTTGGCTCTTGACCCCTACTTTGCCACTCGTGAACTGTATACTTGAAGACAAAGACACAAAAACCGTGAGTAACTCAGCGGATCAGACAGCATCTCTGGAGAAAAGGAATAGGTGACGTTTCAGGTCGAGACCCTTCTTCAGACGATGAAGATGAAATCCATTCCAGTTAATATCAACCCAAGAACCGCTCGAGCAACATTTGGCTATACTAGCTCAAGCACATGAATGCTCAAGCAAGATGACCAAACCCTACTGTATTATTCGTGTGGTCTCAATTGTAGGCAAACCTGCTCTCTACCTAATGGTAGGAACTACGCTTTTAAGTCGCCTTCATTCAGATAATTACCAAGGACTCTCATTTGTTTTCATCTTCGCAAAATTAATTTCATGCATATAGCCCATAGAAAACAGTTCCACTGATTACTTTTCTGTGAAACAGCCAGCTTTATATTGTGGAGGAAATCACAGCAAAACACACAGGACCGGGAGTTCTCTCTCACCTCTTAGCAATTAAAAAGCCATTTAGTGAAGGTGCAAATCCAAGACTTACAGATCCATGTGCACCAGCTGGTCCTGAGCAGGACAATCATTCATCTACCAACGTTCAGTAGATTAGCAACTGTACAATTTGAGCATGAGCCCCATAGGAGTTGCCAGGCATCCGAGCCTGGGAGGTTGCAATGTGAAGGGCAGATTTTTGATTTTAGAGACTTGTGATATTACAATCTGCTAGATGGTACTCGAAGTTTTGTGGAATCATAGCAGCCAATTTGCATACAAATTCACAAGCAGCACCCAGATGACTGGATCACTTGGGAAAAAGAAACGCTTTTCTTTTAAATAGTGCTCCACAATTGTTTATATTTGCTGCAAGGGACGCACGGGGGCCTCGGTCTAAAGAGTTATCGATGTGACTGTCTTGTGTGGTCAGAATATTAAGCTGTCAAGCTCGCAACCCACTGCACAACCTACGTATTAACCCTTCCAGAGTTGCTCACCACCCATTAGATTGTGAATAATTGCTATTTAGAGGAAAGCCGCAGCAAAGAGCAACTCCTATTTGTGATTTATTCTACATTTTTTGGGTCCGCTCCCATTTCTCACCCACTATTTAAAATGCAGCAACCAGATAACTGGTTCATATAATCCGTGCAAGCCAGTCTCAGGAACTCAACCCTTTGTAAACAAGGGCCATATTATTCCTCAGGGCTCTGGAATGGGTCCAGTTTCTGAATCCCACACTGCTCTTGTGATTTATGACGGAATCTGAACCCTTTGATTGAATTCCAGGCTGTAATTCACTCCCAAGCATTCTTCATGGAACGCACTGGTATGCTCTAGGCTCACAGTGAACACGCTGCATTACAGTTCAAAAGGAAATATTGAACATATTTTTTTTTTAAATTCTGTTTCTGCTCAAAACTCAGCCACTCACGATCAGAGGCCATGTTTTCTCTGTTTAAAAGTGATATGCTTTAATATTCTCAGCCTCATTAAAATGCTTGTCAAAACCTTAATCTGAAATCTGGAAGCACTCAGAGGGATCCCTGTTACCATACCTTCCTCCCTTTACAGGACCCTGCAGCGAGGACATTTAAGAGCTGCTGGGGAGCATTATCAAGACAGCAGCTCCCAGGTTACCAGCTGAATGTAGCTGTGCACCCCAGAATTGGACAAACAAGAGATGATCAGCAACTTGTGCAGCCATGCAGGGTATAACATGTCCCCATTGTAGCATTGCTATTGCGGCAGCAAAGTAACAGATCTGACTTGGCACATGACGAGTCTTGTGATTGTGCTGAGCTCGGCAATTCTACAGCTGGGAATACAAGTAGAAATGAGGCAGTTACTGAAACAGTTTCATCATGGCCTCACATAAACAATGAGGAAAAATACATGCTATGGGCCTGTCCCACTGAGGCGACTCTTTAGGCGACTGCCAGGGACTAGTTTTAATGGAATTCACCTACAAGACCTGCCAACAACCTACGACAAACCACGACGGCAAAAACTGTCGCCAAAAAATTTTCAACATATTGAAAATTTTGCGGCAGTCGCCTGTAGTCACCCAAACAAAAATTGCCGAAGTGGGACAGGCCCATTAGTCACAAGTTTAACTTTGCCCACATCTTTGGTCCTGAAATTCCTCTAGAAGTACCATATTGATACACTGGCAGATGGCGAAAATTTCAAACAACAGAAAATAACAGAATCACAGTGGGCCAGCCAGTTTGTGCAATGCTGGTGACCACTAGAGACTTCACCCTAGAGAGGAGGAGACTGAGGGACAATTAGATAAATACACAAAATGATAGATAGGGGAGATGGTACAAATCTTCTTCACCGAGGCGAGAGTTCCCAATATAGGAGATTTAAGGTAAAGACGGAAGGCTTACAAAGGAATTTTCTCCAGAGGGTGGTTGGCATCGCCTGGAAAAGTGGTAGTTGCAGATATACTACCGTTAAGCATCATGTAGACAAGGAGCTGGATTGTTAAGGCGTAGAAGGATACAAAGTTGAGGCAGATAATCTAACAATCAAGAGACATTTGGACAGGTACATGGAGAGGATATCTTTACTAGGTTATGGGCCAAGCACGGGTAAGTTGGACTAGTGTAGATAGGGCATGCTGGTCGACATGAGCAATTTGGGCCAAAGGACCTGCTATATGGAAGATAGCCAAAAAATGCTAGAGCAACTCAGCAGGACAGGCAGCATCTCTGGAGGGAAGCAATGGGTGACGTTTCAGGTCGAGAAGCTTCTTCTTCTGACCCGACCTGAAACATCACCCATTCCTTCTCTCCAGAGATGCTGCCTGTCCCGCTGAGTTACCCCAGCATTTTGTGTTTATCTTCGGTATAAACCAGCAACTGGAGTTCATTCCCCCACACTATATAACCATGGCACATACCTAATGTGGGTAAATAGGGTTAGAGTTAATAGGTAATGGGAAGGCAGCATGCACATGGTGGCCAAAGCACCTGCTTGTGCTGTACACAAATTATCCTGACTTTGAGAGAAGAGTTAGCATTTCAGGTCGATGACCTTTCAAATCTGATGAAAGGTCAGTGGACTGAAACACTTTCTCTCTCTCCGTAAACGATGCCTGGAACAGAGCAATTTGAGCAGCTTCGCCTTTTCAGCCTAGGTGTCCACACTCTTGCAGACTGACCTGGCGTTAACCAACTCTAGTTACCAGAATCCATTTTGGCACCTAGTGTTACTCTGGCAAATCCCTTTATACCACCATAACCACTATCGTTGAGTATGCCAACCAATTTGTCAATACCAAAGTTGTTCACCATCTCAGATTTTACCACCCGAGTACAGAAGTTGGGAGGTCATGTTGCAATTGTATAAGACACCCGTGAGGCCGCATTTAGAGTATTGTGTTCCGTTCTGGGGAGTATGTTATAGGAAAGCTGGTGTCAAGCTGGAAAGGGTACAAGTTCAAGTTCGCTTAACCAACTAAGGTACAGTGAAATTTGTGTTACAATACAGCCGTACGAAGTGAAAAGCAAAAATACGCAGCCACACAAAATAAAATTGAACATAAACATCCACCACAGAGGAATCCACATTCCTCACTGTGAGTGAAGGCAATAAAGTTCAGTCATCTTCCTCCTTTGTCCACCCATGGTCGGGGCCTTTGAATCCTCCGCACTTGCCGCTGCCGATAGTCGGATGTTCAGGCCATCTCCTCGTGAATGGTCGAAACCGCGGCGTTGGGATGGATCGGAACACTCCGCAGCATGGAGCTCCCAAGTCGGCTTCTTACCGGACACCGCGGCTTCACTGTGTTAAGGTCCACAAGCCCCACGTTAAGAGCTCCCCTGGCGACCCTCGGCAAAGGATCGCAGCGCACAATGTTAAAGTCCGCGGCTTGAAGCTCCGGGCCGGTCTCCAGGAAAGGCTGCACCACTCCACGTTGTAGGCTGCGTGGGGGGTGGGGGTGGAGATGCGACACGGTGAAAATATTTACAAGGATGTTGCCATGACTAGAGGGTCGGAGCTTTTGGGAAAGGTTATGTAGGCTGGGACTCTATTCCTTGGAATGCAAAAGGATGAAGGCTGATCTTATAGAGGTGCATAAAATCATGAGAGGAATAGATTGGTCATAGTCTATTGTCCAAAATAGGTGAATCGAGGACCAGAGGACATAGGTTTAAGGTGAACGGGAAAAGATTTAATAGGAAGACACAATAGACAATAGGTGCAGTAGGCCATTCGGCCCTTCGAGCCAGCACAGCCATTCAATGTGATTCTGGCTGATCACCACAATCAGTACCTCGTTCCTGCCTTCTCCCCATATCCCGACTCCGCTATCTTTAAGAGCCCTATCTAGTGCTCTCCTGAAAGTATCCATAGAACCAGCTTCCACTGGCCTCCGAGGCAGAGAATTCCACAGACTCACAACTCTGTGTGAAAACGCGTTTCCTCATCTCCGTTCTAAATGGCTTACCCCTTATTCGTAAACTGTGGCCCCTAGTTCTGGACTCCCACAACATCTGGAACATGTTTCCTGCCTCTAGTTTCCTGTCCAAACCTTTAATAATCTTATATGTTTCAATAAGATCCCCTCTCGTCCTTCTAAATTCCAGAGTACACAAGCCCAGCCGCTCCATGCTCTCAGCATATGACAGTCCCACCATCTCGGGAATTAATCTTGTGAACCTACGCTGCACTCCTTCAATAGCAAGAATGTCCTTCCTCAAATTTTGAGACCAAAACTGCACACAATACTCCAGGTGTGGTCTCACGAGGGCCCTGTACAACTGCAGAAGGACTCTTTGCTCCTTTACTCCACACCTCTTCTTATGAAGGTACAGGTACATTACATCCACTGGCTGTCCCTTGTCGATTTTCTTAGTTACATCCTCAAAAAATTCCAGAAGATTAGTCAAGCATGATTTCCCCTTCGTAAATGCATGCTGACTCGGACCGATCCTGTTACTGCTATCCAAATGTGCCGCTATTTCATCTTTTATGATTGACTCCAGCATCATCTTCCCCCCCCCCCCTCCCCCCCGGCACTGATGTCAGGCTAACTGGTCTATAATGCCGTTTTCTCTCTCCTGCCTTTCGTAAAAAATTGGATAACATTAGTTACCCTTCAATCTACAGGAACTGAATCTACATAACATTGGAAATTATCACCAATGCGTCCACGATTTCTAGAGCCACTTCCTTACGTACCCTGGGATGCAGATCATCAGGCCCTGGGGATTTATCAGCCTTCAGTCCCATCAGTCTACCCAACACAATTTCCTGCCTAATGTGGATTTTCTTCAGTTCCTCTGTCACCCCAGATCCTATGGCAGGAAGTTTTTAAGAAGGAACTGCAGATGCTGAAAAATTGAAGGTGGACGAAAGTGCTTTAGAAACTCAGCATCTATGGAGCGAAGGAAATAGGCAACGTTTCAGGCCGAAACCCTTCTTCAGACTCTTCAGTACATCAGGAAGATTGTGCGTCCTCCTTAGCGAAGACAGATCCAAAGTACCTGTTCACCAGGGGCGCTGGGGAGATGGCAGCCCTGCCGGCAGTCTGTTCCTTTTTTCTTTCTTTTTGTTATTTTTTAGTGCATTAAAAGTTTGTTTTAATGTTCTTCGGTTTGTTTTATGTGGGGGGGGGGTCGGGGGAGGGGATCGGGGGAAACCTTTTTCAAGTTCCTACCTTCCCGGAGATGTGATCAATTTTCGGATCACATTCTCCGGGCTCTGCGGCCTACCATCGATGGAGCTGGAAGCCTCCTCAGGCTGTCGTGAGCCCCACCGCAGGGCGCGGACTTCACATCGGAGCTGATCCCTTGCCTGGGATCGCTCCCACCGCGACCACCGCGGACTTACCATCTAGGGCTCGCAGTCTCGGGAGAGGCTAGTCGGGAGCTCCAACGTTCGACCAGCCCCGACGGGAGGTTCGATCGCCCAGCGCGGGGGAGCTGACATGCCCTCGATGCGGGAGTTTGATCGCCTCGATGCAGAGGGCCCAAACGGCACCGGCTACAGGAGTCAAGATCGTCTCGTCAACGGAGACCTCAAGGCCCCCGACCGAGGCAGAACAAAAGGAAGGTTTTGAACTTTATTTTGCCTTCCATCACAGTGAGGAATGTGTAGGAGTCACTGTGGTGGATGTTCATGTTAAAATGTGTTTGAGTGATTTGGTGCTTTTAATTGTATGACTGACCTGGCCAATGAAATTCCTCGTATGTTGCAAAACATACTTGGCAAATAAAGTCTGATTCTGAACTCATCTGCCATTTCCTTGTTCCCTATGATAAATTCACCCTTTTCAGTCTTCAAGGGTCCAACTTTGGTCTTAACTAATTTTTTCCTCTTCACATACCGAAAGAAGCTTTTACTATCCTCCTTTATATGCTTGGCTAGCTTACCTTCATACCTCATCTTTTCTCCCCATATTGCCTTTTTAGTTATCTTCTGGTGCTCTTTAAATGTTACCCAATCTGAGGGGTAACATTTTCACACAGAAAGTGGTGGATGTATGGAACAAGCTGCCAGTCACTGCTTGACTATCCCAATGTTTAAGAAACAGTTAGACCAGTACTTGCATAGGACAGGTTTGGAGGGATATGGACCATATGTGGGCCGATGGGACTAATGCAGCTGGGATATGTTGGTCGGTGTGGGCAAGTAGGGCCGAGGGGCCTGTTTCCACGTTGTATCACTCCGACTCTATGACTGCAAACGTGACAATAATAGGATACACCAAGTAATAGGATAACCTGAGAAACACACCCTTCTAAACAATTCTGTAAATGCAAAGAGGTCACACTGGGAGGGGGAATCTTAACAATTGTCATCATAACATTCAGGCACACCTTGAAATGATTACGGATTTTCCTCTTCACATTTACGGAATTTTACAATTTGCTATAGTATATTCCATTGACCCATTTCTGCTTTAATTTAAGTGTGCTTGAGCGGCAATTTAATTCAGCCTTTCAAATATTACTATTAGCACATCTGGGTGATAGCTGGGCATCCTTTAGATTTAGTGCGATCAATATTTTTCAGGCACACTTCAACACGAGATAAGGATAAAATCAAGCAAGCTGAAAATTGAAGAATCGAGAAATTCACACCATGAAAGACAAGACGAATCAAATAAGTTCCAGTACCTATTGGATCTGCTGCCGTGCACCAATTCAATTCATGCATCAAACTGGCCAGACCAATTCTCACAGGAAGCTGACATGCTTTACCATGAACTAGTCCAAGCAAAATCGAACAATTTTCCCCTTACAACTACAGTTGTGCAAGTAGTGGTCACCAGATGTATTGAGTTTGCACCTCACAAGGTCAGTCTTTTGTCAATAACGTAGCAGATGCAGATTACCACTTCTGCAATGTTTTCTTGACATCCCTAAAACAACGACAAAAATCTTACAAAGACAAACTCTATCTTTAGTTTTCTTGCATTCCAGAGCCCCATTTGTGTATCACTCGCCCTCATTTTCCCTGGTTTGGTTCTTCACCCACCCACCCCCCAAAAAGTCTGATAGTCACATAATGCACAAGTCATGAACCAATTTCTCTTTCCACAGATGCTGCTTGACTTGCTGCATTTGTGTATTTTCCATTCTTTTCCAGTATCTACTGCTTTTTGAGTATAATTTATTTTTTTACCCAATGAATACTGCAAATCTGTGGTCATATAATGATTTAAAGAAACAGATTTGAAATGAGAACCTGATGAGCAGGCTGTCAGTTTTTACGACAATAAACTCTGTACAGTTCCTTTACACCACAGGATGTCGAAGAGGACTCTATACCAAAAGAAGTACATCTGAAGTCCAGTCACCATTGTAATGTACAAATCATGGCCTCAAAATGAACATAAGTTTCACAAATAGCATCATGATTAAAAAAAACTCATAACACTGGACAAAGCTTCCTGTTGGTGAACACTGATTTTTTACGACATACAAAAGTTAACCTCATTATTATTCAATGCCATGCTGCTAGGGGAAACCTGCATTTTAGATCTTATCTTTGACTGAGGCAAGACTGTTACTAATTCAGCGATGAGGTGACATAATGGCTTTGTACATATATACAGCCTTTTGATCATGGAGGGTGGGGGGGGGGGGGGGGGGGGAGAATTTTACATTCAGTACAAGTGGGGTTAAATGTAGCAGGTCCTCCAAATGGGAACAGGAACAAAGCTCTGCAGCAGGATCTCATCTGGTCTCAGCTTAAGATAATTTGACCTCCACCCACTGAAGCGCACAGGACAAAGCATGTCTGCACCTAATGCATCAAAGTGTGCACTGACAGGAGAGGGTCTCCTGAAGGATAAAGCAGAGCCACAGCTCACACATTCAACATATTTGTAAAATGTCACGAATATCTAACTGACAAAATTCAACCTTGCTCGACACAAATTAAATGACCCATTTGCCTATTTAAAAAACACTTACCATCCGTCAAAAGGTGCTTCCTTGGTTGCAATTTACTCTTGGGTTGGGGTGGGGGGGGAGCTGGTGTGTCTCCAGGCACAACAGCGATGTAAAGCCAAGTAATATTGTCTTTGCTTTACATCAGCCCTTGAGATGAAATGTAATTTTATTGAACGCATGTGAAAGAAATTAATTGAGGGAAATTAAAGGAAAATGAAAGGTGGAGACCAGATGAGATCCTGCTGCAGGTTTGTTTCGGGAGACTTTATTGCATGATATCATGGAGAGAAGGCGGCAGTTAACTGAACAAAAAAAAACCCAATTTACTGACATTGACATAACCCTATCCATATCCCAACTCAACGGGATAATATTAAACTTACTGCAACCTGGGTCACTTAGCCTGGTTTTAATCCTTGTTCTTATTATGGTTTATTTTGTGTCCTGTACATAGTAACTTCCAATTCAGAAATAACTTCCAAATCTTTCTTCCTGCTATCCTTTGATGAATGATGGCGACACAAGGCACTGCAGATGCTGGTTTATGATAAGAGACAGTGCCGGAGCAAACCAGCATGCGAGGCAAGTGTCTCTGGAGGACATGGACAGGTGAGGTTTCGGGTCGGGACCGAAAGATTCCAACCTGAAACATCATCCGTCCATGTTCTCCAGAGATGCTGCCTGATCTGCTGAGTTATTCCACTCCAGCATTTGAGTTTTATTTCATCCTTTGATGTACATTACCATCTGAATATCTGCAAGTTACACATTTATACATGCTATGAGTTTAGTGATGATGGTTGATATAACGTAGACAAAAGTGCTGGAAAAACTCAGTGGGTGCAGCAGCATCTATGGAGCGAAGGAAATAGGCATCGTTTTGGACTGAAACCCTTCCGGGTTTCGTCCCGAAACGTTGCCTATTTCCTTCCGGGTTTCTTCCCGAAACGTTGCCTACTTCCTTCAGGGTTTCGGCCTGAAACGTTGCCTACTTCCTTCGCTCAATAGACACTAGAAACATAGAAAATAGGTGCAGGAGTAGGCCATTCGGCTCTTCGAGCCTGCACTGCCATTCAACATGATCATGGCTGATCATCCAACTCAGTATCCTGTACCTGCCTTCTCTCCATACCCCCTGATCCCTTTCGCACAGCAGGCAGTGAAGAAAGCGAATGCTATGTTGGCTTTCATAGCAAAAGGATTTGAGTATAGGAGCAGGGAGGTTCTACTTCAGTTGTATAGGGTCTTGGTGAGGCCACACCTGGAGTATTGCGTACAGTTTTGGTCTCGAAATCTGAGGAAGGACATTATTGCCATAGAGGGAGTGCAGAGAAGGTTCACCAGACTGATTCCTGGGATGTCAGGACTGTCTTATGAACAAAGACTGCATAGACTCGGTTTATACTCTCTAGAATTTAGGAGATTGAGAGGCGATCTTATAGAAACTTACAAAATTCTTAAGGGGTTGGACAGGCTAGATAGAGGAAGATTGTTCCCGATGTTGGGGAGGTCCAGGACAAGTGATCACAGCTTAAGGATAAGGGGGAAATCCTTTAGGACCGAGATGAGAAGAAATTCTTTCACACAGAGAGTGGTGGGTCTCTGGAACTCTCTGCCACAGAGGGTAGTTGAGGCCAGTTCATTGGCTATATTTAAGAGGGAGTTAGATGTGGCCCTTGTGGCTAAGGGGATCAGAGGGTATGGAGAAAAGGCAGGTACGGGATACTGAGTTGGATGATCAGCCATGATCATATTGAATGGCGGTGCAGGCTCGAAGGGCCGAATGGCCTACTCCTGCACCTAATTTCTATGTTTCTATGCCACAAGGGCCACATCTAACTCCCTCTTAAATATAGCTGCTGCACCCGCTGAGTTTCTCCAGCAGTTTTGTCTACCTTCGATTTTCCAGCATCTGCAGTTCCTTCTTAAACACATGGTTGATAATAAAATATCAAAACAAGGAGAATCACTGGTATGTACAGAATTGAAATACCAACGTAACCAAGGGAAACAAGGTAAACACGTGAAGAAACAGACAATACTTTAAAGATAGATGAGCTGAGAAGGGTTGTTTGCAGCCCCAATGTGGACAATTGGCCTAATAATATGCTACATATTAATCGACACCATCTGAAATAACTATTATACATGCTTTAATGAAATCAAATATTAGTCTTTAGAAGAAAGCACAAATCAAATTCATGCTAACGCTTAATGTGAATCTTTTGGGGTTGGTATAATTCTGCGGATGCTGTTATTTTGTTCATTGAATGAGAACTCTTGTACCATGGGCAGAGAAGTATTTGAATTTGAAACGATCTCTGGCCAATTACAACTAATTTTCAGTTGAGTTTAGTTTATTATTGTCACGAGCACTGAGATACAGCAAAAAGTTTTTTCTTTGGGTGTGCTATCCAGTCGCAAAAGACTACACACGAGTACAATCAAGACTCACCCAAGTACTGAAAAGCAAGAACCCCCAAAAACGTTAAAACAGCTGATATCATAAACAGTGAAGACAATTATCAAAAATTACAGCACGGTCGTGATCAGCTGAGCAACTGGACCAAGGAATGGCTAATGGAGTTAAATGTAGATAACTGCAAGACGTTGCATGTTGGGAAGTCAAAAACAAGGCAGGATCTTTACAGTGAATGACAGGGTCCTGGAAGGGTTGCAGAGCAGAGGGATCAAGGAGTACAGCTTCATAGTTCTCTGCAAATAGCACCACGGGTAACAGTTTTGTTTTATCCATGTACCTGTTCAAGTGGTAGATAGGGTGGTACTGGAGGCTTTTGATACATTGGCCTTCATCAGTCAAGGTTTTGAGTATAGGAGCTGGACATTATGTTGTAATTGTGCAAGACATTAATGAGGCTGCATTTGGAGTGCGGCATTCAGTTTTGGTTGCCCTGCTATAGGAAGAATGCCATTAATTTGGAAAGAGTATAGAGGAAGATTTATGAGGATGTCGCCAGGACCAGAGCTAAGAAAAAGTTGGGTAGGCCAGGAATTTATTCCTTGCGAGGTGATCTTAGAGGTGTATAAAATCATAAGGGGAATAGATAAGGTGAATGCACAGAGCCTTTCACCCAGGGTAGGATAATTAATTCAACTCAGCTCAAATGATTGACTATAGAAGTATGAGAGGGAAAGATAGGGTACACAGACCGAACCCTAGGTGTACATTCAGGGTGTAAATCTCCAACAATTGAAGACACATACCACACACACCCCCCAGAGTGAGGTGGGGGGCCAGGAATGTATTGCCAGGGTAGTAGTGGAAGCAGATACAAATGGGGCATTTAAGAGGCTTTTAGATAGGCACATGGACATGCAAGGAATAAAGAGATATGGATCAAGTACAGGTAGATGAACTTGGCATCATGATCAGCACAGTGTGGGCTGAAGGGCCCCATCAAGCCCTTATATGCCCTTTGTTTAGTTTATAGGTACAGCGCTGAAACAGGCCCTTAGGCCCACTGTGTCCATGCAGATCAGCGATCCCCGTACACTAGCACTACCCTACACACGAGGGACGACATTTTAAAAAAAAACCATAAGCAAATTAACTTGAGTGTGGGAGGAAACTGGAGATCAGAGATCTTCGGTTTCCTCCCACACTCCAAAGACATACAGGTATGTAGGTTAATTGGCTTGGTGTATGTGTTAATGGTCCCTAGTGTATTGGATAGTGTTAATGTGCAGGGATCGCTAGTCGGTGCGGACTCAGTGGGCCGAAGGGTCTGTTTCCATGCTGCATCTCTAAACTAAAGCTCAGTCTACCAAGGCGTGCGGGATCTACCGGTTGCTATCCATTTAAACTCAAATTTCCATTCCCATACTGTTCTTTCTGTCTGTGACCTTCTCCATTGCTAGTGAAGCCACACGCAAATACGAGGAACAACACTTCTTATTCTGCTTGGGTCGTTGACGATCCAATGGTATGAACATTGAATTCTCCAATTTTGGGTAAATATATACCCGTGTCTCATCTCCCTTCTTCCCTCAGATAAGCCCCCTCTCCTTTCTTTCCTAACCCCCTCTCTCCTGTGCCCTACCTGGACATACCCACTCCACCCCTTCTCCCTACATGCCTTTCTCAAGCTTCAGAATTTGGGACTCTTCCAATCCATTCATTTCATCCTTCTGTCTTTTCAAATCTGGCCTTTATCTAGCCACCAGGCCATCAAATAACCCTCATCACCTGTTGTCGGTCTATTACCTGCCAGGTTTTGTCCTGCCCCTCCTCTTTTCCAGCATGGTGTCGCCCCCCCTTCTACAATCTGAAGTTTGAAGTACCCCGACCCGAAACATCACCTATCCATGTTCTCCTGCAACCTGACCCTCTGAGAGACGCCAG
Organism: Raja brachyura; assembly: GCA_963514005.1. The sequence continues at coordinate 38,563,774 of OY740804.1, read as the reverse complement.
CACAATGCATCTTTTGTTGAAGATACAAAGGCAGACTAGCCCATTGCTCCGAACGATGAATGAATGAATAAGTGTATTGACCAAGTATGTACACATACAAGGAATATGCCTTGGCGCTCCGCTCGCAAGTAATAACACAACATACAGTAAACAATTAAGAATAAAACATAAAACATTAAAACATTAAAAATATAACATTATAGTTTAAACATGTGAATGAAATAAAATACCAGAGCAAAAGGAGGTTACCGGCTTTTGGATATTGAACAGAGCTACTGTTGTAGAAAAGAGCTGTTTTTATGTCTGGTCGTGGCGGCTTTAACAGTCCAGAGTTGCCTTCCAGAGGGAAGTGCTTCAAAGGGTGTGTCCAGCATGAGAGGGGTCAGAGATGATCTTACTCACTCGCTTCCTGGCCCTTGCAGTGTACAGTTCGTCGGGGGGGGAGGGAGGAGTTGCAGCAAGCAACCTTCTCAGCTGCTCGAATGATTCGCTGCAGCCTCCGGATGGTGGCTGTGCCAAACCAGACCATGATGGAGAGGTAAGGACAGACTCTACGGTGGCAGTATAGAATTGGATCATCATTGCCTGTGGCAGATTGTGTCTCCTCGGCCGCCACAGGAAGTACATCCTCTGTGAAATTGATAGTAGACTTTAGGAGAGCTCCCCCTTTCTCTCCCCCCCCCCCCCCTTTCCCATTTAAGGTCCTTGGAGATGGTCCAAGGAAATTAAAAGACTCTACGGATGTGACTGTTGTGTTGTTGATGGTGAGTGGGGGGGGGGGGGAAAGAAAGGGGGAGCTCTCCTAAAGTCTACTATCTATTCCACTGTCATAAGAGCATTAAGCTCCAGGTTGTTACCAAGGCACCAGGACACCAGCTGTGTCACTTCCTGTCTGTAGGCAGATTCCTCCCCATCCTGGATCAGTCCAATGGTTGTGTCCTCTGCAAACTTGAGAAGCTTGACAGCGGTGTCTGTGGAGGTGCAGTTGTTGGTGTAGAGGGAGTAAAGGAGAGGGGAGAGTACACACCTTGCGGTGCTCCTATGCTGAGGGTCTGTGGGTCCGAGATTTGCTTTCCCAGCCTCACATGCTGCTTCCTGTCTGTCAAGAAGCTGGTGATCCACTGACAGAGGGGTTCAGGCACAGTCAAGCGTCGAGGGCTAGTGGAATTCCACACCAGGGGCTAGTGGATTCAAGGGATATGGGGAGAAGGCAGGCACGGGTTATTGATTTGGGACGATCAGTCATGATCACAATGAATGGCGGTGCTGGCTCGAAGGGCTGAATGGCCTCCTCCTGCACCTATTTTCTGTTTCTATGTCATCTACTGATCTATTGGCCCAATATGCAAACTGTAGTGGGTTCAGCAGGGGGTTTTTCAGCTAGGCCAGCACAAGCCTTTCAAGGGTCTTCATGACTACAGAGGTCAGTGCGACAGGCCTGTAGTCATTAAGACCAGTAATCCGTGTCTTTTTGGGCACAGGGACAATAGTGGAGATGTTGAAGCAGGCAGGGACAGTATAGGTTTGCAAGAACGGGAATTTCTCAACATGTCTAACGTCCACTGACATCCAAATCTTTCACCATCAAGGCAGGACGAAACATTATCGGCACGAGATCAGGGTTTTTCTCTATAGCCAAGCCAAAGCAACATTTTGTATTCTCAATAAAACCCAATGCAGCAATATAAACAGATTATTACTCAATTAAAACCATCCAGAATCAATGTTTAATGGAATATTGATCACAACCTCTGGTATAATTGACAAAAATCAATTGTAATAACAGGCGAATGAGCAATTTCTAACGCTTATTAATTTTCAATTATAGCTTGTCCAAACACACTGAATATATCAGGTGAGAGCATTTCTACCTTTTGCTTTCCCACTTTGTAATCGGGGCAGAAAAGTGCCAAGAACCAGATGGTTATGCATATACAGTATTGGCTGCATTTAACCAAAGACAGACACGTCAGGTAACAACTGAAGTGTTCAAAAATGTTAAACACATTATTACCGATTGATCAAGTAGCACCAAACTAAATATCAAAGGAGAACCTGGAATCAAATTACATTGATGAATAGTAGTGAAATTTAAAGCATACGATCCCCAGCACAACTATTCCTACAATTCAAATTCAGTTGTAGCATGGATACCAAAGCTGAAGCATTATTGGGCCACGCAATTGCAGGAGTGGTATTTAGTTGGGTGTAGGTTCCAATGCTAGGGCTGACAAAATACTGTGCAAAGTTCCTCAGCCTTGCATATCTGCAGGAAATCACTGCTCATCCAGTTCTGGCCAGCTGAACATACCTGCTTTTTCTTTCAGCTGCGCAAGCATGAATATCCCCACCCTAAAGCTCTCCACCCTCCCTCAAGGAGCTTTAGGTCACCTCTCCCAATATGTATTTGCATGGCTTATTGTCAAATCAATGCTGCAAAACGCCCTGTAACATTTTATCTACATGAAATGACATGTACAGTGCCCTCCATAATGTTTGGGACAAAGACGCATCATTTATTGATTTGCCTCTGTACTCCACAATTTAAGATTTGTAATAGAAAAAAGTGGTTAAAGTGCACATTGCCAGATTTTAATAAAGGCTATTTTTATACATTTTGGTTTCACCATGTAGAAATTACAGCAGTGTTTATACATAGCCCTTCCATTTCAAGGCACCACAATGTTTGGGACACAGCAATGTCATGCAAATGAAAGTAGTCATGTTTAGTATTTTGGTGCATATCCTTTGCATGCAATGACTGCTTGAAGTCTGCGATTCATGGACATCACCAGTTGCTGGGCGTCTTCGCTGGTGATGCTCTTCCAGGCCTGTATTGCAGCCATCTTTAGCCTATGCTTGTTTTGGGGGCTAGTCTCGTTCAATTTTCTCTTCAGCATATAAAAGGCATGCTCAATTGGATTCAAATCGGGTGATTGACTTGGCCACTCAAGAATTTACCATTTTTTAGCTGTGAAAAACTCATTTGTTGCTTTAGCAGTATGTTGGGATCATTGTCTTGCTGTAGAATGAACCGCCGGCCAATGAGTTTTGAGGCATTGGTTATAACTTGAGCAGATAGGATGTGTCTATATACTTCTGAATTCAGTATGTTACTACCATCAGCAGTTGTATCATTAATGAAGATAAGTGAGCCACTACATTCAGCAGCCAGCCATACATGCCCAGGTCATAACACCCCCACCACCGTGTTTCATAGATGAGATGGTATGCTTTGGATCTTGGGCAGTTTTGTCTCTCCTCCATACTTTGTTCTTGCCATCACTCTGATACAAGTTAATCTTCGCCTCATCTGGCCACAAGACTTTTTTCAGAACTGTGTTTGATATTTTAAGTACTTCTTGGCAAACAGTAACCTGGCCGTCCTATTTTTGCGGCTAACCAGTGGTTTGCATCTAGCCTCTGTATTTCTGTTCATGAAGTCTTCTGCGAACAGTGACCATTGACAAATCCATACCCGAATCCTGAAGAGTGTTTCTGATCTGTCAGACAGGTGTTTGGGGATTTTTTTAATTATAGAGAGAATTCTTCTGTCATCAGCTCTGGAGGTCTTTCTTGGCCTGCCAGTCCCATTGTGATTAGTAAGCTTACCAGTGCTCTCTTTCTTCTTAATGATGTTCCAAACAGTTAATTTTGCTAAGCCTAATGTTTGGTTGATGCCTCTAACAGTTTTATTCTTGTTTCTCAGTCTCATAATTGCTTCATTGACTTTCATTGGCACAACTTTGGTCCTCATGTTGATAAACAGCAATAAACGTTTCCAAAGGTGATGGAAAGACTGGAGGAAAGACTAGGTGCTGACAGCTCGCTTCTACGTGCATTAAGGAGGCAATTAAACACACCTGAGCAATTACAAACACCTGTGAAGCCATGTGTCCCAAATATTATGGTGCCCTCAAATAGGGGGACTATGTAGAAACACAGCTGTAATTTCTACATGGTGAAAACAAAATGTATAATGGCCTTTATTAAAATCTGACAATTTGCACTTTAACCACATGTGATTATTTTCTATTACAAATCTCAAAGTGAGGAGTACAGAGGCATACAAATAAATGAGTCTTTGTCCCAAACATTAAGGAGGGCACTGTAAATGCTATATGTATATACATATAAATCAAACTAAACTGCCATGGTGATTGAAATAGCATGGCCGAGATATTTTCTGGTGCCTTACTGCCACCGGGGGTCCACAATTTCTAGGAGTGAACCAGTTCGAGGCGGATTAACCGCTGAAATAAAGTCAAGATTCAAGGTTTTTTTTTGCAACTGCAGACTCTCGGGTCACCCACAGCTTAATTAACTGAGTCGAGCGTTAGTGATGCTTCAGTACCATGAATACAGAATTAGATCTCCCTGGATGAGTAATCAATGACAGAGTTCGAACCTTGAGATTTATCTCCACCTGTCATGCAGTAGGTTTTTTTTTAAAGAGGTGAGAGGGGAAATGGAAACCGGGGAAACTGTTGGAGGGAAGAGACCATAGAACAAATACGAAGCAAAAAGTACAGATTTCATTCACTGATATTTTGGTCTAAGCATGTGTTTGAAGGGGAACATTAAGAATACAGCTGGTTTTCTGCCTCTGTTGAAAAATATGGACCAACTGTAAAACATTAAACCAATAAACCAAGCAGATAATCCCAGTGCAGTTTTAACAAGCACTGCAGTCTATCTGCTGTGTTAGTAACAGAATGGATTTCTGCTCTACGATGGCCATTGCACAATTTTAGTTCGCTAGCCATACAATCTTTTAAAGATATTATCAGCTTGCTTGTGGGAGCTTGGTCTTTGCAAATTGGCCACTGCATTGTTCTTTGTTCGGACAGTGATTGCCGTTCAAAACTACTGCACTGAGTACCTGCATAGTTATGGTGAAGATAGACACCAAATACTGGAGTTAGACAGCAGGACAGGCAGCATCTCTGGAGAGAAGGAATGGGTGATGTTTGGGGCTGTGACCTTTCTTCAGACCAGCATCTGCAGTTTCTTGCGGCACCTCGCAACAGCGGCCCCTCCATTCCGACTGTCCTTTTTTTATTTTTGTCCCGTTGAATGTGTAGTTTGCTGTGGTTTTTATATTGTTTTTGCTGTGTATATGTTGGGGCTGGGGGGGGGGGGGGGGGGGGGGGTGAGGGAAACTTTTAAAACACTTCCTGTACGGGGGACTCGACCTTTTCCCTGTTGGGTCGCCGTTGTCGTTGGGGCCTAGCACCGTGGAGCGGCCTCCAGCCGGAACGACCTGGGGGCTCCAGTCGCGGAGCCTGCGGACATACCATCGTGGAGTAGGCCAGCTTCGGAGCGTGGAGAGCTGTGGTGACGCGCGGATGTGACCCGACTTCGGAGCTCGGAGGCTCCAGCAGCAGGCCCTGTGGACGGTGACATCGGGAGCTCGCGGGTCCCCGGTGGGAGACCGCTTTTCGGAGCTCCCCGCAACAACAACTTCTCCCACCTGAATTGCGAGGTTAAAAACAACCCGGAGCGGGACCTTGCATCACCTGCCGTGGCTTTAATGGCCGCAGGACTTGCCATCACCCGCCGGGGGCTCCAACATCAAGACCCGGAGGGGGCCTTACATCGCCCGGCACGGCCTTAACGGCCGCAGGACTTGCCATCGCCCGCCGGGGGCTTTAACATCGGGATAGGATGGAGAGCAGGGGTGACACAAGACTTTGCCTTCCATCACAGTGAGGAGGAGATTCACTGTGATGGATGTTTATGTGAACTGTGTTTATTGTGTGCCTTGGTTTTTTTTCTTGTTTGTACGACTGCAGAAACGTAATTTTGTTTGAACTTGGGTTCAAATGACATAATACATTCATTCATTCTTCCCACACATTTAGTTATGGTGACAAGTTGGAGAGGCAAGAACAAAGAATAAATTAAAAACAAAGAACAGTCATCTGTTTGGACATGGGAGTGCAGAGTTTATCCCAAGTACAAAATTCTGAAAACAAGTCTGAAAGAATTTAGTCTCCATTTTAAACAATGAGTGTGCAACCTGTCATTTGAAGCATTAGTACATTTACGTATGCATACAGCAACGTCATCCACATGTATGTGGGCAATCTGGCAAGAAAGTTATTTAAATCTTGCCCAGCAGGTTTATCCATAATGATTTCGCAAGAAAGGTAGGATTTCAGAAAGGTACAACTTCCTGTTGCACCAAAGCTGGGTCAATGCTGAAATCCTTGTTTGCTTCGGCTTAATAGGCCTTTGCTAAGGTGCCACACATTGGGTTGCTAAAAAAGATGAGCCCATGGTATCAGAGGGGTGATAGTAGAAGGATATATGGTTGATTGAATGGCAGAAGGCAAAGAGGGAATAAAGGGGGCTTTTTCTAGTTGGCTGCAAGTGACGTTCCAAAAGGGTCAGTGTTGGGTCCACTACTCTTCATGTTGTATATTAATGATTTGGATGAGGGAATTGATGACTTTGTGGCCAAGCTTGCGGATGATGCGAACATAGGTGGAGGGGCAGGATGCGTTGGAGAAGTTGGGAGTCTGCAGAAGGATTTCAACAGGTTGGGAGAGTGGACAAAGGAGTGGCAGATGGAATACAGCGTAGCAAAGTGTGCAGTGATGCACCTTGGTAGTAGGAATATGGGTGTGGACGATTTTCTAAATGGGGAGAGGATTCAGAATCTGAGGTGCAATGGGACTTGGGAGTGTGAGTGCAAGATTCCCAAATGGTTACTCTGCTGGTTGAATCGGTAGTAAGGAAGGCAAATGCAATGTTAGCATTCATTTCCGGAGGACTAGAACATAAGAGCAGGGAAGTAATGCTGAGGCGTTATAAGGCACTGGTCAGACCTAATTTGGAGCAATGTGAGCAGTTTTGGGCCCCATATCTGAGTAATATGCTGGTGTTGGAGAGGGTCCAAAGGAAGCTAATGGGAACAATCTTGGGAATGATTGGATGATGAGCATTTGATGGCTCTGGGCCTGTAGAGGCTGGAGTTTAAATGGATTAGGGGGGGCTCTCATTGAAACTTACCAAATAGTGAAATATGGTAATACTTACCAATAGTGGATAGAGTGGATGAGGAAAGGATGTTTCCACTAGTGGGAGAGTTTAGGACCAGAGGACACGGCCTTAGAATAAAAGGATATCCCTTTAGAAAGGAGATGAAGGGGAATTTATTTAGTCAGAGGATGGTGAATTTATGTAATTAATTGCTAGAGATGGCTGTGGAGGTCAAGTGATTGGGTACTTTTAAAGTAGAAACTGACAGGTTCTTGATTTATAAGGGTGTGAAAGGTGACAAGGAGAGGGCAGGAAAATGGTGTTGAGAGTGAAAGATAAATCTACACAATTGAATGGTGAAGTAGACTCAATGGGTTAACTGGCCTAATTCTGCTCGTATGACTTATGAATATAGCACTGGGGTTAAAACAGACAACAGGGGACCCATTAGTGCAGTGCACAACTACATATTTCTGTACCACTCCAGATTGAAACTACAAAGGGGAGGAGTGCAACGTATGAAAAATAAATCATAACCTCAACCCCCAGCTCAATGTTATTCAATAATGTTTGCAAATCTGTACAGAAGAAACCAAGTCACCCGGATATGATCAGTACTTTAACCCTTTTAAAACAAACGAGTTTCAGAAGACATCATCTCTGACCTGCAGATACTACTGTCCTCGGGGAAAAGATTGGTGATCGGTTTGTGAACAAGGCCAAATACTGAGAAAGATAAATGCTGAACTCACTTTTCTCTAGAGAAACCAACCCAGAACACCCAAATATTTCACAGCCAACAGTGAACATTAAGCATGGGGGGTTCTGCAATGTTGGAAGGACGCAATTGCTCACGTACATGAAAATGACCAAATCATTTTTACATTTGACTTTAATTTCAGGATGAACATTTCTGCAAAAAAAAATTGAGCACTTCTTTGAAACAACTTTTTTTTAATTGCCACATTAACGGCAAAGATTTAGGGTTATAATGCAACCGATGGCACTTCCAACACAGCCCTCTATCATCATTGCACTGGAAATGTCAGCCATGATGTATGTCTGAACCTCTCAATGTCCAGATTTGGGGCATGATCGTACTGCCCTCAAAAACCCCACTAGAAATTAATATTTTTACCTGAATGTCTACACTCTCACTGGTAAATTCAAAAACCACACCGCAAAGGTCATTCTGTTGAAGGACTTCAATTTAGTTCCTCCCTCCCAACTTTTGTCCTCCATATTCTGAGACACTAAATTATCATAAACTCATTAATCAAGTTTCCTTTTTGTTTCAGTCCCATTTGTATCACATTTCTTTCATGCCTTTTTACAAAAAAATTTGCAATATCATGGCAAACTATAAAGGAATTATGTCTTAATGGGTTTAAATCGAATCACGAGAAGCAATATTCAGTTAACATCAGTATTTGCTCATGTATAGCAAAATTACAGCTTGCTCCTGTCAGAATCATGTTTTACTGGTGTTCTGGAGACCACTCCTGGGACACATTCGCCAGAAGGCTTCTCTCAGCATTAAATATATCGCAAATCCTCCATGTCCCAAGCACTAAGTTGGCCATGAATGCCCAACTGTGCACACACCCTCAAGAGCACTTAGAGTTACTGGCACAAGAAATTACTGTGCATTTCTCCAGCTGCATACTCCAAAAATAAACCTTTACCCTTCAAACATTAGAGAGGTTGCAGAGCAGATAGATCAGTGGTTCCAAGGTTCTGTTATTTTATTATCACACATACCGAGAGAAAGAGTCAAAGCTGTTTTGCATGCTATCCAGGCATGTCATGCCATAGATGAGTACAACTGGTAGTGCAGAAATTGCAAGGAAGCAGTTCAGAATATAGTATTACAGATACAGAGAAAGTGTATATAAAAAGAGAAAAAGTGCAAGGACTACAATAAAATGAATTGGAAGATCAAGAACACATTCTTAGCATATGAGAGGTCTATCCGGGAGACTGATAACAGCAGGGAGGGAGCTGTTCTTGAATGTGGTGGTATGTGCTTTCAAGTTCGAAGAGGGAATGACCGGAGTAAAAAAAATTTTTTTTTTAAATCCTTGATTATGTTTAGGAAGGAACTGCAGATGCTGGTTCAAACCGAAGGTAGACACAAAATACTGGAGTAACTCAGCGGGACAGGCAGCATCTCTGGACAGAAATCCTTGATTATGTTGGCTTCTTTCCGAGGCAGTGAAAAAGGCGAGATGAGTGAATGGGGTGGGAAGGGGTCTGGTTTGCATGATCATCTGGGCTGCATCCACAACTGTAATTTCTTGCTGTTTCGGCCAAAACAGTTGCCGTACAACTGTGATGCAACCAATAAAGATGTTTTCCATGGTGTGATTACAGCCATTTGAGACATGCTGAATTTCCTTAGTCTGGGGAAATTCATAATGTAGAGATTAGGCATGATATTCTCCTCCGACCAGAGGTTTAGAGAGAATAATCAAAACTGATCTGTTAAATAGAGACTTTCAAAATTATAAAGGGCTTTGACATAATTTTTTCATTGCCTAGTTTATTAAACCGGAGTTGGGGAGGAGACTTTCTATTTATTTATTTTAAAACATCCGTTTGGAATGTACTGCCTAGGAGGATGGTGGAAGTAGATTCCAATAGGGAATTGTTGTAAAGAAAAATTTGTGGGCCTATTGGGAAAAGAGCAGAGAAGTGGAACTAATTGGGTAGATCTTTAAAAGAGTCAGTACATATGGTGGCCAAATGTCCCTCTCCGATTCAAGATTTAAATCAACTATATGGTATCAGTGATAGACCGAGAACCAGTCTGATTAGAAGCAGCATCTAAGGGTGTGTCAGTCCAGGAAAACCTCATACCCAAAAGGAGTAACATCAACATGAACATTGCTAAAACTCCCATTTCCGTTAGTCAGAGAGCTCAGTCTCCAGAATGATAAAGAACCTTAAACTTCATCCACCGACTACTCGTCGCAAGTCCATCAGACTGACAACATTCCACAAGATCAAGAATACCACTATGGATTTAAAGATGGAGGACCACATCCAGTTAATCCAAGCACCAATAGGCATGTCAACCAGAAGCTACCAACCTGGAAATTATTTCATTCCGCATGGCACTTCATTAGCACTTTCTAACTCGTTTTTCTTCAAGACCGCAAGGGATTGTAATACCCTACCAGCCGGCATCAGAGATCTCCAAAACATCAACACATACAAAGATACACTCCAAAAGCATCTCCATCTTGACTAGCATGTCCAGCACCATCATAGTGTTGAGTGATGCTCCACCTAGAGCTTTTCAGCAAATTACATCCAGACTCATAGAGTGATATAATGTGCAAACAGGCCCTTCGGCCCAACTTGCCCGAACCAGCCAACATGTCCCAGCTACACTCGTCCAACCTGTCCGTGTTTAGCTCATATCCCTCCAAATCTGTCCTATGTACCCATCTAACTGTTTCTTAAATGCTGGGATAGTCCCTGCCTCAACTACCTCCTCTGGCAGCTCGTTCCATACACGTAAAAAAGTTACCCCTCAGATTTTCACCTTCACTTTAAACCTATGTCCTCGATTCAACTAGTCTGGGCATGAGTGTGCATCTATCCGATCTATTCCGCTCATGATTTTAAACACCTCATCATCCTGCGTCCAACAAACAGAGTCCCCATGTGCAGACGTGGCGCCGACGGATGAGAAGCCGAAGCAAAGAAGTCAAAGCCAAAGAACCAAATGGAAACGAGGCCGAAACACCAATAAACCGAAAGAGTACGAAGACAAAACACCAATTAACCGAAAGGTTGGGACGCCCAAATGCAAACTAACTGAAAGGGCGGGGTGCCTTAAAGCCAACTAACCGAAAAGCAGCGTTGCCTAAAAGCAAACTCACCGAATGGCCGCTCTGTCGAAACGCCACCTACCCGAAAGGTGGCGTCGCCTACAAGCCAACGGACCGACTGCCGCTCAACAGAAAAGTCCAGGGGGCGCGACTTGTCTGCGATTGGTCCAGACCCCTGCGTCCATCACATCACTGTGGAGGGATGAACATTGTCCCACACCTCCGCTCCACCCGACCCGCAGCCCGTGGAGGGTGGCCGTGCGAGAGCGGGGGCTGCCCCGAGGGATGCACACCTTCGGCCGCTTTCAACTTGGTGCTTGGGTTCAGATTGTCCAGTCACCTATGGCTTGTGTGGGAAAGTGACCCCCCCAAGCTCCCATCTCCCTCTTCTCTCTCTCCTCATCCACTGTTCTCTCTCCCCTCGTCTCCACCATGTCCGCCCACCCAGTCATTGACCGCTATGCACTGCCATCGGACCCCAACCCCCACACCAGGGTGATCCCCCCCTCCCCCGATCCCTGACACCCACACCGGGTGATTCGCCCCGACCCTTGGGACAGACAGCGCAGGGCAGAGCAAATCGTTTTGAAAACACGGGACACACACACATTCTCTGGCAGGTCGATGACAAGTCTGCATGACAACGAATAATTTTATCTCCTCCCGCTTCCCCCCCCCCCCAACCAACAACAAGCACGTTTTATTTATTACCGTCTTGTTGCTTGCGGAACGCACACAAGCCACCACGCACAAAACAGGCCGCATCTCTGGAGAGAAGGAACAGGTGACGTTTCATGCCAAGACCATTCTTCAGACCTGAAGACTGAGTCTGAAGAGTCTCAACACAAAATGCCACCAATCGCTGACAGGTCCCGCGCCCGGCAACGTCATGTCCGTTATTGGACTTTTCTGTTCAGCAGCATTCGGTCTGTTGGCATGCAGGCGACGCTGCCTTTCGGGTAGGTGGCGCTTTGACAGAGCAGCCATTCAGTAAGTTTGCTTTTAGGCAAAGCAGCTTTTCAGTTAGTTGGCTTTTAAGCGTCCTGCCCTTTCGGTTAGTTTGCATTTAGGCATCCCATCCTTTCGGTTAGTTGGCGTTTCGTCTTCGTACTCTTTCGGTTTATTGGCGTTTCGGTCTCGTTTCCATTCGGTTCTTTGCTTCGGCTTCTCGTCTGTCGGCTCCACGCCCCGGTACCAGAGTCCCAGCCTACATAACTGTTCCCCGTAGCTCAGACCCTTTAGTCCTGGCAACATCCTCATAAATCTTCTCTGTATCGTTGATAGACACAAGAAGCTGGAGTAACTCAGCGGGACAGGCAGCATCTGTGGAGAGAAGGATTGCGTGACGTTTTGGGTCGAGATCCTTCTTCAGACTCGTATCCTTTCCAGCTTGACAACATTTTTCCTATGACATGGTGTCCAGAACCGAACATAATGTTGGCTGATTTCAGAAAATATCTCTTTGAATTGTTAGGCCTCAAATTGCTCACTAAATGCAGCCTGAGAATCTACAAAATGAAATAAAGCTTTTTGTGTCTATCTTTGGTTTAAACCAGCATCTGCAGTTCCTTCTTACACAAACTAAAATGAAAACTGGCTTCTAAAGAGTCATTACCTAGATGAGCAAGTCTTGGTGATCAAGGTACTCGAGAGACCAGGAAAATCAACCATATGCACTGAGAACATTAGTTTGAGAAGTGTTTGAGAAGTGCTGAGAAAGTACAACTGATTAAATTCTAGGATCACATTCAAATTTTATTGCCCAACGATTTTATTATGTGCAGATCCCCTACCGTGAATTATTTGTGGTGTGTTATATTCCAACATGAAAAACATATCCAAGCCAAATAACTTCCAGTAATTCAAAATAAAATCACTCAAAATAATGTGCTAATAACTGAACCACCAGATTGAAAACCCAGTTACTACATACATCTTGACATCAAACTCAAATATAATAGATTAGAGTTAGTACTAAACCAAGAGCACTAATTCAAAGAAAAAACACATTAAACCTACAAAAGATCAGGAAAGATCAACCCCAATTGCAATGCTCAATTTGATTCGCAAGACCTAGGTCTACACTTATGAAATGCTCAGACCACAGATCTCCCCATCTTTTGATGGTAACAAAAACTGCTCAAACAAAATGTTATTTTTTCATTTTTCAGTATCAACAAGGGCTCTGGGAATTCTGAGTCAGAAGCTCAGTTTAAATCACATAAGAGATACAAGCACAAAATAAGCTGACGTTTCCACTCGAAGTGCAAGGCAATGCTGCCGTATTAAGTGCAAATGCGATCATAAACTAAGACCTCAATGTAGCAATGTTACAAAATTTTGAGATTTTAAAAATCAAGTCTGCAATTTATCCCATCAGATAAAGCATAACAAGAAGTTTAATTTGACACCTAATTTACTTTCATATCTTCAGTATTAAGAAAGTTATGGCCATTTTCATGCTCGGAAATGAGTATCTTGCTTCCCATTGCCTTTCAATTGACTTAACTCAAAAGCTGTGATCTGGAAAAATTAAAAGCCCATAACTTTATTAAAAATTAAGAGAACTCAATGAAATTTTCAGTCATTATAGATTGAAGCATTCTGAAACAAATATTAAACAATCTTACTTGGATTACCTGAAATTAAAGTATATAATTAGTTAGTTATCTAATTGTAGCTAATTACAAAATTCAATGAGTAGATCTAAACATCTATGAATTTCTTAAGAAAAGATAAACTTTTTTTTAATTGCCTAAGTGTCCAAATAACATTCACACAATAATCCACAATATAACATAATTTTTAAATCTCATTTTCATGAATTTCTGGGCCAAATGGAAGGAATTTAGTGTTTTATGCTGTAAATTAATGGCCATTTAAATCAACTAGCGAGTGGGTTTTAGCGGAATGCGGTGGATTGGAACGTTGCGGTCAGTGGTGAAGTCGGGGGGAAAAATACTGGGGGTTCATACATTTTTTGGGGACCCCATTTCGCAACATAAAAATATTATTAATGCCTCCCGAAAAACCAACTTTTAATAAAAAAATAAAGTATTTACCTTTTTTTCTCCCCTACGGAAAATGCTTCCGGTGGTCTGCGGTCACGGCTTTTGAAGGTGATTTTTAAATTACTCTAGTTAATAAATAATCTAGAGTAATTTAAAAATACCTTAATGGATGAAATGTCGGAGCGATTTTTCTTCCGCAATTAAATCGCCCGACATTCATCGATTATCCTGGTCTGGTGAAAATCGGCACTTTAAGCCCGCCCCCCTCTGACAGGCGCTAAAGTCGCGCACACGGGGAGCGGCAGAAGTGCACCGCCGCTAAAGGTAAGTTTTGTAACATACCTACTCAATGTTCAAATAGGTCAGTACACAAGATAGCATGGCACAATTCAAAGCTGAGGGAAATATCCCATGTGTAGTTCCATCACAACAACCTGGCTCTCAATGTCAGTAAGACCAAGGAACGGATTGTGGACGTTGGAAGAGGAAGGATGAGGACCCACAAATCTGTCTATACCGACAGGACGATGGTGGAGAGAATCAAAAGTTTCAAATTCCTGGGCGTGCATATTTCTGAAGATCTTTCCTGGACCCAGCACACTGATGGAATTATAAAGAAAGCCCATCAACACCTCTACTTTCTGCGATTCGATGTGTCAGTGAGGACTCTCGTGAACTTCTGCAGGTGCACAGTAGAGAGCATAAGGACTGCTTGCATCATGGCCTGGTCCGGCAACTTAAATGCCCAGGAACGAAGAAGAGTAACAAAAGTGGTGAACACTGCCCAGTCCATCACAGGTGATAACCTCCTCGCCATCCAAGGGATTTACAGGAATCGCTGCCTCAAAAAGGCTGCCAGCATCAGAGACCCACACCACCCTGGCCACACACTCATTTCACTCCTACCATCGGGAGGAAGATATAGGAGCCTGAAAACTAACGTGCAGGTTGAAGAACACATTCTTCCCAACAGCCATCAGACTATTAAACACTACAACGTCCAAATAAGCTCTGAAGTATATCGACTTAGAAGCATTGGTTTTTGTACCATTATAGTTTATTCATTTTAATGTGAACACACACACCTATTTTTTCTTGTATATTATATTTTTAACGGAGTACTATGTTTATATATTCTGTTGTGCTGCTGCAAGTAAGAATCTCATTGCGCCAACCTCTTGAGACATGACAATAAAGCACTTGACATCAATAGACAAATGACTGCACTACAGATCGTGGCAGCTTGCTACATCCAATTTCCTAACTTACAAAGTAACCCTACTTCAAAAGGAATCAGCCGTGAAATATTTCTAATCATTTCAAAAGATTAAGTGCTACTAAAATGCAAATTATTTCCCTCCACAGATAATACCAGGAAACAAAAAAAATGAGGATGAAACACTGCACGCAAGAACAAAACGGAAACATTTTCCATATCAAGGCCATTTACAGATGCAGCCTCTCATTCTTTTTTAACCTACCACCTACAGACATCATCAATGCCATGAAGCGCAAGGAAGAAGCTTGAACAGAAAGAGGGGCCATTTATAGATTACATTTCCAGGGACTGAAATAGACTTCTTCAGTGCACACATTAGGTCACGCAAGATCCTATGGATTCTTCTAACCAACTCATTCCCATTCAGTGACACAGCATGCACACAACACATATGTCAAAGATAGACAAAAAAGCTGACGTAACCCAGCGGGACAGGAAGCGTCTCTGGGGAGAAGGAATGGATGATGTTTCGGGTCGAGACCCTTCTTCAGACATTGCAAGGACTTCATTTGGTGGACACACAAATACACAGAATTATTTTTTCTTCTTGACTCAACAACCAAGCATTGAAGCACAGCAAGTTCAAACCTCACCTACTAAAAAACTCCTGACATTGCACAAATGTAACTCACCAGTGATGGGAGCACAGAATCAGGGGGTTCATACAGAGTTGATGTGGACAAGCTTTTCCCTTTGAGAATAGGGAAGATTCAAACAAGAGGACATGACTTTAGAATTAAGGGACAGAGGTTTAGGGGTAACATGAGGGGGAACTTCTTTACTCAGAGACTGGTAGCGGTATGGAATGAGCTTCCAGTGGAAGTGGTGGCGGCAGGTTCGTTGGTATCATTTAAAAATAAATTGAATAGGCATATGGATGAGAAGGGTATGGAGGGTTATGGTATGAGTGCAGGCAGGTGGGACTAAGGGAAAAAAGTTGTTCGGCACGGACTTGAAGGGCCGAGATGGCCTGTTTCTGTGCTGTAATTGTTATATGGTTATATGGGTTGAGAGGAGAGCCCAGAGGTGGGCTTATTGAGAACTCCATGGACTTGGACTAAAAATAACATGTTTTGCCCCACCACTCCAAATTAAAGAAATAGATTAATTACATTAATATAAACTCAATTTAAGGGATGTCCAAAGCTTCAATGCCACAGAGTAATTCTCGACAGGCACAAATTAGCTGATTTCAGAGCTTAAAAGCAGATTTATTACCATAGGAAACCCCAAGGTACAATGTAATGAACAGGTTCTGCACAGGCTGATGTTTGGAACAACTCATTTAACACTACCCACATACAAACATACCATATCCTTGACAACTGTGTTACCTTAAGGCCACCACTTGCCAGAGTTGTTTTGAAGGGATACTTCCCTGTTAGGGAAGTGCTGAGTTGTTAAAAGAGCCATCAAGCTGGCAATTGTTCAAACCAGTTAAATATGCTGCTTAAGGCATTAGTATTCCTGCTAGGAGGCATTAACTCAAGGCGACGCAAACATTAATAACAATCCTCACTTCAGCAACACATCTCTAGTGCCAGTAATATGTCAATTCAAAACATTCAGTGCCTTCTGTATTGGGCTCTGCTTGCTCACCACCTAGTTAAGCAGGCTTTAAAATGCATGTGGTATAGCTCCCAGTAGATCAGGCAACAAACATTATGGGCTGAAGGGCCTGTTCCTGGGTAGTACCGATCTATGTTCTAACAACCTAACCCACCTTCAGTACAGATACTCAAACAAACAATCCATGATCATATTGATCAGCCATGATCATATTGAATGGTGGTGCAGGCTCGAAGGGCCGAATGGCCTACCCCTGCACCTATTTTCTATGTTTCTATCAACGTCTGACTGCTAATCCAAGTGTTCCAGTAATAACATTAAAATTCCTTTAGCACAATCTTAGCATATGAATCAGTAACCATCTTGTGGCAGAGATCAGCTATAAAGCAACCCACTTAGCTGAAAAATCCATCAGTAACACACTGTGACTCAAAGTGGAATACTATGTAGGAAAGTCAATGCCAGCACTAATATCCAGCTAAAAAGTACATTACTTCTAGAATAGCTCGATTGCGTGGGATTTATAGCAAGCTTTTGAACAGTTTTAAAAACTTGCAATTATACAAGGCCGTAAAGTTTGACATTTTGAAATCAAGCCTCCTGGAAAAATAATAGGGCAGATGATGTTCATTGCATCAGTTGAAGGCAAATACACCCATGGACTGGCCACCTTTAAAATGTCTGAATAAACACGTGGAAATAGTCAATTCTCATACAAGACTAGTTTCATTTGGAGAATTACAAATCGCCCTTTCATAAAGAATGCAGCAGGTGCAGTGAGAACTCACAACATGAGAGGCATAGAGGGCAGACAGTCAGAATCCTTTACCCAGGATGGAAAAATAAAATAAAACAATAGGAGGCACAGCTTTACGTCGAGGAGCAAAGGGTAAAAGGAGATGCACGGGGCAGGTTTTATTTTTACACAGAGGATGGTGAGTATCTGGAACGCACTGCGCGTGGTTGAAGCAAATACGTTAGCGACATTTAAAAGACTTATAGGTGTGTGGATATGCAGGGATTGGCCTCATCAGCGACAACGATGAGTCGGCCTACAGGGAGGAGGTTCAGCTCCTAACAGCATGGTGTGCCGACAATAACCTGGCCCTCAACTCCAAGAAGACCAAGGAGCTCATTGTGGACTTCAGGAGATCGAGAGGCTGCACGCACAACCCCATCCATATCAACGGGACGGAGGTGGAATGTGTTTCCAGCTTTAGGTTCCTGGGGATCAACATCTCCGATGACCTCTCCTGGACCCAGATCCTCGCTGATCAACAAGGCTCACCAGCGTCTCTTCTTCCTGAGGAGACTTAAGAAGGTCCACCTGTCTCCCCAGATTCTGGTGAACTTCTACCGCTGCACCATCGAGAGCATCCTTACTAACTGCATCACAGTATGGTATCTGCTCTGTCGCCGACCGGAAAGCTCTGCAGAGGGTGGTGAAGATCGCCCAACGCATCACAGGCTCCTCACTCACCTCCATTGAGGCTGTCCATAGTAAATGATGCCTGCGCAGGGCGCACAGCATCGCCAGGGACAGCTCACACCCCAACCATAGACTGTTTACCCTCCTCCCATCCGGAAGATGCTGCAGGTCCCTCCGCTGCCGGACCAGCAGGCTCAAGAACAGCTTCTTCCCTGCGGCTGTCACACTTCTCAACGCGGCACCTTAATGACCGCCTGTCTCCACGTCCCGTCCCGTCCCCCCCCCCCCCCCCCCCCGCGCGGACACTGCATATATATATATGTACATTAACTCATACTACTGAGCAATTACTTGTTCATTCGTAAGTTTGCCCTTCGGAGATACAAACTGCATTTCGTTGTCTCTGTATTGTACACTGCACAATGACAATTAAAGATTGAATTGAATTGAAAGGGAATGGAGGGATATGGGTTATGTGTCAGTACATCAGTGAAAGTCTTGGCATCACGTTCAGCACAGACATTGTGGGCAAAAGGGCCTGTTCTTTTAGAGTTTGGAGACAGCGCGGAAACAGGCTCTTCTGCCCATCAAGTCAGTGCCGACCAACGATCATCCGTACACTAGTTCTATGTTATCCTATACACCAGGCACAATTTACAGTAGCTAATTAACCTGCACGTATTTTGGATGTGGGAGGAAACTAGGAGCACCTGGAGAAAACCCACACGGTCACAGGACGATAAGTACAAGCTTCGTACACTCAGCACCGTAGTCAGGAGGGAACCTGGATCTCTGGACATGACGGCAGCAACTCTCCTGCTGCGCCACTGTGCCGTCTGTTCTACGTTCTATCAGTGCTCTACACAACAAGATAAAAGTTCAGCCGTGATCTTGAAGATTGGCATTGGAAGCTCAAAAGACCAAATGGCCTAATGTTGGTGCTATTTATTATAATCTAACCGTTCCTAAATAATGTCAATTGAACTTTGATTTGACTCCCAGTTATAAGGGAGTGGCTCACAGTTCTGAATTGTTGATTGTCCTGCATTTCTGTACAACAGGCGGGTTGCTTTTTATAGATCTGATCACTTTGCTGTTTCAATGACTAATTGCTATCCAAGTTTACAAGCTCGCAGAATCTCTAATCACTGAATATAGTTGCCCAGCAAGAACTGTTGGGCAGCTACAAACAGCTCCCGATTTGGAAACAAATAGGTTTCTGTCCTGGAATCGATTTTCCATTAAAGCTAAATATTAGGACATTCCCTCCACAGTAGATGCTGGCAAAATGCTAAGGTACAGTTTCACATCTCCACTTTCTTTGCTTCCGCCCATGAAATCAACAATGCACAAAGGACAGGACAGCATGTTCCTTGATTGCGTAAGCTCTTTGACTGAGGGGCTGCAGTTGAAGAGCATCAATAATTAAACATCCGTAATGAGACCAACTGGGATTAAATAATTTACATTGACAGTGGCTTTCGCTTTTAGAATGGTTCAAAACAGTCAATGTATGCACTCTCTGAAATGCTGCCAGAGCCTAATTGGAAGCAAAAGCCTCAGCCAAAACACCAAGTGCTGGAGGGATTCAGCAGGTCAGACAGCATCAGGGAAGCAAATGGACAGGCGACATTTTGGATTGGGACCGTTCTGTAGACTGGAGGCCATCAATTTGAACACAAAGTTCCCATCGAGATTGAACTCTACTTCTGCTAGTTATTACATAACCAGCAAATCTGTTCTGCTGTTTGAAGTACAGAATACAACACTACAAATCCTGATCACGTCAGCTATGGTTGTATTTAGTACAACCTAGATAAACTGAGAAAAGTAGGAAACAGTAACCATAAATGCCATCCCATTAAGGGGGTTTTAAATAATCAATTGAAGCAGTCACAGAATGTTCTTCAGTGACGAGTGGATTCTCTTTACAATGGGGCCAATTTTTATAATTTCCCCCCCCCCCCCCCCCGTGTTCCTACGCAACAGAGTATTACCAGATAGGTAATTTATCAATGACTGCATGCTCTATAGTCTGCCAGCATTTGGTCCATATCCCTCCAAAACCCGTTCTATCCATGTACCAGTTTAACTGTTTCTTAAATGTTGCGATAGACCCCGCCTCAATTCTGGCAGCTTGTTCTATACACCCCCCCCCCACCCTTCATGTGTAAAAGACACCCCTCAGATTCCTATTAAATCTTTCCCCCATCACCTTGGTCCTCTGGAACTCAAGATGCAAATGAAGGCTATGTTTACTCCAACTACTCTCCTACCTCTAATCCAGCTCACAGCTTTTAAGAGAAGCCTCTTGACCCAACTGCTCCTACAAGGAGTTGCTGAAGCGAGCAGCACAACTTTCATTGATGGGAGGGTGGAAAAGTACACTCCATGAGCGAGCAACGTAGACGGATATGCAGGTGGGAGTTGACTGAAACACTGACCCAGTCCAGTTGGGCTGAATGACCAGTTTTTCTTTCCAGCAGAAGACTTTCTTTTTTTTTCCTTAACAAAAAGCAAATGCACACTGAAAAACATCTCATTGACAGATGTGGGTGTAAACCCCGGGCTGATCTAGTTTAAACTAGATTATATATACATTTTCTCCTCCCTGTGGATCTCCCCAAATATTCCCCGATCTTGGAGGAGTTGGCAGATTGCCAGATGCGAGAGGGCTTAGCTTCAACCCTTGGGGAGCGGTATCATGCTGAATTAATCTTTCACCGTGATGTAGGGGCATTTTTTTTGCTGAGTGCTGAGAATTTCTTTCCTCCTTCCAAAATGAAACGAGAGCAGAGTAATTCTGGATAGTAGCCTAGCAACTGGTGATTAACGCTTGCCATATTAGTTTAGATTTTAGCCTTGTTTTAAACAGGTTATATTGCCATTAAAAGCAAATGTTTTCCATACATATCTGCTATTAATGAGAAGCTGCTGTAAGATTTAATAATGCTTTTTGAAGCAGATATTCACATTTTAGACCATGTGATGAGCATGTTCACTTCAATGACAATGTTTTAAGGTTGAAGACCATCACGGCTGTATGCTACATTGGAGAATTGCTGCTCTAGGAAGATGTCCAATAATACTGTCCACTTCAGTAGGCCTTTCAGGCACACTCTATGCTTTTTGTAAAACTTGCCTCAAGGGCATATTGTTATTATGAAGTATCAGACAGTTGTTTGCTTAAGGAAGTTTGCTTTGTGGATCATGCTTTTTGGCTCATCATCCTGAACAATTAGTGTTATTGAATTGGATACCTTTCCACTTTACTTCTTGTATCGTTCAGCCCATTCACATATTGGTTTACGCTCCCTAATAAAGTTCCCAATGCTCCCCCCAGAAGAGTGATGTGAAGGCATCCGAGGAGCTCTCTAAGCAATCATTGTGTTTGAGGATAGCTGTGTGCCATACGACTTTACAGCTGGATGAGGAATATTCCTTTGCCTCAACAATTACTGCTTAGACTGCTGGAGGAACATGGTGGGTAATCTTTTGGGTCATAGCCTGGTTTTCTAATTCTTTTATTTGAACGTACCCAAATTTGACTCCGTAGCTTGGCCTGTGCTTCCCTGTTGAGAATGAGATTTTCTGATGTTTCTGTGCTGTTGGAAATAAGTTGCATTTATATAGTACCTCCCACTACTAGGTCACATAGCATTTCATAACTCTCCTGCAGTTCTGCTCCCACTCTCCCTCCCACCAGATGAAACATATAGATTTCCCTGGTCCTTGGTTTCAGCCCACCAGCCTCCTAATCAAACACATCACTTTCAACATCTTTGCCACCTTCAACGTGATCCCACCACCAGAAGTACATTCCTGCCAATACCCATTTCCATGGAGAGCACTCCCTGTGCAACTCCTTGGTTTGTTCATCCCTTCCCACCCGAACTGCACCTTCCCCAGGTGCATTTACCTCTGTAACCGCAGGAAATATAACCTATCTCAGTTCCATTCAGACTATTCCAAATTAGACAGAGCTTCACATGCACCTTGGCAATCCTCGTGTGTTTCATTCATTGCTGATGTGTCTTTCTTTACATCTGGGAAACTAAGTGTTTGTTGACTTTTCTAAGACTAGTGTAGATGGGACATGTTGGCCGGCGCGGGCATGTTTTGCCAAAGGGTTATTTCCACGCTGTATCACTGATTCTATGACTAACAAGATTGTTCTGCAATCAAAGTAGGAAATAAAAGGGCGAGAATGAACCAGATAACAGATCCTGCAGAAAGATAAAAAAATATTGTGCCAAAATTGACGTTTGCCTGGTTTTACTATCAACAAGAGTCATTCACAATCGACTTCAGAAAGCAAAGTGGAACAATGCTGAATGGAGATTCAAGGCCCTCGGAGTAAATGTCACCCATGAGCTGTCTTGGTCTAAACACGTTGACGTTCCAGCCTAAAAAAGCACACTAATGCCTCTACTTCGTCAGAACAGTAAGAAAATCTGGCATGTCACCATGACTCTTACCAATTTCTACGAATGTACTGTAGAAAGCACCCCATCAAGATGTATCATAACGGTTTACCAACTGTGCTGTCCAAGACCACATGAAATTGCAGAGAACTGTGGATATAGCCCAATCCAATCCAGCCCTCCCCCCCCCCCGATTGTTTTGCATGCTATCCACTCAGATCAGAAAATACAATACATATGTGCAGTCAACTCCCACTAAAGTACAATAGATAAAGGCAAAGGCAATGATACAGAGTGCAGAATATAGTTCTCAGTGTGGCAGAGCACCAGTTGCTTCAACAAAATCAAACATCCACGGGTAGAAGGTAGCTACGGAAGAACCTTTCAGAAGCCTGTAACAAAGGGGGATGAGTAGAGATTTCCCGATGCTGCGGGAGTTTTGCCCCTGGGAAGGGCCGTTTGGTTACGTGTCACTAGTGGCATGGTCAAAAATGACACCAAAACACTACATCTATTTGTTTGTGCACGTCCGGTTGATTGCATTGGTCGAAAAAGGTTGGACCACGTGAAGGTTGCAATCCTTCCCACCCACACTGACTTGAACAATCTGCCCAACATGTCCCGCAACCCTTCTGGTCGTCCGTTAAATGCCTGGAAGACTGAGTGGCGCAGGGCCTGGAAAGATGCCAACACCAACATCGGGGAGGTCATCACAGACCCCACAGTGAAACCACCAGGTTTTAACCTCCATCGCAAGCAATGGCTAACCCTGAACAGAATCCGCACCCTCCATGCAAGAACAGCCCATCACCTGCATAAGTGGGGGATGACAGACAGCCCTGCTGTCTGCGACTGGGGACATCCAGACCAGACCATCCCACACATTGTGAATGACTGCCCACTGAGCCTTTTCCCTGGTGGCATCAAAGCCATCCACCCAGTAACTGATGGTGGAGGTGTTATCAACTATTCTCAACTATAACATTTGGAGGTGTTATCAACTATTCTCATTGATTGTGGTCTGTGGATCTTTAAATTGACAATCCAATGGCAGATGGGGTACTGATTCCTAGATCCATAAGTTTGGATGGGATTATGGTGCATCTCATGCTGCCTCCTTAGCTGTAACACTATATACAGCACTCTGGTTATTTTTCTCTTTATACTATCTGCTGTACCTTATTGTACTCGTGTATCATATGATCTGACTGGATAGCATGCAAACCAAAAGTTTTTCACTGGTTCGCAGTAAACATGACAATATAAACCAATACCAGTTATTTCAATATGCCTGAATTTCATAACATTTTTGTATCCATAAAGATTCTGTCAATGAAATGGGAATTTGTTAACTTATGAAAATTACTTTTATCTCTCTCCTACGTTTTGAAAGTAACATTTTCACCGCTCTCATCAATTCCACAGGCAACCATACCAAGTTTTGTTTAGAGACAGTGTGGGAACAGGCCCTTCAGCCCACCTGGTCCATGCCAACCAACAATCCCCGCACATTTACACTACCCCACACACACACACAAACATTTTTACATTTACCACGCCAGTTTAACGACATGCCTGTACGTCTTTGGAATGTGGGAGGAAGCCGAAGATCTCGGAGAAAACCCA
This sequence comes from Raja brachyura, assembly GCA_963514005.1. The sequence goes on along the minus strand of OY740804.1, from coordinate 38,539,610 downwards.
TGCCATTACGGGGAGAGCGTACAAACTCTGTACAGACAGCACCCGTAGTCGGAATCGAACCCAGGTCTCCGGTGCTGCAAGTGCCGTAAGGCAGCAACTCTACCACTGGGCAACCGTGCCGCAACCAAGTCTCCACTTTTTGAATGTATATGACTAAAAATAAGACAAACCCCATTCTAATTTCCATGAGCAGGTTTCTTCAGTAAGCATTAATTTCAAAGCAATAAACCCACTGTAAGCCATTCATGCTCATCGTAACAAGATCAACTACAGGCATAGACTAGAAGCATTTAGATAACCTCCAAACTGTGTAGCTTCTCGTATGGGCACCCCGTTATCTCTCTGAAGAGTCTCAGTCTGAAGGAGGATCCCAACCAGAAATATCACCGATACACGTTCTCAAGAGATACCGCCTGGCCATGTTGAGTTATTCCAGCACTTTGATCCGTTTATCTGTTTCGTAAATACTCTGCAGAGAAATAATTTGGGCAATCTGATTTACAGGCCTTCATTACAAAGCTCAGCTGCACACACATGCCGATAAGCCATCAAGGAAATTTCACATTACGCAAATACCCTGTACATTTGATAAAGCATTTTGGTCTACCAGATATGTTATAGTGCTATATGATCCCTACTCTTTCCCGGACCATTTGCCTTTAGGTATATTTTTCCAATTGCTCATGTTACTTTTGCCGTTACTGGTAGGACATTTCAGATTTATAAGAATACATTTATAATCCAGATTATAAGACTTTCTTCTCTCTTGGCTCGGGGTTCTTTTAACCTCCTTAATCCACATCCTTTTGCCAGTTCTACTGTCATAATTCATAATTTTAGACCACAGCTACAAACGTGTTTCAGGATCACACCAGGTTCTCTCCAGTGCCCATACATACATTCATGCAGTCAATCTCCTTTCACACGTTATTCCCTGGTACACAAGGGAATACTATGCTCCTCCTGGCAATTAACTAGTGTTTCATATATTTTCGTATTGCTGGCTGCAATGTACATAATTAGGTATCTGGATTAAAATACAGATCTCAGGTGCCCCATTTGCCAGTGCCTTAAGTACATCATAGTCTCCACACACCATGGAATGGATAATTAACTTTGTTTTATTAACTGCATGAGTAGAGGGTGTACACTCATAAAGGTGATTAATACTGTGCCATCCAGCATCTGCACTCCAAAATAAATTGTGCTCAACTGTGAATGAAGATTACTTTACATGCAATTTTAGCTCAAGGATTCAGAATCCCAATTATGTTCGACATCCCAGTAGATCCTCTTCCCTGTGCCCTCAAACCACAGTGACACAGTTCCCGTATATCAAACCAGCTTTATTCCCTTCCGAACATTTATAAAACACTTTACACTTCATGAACCATACTTCTGAGTGCAAGATACACAACAGTTAATTCACACGCGATGGGCTTCCACAAACAGCGACATGGCAATATACAATACAATCCACTTGAGTAATGTTTGATATAAAAAATAATTACTGGCCAGGAGGCGAGGACAGATGGGCCTCAATTTAACATCTCATCCAAAAGTCAGCAGCTCAGATGATGTCCTCCTGATACTACCCAGAAATGTTAACCCAAATGGCGTGCTTTGAAAAGTATTTTGAGAAACTTCAGCACATAACCCATGGGAGAGGTCAAGTCCTAACACAGTAACAGTCATCAGCTCTGTGTAAAGGCAAGTCACTTCAGCTTCATAACACAGATGCTTATAACAATACGATACGATAAAACTTCATTCATCCCCGGAGGGAAATTGGTCTGCCGACAGTCACAACACACAAGGCCCAAAAACGTGAAATTAAAAGTGAAAACAAAATGAAAAGGACAAGTGACTGCTAGCTGCCATGTGCGCAGCACCTTCAACAAATGAACAAACAAACATTATCCTCAGGACAGAGGGTTCAAAACTAGTTCCCCCCCCCCCCCCCCCCCCAACACCGGGTCCGGCTTTGTATTCCCACTGTCCCTCAAGGCAGCCTCCCGACGTCGGGTCCCCAATGTTCTTCACAGCGGTCCCCCATGCCGGGTCTCCATTGTCTGCCATCGAGGTCCCCTCTGCCGCTGAGGTTGCCACGGCGGAGGCTCCAGCTGCTGCCGAGGCGCCCATTGCCGCCACCGTTAAGGCCCCTTCGGCCCAGAAAAGCCTCACCATCCGACTTCACCGCAGTCCCCTAGGAAGACTGTGGGACGAGTCGGGCCTATCGGGGCACGTTCTGGTCTTCAGTCGTCGTTCTGGTCGGACGTGGCGTGGTTGTTCGGCAGGTGGATCGGGCCCACACGGGAAGTATAACGGTAAATACTTCATTCTTAACAGCAGCCTAATTAATCCATTCTGAAGAGTTAATGTTAAACAAGTTCTGATATGATACAGTGAACATACTGATAGGCTAATTAGGAATCTTAGCATTGATACAAACTTCAATAAATTCAGTCTCAGGAGATGAGCTGAAAGAAGCGAGATCAAAATTTCAGAAGGTAATCAGGAAAAGTATATATCAACTATTCGGTTCAGCTAGCTAGGCAGTCACAAAATATAGAGTTAACTAATCATAGTCAATCTCAATCAATTAGTGTAAAACAGGCTCAGGGGATAAACCCAGTGCTGGAAAAGTTTTATGTAAGAAAGTTTACAAGGATGTTGTCAGGACTTGAAGGCCTGAGCTATAGGGAAAGGCTATGCCCCCTTTATCGGGAGGATTCTTCCCCCACCCCCTATCAGGAGGAGCCCCCCCTCTATCGGTAGACGCTATTTGATGCCCAGAATTCAGGTTTCTACCAAAACTTGTTATTTCTCAAAAACTGATTTTAAAAAGTCATCCCTCCATTCCGCTGCCAAATAAATCAACAGCAACTGTTTCCACCATCTCCCTAAACGATCTGTTCCAGAGCTTGGCCTATCTCACTATTTAACAAAACACAAAGTGCTGGAGCAACTCAGCAGGCCAGGCAGCATGTGTGGTGCAAATGGATAGGCAACATTTCAGGTCAGGACCCTTCTTCGGGCTGATTGTGGTCCAGGGGAGAAACCTGGAAAAGAGGTGAAGTAGGTTAAAGTTTGACGAATAATATGTGGGAGAGGGGTTTCATTGGCACAGGTTGGACAAAGGCTAGAGGAAAAGGAGACTGATAAGATGAGAAGGGGAGTGAAAGGCAAAGGCAGAGAGAGTTATAGATGGAAGAGGGTGAGGAATAAGGGAAGGGGAAAGAAGGGCAGGATAGTGGGAGAAATGGGTGCACACTGGGGTGGGACCACGGAAAAAAAAAAAGAGGGTGGAAGGGGAGGGCGTTAGTTAAAATTGGGGAATTCGATGTTCATGCTTCCAAGTTTACAAGGGGGAATACAAGTGCTGTTCCTACAGTTTTCCTGTTGCCTCACTCTGGCAATGGAGGCCAGAACAGAAAGATCAGTATGGGAAGGAGATGAGGAGTTCAAATGATTAGCAATCGGGTGACCCAGCAGGCCTCAGTGGACCAAGCGCATGCTTCGCAAAACGGTAGCCTAGTCTGCGCTCGGTAATGTAAAGGAGGGCACAAATGGAAATGTGGCCAAAACATTGGCAAGACCGATCATGGACTAGACGACCATTTCATGTAACACTTACGCTTGGTTCAACCGATTGCTAACTATTTTATCTCCCCTTCCCATACCAACCTTTCTGCCCTAGCTGCCTCCATTGCTGAGGTGAGGCCACAGGTAAACTGGAGAAACAGCACCTCATATTCCACTGACTGGCCCAGCACTATGAACGTTGAATTGAATACAATAAATTTTATAAGCCAAGTTTGTGTACATACAAGGAATTTGTCTTGGTGCTTTGTATATCATACCCTCAGCCCCCTCGTCCTCATTCCTGTGGCTCCACTCCAATGTGCACCCATTTCTCCCATTATCACTCCCCTCGTCTCCCCACCCCAATCTTCTTCCACCTATATCCTTCCCTCTGGCTTTACATTGTCCTCCTCATTTGACTCTTTAGTCTCCTCGTCATCTCTGCTCTTTGTCCACCCATCTCCCAGGCTCTATCCTGTCCTCACTTTTCCAGTTTTCACCCCCGTATTGTTGCCAGAAATGCTGCCGATCTATGTCCTCCGGAGATGCTGCCTGACCTGCTGAGTTACTCAAGTGTGTCGTGTGTTTTGCTCAAGATTCCAGCATCTGCATTTCGTTGTCACTCCCTCTAAGTATTGTTTCCTTAGGTCTGTTTTAAAATCACACTCAACCACAGGCCACATTCTCTGGCTTCACTGTATTGGACAAGATAAAACAACTGACCATAGTCAACATTATACAATCTCTTTACCATCGATTAAACAGTGACTTAATTATTTCTCAACCAGATCAAAGAATAACTATAGAACAAAAGACCATCAAATCCTTTGATTTCATCCAAGAGCAATCCTGCTAATCCCAATTTTCTACCCTCTTTCTACAGGCCTGCAACCCCCCCCCCCCCCCCCCACCAATTCCAGGTACTTATCCAGCTTTCTTTTCAACATTACAACTGAACCTGCACCCACTATACCTGGGAATGAATTCTAGACCCAACTACTCACAATGCAAAAACATTCCCCACCATTTTTCTGTTCTGTTGTCTTGACTAAATGTCATTAAGCATTTCAATAACACTTACCTCCACAGCTTCTTCTGGCAACTTGTTCCATATACTCAACACCCTCCGAGTGAAAAAGTTACCCCAAAGTCCCTTTTAAACCCTTCCCCTTGCATCTTACGTCAATGCCATCTAGTTTTAGACATCCCTACCCTAAAAGACTGGGACTATTCAGTTTATCCGTGAACCTCATGATTTTACACACTAGATAATGTCACCCCTCAACATCCTACGTCACAATGAGAATAGACCCAGTCTACCTAGAAACTCTTTCCAACTCAAGCTTTCCTGTCCAGGAACACGCTCGTGAATCTTCTTGGCACTCTTTTCAACCTATCCACATGTCAAGAAATTACTCAATATCCAAATCGATGGCCTTCAAAGCAGCAGAGCACTGTTGCTGTGTACCATTGATGGATTCAGTTGCCACAGTCCTGTGCCAAGTCTCTGTGCGTACGTTCTCAATCAGGACCAGACCCTTCACCTAGTTGCTGCTCAATACACAGCATCAATGCCATCAAATCCTGCATGTCACCAAAACAGCTGGCAGCACCAGTCAGATTCAAGACAGGGTTACCAAATTCACAGTGGGCCCCAAAAAGCAAACCAAAGTTAACCAAAAATAGTGTTTGAAAAAAGGAGACAAAAGAAAAGTAAATGAGCCCAAGTCAATAAATCAAATATTTAGGTAGCTCTTATTGATGAAACACAGGATATCATGTAAACACAGGCTTCCATGTCTCCGTTTTTGTAAGACCCTCACTATGCTCATACAGAAAAGTCATCCTTCAATAATCTAAATGATTCACCATTATGACTAGGATTCATTCCACCACAATGATTCTAACTAACCTGACGAAGAATTTACTCCACAACTCCATAATATCCTTAACACAAAGAACCCGCCTCGAAATTCTTAAAGGATAACAGTTACAGTGTATATCACCGAATTGTACAATACCACGGATCCACTCTATCCCAATGACATGTCACCCAGCCATCGTCCATCCTAAACCACCACCGTCCCGGCAGGGTCACGCACCCCTGCCCGCAAGGGTCTTGCCCTCCCACCCTTTCGGTGGGGTAATGCACCCCCTCCCAAAGTCACACCACCCTCCCGGCAGGGTCTTGTCCCTCCCTGTACACCCTGTCCCTGTACAGTTGCCCTCTCCCCGGCCCGGCCCGCTCACTCACTCACTCACCTGGCCGCACGGTGCGCACCCGGACGGGCTGCGGGAAGTGGCTGACGACGGCGCGCACGTCTCGGCGGGTGAGGCCGCTGACCGGGGTGCCGTTCACCTCCAGCACGATGTCGCCGGCACACGGGCCGGGCTCGGCGTCGCCGGGAGCCGCGGCCAGCACCGGGAACTGCCCGAACTCCGCCCCGCCGCCCAGCTGCAGCGCTTCCCCGGCCACGGCCGCCTCCTGAGCCCGGCTCAGCCAGTGCCGTCTCCGGCGCAACGACTTGGACATGGCGGGGCTTGGGGCCGGGTCACCGGGTGCGCATCACAGCGAGACCCCGGGGCTCCCGGTCCGCTGGGCCCCTCGCCGCTGGCCGTGGGCCCCGCTCGCTCCACCCAGCGCTGGTGACCGGCTGCCGCTCTCTGTGGGCCCCGCTCTCTCCACCGAGCCCCGGTGACCGGCTGCCCCTCTCTGTAGACCCCGCTGTCTCGGCTGTCCGGAGCCCAAGTGACCGGTGACCGGCCGCCGCTCCCGCTCTCCCTCCGTCTCCGATGACGTCTTCACGCAAGTGGGCGGGGCGCGACGTTATGGGCATTACGTAACGTAAAGGGGCGGGGCCATGCCGTTTAGAGGCGGGGCTCCGCGACGTAATGAGTGGGCGTGTCGTAAAGGGGCGGGACGATCACTTGTAGGGGCTGGACTCTGTGACGTAAGGATCGGGCGTGACGTCGAGGGTCTGGATGTCACGCAAGGGAGCGGGGTCGCGACGTGGAGGGATGGGGTGTGACGTAACGGGGCGGCCAATCAGCATGCAGTCCCAGAGGGGCACGTCTCCGCTCAGCCCCGCCCACTGTGTTGTGACCCCGCCCCCTGCCCCAATGGTCCAAGTGGTCCAGGATGGAGATGGAGATGGAGATGGAGGATCTGCTGCCTGCTGCTGAGTCCTTCAAAAAGTCCTTCATTTTTTCAAAATGCTCGCTGAAAAACCCGCCTCGGCCTACCTGATCTCTTGGTTGCCAAACATGTTAACTCCCCCTCCCATTCCCTCACTGACCTTTCTGTCCTGGGCCTCCTCCATTGTCAAAGTGAGGCCAAACGCAAATTGGAGGAACAGCACCTCATATTTTGCTTGACAGCTTACAGTGGTATGAACATTGATTCCTCTAACTTCAAATAACTCTCGCTTTCCCCTCTCTCTCTGTCCCTCCCCGCCCTCGTTCTCCGACTAGTTTCACTGTCCTCCTGACTAATTTCACTGTTTCTATGCCTCCTTGCCACTTTCCCCTCAACTTACCATGAGCATTGTCTGCTTTATCTGTCCTTTTCACACCTTACCCTTCCATATCTCTAGTCTCATTCTTCCCTGATTCTCAGTCTGAAGAAGGGTCTCAAACCCAAAACACAACCCATTCCTTCTCTCCAGAGATGCTGCCAGTCCCGCTGAGTTACTCCAGCATTTTGTGCCTGCCTTCTGTTGTGTCTGCCTTCTGTTGAGTTTTGCTCCAATAAATACTTGGAAACAGGGAACTGCAGATGCTGGTTCTAAGGCTGCTGACCAGAAACATTGCCTATCCCTGTTCTTCAGAGATGCTACCTGACGCACTGAGTTACTCCAGCACTTTGTGTCTTTTTTTCCAAACAAATACTCATTCTTGCTTGCAAATCGGCATCGCTGGTAGAGCTACTGTCTCATGGCGCCAAATGCCCTGATGCCGTGTGCTGTCTGTGTGGGGTTTGCACATTCTCACTGTGAAACCCACTGAGTGAGCATCCTCGGAATGCTCTAGCTTCATCCCACATCTCAAAGATCTGTGGGTTTGTTGGTTAATCTGTAAAATTGCCCCTAATGTGCAGAGAGTAGATGAGAACATAGGGCAACATAGAACTATGGGTGAATGGGTGAACATTGGTGTCATGGACTCAGGTAAGCCAAAGGGCCTGATGCCATGCTCTATGTCTAAACCAAACTAAATCCTTCCAGTTTTAACCCAAATCTAGAAGGGCATTAGAAATAGAACAAGAATATGCCACCAATCTTTAAAGATCTCAGTCCTGTTCTGAGCAATTTTCAATGCTCAATCATTGGCCTTGACTCTAAAGTCTTGCAACATTTTCCAATGCGAATTATTACCATTGTTACACATCTAAGTCTTGTCTCCTAGCCCATTCTTAATTTATTTTATATTGTGATTGCTATCTTGGTAGTTTGGAAAGTGTGTCCTTTGCTATTTTCCAACATAAGGCAAAAATGACATCAAATCAGAAGAACTGTCCCGTTTCTGTGTTGGAACCAACTAGACCCCTTAATGTTTGTAAGATAGAACATACTTGCCATAAGTTTTAATTTCAATCCAAGTAGTCACAAATCGACAACACAAACATTGTTCCAATGTATTACTTTTCTGCCATTCCTCTTCAGGAGATCAGACTTAATTTGTGGTGATATTAAAAACCTATTAGCTTCCTCTTGTGGACATTGGCTACTACTGCAATTTCTGGCAGTCAGCTTTCATTGTGTGGTTGATATAGGGGGTACCCCCTAACTAGCATTTTACTGTCTAAAGCTCAATTGAATGTTAAGAATATGTGTTTGTATGTTCAACCAAATAGGCACTATTTTGTACAATTCCTCCCTTAAACACCTTTGCCTCGTCTCTCTTCTTTAATGACAATACTTAAAACCTATCTTTTCAACCAGAAGATAGACACAAAATGCTAGGGTAACTCAGTGGGACAGGCAGGATCTCTGGACAAAAGGAATGGGTGACGTTTTGGCTTGAGACCCTTCTTCAGACTTCTGCGTTTGTCATGCGTTCGTCTGGGCGAATAAACCATTGTTTGTATAAAATTTAGTTCGTTTTGGAGATATGAATGTTAAATCTGGCAGGTCAGTGATTGAGTTAAGACTGGTAGAAAATGGCAGCCTAGTTGAGGGCATGGTAAAATATGACGACGATCAAAAATAGGCAGCTTATTGTACTGGTTTTCACTTGGCATTCCCGTGTGCGACAAAATTCACAGTCCTGCTCTACTGTGCGGAAGCCACACTGCTATTTGCATGTGTTAAATGAGGTCGGGAAGCAAGATTTGACAAGATGATGCTTGCAAACAGACGTAGCAATCAAAGAGAAGAATCATTTGCAGTGAAAACTTTATCTTAATGTTCCAATTGATCCTTCCCTAATTTATGTGTTTTTTTAGATGAGCCCAAATCGGTCAATTTGCATTTTGATTATATGGTGTTGATTTAAAAAAAAACATTATTCAGCAATCAAAAGTTTCACTGGCACAGGATCTTAAATCACTCTTGTAAGTTGACTTTCAGTCTCAGTTGATCAGAATATATTCCTTCTACACCATATATAATTAAATAATAGCTAAATGGCACCAAGGTTAGAATGCAGAACTATATTATTGAATGTAAGATAGACACAAAAAGCTGGAGTAACTCAGTGTGGCAGGCAGCATCTCTGGAGAGTAGGAATGGGTAAGCTGCCTGTCCCGCTGAGTTACTCCAGCTTTTTGTGTCTATCTTCGGTTTAAACCTGCATCTGCAGTTACTCCAGCGTTTTGTGTCTATCTTCGGTTTAAACCAGCATCTGCAGTTCCTTCTTACCCAGTTCCTTCTTACACGTATTATTGAATGTAACTGGAACTGTATCACTATATGATGAAGGTAGATGCAAATGCTGGAGTAACTCAGAGGGACAGGCAGCATCTTGAGAGAAGGAATGGGTGATGTTTCGGGTCGAGACCCTTCTTCAGACAACTATGTTTTACAAGTTATATAAAGATGTTGCCTGGACATGACGTCGCCCATTCATTATATTTTGTGTCTATCTTTGGTGTAAAGCAGCATCCGCAGTTCCTTCCTACACTGTATCACTATATGCCTGGTTTGGTTTTTGCTAATCAGATAAACAACTTCAATATCAACTAAAACTGCATCACTTAAATGAACAGTATGATTTAATTAATATTTATTGTAACTTGCACCACTAAAATAAATTTCTGACCATATAACTGTTCTTCACAAATGCATTTATCAAAGCAGTTTGTATTCCCAGTATTTAGGTGGTTAATATAAACAGCATTTGATTGTAACCTCTGAGCTACTAAGTGCATCGGTTAGATATCTATTTCTTAATATCTATACACTGTAAATGGATCAATTATAATCATGTATTGTCTTTCTGCTGACTAGTTAGCACGCAGCAAAAGCTTTTCACTCTTGTGTCGGTTCATGTGACAATAAACTAAACTGAATTGAACTGATATCTTGTTGGTTGAAGAATCTACGATCAAAATAAGAGATCAGACTTTAAATAATTAAATCAGAAAAAGGTTTTACCTGCAGATGAAGACGGAAATGTGTAATTGCTTTTTTAAATAGCTATTGATGTTAAGTTAATGTTTAATTTTAATCCAGGTAGGTTTAAAGTTTTAATCAGTATACTCCAGTGAGGTGTACATACGACCATAAGACATAGGAACAGAATTAGGGCTTTGAGTCTACTCTGCCATTCAATCATGGCTGAGCTATTTTTCCCCCATCCCATTCTCCTCCCTTAACCTTTGATGCCCTTCCTAATCAAGAACCTCTCAATCTCCATCTTAAAAATATCCAGTGACATGGCCTCCACAGCCTGACTATATTTTAATGTATTTTAAACTGATTGGGGCTCAGTAGATCAATACTCTTGCCTATGATGCTGTCTCATTTGCAATCTTGGTAGAACTCTGACATGATCCATTTATCTGCCTTTTTCTGAGATCCCTCAATATACTTGGTGAACAAAACCCATGAATTTGTGATTTAAAATTAAACATTGACTTAACATCAATAGCTATTTAAAGAAGCAATTACGCACTCTGCCTTCATCTGCAGGTAGAATGCTTTCCTTATTTAATACTTGAAAGCCCTAGCTCTTATTTTGATTGTTCTTTTCAGAAACAAGGCGTCACCAACACCAAATATTTAGAGTGCATCTAAAAATTGTAAAACTGCTCAGTTCAGTTTAATTTATTGTCACGTGTACCGGGGCACAGTGAAAGCGTGCTATCCAGTCAGCGGAAAGACAATACATGATTACAATCAAGCCGTTTACAGTGTACAATAATAAGAAATGTTGCTGTAGGAGTAGAGATTAAAGGGCCTGTCCCACACTTGCGCGCTTTGCATTTGAGGGCCCTGCTTCTTTTGGGAGCCATTGCGATGTTGTTCGTACTGTACTGTTATTTTAGTCCGATCTCCGTGGCAAGGATTTTCCCAGTGAAAAATTGTCAAAAATCGGCGCGCTTTATACCGGGCGATCGCGTGGTGTGGCAATGCATAGTTACGGACGTTGATGCACGGTGATGCATAATAAATTAGCGTAGGCAATGTTCATGGGTCACGTACATAACCATGCATGACCTCGTACTACACGTACGCCATAAGTACGTCAGCATACGTCATCAGTACATCAGCGTGCGCAAAGGATACGTCACGCAGGTGGCGCGTAAGGATTCTGAACATTCCAAAATCCTGGGGCGATAGGGAAGCACCGCACGTTACCGCGCGTCACTGCATACACCACCACGTCTCACCACGCACCAATCAACATTTTTAGGATGTTGCGTAAATGATGCGCAAATGACGCCCAAGTGGGACAGGCCCTTAAGAGTGTGGAGCGATCGTAATATGTGATTGTAGATCTGCTTCTGTGGCCAGCACACAAATAGGGCGGCATCTTAGGGTTAGAGTAGAGTTAGATCAAATAAAATATAACTGTGATCAATGCAAGCTAACACAAGATTTGAGGTTGTCTTAAAGGAGGAATGTGTAAAGATGGAATTTCAGAGCTTGTCTTGGCTAACAGTGATGGAATGATTAAAAGTCCAAATGACCAAAACTGAGGGAGCACAAATTTACTGGTTGATTTATGGCTGGGGAAATGTTTACAGAGATTGGGATAAGCAAGACCCTGGTGGTAGGGAGTCTCATAATGTGATTCATATTACGTTAAAATATGGAATAGGCAGGATGAATCAATTGTTTTTTATTCAACATTTTCTATTATATGTAGCATACTCACTATCATGAAATAAATTTGTTTCCCTTTATTTGGAAGCATGCAATAAAGTGCAAATTTAAGAGATTTAAAAGCTTGTGGTGTGTATGAAGGAACTGCAGATGCTGGTTTAATCCAAAGGTAGACAAAAAATGCTGGAGCAACTCAGCGTCTCTGGAGAGAATGAATGGGTGACACCTCGGGTCGAGACCATTCTTCGGACTTGAAAGTTTAAAAAAAAGTTTAAAAGTTAAAAGCTTGCTGTGTTTTGTAGTCTGTCGTTATCTCGGAGGTAGACAAAAATGCTGGAGGAACTCAGCGGGTGAGGCAGCATCTATGGAGCGAAGGAAATAGGCGATGTTTCGGGTCAAAGCCCTTCTTCAGACTGATGTGAGGATGGGGGGGGGGGGGTGGGGGAAGAAGAAAGGAAGAGGTGGAGCTAGTGGGCTGAGGGGGAGCTGAGAAGGGGAGGAGAAAGTAGGGACTACCTGAAGTTAGAGAAGTCAATGTTCATACCGCTGGGGTGTAAACTGCGCAAGCGGATTGTCGCAAAATATTTTTCAGCCAATTATAATAACAGTCATTATGGTAATATTAGAAATGCTTCCATCATAATGCATAGAAATTATACCAGCAACGGCAAGACGATCATGACCTTAGTGATACTGACTGCAGCTAAATATTAAACATTGGAGAAGTCCCCGGCCTTCATGAAAATCTTTACATACACTGGTGAGTATAGGTAGGATTTTGGTTTAATATCTCACCCATCAGGCAATACCACCAATAACACACCTTTCTTCGCATCTACGACCTGGATAATGTATGTATTTCTCTGGTGTGGAACTTGAACACATCTTCTGTCTCAGAAGCAGACAGCGGAAGCATCACCACTGAACATGGCAATAACATTCAGTTTTTTTCATGGCATTTCGCCAACCACCAAGGTATGTCATTTGAAAACTCCAGGATAACATTGACTTGGCAATGCCTGTGCTGTCAACAACTGATTGATGTTAGTCATGGTTTATGGCCTGGGTCAAAGTCTAAGAAAATGCATTATCTGATGTTTGGAGGAATTCAATGGGTCAATAAATTCCTCTTGTAAATCTAAGGACTGGATGTATCAATGCGATTCGTAGTCAAAGACGAAATGGAACAGGCAGTGGAGGCAAATGACACAAACAAAAGGATCAGGAGTTTATATATTAAAAGCCATGCGTAGAGAACGCATCCTCTATGTGTTGTCTTCACACGATGTGACAATTCATAGTCATACTTCCTGTGACACTATTTTAACACCCCTAACCTCTCACAGTGCACTGTGGAAAATCTGTCAGTGTTGAATTAATTACTTTCTCTAAGAACACAAAAAGGGGATTCATGTACATCAGAGAAGGATAGATGTAGATGTAAATATAGAATGAAGGTATGCATGGATGATGCAGAGTACTATCAACAATTAAGGTGGGGATGTGAACCTAGAGATGTATAAAATTGCAGAAATATAATTCACATTTTTTTGTTGTTTCACATAATGTTCAGATTTTAGGTTTGGCCAACATTTAATGCCCATCCACAATTGCTCTTAAGAGGATCACAAATTATTTTATTGAACCACTGCAGGTAGGGAGGGTCAATATTTTGATCCAGTAATGTTGATGCATTCTCAAGTCAGGATGGTGTGTGACTTGGAGAGAAACATGTATGTCACGTGCGTGAAGGAACTGCAGATGCGGGCTCAAACTCCCTGAGTTAGTCCGACTTGTATGTCATGTTGTTCGGTTCTATCTGCTGTCCTTGTCCTTCTTGATGATCAGGGTGTGGGTTTACAAGGTACTGTCCTCAAAGCCCTGATAAATTGCTGCAGTGCATTTGCAGCTGATTCACACTGCACCCTGGTAACCTGGAAGTGGAAGGATTGAATTGGTTAGGACTTGGAGTAGTCGCCAGACAAGTGGGTAGTTTTGTTCTGGATGGTGCAGAGTTGTTGGAGTTGCTCTCATGAAGCCAAATGGATAATATTGTGTTCCCATCCCATCGTGTCTTGAATACTCACCCTCTGTATATACAGCCTGATCTGCTGGTGCAAATGCAGTATATGTCTAGTCCAGTTATCTGGAACCCACAATGTGGACGGTGGGTGATTTGGCCACAATGATATTTTTTGTTTAATTTTTGTCTCTTTTTCATCCCCTTTGATGTCCCATTTTCACACCTGACACTTCCTTATCTCTGTGTCTCCCCCTCCCCTGACTCTCAGAGTGAAGAACGGTCTTGACCTGAAACGTCACCCATTCCTTCTATCCAGAGATGCTGCCTGTCCCGCTGAGTTACTCCAGCTTTTTGTGTCTATAAAAGATGAACGAGCTTCAGGCTCTAGTCCAGGGATCTCCTGCTGTAATGTCCTGGCACCAAGATAGTTAACATCTAAATAAACTATACTTTCTTCATGGTTGTAATTACAGAAGTGCAGCCCCTTTCGTCAATGTTTAGAGCAAAACTGTAATGAGGTCTTTGTCCGGCTGGATCTGAAGATGATTATTAATCTTCGCACGCCAGCCAATTGAAGCTACAGCTGCCAGTCAAGGCTAGGCAGATCGGGAAATAATTACTTAGATAGAAATTACCCAGCTTGACATATCTGGGCAATTCTTCACATTGTTGGCAACGTACCATGATGTAGCTTCACTGAAAACCTGGTGAGGTGCAGGGATAGAATACAATATTTTCATACTGATGGGAGATTAGAAGATTAGATTTTATAATGTGGGGTGGGGGAGGGGGGGGGGAGGGGTTGTGGGGGGAGGGGTGGTGCTCAGGAGAAGATTAACCTTTGCTGACTAAGGCGGCTGAGTTCTGTCGCGCAACATTGTCAGCCTGGGTTTGCAGCCGGCGGTGCGAGAAGCAAGACCAGAGATAAAACCCACTTGATTCTGTCCGCACTGTCACTATAACCATATAACCATATAACAATTACAGCACGGAAACAGGCCTTTCCGGCCCTTCCAGTCCGTGCCGACCATTTATTTTCCCCTAGTCCCATCTACCTGCACTCAGGCCATACCCCTCCATTCCCTTCCCGTCCATATACCTATCCACTTTACTTTTCAATGTTAAAATCAATCCTGCCTCCACCACTTCTGCTGGAAGATCATTCTACACAGCCACCACTCTCTGAGTAAAGAAGTTCCCCCTCATGTTACCCCTAAACTTATGTCCCTTAATTCCAATGTCATGCCCTCTTGTTTGAATCTTCACTACCCTCAATGGGAAAAGCTTATCCATGTCAACTCTGTCTATCCCTTTCATCATTTTTCAAAGACCTCAATCAAGTCCCCCCTTAACCTTCTGCGCTCCAAAGAATAAAGACCTAACTTGTTCAACCTTACTCTGTAACTTAGCTGCTGGAACCCAGGCAACATTCTAGTAAATCTCCTCTGTACTCTCTCTATTTTGTTGACATCCTTCCTATAATTAGGCGACCAAAATTGTACACCATACTCCAGAATTGGTCTCACCAATGCCTTGTACAATTTTAACATTACTTCCCTACTCCTATATTCAATGCTCTGATTTATAAAGGCCAGCACACCAAAAGCTTTCTTTACCACCGTATCTACATGCGATTCCACCTTCAGGGAACTATGTACAGTTATTCCTAGATCCCTCTGTTCCACAGCATTCCTCAATTCCCTACCATTTACCATGTACGTCCTATTTTGATTTGTCCTGCCAAGATGTAGCACCTCACACTTATCAGCATTAAACTCCATCTGCCATCTTTCAGCCCACTCTTCCAAATGTCCCAAATCTCTCTGTAGACTTTGAAAATCTACTTCATTATCCACAGCACCACCTATCTTAGTATCATCTGCATACCACCTACTCGTGACGGTGCATGTAACCCTCTCACAATCTTTGGGGAGACACAGAGATTCACCGTGAGGAAATCTCACACCTAGACATTTAACACTTGTGGGAGTTGGTTGGATTCTGTAACAGTTGACACTGTCCAAAATTGAAAAACAATTAAGTCTCGATGTACATAATCACACTAAATCACTTGTATAAAGGATTTAACCACTGTTTCCTAACATGACTGCCAATTTACATGCGATTCTAGTTCTGAATGTTATACCATAACCAACTATGCATCAGTGGCTCATGCAGCACACCTCCAGACATCATGCGGAGTCAGTAAGAGAACAAGGTCATGTTTCGGCAGTGCACTTTATAACTAAGACAAGACTGGGCAGAGGACAGTGCAGAATAGTGATGAATAAACCCCATTGCTGAGTGTGAGTCAGCATGTAATATAGTCAATATCATGTCCAATATCATGATGGAGAACAGGCACCACACTGAATAAAATCCATAACTCCCATTTGCCAGAGCTCATTGATCTAATTCTCAGTGTAAGTGCCAGCAGGAGTTTGGTTCCTTTCCTCTTTCCTTGCTCTGAGCACAGCACCAAGGTGAATAATTATTGAACAGGACATGTCCTGCAATGAACAAGTCACTCACTTTTACACTCCACCTTAGGAATGCTATAGGAAATATTGTTCAGCTGGAAAGAGTGCGAAGAAGATTAGTTTAGAGTTTAATTTGGAGATATAGCACGGAAACAGGCCCTTCGGTCCACCACGTCCGTGGCAACCAGCATTCCCCGCACACTAGCAGTATCCTGCACACAGTAGGGACAATTTACAATTTTATCAAGCCAATTAACCTACAAACCTGCATGACTTTGTACTGTGGGAGGAAACTGGAGGAAACTTATGCAGGTCACAGAGAGAATGTACAAACCCCGTACAGACAGCATCCATAGTCAAGAACAAACCTGGCTCTCTGGCGCTGTAAGGCAGCAACTCTACCGCTACCTTACAGCGCCTGTGTCGCCCTGTTAAGATTTACGAGGATGTTGCCAGGACTTGAGGGCGAGGCTGGGCAGACTAGGACTGTATCCCTTGGACTGCAGGAGGATGAGAGGTGATCCTATAGACCAGTGTGTGAAAACATAAAGGGAATAGACAGTCTTTTATGCAGACCAGGGGAATGAAGAACAAGAGGACAAGGTTTCATGCGAGAGAGGAAAGATTGAATGGGAATCTGAGTGGTGACTTTTTCACAAAGAGGGTAGTGGAATGAGCTGCCGGAGGAGATTAGTTTAGTTTAGAGATACAGCATGGAAACAGGCCCTTCGGCCCACCAAGTCTGCACCGACCAGCAATCACCCATTTGCTCATTCTATCCTACACACTAGAGGCAATATACAGAGGGTCAATTAGCAAACAAACCTGCACGTCTTTGGAATGTGGGAGGAAACCAGATCACCTGGAGAAAATCCACGCGGTCATAGTATTATAGAATCATACAGTGTGGAAGCAGACCCTACAGCCCAACTTGGCCACACCGACCAACATGCCCAATCTACACTAGTCCCACCTGCCTGCATTTGGCCCATATCCATAGAAACATAGAAACATAGAAAATAGGTGCAGGAGTAGGCCATTCGGCCCTTCGAGCCTGCACCGCCATTCAATGTGATCATGGCTGATCATCCAACTCAGTATCCCGTACCTGCCTTCTCAATCTATCTTATCCATGTACCTGTCTAAATGTTTATTAATTGTTGCGATTGTACATGCCTCAACTACCTTCTCAGGCAGCTTGTTACATACACTCCCCACTCTTTGTGTAAAACAGTTACCCCTCAGGTTCCTATTAAATCTTCCCGCCCTTGCCTTCAACCTATGTCCTCTGATTCTCGATCCCCCAACTCTGGGCAAAATAATCTCTGCATTTAACCTATCCATTCCTCATGACTTTGTACACCCCTATAAGATCACCCCTCATCCTCCTGCGCTCCAAGGAATAAAGTCCCAGCCTGCTCAACCTTTCAGGCCCTCTAGTCTTGGCAACATCCTGAGAAATCGTCTCTGCACCCTTGCCAGCTTAACAACATCTTTCCTATGAGCATAACTGAGAAACCAAAACGGTCACAGGGAGAAGGTGCCAACTTTGTCTAGACAGCACCTGTGGTCAGGATTGAACCCGGGTCTCTGGCTCTGTAAGCCAGCAAATCTATTGCTGCACCACGGTGCTCTGTAATAGTTCACAATGCAATATGCCAATAAATGCTTAAGAAGGAACTGCAGATGCTGGAAAATCGAAGGTAGACAAAAATGCTGGAGGAACTCAGCGGGTGAGGCAGCATCTATGGAGCGAAGGAAATAGGCGATGTTTCGGGTCGAGACCCTTCTTCAGACTGATGTGAGTGGGGGGGGGGGGGGAGGGGCGGGAAGGAGAAAGGAAGAGGCGGAGACAGTGGGCTGTTGGAGAGCTGGAAAGGGGAGGGGAAGGAGGGAGAAAGCAGGGACTACCAATAAATGCTATTGACGCAATGCAATGTTTAATTGGACTAAGATACTGGATTGTTATAATGCACTTTCATTCTGCAATGTCACACTTTGTGCACTTATTCATTGCAATGTCACACCTCACTAACACACTGCTCAATGGAAAGCATTCATTGACTTCATTAGATTTATTTTGTAGCGGTTGACCTAGATTGCACAATGCATGAACACCTGTGAAATATTTGCAATGGAATCAATGTGTAGGTCACCTGCCCCAGCTGAATGAAACAAATCATTCAACGTGTCATCAACAGCACAATGCACAATAACTAACTGGGAGACGGCACTTATTCAATTTCCAAATGTCAAGAGTGGTCTATTGTCACGTGTCCCAGATAGAACAATGACATTCTTACTTGCTGCAGCCCAACACAATATGTAAACATAGTACACTGTAAATGTCATTGTTACTTACAATGCAATAATAATACTGTATTAGCCAAGTATGTTTTGCAACATACGAGGAATTTCATTTGCCAAGTCAGTCATACAAAAAAAAGCAACAGAACACACTAAATACATTTTAACATCTTATTTTTCTTTAGTGTGGCGTGCACAGCCTAAAGTTGTAGGACAACTTGTTCTATTTGGTCTTCTGTTTGTGCACGTCGAGTTGATGGCATTAGTCGAAACAGGGCGGACCACGTGAAGGTTGCAATCTTCCACCCTCATTTTAACATAAACATCCACCACAGTGACTCCTCCACATTCCTCACTGTGATGGAAGGCGAACAAAAGTTCAATCTCTTCCCTTCTTTGTTTTTCCTCGAGCCTTCCGTTGGCGAGACGATCTTACACCCATAGACTGCGGTCAGGCCCTCCGCGTCGATGCTCCCCCTTCGCTGGCGATCGGACCCGAGGTTGGGGCTGGTCAGCCCTTCTGCGTCGTTGCAGCTCCAGACTCGGTCTCTCCCGAGACTGCGAGCTCTCGATAGTAAAGTCCGCAGGTCGTGGTCGGACGTCGATCCCAGGCAAGGGATCGGCTCCGATGGTAAGTCCATGCCCAGCGGTGGAGCTTAAAGTCAATCCCGAGCGAGGCCTCCAGCTCCACGATGTTAGGCCGCAGAGCGACCGGAGATACGACCCGGAAAACAATCGCATCTCCGACAAGGTAAGAAAAGTTTCCCCCGACACCTTCCCCCTCCCCCGCATAAAACAAACCAGAGAACATTTACACAAACCTTTAAAACATAATAAAAATAACAAACAAAAGACAAAAAACAGACAGACTGTTGGCGAGGCTGTCAATTGTACAGCACCCCTGGTGGTATATAATCTTGTTTGTTTCTAACATTGTATCAAGGATAATGCCTTGAAAATGTGAATATAGTGCATTAGGAAGTCAGAGAGTCACACAGTACGAACACAGGCCCATTGGCCCAGCTTGCACATGCTGACTAAGGTGTCCCATCTACGCTAGTCCACCTGCCCACATTTGGCCCATATCCCTATTAACCTTTCTTATCCATGTACCTTCGAAGTGTCTTTTAAATGGTGTTATAGATTCTGCACCTACTGCACAGTGCTGGAGACCCGGGTTCGATACTGACTACGGGTGCTGTCTGTACGGAGTTTGGATGTTCTCCTTGTGACTGTGTGGGTTTTCTACGGGTGTTCCGGTTTCCTGCCACAATCAAAAGACGCACGGGTTTGTAGGTTAAATGGCTTCTGAGAATTATAAATTGTCCCTGGTGTGTGTGTAGGATATGGGGTGATCGGCACAGACTCAGTGGGCCGAAGGGCCTGTTTCCATTGCTGTATCACGAAAGTCTAAAGCATGAATCCAATGGTGTACCTTATTAGTGTGACAGTGCATCCATACAGTTATATAGCGCGATCTGACAATGCTGGATGTTAATACAGCAATGTGATGCATGGTAAGGTGTGCAATGCGGTTTGACAGCGCAGTGTGCAGCGGAGACAGTTTGTCAGTATATAGTGTGCTGGTGAAGTCTGCAGGAACAATATGTTAGTATATTGTGTCGTGCAGTGTGCTATTCCTTCGCTCCATGGACATGGGAAATAGGCAACGTTTCGGGCCGAAACCCAAGGGTTTCGGCCCGAAACGTTGCCTATTTCCTTCGCTCCACAGATGCTGAGTTTCACCAGCACATTTGTCTACCTTACTTCATTTGTTATCCTATATCAATCTTTCTTGGAAGGTAAATGTTGGTCTCGGGCCACGGTTTGTTAGAATGGTGTGTTGGTGCAATGTCGTAATGCTTTACGCCAATGCTGAACTCCGGTGTGACTTTCATGTGACAGTGCAGTGAATTTGTGATGGTGTTGCGTGCTTTTTGTAGTGCTTTTAGTATTATGTGACAGGAATGTCCAACAGTGCATTATGTTTGTGCACTCGGGCTATATTATGAGAGTGCAGTGTGCTGTTGGGACGATGCCCCTATTTTTTAAAAAAAGAGCAAACAAATTATTCATTGTGTCCTGATCTGTTCATGAACATCAGAATTAAAATACATTGCAGAACTAAAACCCCATTGCCTACTGTGTTCAAATCAGCTGCCACTTTTATTACACAACAATAACTACCAAAATACACATTTGGTTGTAAAATGTGGTTGTTTCAGGAAAGATGCTGTTTGAAAAGTCTGAAGAAGGATCTCGACCTGCAACTTCTCCTATTCCCTTTCTCCAGAGATGCTGCCTGTCCCGCTGAGCGACTCCAGCTTTTAGTGTTGATCTTCGGTTTAAACCAGCATCTGCAGTCCCTTGCTACACGCTGTCCTTTATTTCTTGGATGTAAAAACGTCTTTCTTTCTTTCTTGGACAGTCCTTCAGCAATTCACGACTGTTGTTTGACTTTAGGTCTTGGGCACCTCCTTCTCAGATTATTGCAATTATTCCAAGGCTCAAGTCAACCCAGGCAAGGCTACCTTTTTATGCTCCGTTCATGATGGTGACCCATCTTGGACCATGCCAGTCTGTGTGATGAAGGTGCTCCTGCAGTGCTATCACGTGGGGATTTAATCCGGCCACTATGAAACAACATCTAATACATTTTCAAGGTGGATGGCATGAGCCAGACTTGGAGATGGCGCTGTTCCATGCATCTGCTATCCTCACCCTCAGTGGTAGAGAATGCAAGATTGGGACTTGTTGGCGAACATGTCCTTAGTGAGTTGTGATGCATCTGTGTAATGCCTCGCTTTGCAACTGATGCCTCAGTATTGATGGAGGTTAAAGTTGAAGCTGACTGTGTGGACTGCAGCATTGAACCTGCTTTCACCCAGGTTAGTGGCAACAATTCCATCATACTCCTGGCATTCCTTGCTGGTGGTGGAGAGGCTTTTGTGGAGCTGATATTTTTAGAGCTAACGTTTTTTGCTGAGTGCATTTGGTTGGGAAAGGATCAGCTCTGTGTAGATATGACATCCTGTCGTTGGTCCCCTCATCCCCAGAGCAGTGGAGTAGGGTCATTCAGAAGCTTGGGCACAGACAGCAGTTCGACCTCAAAATCAACAGAGGCCACAGATCGGGCCACAACTCTTGTGCCCCGCGCTTGATCTAGCTTGATTTCCTGAGCTAAGAAAAGCAAAGTTATATTTCCTGCTAAGTAACAAGACAAAGCATAGGCACATTATTGCATGTGCTGAAGAAGGGTCTCGACCCAAAACGTCACCCATTCCTTCTCTCCAGAGATACTGCCTGTCCCGCTGAGTTACTTCAGCTTTTTGTGCCTATCAACGGCACATCATTGCACATCATTTTCATTCCAGTTTCAAAACAAACAAGTGGGGTGGGCACACCTCTGTTTATACATCACCTTATCACATCTGTTAGCAATATTGTAAAGTACTTCACTTACAATGAATTACTCTTAAATTGGAGTGAATGCTGTAATGTAAGGCAAGGTTGAACCAAAGGACGCACAGAAGGATCTTAAAACAGTAATAGTGGCTTATACTTTCCCCTTATATGGCTCAATGGCTTGCTCTCTTACCCTTGAGTCATATAGTGGGGTCAAATCCCTCTCCAGAAAACTGAGCACTTAAAATGGGTTGACACTGCAGTTTAATATTAAGGGTGTGCCGAAGTGCTGGATGAGTAGCTAAATTGATTCGAAAGAAGGGTCTCGACATGAAATGTCATCTATCCGTGCTCTCTATGGATGCTGCCTGACCTGCCGAGTTACCCCAGCACTTTGTGTCTTTTTAAGTCCGGTTCCTGCCTGCTTCCTCAGGGAATGGTCCTATTTTCAGGAATAACAGTGATTCTCACTTTGGTCGCCTGAGACCAACATTTACCTTCCAGGGAAGATTGATATAGGATTACAAATTAAGTTATACTTTTAAGGTAGACAAAAGTGCTGGAGAAATTCAGCGGGTGCAGCAGCATCTATGGAGCGAAGGAAATAGGCAACGTTTCGGGCCGAAACCCTCGGGTTTCGGCCCGAAACGTTGCCTATTTCCAATGTCTATGCAGCGAAGGAAATAGGACACGTTGCCTATTTCCTTCGCTCCATAGATGCTGCCGCACCCACTGAGTTTCTCCAGCACTTCGATTTTCCTGCATCTGCAGTTCCTTCTTAAACAAGTTATACTTTTACCTTGCTGTTGTTTGTGAGAGTTTGAGCTCACAAGGTCTCTTAAAACTGGCAGCTTACAGAAAACGATTTTGGAGAAACGAAATCCCATGCTTCAAAGGTGAGAATTTTTTAAGTCCATCTGACAGTTTTGAGCGTCTGACTCGTCACTTGAAACATAGACCCCTCTCAAAGCTGATCTCCCTTCCTTGGAACACCTCTGTTGTCGTGGTTCAAAACAGGAGACGCTGTACACACAGAAGCCTGGTTAATTACCTAAACATTCAATCCCTCAACCATGAGTGTACTGTATAGACACCATCAACAAAGCACATTGCAGGTCGCTTAGCATTCTCTGACAGCACCACACAAACCTGCAGCCTCCAAAGGACAAAGGAGCAGAGTCTGGGAACACAATAAGTTGCAGTGAATAGTGAACGCAGCCCAGACCATCACACAAACCAACCTCCCTTCCATTGACTCCGATTATACCTCAGGCTGCCTTGGCAAGGCCAGCGGCATAATCAAGGACAAGTCGCGCCCAGGCCACTCCCTCGTTACCCCTCTCCCATCGGGCAATAGGTGTAGAAGTGTGAAAATGCTTTTCTCCAGATTAAGGGGCAGTTTCTACACCGGGTGTTATCAGGCAACTGAACCACCCTACCATAACCAGACAGCAGTGCTGAACCACTATCCACCTCATTGGTGACACTTGGACTATCTTGGATCGGACTTTACTGGCTTTACCTTGCACAAAACATTATTCCCTTATCGTGTATAACTGCCTCAATTGCAATCATGTATTGTCTTTCCACTGACTGGTTAGCACTCAACAAAAGCTTTTCACTGTACCTCAGTACACGTAACAATAAACTAAAACGGAACTACTTTTACATGCAACATTGAGACCGTCTTGGCTTGGACTCATATCTCTATTCTTCACTGTCGTTGGGTCTAAGTCCTGAAATTCCTAAACAAACAACATTGTGGAATGACTGTGGCAATTCAAGGAGGAAGCTCGCTGAAGGAGGGTCTCGCCTCGAAACGTCACCCATTCCTTCTCTCCAGAGATGCTGCTCGTCCCACTGTGTTACTCCAGCATTACTTTGAGGATGTTCACTACTACTTTCTCACAGGGGCAGAAAACACGGGCAGAGGGGCAGAGGGGACACGTCCCCCCCATGTTTTGAGAGGTGGGGGACATCTCCCCCCCCCCCCAAGTTTTTGTCATTCGTATTTTAAAATCTCTGCTTTCCGCGAGACAGTGGAGGTGGGATTGAGGGCGCCGATTGGACGAGAGAGCAGGCAATGGGGGCGGGGCATGATGATTAAGCGCAATGATTGGAGGAGGGAGGATGGGGGGGTGGGACTGAGGATAGAGTGCGGTGATTGGAGGAGGGAGACGTGGCACAGACCTGCGCCTCATCCGCAGCCAGGATCGATCCCGGCCGGGTCCCCAGCGCTGTCCCATCCCCACCCGAGTAACCCCCCCGCCCCCCCAATGGGTGGCCAGAGAGGTCGGGAGTCAGACGTGAGCTGTACCCCCAGCCCAACAGCCAGCGCAGAGAAGCAGCGCTAAACCCAGCTCAACTCTGCCTGGTTAACCTGCCTGGGCTTGCGGGAAATATGGGCAGCGTGCAGAAGCAGCGCTGGTGTCCCGTCAGTCCAGGCAGGGCTGTAGGTTAACCCAGCGAGACAGGCAGAGTTGAGCTGCATTTAGCGCTGGATTGAGCCTCCGAAGCCTCGCGCATGTGTGTGTGAGCGTGCGCAAGCACGCGCGGCCGCCAAAAAATGGTGTCCCCCGTCCCCCGGTCCCCTCCATGTTTTGATAGCAAGTTCCGCTCTTGCTTTCTCAAGCACAATCGGGGATTGGCACTAAATTTTGGTTTTGCCAGCAGTGCCCTGATCCTGAAAATCAAAATTTAAAAAATGTAGCGGAAATATTTCACTTGGTTTTTGATTTGTGAATGGTTATGCGATGCGTTTCAAAGGAAGCAGTTCACGGTGTGAAAGGCAGTAGGCTTGTCATCAAGGCTTGTCATGGCAATTTACCTTCAGCCCTTCAGACCTGATAGATCCATATATTTGTTGCCTGTGAGATTCTTGCCTTAGCTCTTCAGCTTATTTCAGTGAACTCTTGACTCCCATCCCCACTCCTCCCATCAGCTGTGTTCCATTTGCAGTCTTGCATCTGCGTGGTGCTCTATCATTTTCTTCCAAATTCCAAACATGCCTCTCCCCACCCCTTCCGCCCACGCCAACATTACTTGCAGCACAAGCTGCTGAAAGCCAGGATCTGACTCACACTGTTCCTTTGGAGACTGTGACTGATTCCATCAAATCTTTGCTCCACCAGCTCTGAACCAGCCAAAGGCAGCTGTGGGAGGTTCAGAGGTGAAGCATTTTAATCAGCATTGATTTGCATAAATGCACCCAGAAATTAACAGCTCATTTATTTTTGATCTCAGAAGGTTTTTGTCCCAAACCTTAGATTCTCTATCGTACTTGGCATTAAAATGGTGCATCTTGTGACTTCCATAGCACTCTATATTCTGTAGAGATTCATGGCTTCTACCTTCCTCACATAGAGTCATGGAGGCCCACAGCATGGAAACAAGCCTTTCGGCCCAACTTGCCCACACCGGCCAACATATCCCATTTACACTAGTCCCAGCTGCCTGTGTTTGGCCCATATCCCTTTAATCCTGTCCTATCCTGGCTAAACGTTTCTTAAACGTTGCAATAGTACCTGCCTCAACTACCTCCTCTGACAGCTAGTTCCATACACCCACCCCCCTTTGCGTGAAAACGTTACCCCTCCGGTTCACATCAAATTTTCCCCTCCTTACTCTGGGCAAGAGACTCCGTGCGTCTACCCAATCAATTCCTCTCATGATTTTGTACATCTCGGTAAGATCACCCCTCATCCTCCTGCGCTCCAAGGTACAGAGTCCTCGCCTCCTCAACCTCTCCTTATAGCTCAGGCCCTCGAATTCTCGCAACATCCTCGCAAATCTTCTCTGCATCCTTTCCAGCTTGACTACATCTTTCCTATAACATGGTGCCCAGAATTGAATGTAATACTCTAAATGCAGTCTCACCAACATCTTATACAACTGCAATATGGCCTCCCACAGTGAAAGACACAAAAAGCTGGAGTAACTCCGTGAGTCAGTCAGCATCTCTGGAGAGAAGGAAAAGGTGCCGATTTCGGAAGTGGCGGCACTGCCTGGCAGCTGCGGCTCGCCTGCAGTCTGTCTGTTTTATCTTTTTTTTTGTTCTCTTGTGTCTGTTTTAGTTAAATTTAGTTTATTAGGCTGTGTATGAGTGTCGGGGGGGGGGGGGGGGGTGGGAGGGTGGGAGAAACAAGGTTTTAGTCTCTCCCTTCGGGGGGGATGGGACATTTTCTTGTCGTGTCCCTCGTCTCCGTCTCCATCTGTGCTGAGGCCTAATGATGGAGCTGGCGGCCTTGGAGCTGTGGCGGCGTTTCAGCGTTCCAGCGGTGGCGGCGGACCCGACTCCAGGGCTGTGGCATTCCAGCGTTCCGGCAGCGGACCCGGCTTCAGAGCTGTGGTGTTCCAGCGGCGGACCCGACTCCAGAGCTGTGGTGTTCCAGCGTTCCGGCAGCGGACCCGGCTTCGGAGTTGTGGTGTTCCAGCGTTCCGGCAGCGGATCCTGCTTCAGAGCTGTGGCGTTCCAGCGTTCCGGCAGTGGACCCGGCTTCAGAGCTGTGGCGGTGTTCTAGCGTTCCGGTGACGGCGGTGGCGAAAGCCTGGCTTCGGAGGCTCGGCTGCAGGCCTAGTGGACGGCAACATCGGAGGCCTGGATCACCTCAGCACAGAGGGCGAACAAGGAGGGAAGAAGACAAAGACTTTAAGACTTTTGCCTTCCATCACAATGAGGAGGTGCCTGGTGAACTCACTGTGGTGGATGTTAAATATGTGTTTATTGTGTGTTTTGTTTTTTATTATATAACCATATAACCATTTAACAATTACAGCACGGAAACAGGCCATCTCGGCCCCTCAAGTCCGTGCCGAACAACCTTTTTCCCTTAGTCCCACCTGCCTGCACTCATACCATAACCCTCCATACCCTTCTCATCCATATGCCTATCCAATTTATTTTTAAATGATACCAACGAACCTGCCGCCACCACTTCCACTGGAAGATCATTCCACACCGCTACCACTCTCTGAATAAAGAAGTTTCCCCTCATGTTACCCCTAAACTTCTGTCCCTTAATTCTAAAGTCATGTCCTCTTGTTTGAATCTTCCCTATTCTCAAAGGGAAAAGCTTGTCCACATCAACTCTGTCTATCTCTCTCATCATTTTAAAGACCTCGATCAAGTCCCCCCTTAACCTTCTGCGCTCCAGAGAATAAAGACCTAACTTATTCAACCTATCTCTGTAACTTAGCTGTTGAAACCCAGGCAACATTCTAGTAAATTTCCTCTGTACCCTCTCTATTTTGTTGACATCCTTCCTATAATTGGGCGACCAAAATTGTACACCATATGTATATGTATGACTGCAAGGCAACAAAATTTCATTCAGACCGAAAGGTCTGAATGACATTAAAGGATACTTTGACTTTGAAATCCCTCATTCAGACAGAGAGACTGGGGAAAGGGGAAATGAGACATATAGACGGTGATGTCTAGACTGTCCATAATGTATCTCTCGTTTCCCCTTCTCCTCTATCAGTGTGAAGAAGGATCTCGGCCCAAAAAGTATACTTTTCTCCAGAGATGCTGTCTGACCCACGGAGTTACTCCAGCTTTTTGTGTCCATCTTCAGTTTAAACCAGCATCTGCAGATCCTTCCAACACTTCTATATACGACGCTCTGACTGATGAAGGCTAATGTGCCCTTTTGACCACCCTATCTACCCGTCATCTTCACTATCTACAATACTACCCACTTTAGAGTCACCTACAAACTTGCTAACTATGCCATTTACATTATCATCCAAACTATTGATATAGATGACAAACAGCTACACCGAACCCTGAGACACACCACTAGTCACAGGCCTCCAGTCCGAAAAGCAGGCTTCCACCATCATCCTCTGCTTTCCTCCATTAAACCAATTTGCTATCCATTCAGCTACCTTTCTTTAAATCCCATGGTATCTAACCTTGTAGAGCAGCCTACCATGCGGAACCCTGTCGAATATCTTACTGAAATCTATGTATACAACGTCTACAGGTCTGCCTTCATCAATCTGTTTGGTCACATCCTCAAAAAGCTCAATCAGATTTGTGAGACACAACCTCCCGTGTACAAAACCATGTTGACTATCTCTAATCAGCCCAAGTCCGTCTAAATCCATGTATATCCTATCCCTCAGAATACTCTCTAGTAACTTTCCGACCACAGATGCTAGGATCACGGACCAGTAGTTTCCAGCCTTTTCCCTTATAGTTTTCCAGCCTTTCCCCATATTTGTCCACCTTCATGCATGTCAGGACCTTCAGCACCTCTGCGACCATAATACTGACGTCATGGAAAGAATGAGAGGAAATGCAAATACTATCTTTTTCCCACCTACTGTGGGATTTAGGAGGCTTTTGGATGGACAGGTTGTGGGAGGATATGGGTTATGCACAGAGATGGTCTTGGCATCACATCACATCGACACAGCCATTGTGAGCCAAAGTGCCAGTTCTTATGCTGTACTGTTCAATGTTCTACTGTTCTAGGGGTGCTGTTCTGCATGTCACTAGGGGCACTGCTCTGACAGCAGCCTCTGTCGGCAGCCCGTTCCTTTATCAATCTTTAAAAACAAATTTAGTCAGTTTAAAGTTTGTTTTGGGGGGATTCTTTAACTTTTATATGTGGGGGAGGGGGGCAGGGTAAGGGGGAAACTAACTCCCAGTCGCTTCCTGGCGGGGCTGCGACTATTTCTCCGAGTCGCGTCCTCGCCCCCCCCCCCCCCCCCCCCCGCCTACCAACTGGATCGGAGCGGCCTTTCCTGCCGGGGACCGGGAACCGGACCAGAGCTGCAACAGCGCTGGAGTCACCGCGGAGCGGGCGAGGCCTACCTGGGTCACCGTTTGAAGCTCCGGAGCGTTTGGGCCGCTGCTCCAACATCGTGGAGCTCTGGTTTGAAGAGCTTCCAACGCGGGCGGCGCTGACCGACATCGCGGAGTCCTGGGGCCCTTTGCTGAGGGCTGCCAGCGTTGCATCTCCGCCTGGCGCGCCCTGCGGACGTTGGGAGCCGCGGACTCCGGTAGGAGGTGGCCGACTCGGAGGTCCAGGCCGCTGAGGACGTCCCCCAGCCGTGACGTCGGACTTACATCATCCCGGTGAGCGGGCCTGAACATCGGGCGAAGGCGGAGGGTTCGGGGAGGCCCTGACCAGGGGGAACAGTGGGGAACATCAGAGGAAGAGGCTGACTTTGATGCCTTCCCTCACAGTGGGAAACTTTAATTCTGCTGTGTGGGGATGTTTTATGTTGAATTCTATCAACTCCATGTTGTGTTCTTTATTTTACTGTATGGTGATTTCATTTCACTGCCAATTGGCACAAGTGACAAATAAATGCATCTTGTATCTTCTACAGTGTTCAGGGGTGCTGTCTGTGCCATCCTGATACGCCAAGTTGGACTTAGCATTCCCCGCGCAGTGTAGTACTTGCAGGCACATTGCGTCAGTGAAAGTGAGATACTGAACTGCCACTCTGTCTTACTGCACAAGGTGAGAGACCGATGGCACTGTCTAAATGATACAAGGGCCCAAAGGTCACGCCTTAACCAAGAAATCAAAGAAGAGCACAGATTTGCTGCAGTTATTTAAAAGGAAGAAATTGTACGTCAGTTTAATAACACCTCATCAGCTGCAAAGCACCTTGGAAAGGGAACCGAGTCTGTGAAAGTTACTGCATTAATGTAAGTCCCTGCATTCAGTTGTTTGTTCCTCATGCTTTCGCTCTCTTTCGCAATGGCTTTCAATGATTCATGGGCTTTGCAAACTTATCTGTAATTTGTCCCACCAGCTGTGAACACCAGGGAGACGTGTGAGTGCCTGGAATATTGAATGACTAATGATGCGGTGTAATTTGTAGGGAAATTGGTTGCATCATGGCCTGGCACCATGATACCAACACACAGGAATGCAAGAGGCTTCAGAGAGGGACGGACTCAGCATTATTTTTCATGGGCATGGCCATCCCCTCCATCAAAGGCATCACTGGCTCAAAAGCGCAGCTAATAGCATCAAAGACACACACCACCCTGGTCATGCTCTTATCTTGCTGCTAATATCATGATAATGGTACAGGAGCCTGAGAATCATGACATCCAGGTCCGTCTGCTATAACCAAAATCTGTTACAAAGAGATCTGTTAAAACAAGGGCTTACTATACTCTGGCAGCTCATTCCAAATACCAACCACCTTCTCAATGAAAACGTTGCTCCTATTAAATCTTTCCCCTTGCACGTTGAACTTATCTCCTCTGTTTCTCAATTCCCCCATGCGGGTTAAAACTCTGTGCATTCACCCTATCTATTCCCCTCTTGATTTTGTAAACCTCTATAAGATCACCCCTCAGCCTCCTGCGCTTCAAGGAATAAATCCCTAGCCTGCCAGCCTCTATCAATCTGCTGATTTCAAGACAATTCTTAATATTGAAACCTACAGATCGCCAATCTGTAACAGCACAGTTTCATCCAACCCCTCCCTATCGATGATAGACTCCAGTCCAGGCAATATCTTGGTGAACCTCTCCTGAACCTTCTCCAAAGTCTCCAAATTCCATATCACGAATTGTTCTGAAATCAGCAGGTAAAGAAGATTAACCTCTCGTATACCACAGCAAGCAAAACCTGCGGTTGCACCAGGATTAAAGCCACGGATTTAAAACAACCGTGGGAAGGAGTGTACAGAATTTCTGTGCACAAAATGTCTTTCTAGTTGTAAAGGTTCGATATCAATTCAACTTCCCATATATTTCCATTGATATCATCTCAAATCTAAAGTCTTTCATTAGCCAGCATAATATAATTTAATTGATGAATGTGAGTGTGAGCAGTAATGAGGATAAAGAGATCCTACATTGGGATATGGATAAGTTGAGTCAAGGATGAGTTGCACCTTGGCCACTCCCTCTTCTCCCCTCTCCCATCAGGCAAAAGGAATAGAAATGTGAAAAAGCACATTTTCAGATTCAGGGAACAGCATCTCATATTTTTGCTTGGGCAGCTTACAACCCAGAGGTATGAAAATTGATTTCTCTAACTTCAAGCAACACCTGCATTCTCTCCCTCTCTCTCCATCCCTCCCCCACCGTCTGGTGTTCTCACCTAGCAACCAGCAAATGGCCTGTTTCCTTTATCATTGTTACTTTTTTTGTATATCGTTCATTCTATATCTCACTACATCATCGTCTATATCTCTCGATTCCCTTTCTTGCGACATTCAGTCTGAAGAAGGGTCTCGACCCAAAATGTCACCCATTCCTTCTTCCCAGTCCCGCTGAGTTACTCCAGCATTTTGTGTCTGTCTACAGTTTCTCCCCAGCCGTCATCAGGCAACTGAATCATCCTACCACAACGAGAGAGCAGTCCTGAACTACTATCTACATCAGGGGGCCTCCTAACTATGGCCCGTGGGCCACACCCGGCCCCCGCGAGCTTTTATCCGGCCCGCAGCAAGCTCTTAACACGTTCTGTGCGGCGGGCTATTTTCGGGTTCTGTGATAGCACAGTTTTTGAGACACAGCGCGGAAACGGGCCTTTCAGCCCATCGAAGCGATGCCCATACGCACTAGCACTATCCTACACACACTCGAGACAAATTCAATTAACCTTCAAACGTGGAGTGTGAGAAGAAAACAGAGCACCCGGAGAAAGCCCACGCAGGTACAAACCCCGTACAGACAGCACCCGAAGTCAGGATGGAACCCGGATCTCAGCAACTCTACCACCGCACCACCGTGCCGCTGCTCTTGTGTTGCAAAGGCAGGTTGTGCGGGGTGGTAGCGTGGGGTGGGGAGGGGAGCGAGTGGGGGGGGGGAGCTAGTTGGCGGCAGGGTCGTTCCCCCCTCCGCCCCGTGAGGGTGACCCGCGAACATTGCCCGCTCCGGGGCGCCACGCTGACCTGGGCCCGCTGACCGGGTCTCCGCCAACACGTGCCTGTGCGGCCAGGGGAATCCTCCCTTTCTCTCTCTCTCTCCCCTTTCACTCTCTCTCCCCCCATCTCTCTCACTCTCGCTCTCTCCCTCCCCCCCTCTCTCTCCTTTCACTCCCTCCCCCTCTCCATATCCCCTTTCACTTTCTCTCCCCTCCCCCCCGTCTCTCTTGCTCCCTCCCCTCTCCCACCCCCCCCCCACCCCCCCCCCACCCCCCCCCCCCCCCTCTCGCCAGCCCTGCGGAGATCGGCGGATCGGTAGCCGGCTCTGTGTGTGTGTGCTTGCCCGATAGGTGAGCATTATGCGTGTCTGGGTCGTTGGTGATATGCCTGAGGGGTGATCACAGTGTGTGTGTGTGTGCCAGTGAGTGTGTGTGTCCATTAGTGTGTGTCTGTGTGTGGGAGTGTGTGTGTGTCTGTGTGCGTTTATGTCACTGTGTGTTTGTCAGTGTGTGTGTGTGTGTGTGTCAGTGAGTGTGTGTGTGTGTGTGTCAGTGAGTGTGTGTGTGTGTCCATCAGTGTGTGTGTGTGTCTGTGTTTGTCTCTAATAGTAATACTAATAATAACAATATATGTTATTGTCATTACACATATGTGCAACGAGATTTAGTTTGCAGCTTCCATCCGATATCATAACTTATGGGGGGGTACTCAGCAGGGCCGGTTCAGAGCCGCTATAGCTCTGGGAATGGGTATGGAAGTTCCTGAGTCTGGAGGTGCGGGCGTAGAAGGCCTTGTAACGTCTGCCGGAAGGGAGTAGTTCGAACAGTTCATTACAAGGTTGGGAGGAGTCTTTATGGATGCTGATGGCCTTCCTGAGGCACCGTGTGTGGTAGGTGCCCTCCAAGGCTGGTAGCGGTGTCCCAATAATCTGTTGCGCTCTGTGGACAACGCGCTGAAGAGCTCTCCTCTCCGCCTCCGTGCAGCTGAGATACCACACAGAGATGCCATACGTTAGTATGCTCTCTGTGGTGCAGCAGTAGAAGGTCGTCGGCAGCTGTTGGGGCAGACCCAGTCTGTTTCAATGTTCTTGAGAAGAACAGTCATTGCTGTGCCTTTTTGACCAGCGCAGCGGTGTTGGTGGACCATGTGAGCTCCTCTGAGATGTGAGTGCCCAGAAACTTGAAGCTGGACACTCTCTCCACACTGTCTCCGTAGATGGAGATTGGGGCATATTCCCCATTCTGTGACCTCCTGAAGTCGATAATCAGCTCCTTGGTCTTGGAGGTGTTTAGCGACAAGTTGTTCCGTGAGCACCAGTCCGCCACGTTCTGCATCTCCACTCTATAGTTTGTTTCATCACCGTTGGTGATCAGCCCGATCACCGTTGTGTTGTCTGCAAACTTGACAATGGTGTTGTTGTCAAATGCAGGGACACAGTCGTGGGTGAAGAGGGAGTAGACCATGGGGCTCAGTACACAGCCCCGTGGTGTGCCGGTGCTCAAGGTGATAGTGGAGGACAGGTGTGGCCCCGGTCTCACTGCCTGCGGTCGCTCCGTCAGAAAATTCAGGATCCAATCGCATATCAGTGAGCTGAGGCCTAGCTGGTGGAGTTTGGTGGTGAGCTTGGTGGGGATGACCGTATTGAAGGCAGAGCTATAATCAATGAAGAGCATCCTCACGTAGGTGCCCTGTCTTTCCAGGTGGGTCAGGACAGTGTGAAGAGCCACAGAGATGGCATCCTCTGTGGATCTATTTGCCCTGTATGCAAATTGATGAGAGTCCAATGATGCAGGGATGCTGGATTTGATGTGGGAAAGGACCAGCCTTTCAAAGCACTTCATTGGTATTGGAGTTAGGGCAACCGGGCAGTAGTCATTCAGGTTGGTGACTTTAGACTTTTTCGGCACCGGCACTATGGTAGCTGTCTTCAGGCACTTGGGGACCGTTGCCAGAGATAGAGACAGGTTAAAGATCCTCGTAAATACCTCCTCCAGCTGTACAGCACAGTCCTTTA
This sequence comes from Raja brachyura, assembly GCA_963514005.1. The sequence continues at coordinate 38,505,677 of OY740804.1, read as the reverse complement.
GTACCTGACCCTGGACTCCATCCGGGCCTGCAGCCTTGCGTGGATTGATCCTACGCAGAGCGCACTGTACCTCCTGGGTGCTCAGTGTTAAGGCCTGTCCCTCCGCTCTAGCCGGGGTTGTTCCTCTCCTGGTGGTGTTGCCAGTTTCAAAGCGGGCAAAGAAGGTGTTTAATTCATTGGTCAGTGTGATGTCACTGTGGGGGCAGACGGGGCTGCTCTTGTAGTCAGTGATGTCCCTGACACCCTGCCACATGCTTCTGGTGTTGAAGTGGTCGCCATGGAGATAATCGATAATCCTGTAGTCATAGGTTCAGCTGGGGTCACCATGTAGTTGTAGGTAGTCAAGGTAGTCGTGGGTAGATTTAGTTCATCGTCTTTGCATTGGCTCATTGGGGAAAAAAAACGTAAGCACGAGTTTTCAGAACCAAGGATAACCGACCGGTAATGTTAAATGCCCACCGAGCGTCACAAGTGTGTATCTCTGGCTTATTAAAAGTTGTCTGTGTGAATTCACTGTGTGCACCATTTGAATTTCAGACAGCTTGCCCTGGTCCCCGCCTTTGCAATGTGTGTGTGTGTGTTCCACTCTGACAGTCGCCATTCCAGTTGCCGGTTTTTCAGGCGACTGTCGGCAACTTGGCATTCGCCGGCAGTCCGCTGAAAAATCGCCTAAGTGGGACAGGCCCATAAGAAACAAGTGAAATCTGAAGACTTCCCAATCAGTGGAATAATTTAGAATCTTATGGAAGAGTGAGAAGTTCTAATAACAAACACCATCTTGAACTGGTATATATAAGGTGCAGAAAACGCCAAAGTTAAGTGGTTTGGACGAGGTGGGGAGGAGATGGTGACATACGTATATATAATTTCCTTACATATTTGTGTTCAATTGCATTCGAATGTAACCTGCAGTAAAATGAGTTTGTGTAGGAAGGAACTGCAGATGCTGGTTTACACCGAAGATAGACACAAAATGCTGGAGTAACTCAGCGGGGCAGGGAGCATCTCTGGATAGCACGAACGGGTGACGTTTCAGGTTGAGACCCTTCTTCAGACTCGAGTTTGGGTGTCTTTCATTTTCCTTCAGCATTACTGAAATTTCCCTTGTCAATTCTTCCCTTCCCTCCCGCTCCACTCCTTCCGCGGGCACTTTCCCTTGCAACCGCAAGAGATGCTACACTTATCCCTTCACCGCCCCCCTCCACTCCTTTCAGGGACCCAAGCAGTCCTTCCAGGTCTGACAGAGGTTCACCTGCACCTCCTCCAATCTCATCTACTGCATCCGTTGCTCCAGATGCCAGCTGATCTATATTGGTGAGACCAAGCGGAGGCTTGGCGATCGTTTCGCCGAACACATTCCCTCGGTCCGCAATAACCAACCCAACCTCCCAGTGGCTCAGCACTTCATCTCCCCCTCCCATTCCGTATCCGACCTCTCGGTCCTGGGCCTCCTCCACGGCCAGAGTGAGCAACACCGCAAGTTGGAGGAACAGCACCTCATATTCTGCTTGGGGAGTCTGCATCCTCTGGGCTTAAACATTGAATTTTCTAAATTCTGTTAACCCTGGCTGCCTCCTCCCCTTCCCACCTCTCCCTCAGCCCTCGGGCCCTGGCATTCCCCCTCTCTCTCTATCTCTCCCCCACCCCAGTCGCACTAGCTTCTCATTTTCACACTACAAACAGCTTACAATGGCCTGTTTCCTTTATCATCGATACTTTTTTGCATATCTTTCATTCATTGTTCTTTATCTCTCCACATCACTGTCTATATCTCTCGTTTCCCTGATCCCTAACCAGTCTGAAGAAGGGTCTCGACCCAAAACGTCGCCTATCTCCTTCGCTCCTTAGATGCTGCTGCACCCGCTGAGTTTCTCCAGCGTTTTGTGTACCCTCTGAACTATCAAAGGCTGACTCACGGTCAGAAATCATTTGGGTAATAACATTTGTTTGTGCTCCAGTCAGCTCGGGAGCTGTGATGATGGACCCAGCAGTGGGATTAGGATCGAGGGTGTATGATTAAATCTTGGGGAATATATCTGACTGAGACTCGGAACATTGAGAGATTTCTCTGGGTGATTTTCCATTGCCCTTTTGCTGGGGTTGGTTCAGATGGGAGAATCAGGTGGAGAGATTTCAGGAGCTAGACGTAAAATGTGTAGAGGATGTACTTTCTGTGGCTGGGGAAGGCTGGGGCCGGTGACTTGGTGAATGTTTCCAGGGAAAGTGATAGCGGAAGAGCTTTAAATTTGGCCCACGTCGGGACTGGGTCCAGGAATAACTAAGGCACATTAGAGGGTTAATCGAGGTCAGCTCACAATTGCCAAAAGTGCGACAAGTGACCACAACTAACCCAATACATTACATTCTTTCATTACATTTTCCATAGAGGCATGGAGTGATACAGTGTGGAAACAGGCCTATCAGCCCAAGTTGCCCACACCGGCCACCATGTCCCGGCTACACTAGTCCCATTTGCCTGCGTTTGGCCCATATCCATCTAAACTTGTCCTATCCATGTACCTGTCTAACTATTTCTTAAACGTTGCGATAGTCCCTGCCGCAGCTACCTCCTCTGGCAGCTTGTTCCATACACCCACCACCCTTTATGTGAAAAAGTTACCCCTCAGATTCCTATTAAATCTTTACCCCTTCACCTTTACCCCCGATCGCCGGCTGCGGGAGCTTCGATCACCTCGACTGCGGATGGTTCGACTGCCCCACCGCAGGAGGAAAGGAGGAAAGAAGATAATATTTTATTGCCTTCCATCAGTGGGGAATGTGATGGATCCGCTGTGGTGGATGTTTATGTCAACTTTTTATATAGTTGTGTGTCTTGTTGCTATTTTGGTATGACCGTATGAGAAATCAAATTCCTCATATGTTACAAAACATACTTGGCTAATAAAGTATGATTAAACCTATGTCCTCTGGTCCTCGATTCCCCTACTTTGGGCAAGAGACTCTGTGCCTCTAGGAATCTATTCCTTTCATGATTTTATCCACAAGGTCCATGGTCCATGAGGTGCGGCTTATAATTAACAATATCATTTACTTCCAAACACATTTGAAATAAAATCAGGCCTTTGAACTCTGCAGTGTTTTTAGATCTGATTGTTGAACTTGTTAGAGCCACTTGCCCAACCTGAGCTACTCCTTGTGAAGTGGGGCATAGAAACATAGAAAATAGGTGCAGGAGGAGGCCATTCGGCCCTTCAAGCCAGCACCGCCATTCATTGTGATCATGGCTGATCGTCCACTATCAATAACCCGTGCCTGCCTACTCCCCATATCGTTTAACTCCACTAGCCCCAAGAGCTCTATCCAACTCTCTATTAAATCCATCCAGTGATTTGGACTCGACTGCCCTCTGTGGCAGGGAATTCCATAAATTCACAACTCTCTGGGTGAAAATGTTTTTTCTCAGCTCAGTCTTAAATGACCTCCCCTTTATTCTAAGACTGTGGCCCCTGGTTCTGGACTCACCCAACGTTGGGAACATTTTTCCTGCATCCAGCTTGTCCAGTCCTTTTATAATTTTATATGTTTCTATAAGATCTTCCCTCATCCTTCTAAACTCCAGTGTATACAAGCCTAGTCTTTTCAATCTTTCCTCACGTGACAGTCCTTTGACCTCAGCAGTGTGACTGTTGAAGGGGTGAGCTGGGTGGACCAATGGCGAGCACCCTGTGAGGACCTTGGTTAGGATTGTTTAATACCAGACCCCATATTGTAAGATGAAACATGGGTAAAGAAACATCTTCCTGGTTATTGCCTCCTCTCCTTCCTCAAGTTCAAGTTTGCGCTTATTGTCAATTAACCAGCTAAGGTACAGTGAAAATTGAGTTACCATATGGCCACACTATCATTTATTACAATTTAACATGGACATCCACCACAGTGGAATCCACATTCCTCACTGTGATGGAAGGCAATAACGTTCAATCAACGTGGTCAGGGCCTTTGATCCCTCACCGGTTGCTGCTGCCGACGGTCCGATGTCCGGAGCCCTCTCGTCGGGATGATGGAAACACCAGTGTCGGGATGGATCAGAACACTCTGAGGCATGTGGCTTCACAGTGTTAGAGTCCACAGGCCCCGCGGTCATTTAGTAAATGAGTAAAATTCATTTACTAAATGTTCCCGATGTTGGAGGAGTCCAGATCCAGGGGCCACAGTTTAAGAATAAGGAGTAAGCCATTTAGAACGGAGACGAGGAAACACTTTTTCTCACAGAGAGTGGTGAGTCTGCGGAATTCTCTGCCTCGGGCGGTGGAGGCAGGTTCTCTGGATGCTTTCAAGAGAGAGCTAGATAGGGCTCTTAAAAATAGAGTGGATATGGAGAGAAGGCAGGAACGGTGTACTGATTGGGGATGATCAGCCATGATCACATTGAATGACGGTGCTGGCTCGAAGGGCCGAATGGCCTACTCCTGCACCTATTGTCTATTGTCTATTAAATCAATATTTATTATTAAATGGTTATTATATTAATAATCGACCTTAGGTAGGCATAATTCTCCCGTGCCTTTCATCCGCAGTACGTGTAATACGCGTAACTATGTTCAACTCGCGAGCCGTGGACGGTGCTTCAGGCCCTCACTTACCACGGGCAATGAAGGCCGCTGAAATCCTGCCTTTGCACCGTGGACTGCGCGCGAAGTGCTGCGCCCGCTCACAGGAGAGGAGACCAATCCGCCCACGTGCAGTTTTAAAAGATTTTTAAAAAAGTTGACTGGCTGCCTACAGCACCGATCTGCGCACGCGCAGTTTTTTACGATTTTTAAAGGTCGACTGACTGCCCAGTGCCAACCCTGAGTAATTACTCACGGCACGTGCCTGCTTAAGACACACTCAAAATAACAAACACAGAGAAGGGACACGACAGGCTGCTGGCGAGGCGGCCATTACGGGCGCCATCCAGCTGATGTATCAGTTCTCCTCCACATTGAAAAATACCTGCAAGAATTACTGAAAGGAATAATCGCACAGTATGTTCTCTGGTTGGGGTCTTCAACATCGTTCATTACCACTGACTGAATTAGTTCTGCTGTCAGGTTTAGAAGAATGATCCCAGGAATTAGTAGGTTAACGTATGATGAGCGTTTGACGGCACTGGGCCTGTACTCGCTGGAGTTTCGAAGAACGAGGAGGGACCTAATTGAAACGTACAGAATAATGAAAGGCTTGGATAGAGTGGGTGTGGGGAGGATGTTTGCACTAGTGGGAGAGTCTCGGACTAGAGGTCACAACCTTAGAATTAAAGGATGTTCTTTTAGGAAGGAAATTAGGAGGAATTTCTTTAGCCAGGGGATGTTGAATCTGTGGAATTCCTTTCCACAGAAAGCTGTGGAGGCCAAGTCAGTGGATACATTTAAGGCAGAGATGGATAGATTCTTGATTAGAACAGGTGTCAGGGGTTATGGGGAGAAGGCAGGAGAATGGGGTTAGGAGGGAGAGATAGGTCAGCCATGATTGAATAGCAGAGTAGACTTGATGGGCTGAATGGCCTAAATCTGCTCCGATCACTTATGATTTGATGACCTTAAGGAACATGGCTGCCACTCTGGGCCCTTGGCAGGCAGTGAGTAAATCAGCAAATGGCATAAACCTACTCATGCTTTCAAACCATCCCTTACAAATGCAACCATGCTATCTTTACATTGAAGACACACTCTATCATGTTGCGATTGTCTCAAATGGATCTGGCAGCTCAAACGTGGGCACCCATGAGGCACTGTGGAGAATCATCAGATGACATGGACTTCACCTCTACTGCCAGAGGTGATGCACAGCCGGGGTTCTGCATCATACTGTTCATTTCAACAGACAATAGATGCAGGAGTAGGCCATTCGGCCCTTCGAGCCAGCACCGCCATTCATTCGATCATCCCCAATCAGTACCCCGTTCCTGCCTTCTCCCCAAATCCCCTGACTCCGCTATCTTTAAGAGCCCTATCTAGCTCTCTCTTGAAAATATCCAGAGAACCGGCCTCCACCGCCTCTGAGGCAGAGAATTCCACAGACTCACCACTCATCTCCGTTCTAAATGGCTTACTCCTTATTCTTAAACTGTGGCCCCTGGTTCTGGACTCGCCCAACATCGGGAACATGTTTCCTGCCTCTAGCATGTCCAAACCCTTAACAATCTTATATGTTTCAATACCGTGGCTTCCGATGTGGTGGAATTCAGGTGCCTCGTATTTTGGTGAGGCCCAGGGTAATGCAAGGCCTGTTCCAACATAAATGGCTGGCGACTGAGGAGGCCTTTGACACCCTGTGAAAACGTTCCCGCTAAGTTCCTCCAGCACTTTATGTTTTATTCCAGATTCCAGCATCTGTGGTCTCTTGTTTCCTTTTTATGACTCTTCAAAATCCAGAACTCTGGAGAGTCACCAATAAATTCCCTGTTTAGTTTAGAGACATAGCGCGGAAACAGGCCCTTCGGCCCACTGAGTCCGCACCGACCAGCGATCCCCGCACACTAACACTATCCTACACACACTGGGGTCACCTGATCCAGGGACGTGGCTGCCTTTTAGATCCTTTAACATTCTCTTCATTAGTATTGATCTTTAGAGTTTAGAGTTGCAGCGTGGAAACAGGCCCTTCAGCCCACAGCGTCTGTGCCTACCAGCGGTCATGTACGCTAGCACCATCCTACACTTTACCATTTTACAGAAGCCAATTAACCTACAAACCTGTATGTCTTTGGAATGTGGGAGGAAACTGGAGCACCCAGAGAAGACCCACATGGTCACAGGGAGAACGTGCAAACTCCGTACAGACAGCACCCATTGTCAGGATTGAACCGGGCTGGAAGGCAGCAACTCTACCACTGTGCCACTCCTTTTCACCATCATTCCATTATTGGTTCACCAAATATCTTGGTCATTTCCTTAATCCTCAGTGTAATTGTTCTCGTCCTTGCTTCAATTGATGACATCTTTATTTTTACTCTTCTCCTCAGAAGCTCTCCAGTGTATACATTTGCACGTTTTGTGTTATTTATCAATTTATATTTCACTCTTCATCCTCTTTGTTGGTTTTTGTGGTCATCCATCACTGATTTCCAATAATCTATCTGATTTCTGATAATCCATCACTGATTGCTGATAATCTCCTAATTTGCAGGTTTATTAATCTTGACAACACGGGAATTTATTGTAATCCACCCAGTCCCTGCATCTTTAAGTAACCAATGCCCTCCTTGGAGTTGGCTTATTTCAATGAATTGAATATGTTAAGACTTCAGCAATATATTTATTTAACTGCTCGGTGTTATTTACGTACATCACTCTTACCTTAAACCTCTTGTTCTTGATTCCCATCCTTGTCAAAATTCATTCATTCATCATCGTTGAAAACATTAGCGACGCGGTGGTGCTGGTTTCCGACGGGAACGGTGACGGACGCTCCACACATCTCCATCCTCCAGTTCCTGTGGACTTCCGCCGCTGGATGTCTAGGATATTGGCGTGTGTGTGTGTGTGCTTCATCATCATTCCTTACAATGCCACGTACGACAGTGATCGCAACTTCTACTGAAGTGTGGATGGCTGTTGGCTCGCTAGGAGCTCTTCCGCCCTTTGACAGGTCTTGTTGTTGATCCTGCTGGGGGTCCACAGCCCCCTCCTCACCTGGCAAACCAGGCGGGGGAGACGGTTTAGTCGCCAATTATCTGACCATGGAGTAGGTAGCAGGGGATTACATGGTACCCGTGGCGGAGGGAACTCCCCCGACCTGACCTGGACGATGTATAAACACTGCTGTAATTTCCACATTGTGAAACCAAAATGTATATAAATGGCCTTTATTAAAATCTGACAATGTGCACTTTAACCACTTCCCATGGTAATTCTTAATTCCCATCCTTGGGGAAAAGAGATGGTGTATTCATCTTATCCACGCCCCTCATGTTTTATACACTTCCATAAGATCACCCCCCAGTCTCCTGTGCTCCAAAGAATAAAGTCCCAGCCTGACCAACCTCTCCCTGTTACTCATTCTCTCAAGTCCTGTACAATCTCTACAATATCCTCGTAAATCTTTGCTGCCACCTTCAGGGATTTGGTACTTGAATGCTTAGGTCCCCGTGTTCTCCCCAAGTCTGGACCAATTACTGCTGTGAAAGTCCCACCCTGGCTTAACTTACCGAAATACACCTCACAAATCTGGATTAAACTCCATTTCCCATTCCTTGGCGCACACTCAGCTGATCGAGATTCTACTGGTATTTCTTGATAACCATATTCACTGTCCATGATAACACCTACATTGTGTGACCTTCAAATTCACGAGCCGTGCCTTGTGCATCCTTATCCAAATCGTCGCTGTGAAGGACACATAATGGGCCCAGCACTGATCTGAGCACAGCACCAGTCACAATCCTCTGCTCCGCAAAGCCACCTCTAGCCTCGGCACCACGAGACTGGCAAACAGACCAGCTCCAAATTTCAGTAGACTGGCATGTAGTTTTCAAATAGATAATATATCATTCACAATTTCAGTGAGGCGCAGTTACACAGCAGGAGCTGCAGATGGCACCGTTACTCTATCAGTGTTGTGGGAGGAAGGAACTGCAGGTGCTGGTTTAAACCAAAGATTGACACAAAATGCTGGAGTAACTCAGAGGGACACGCAGCAACTCTGGAGAGAAGGAATGAGTGACGTTTAGGGTCGAGACCCTTCTTCAGACCCGGTCAGTGTTGTCAGCTCCACTCCAACATTTGTGAACAGTCTCAGGAAGGGAGCAGCAGGCAGACTGATGACAAGATTCAGGAATGTGCACAAAACCTCTTGTTCTTGATTCCCCTGGTCTGCGTCAAAGATTCTGTCTAGTCCCTTTATGTTTTCACACACTGTCTATAAGATCACCTCTCATCCTCCTGCAGTCCAAGGGATACAGTCCTACTCTGCCCAGCCTCGCCCCATAGTGCAGGCCCTCAACTCCTGGCAACGTCCTCGTAAATCCTACAGCAATGTTACAACATTTTGAGATTTTAAAAATCAAGTCTGCAATTTATCCCATCAGATAAAGCATAAAAAGAATTCTAATTTGACACCTAATATGTCTTTCTGCTGATTGGTTAGCACACAAAAGCATTTCATTGTACCTCAGTACACGTGCCTGCAATAAACTGAACTAACTAGAGTTGTTGCATGACATGCAAAGTATTTCCAGCTCATTTGCTTTAATTTCAAAGTTTAGGCACCAGGAAGGTGGAACAGTGAATCACCATCATTCCGCAAAAAATGA